>CM053790.1:769654488-770875550 GCA_028749045.1 Cupressus sempervirens | reverse complement strand
GAGAGGGTGGGATTGGATAAAGAGATAAAGAGTCGAGAGGGAGAGAGAGAGAGAGAGAGAGAGAGAGAGAGAGAGAGAGGGAGGGAGAGAGAGAGAGAGAGAGAGAGGAGAGAGAGAGAGAGAGAGGGAATAGAGGATAGGGGTTCAAAGAGTACACAGGATAAGATTCATAGAAAGAGATAAAGGGACACAGATTAAGGGTTAGGAGGGAGGGAGGGAGGGAGAGAGAGAGAGTATTAGATGATAGAGGGAGAGGGAGGGAGAGAGAGAGAGAGAGAGAGAGAGAGAGAGAGAATATGGAATAGGGAGGGAGGGAGGGAGAAATGGGGAGAGAGGGATCAAGAAATGGAGAGGGAAGGAGAGAGGAAGCAAGGGAGGGAGGGAGGGAGGGAGAGAGAGGGAGAGAGAGAGGAGAGAGAGAGAGAGAGATAGAGAGAGAGGGGGGGGGGAGTAGAGGAAGGGAGTTCAATGTGTACATGGGATAGGATCATAGAAAGAGAGAGGGACATAGAGTAGGGGATGGGTGGGAGGATGAGAGAGAGAGAGAGAGAGAGAGAGGATAGGAAGAGAGAGGGTGAGAATGATAAGGAGTAGAGGATGGGATTCAAAGAGTACATGGAATGGGATGCATTTAGACAAACAGACAGAGGCAGAGATAGAGTAGGGGATGGGAGTGGGACAGAGAGAGAGGGGGAGAGAGAGGAGTAGAGGATGGGGGATCAAAGGGTACATTGGATATGATGCATAGAAAGAGAGGGAGGGACACATAGTAGGGGATGTGAGAGGCTAGAGGGAGTGAGAGGAAGAGAGAGAGAGAGCGAGAGGAATGGGGGTTCAAAGAGTATGTGGGATAGGATGTATATAAAGAGAGAGAGGGGGAACATAGAGTAGTGGATAATATAGGGAAGGAGAGAGGGAGGAAGAGAGAAAGAGGGGGGTAGGAAGAGGGAAAGAGTATGGGATAGGATGCAGATAAAGAGAGAGGATGGGGTAGGGAGAGAGGGAGGGAGAAATTGAGAGAGAGAGGGTGGAGGGAGAGAGGGGGAAGAGAGAAAGTAGGAGTTTCAATTGTTGTATGTGATTATCAATAGTGCATACACGCTATAGCACACACACACTATTGAGAATTACATTTCTCCATAGCACGCACACACTATTGAGAAATCCATTTTTTTATAGCACATACGCACTATAGCAAGCCCATGCTATGGCCTAGGCTCAACAAGCCTATGTCCAAGCCATAGCACATGCGTGCTATTGGAAATTTTGAAGAAAAAAAATTGTCATCTTTTTGGTACCACAACTTGGTGCATTTATCTACCTAGCGACTTGAACATTTCACATGTCTTCAATGTGGTAGACCTAACCAAGTTTAAGGGACCTCTAACTGAAGTAGATATGAAAAAAAATTTGGTCAAAATAATAGTCTTAACAATTGAGTGTCAACACACTTAACCATTTTCACTATATATGTCGAGTACACAATGTATGCCAAGCTAGAATTTCAATAGGTGCCAAGCCATAGTTGGTGTCTAGCAAGTTAGAACATAGTATGTACCAAGTGATCTAGGAAATGTTCATGTGCCAAGTGATCTAGGAAATGTTCAAGTGCTGAGTAATACAGAACATACATGTGTCGAGCAATATAGTGTTTAATAGGTGCCGAGCAAACCAGGAAAGTAGTAGATGCCAAGCAATCTAGGAATCAGTTCATGCCGAGCATCAGTAATGTAATGAGTGTCGAGTAACTTAGGATTAGCAGAAGAGTTTTTTCTTTCACAAACTAAGATGTATACCATGTTTTAGTTGCTTAAAGACTAGTCATATCAGTAGAAGCTGTCCCACAAAGTCAAAAGCATCGAAGACTAAAGTCAACAAAGGAAAAGAGAAGATTAATGTTGAACAAATAAGAAGTCAGATGAACGAGACATGGAAGAAGAAAGGTGAATGTAGCACATCAAGTGAAGAGATCACTTCACCCAAGAGGTCAAGTGATCACATCTCATCTAATTAAGCACAAGACAAATACATGGGGCTTATACATATAAAGATGTATCATACATCAGCCCAAGAAAACATAGAAGTACTACAAAGAAGAAATATGCATGAGAAAAGATGTAAAGTTAAAAGTTAGAAGATAATGCCGAGTTACCTTTGGTTGCCAAGTGAAACTTTAGTATATGCCAAGTTGAACAGACAGTAGATGTCGCGTTGATAAAATCTTTGGAAGCCGAGTGTACAGCTATAATCACAAGTGTAATAAATGCTAGTTTTTTTAACCTAATAAAGTTTTAAATCATTCATTTTTGAATCATTCAAACACAAAGAGAAGTCAAGCAGAGTGAAGAGGCAATTTTACAGTGATCAAATAGAAATTTGCAATGATTCCAATAGCAATTCAACTCCAGTTCATCAATTCATAGGTATTTCATTCAAGTGTTGAGCTATGAAGAGTTTGAAAGTTTATTTAATTTTAAACCCTAGTTCAAAAAAAATGGCATCTGGGTCAAAAACCACTAAGGAGAAGGAAAGTCATGAAATTCAACTAGTCAGTAATGAAGTTAGACAACAAGAGTGTAGGCCCATTCCTAAAGTCGCTTATAAGAATGATCTCTCTGGTGCCCTATCTGTGATTCTTGATAAAAAAATTATGCTTTAAGATGTTTGAAAGTGTTATAACTGTAAAGTTGGAGCCATAGGAGATTTGGAGATTTTTAATGCATTTGATAAACTTGTGAAAATGGAAAACTTAAAAATGAATTTTGTAGTTGAGAAGAAGGGTCTGGCCAAAGCCCTAGTTTTTCCTATTATTTTCAAAATAGAATGGATCTTTTTGGTTAGAGATAGGGCCAATGAAGTTTACAAAGAAAACTATACATAGGGCTACTAGTATTCCAACCCTAGATCGGCCAAAGACCCTAAGAAGTGATAAAAAGGAAGCCATAGAGAAGAACACTAGTGCAAAATGGAAAAACAGGGGAATGACAATAGACACCATTACAAAACCTCTACTAGATTTTGTTGTGAGAGTCATATCCCACAAATTCTACCAGTCAAGTAGACGAAATAATGTACAATGTATAGCAGTGGATGTTGCTTATAAATTGGTGAAGAAAGATCATACATATGATCTTGCAAAGCTCATGTTATAGCAGATCAATGAGAATCTAGGAGCTATAAGGAAGTCGAAGGGAGCTCAATGCAAATTTGGCTCAGTTTTGATTTGCATTTTTTTTTAATGAAAGAATTCCCTTCAAAAGGCAAGGTGAAATGGGATCAGAATAAGACCATTGTTGAGCAAATAAATAGATTCATTGAGAAAATGGGTGAGAATTTTGATGCACAAATAACTAGCTACTTTCAAGACTTCAAGAAGTCTATGAAACAGAGAATGAGAAAACTAGTCTCACTGGTTGAGTAGCATGAAAAGGATATTTTCTTTCTTGTGGACATTGATTACACTTATATACAAGCAGTCATACCTAGAGTGAGATGGCTTAGGCCACCAGGTTATGAACTTGATGTTGATCAAGCCTCAGCAGCAATAACTGCAAAACATTTTGGAACCTATGATGTTGTCAAATCAAGGGTGGTGACAGATCTTAAGATTGCCATAGCAGTAAAGAAGAAGGAAATTTTGGTCAAGAAGATCAAGAAGAAATTTGGAGTTGAAGAGGAAGGCACAACAGAGGAAGACGAAGCAGATGAAGAAGAGGATGAAAATGAAAATGAAGAAGATGAGCCTCTACAATTGACACAAGGTCTAGGTGAGGATAAAGAGGGAGGCCTCGAGGAAGAAGAAGCCGAGGAAGCACCTATAAAAACTAAAGTCACCAAGAGGAAGACTAAAACTCCACCTGCTCCTCAACCCAAAGCAAAGAAAATGGCAAAACCTGCACCAAAGAAACCTACTATGAGAGCCACTACCAGAGCTACAACACCAAAGGCCAAAGAAGAGGTAGAAAAGAAGAATAAAACCACCAAGGAGACTGATGAGGAACCAAGAAAGAGAAGAAAATATGTAGCTCAACTTGACTTAGATGAAGAAAAGACAGAGTCAGATAACTATCAGTTCAAAGTGGTAAGTCATCCATCCAATTCTACCATTTATAAATTGTGTACAAAGATTAGAAATGATGATATGAAAGATTTAAAGAATTTAGATTTTAATAAGCTCACTAAGGAAGAGAAAAATAAAATAGAGGAATTTGTGTATGTCATGATGGTTGAGTACAAGCACACACCTCTATAGCTAGATGGCTCAATGCCCAAGGATTTGTACAAAATAGTAGAAGACAAATGGTATTTTTTCTTACAAATGGAAAAGGAAATAAGGGAATCTACTTTAGCAAGATTGTTTCCTGATTTGACTAAGGGTCAAGTGACTAATGTAGTCAAGAGGCACAATAATAGATTTACTCCAAAATATAGGGCATTCAATATTTTGTAAAATAAAATTAAAGATGTAGTCAGAAAATCCACAAGATTGTGGAAAATAATATACAAGAAAATTGATGATGTTTTTGATGAGGAATACAAAGCAGAAGCAAGTGCCAAGAAAAAGGAGATGAAAGAAATGGGGAAGAAGGAAAAAGAGGAGAAGGAAGAGGAGAAGAAGGTTGAGGAAGAGAAGAAAGTGGAAGAAGAGAAGAAAGATAAAGAGGAGAATAAAGAGGAGAAAGAGGAAGAAAAGGGTATAGATGAGCAGCAAGAGCAAAGTGTGCAAGACACACAACTATCACCTCCTAGCCCTCCTCATGCCACCATCACACCTACAGAGATAATCAAGATTAAGGATGCTATTGACACTTCTAGTCAAAACATCAATCCATTAACTATAGAGGATCTAGCAAAGATCCTTGACCAATCAACAGAAGTAGCTAGATTATGTTCAAGCCCAATACTGGTCAGTGTTGATGAATTACAAAAGGCAATAGTAAAATCAAAGGAAGTCAAGGTGCAAACACAAGAACCACCTTCAACCATTCAAACTACTGGAATCCTATTCCTTCCTCCACCAAAAGAAGTCACAAATGCACTTCAAGTGCCAAGTACAATAGTAGGGGAAGAAACAGGAAAAATAGAACAGCCAGCATGCACACCCCCAACCATTGATAGTGAAAAGGAGAAACAAGTTGAAGAGAAGGAAGAGACAAGAGATGAGGAGCAATCTGCAATACAAACTTTGGTTGAATTACCAAAAATAGGTACTCCCACTCAAACTCTTCAAAAGCCGAGCACTGAAATGCTAGCATTGCAAGTTAGAACACTAGGCTCGAGCTCAACAAAAGTAGCTAGGAAAATTCATTATGGAATTACTGAGCTTGATGAGGAAATCACAATACCCTACTATGAATCCAGCACTCTCACTGAGGAGAAAATTAATGAAATACAGAATGCACTAGATAGAAGAAGAAGACAAGAGGTATTGAGAAAAGAATATAAATACAGGCAAGCATTGAATGAGATAAAAGACATCTTTATGGATGCCTTCAGCTTGCAAAAACCTGATGAGTCAAGGCCAATAGTAGAGCAACTATCTGATATAGTTGATCAGGTGACAAATGAAGACCATAATACAAATGCAAATTAATGGAATGGTCAGAAAGGAAGTTCCAAGGAAAGGTAAATGAGAAAATATCTAGTGATATAGTACTATCACAAGTTGAGCTAGCTAAGAAATTAGATAAAGTCAAAATTATACTTGGGAATATATTCTCCCTGTACAACAAGTTGTGTGGTTTTTCCAACTTCACATAGGAGACTAGCCAGAAAATAATGAGCTTGGAGAGAAATCTAAAGATTTCTAGTATGCAACTCCCCACCAATCTAGCTCAAAATGAGAAGCATTTTACTCAAATGCTTCACACTCAAAGAGAACTAGCTGTATTAATGGTAGAGGAGGCAAATACAAAAG
The DNA here is from genome assembly GCA_028749045.1 of Cupressus sempervirens. Classification (NCBI taxonomy): domain Eukaryota; kingdom Viridiplantae; phylum Streptophyta; class Pinopsida; order Cupressales; family Cupressaceae; genus Cupressus; species Cupressus sempervirens. The sequence continues at coordinate 770,869,633 of CM053790.1, read as the reverse complement.
CCAAGTTGATGCAAATCTAATCCTCTATAACCCCTCACTTAGAGGTACTCCATAAGGAGAAAATGTATGCAAAAATAGTCCTCAAGAAAGATTCAAATATTTCTACATCAGATGGACTTGTAGATCTAGTAGCAGAGGTTGCCATCCAGCATAAGTCATTGGACATTGCACTAACAAACTGGGATGCAGCTCTAAAGATACTCCTAGAGGTAAATAGCACATTTTTGGCTAAGCATGGTATTACTCCATAGAACCCTTTGACATTAGTGTCAAAAAAGGGGGAGATAAAGTAAGGAGGAGAATATGTATAAGAGGAGATATGTCTATATGAAAATACTATGGGAGACTAAATTTACCAAATTTTGAAATTTTGAATTACATTCTTTCATTTTGAGAATAAAGTGGAAAGTTTGTAAATATCCAAAAAGGGAGATGTCAAGTAATAAAGGAGAAAGGGGGAGATGCAAAATTTTGAACTTCATACAGATCAAATACAGCACACAGGCTCAGAATGCAAGAACAGGACACATGACAAAAAGGATCAAGCACATTAGCACAGAATTTTAGTCTCAAGAATGGACAAGGCATAATCAACTCAGGGGGAGTCATAAGGTATATTGTTACAATATTTTTGAAATTTTGCATGAATGTCAAGAAAATAAAGAATGTACTCAATAAGGTTAAGTTCATAAATGCTTAGTTAAGTGTTTTTGACACTCATGTCGAAGGGGGAGATTGTTGGTCAAAAGAATAGTCTTGACAATTGAGTGTCAACACACTTAACCATTTTTACTATATATGTCGAGTACACAATTTATGCCAAGCCAAAATTTTAATAGGTGTCGAGCCATAATTGGTGCCGAGCAAGTTAAAACATAGTATGTGTTGAGTAATCTAGGAAATGTTCATGTGCTAAGTGATCCAAGAAATTTTCAAGTGCCGAGCAATACAGAACATACATGTGCCAAGCAATACAGTGTTTAACAAGTGCCAAGAAAACCAGGAAAGTAGTAGATGCCGAGCAATTGAGGAATCAGTTCATGCCGAGCATCAGTAATGTAATGAGTGTCGAGTAACTCAGGATTAGCATAAGAGTCTGTGCTTTCACAAAAGATGTAAACCATTTTTGGAGCCGATTTAGAGAGATCTCGAAGGAGAAAAAGGATAAGGACAAATCATTTACATCCCCTATAAAATCTGCATGCAACCAATCAGAAAAATGGAGAAGGCATGCAACCAATCAGAAAAATCTAAGGTATGAGAAAGAATTTAAGATTCAATATACCTAACCCTAAGTCTTCACATTCTTTATAAGGAGGTCGAATGCAACATTGCATGTGTGGATGAGAATAGTATAAGGGGAGATTATAGCAAAATTTTAGTGTGAAGAGGAAGAGACTTAGAGGAACAGAGCAGCAATTTCATATCTAGTTGATCAAAATAGCACAAGGGACAAGGAACACATACAAAGATCAGATCAAGCAAGGATCAGAATGAGAAGAGCAAATTTAGTACCTGAACCCAGTAATTTGAGATTGCATTCAATTAGGTCAAATGTTAGAATACTCTCTCACAATTATATTAGAGGTTAAAATCCTATGTTGATAGGTTAGCTTAACAACTAGGTAGGAGAACCTTTGGAGAAGGTCATGAAAATTCTATGTATTAGGTGGGTTTAACAATCTATTGTAAATCCTTTAAGAGGGTGACACTTCATGTAAGTGTTTGTAAATCCTCTAACTAGGTCACTATTGACACAATGTAAAGCCTTTAACAAGGCAAGCCTTTCATAGGGTGGAACATCAGAAGTGGTTGAACATTGATTACTGTAGTGAACTTTGTGGGTGTCATCCCCACCCTAGTTTTACCTTCTTATTCCTAGAGGGTTTCTGGGTTACCGAATCTTTGTGTTATGTGTTGATGCATGCTTTCATTTCATGTTTGTTTATATGTTTACATGCATGCAATTTATTTTTCAATTATGTGTTAATAAGGGTTTGAAAGGATAAAAATTGGTTATTTATGATTCACACCCCCCCCTCCAAAAGTACGCTTCCCATTTTGAACATTCCAACACAAATAGGAGGTTAAAAAGGATATAGCACTAATGTCTTACCTCCTAAATTGGAACTAGAGGCAGAGAAAGTCTTGGATTCAAGATTCAAGAAGACTACTAGACAAAAGGTGTACATGGAACACCTCATCAAGTGGAAAGCCAAACCAGACTTAGAGGCAACATGGGTTGCAACCCTAGATTTCAAGAAGTCTAGAATTGTTGAGAACATCTTGTCTACAGGAGTGACATTATTAACTCTTGTAGGGAGCATGTTGCAGGAGCACCTAGGTAAGGATAATTGGTAACCAAGGGTTTCTAGTTGAGTTTTGGCTTATAATGGCCTTAGCCAAGCCACTAGTGTAATTGATGAACCTAGTTTATGGTTATTTAGTTTATGATTTTCTGGTTTTAAAACTTGGTATTTCAAGAGGTCCTCATAAACAATATTCAAAATTTCCATGTTTTTATGCTATTCTTGTTTTTGTATTTGTCATGTGATGAGGCTAATGCTTAAGTGGGAAAACTTATTATGAATCTTTATCTTTGGTATGTGTTACGATTTTTGTGTGCACTAATCTTTTGTAGGAAAATAAAAGTTAGTAGATAAAAGGAGACTTGGCATTAAAGTGGCATCATTAAGATGTTGGAATTCTTTAGAATAACTGGGGGGGGGTGAATTAGTTATCCAAGGTCCAGACATATAAATAGAAATTTTCAAGGCTTAGTGAACCCATAAAACATTTATCATCATGCATGCATCTATAAGATTACAAAATCACTTAAATCTTGTAGGTTACTATCAAATAAATTTTGTAGAAATGTAAACATGAAACATAAGAGATTCAACAACACACTTGACACAATGATTTACATGGAAACCCAATTTGGGAAAAGCCACCTATAACATACTACTCTTTTTCACTCTTCTGAAATGATGCGTTGTCAAAGGCCAACCTTGTTAAAGGTTACAATACACACTAACAAATGTGACCTTGTTAAAGAATTTCAATGACCCTATTAGGAGTGATCCTTTTTAGAGAACTTTAGACCATTCACTTGGAATGTCACTTGGTTAAAGGATTTACAAATGACTATTAGGTCAACCTTAATCCAAACTATTTACCCTAGAATAATACAATTATTAAAGAGTAACAGTAAGGCTTAATCTGATAATAACTTACAACTCCATTTGTAGATTACATATCTCTATTTTAGTCCTCCATTCTTCTTGGGTTTCACACATTTCAACTTTGATAGCTTGTTTACCCTTCAATCATTCACACCCTTAAGCCTTCTTGCTTAACATGCCAATATAGACTCTTCTCTTAGGTCACTTGAAGAAGCAATGGCCTTGACTTCTTTTCTTCCTTAGGTTCTTGAACATTACAACCCTTGCTTCTAACCAGCCATCTCTATAAATAGGAAACTAAGATCTTTTGTCATTCATTCTCCATCATCTAATTTAGGGTTAGGATAGATTAGGTAGGATTCAATGAATCTACCCCTCATTCCATATCACTTCTAGAAACTTCTCCTTCAATACTCTTTGAACTTGCCTCAAAATGGTTTACCTTGAATTTTGTGCCACTAGATCATCAATCTTATCTTCCAGCTAGTTCACACAATCTAAGAAAAAAAACTTGTCAACTCAGATCTATCAAATTTGTGATCTTTCAAATAATGCAGCCACTTGGTACTAACTTGCTGTTGATGCTCGACACATACTGCATTGCTCGACATCCACTAGAAAATCACTTAGTATGGACTAAACTTTACTGGTGCTCAGCATCAACTAAACTTTACTTGACATCCACTATTTTTCTCAGCATACACTAGAATAGACTTTTACTTGGCTCCAACTAATTTTTTGCTCGGCTTGCACTAACTTTTCTCAGCACCTACTATCCATTTGGTCAAGCTTTGCAGAAAAACTTTGTTTAACTTATTTTTCTGAACTTGCTTAGTGTAGCCAACCTTTCGAACCTTAAGTAGATTATCAATGCATTATGATATCATTGTCTTAACTAATTCTTGTGCTTCTTTACATAACATAACTCAACCTTTTCTCTAGATGCTATTGTTACATATTTTGATCAAATCCTTTTCATCAATCAAATAAGTGATAGTATTTAAATCATATAAGCAGTTGTCTTACTAGCAAATAGTAGGTTGATATCAGTGACAAAATTATGATTGAAACATATTGATCATACTTGTATCAATTTGTTCTCAACAATTTCCCTCTTTCAACAATCTCCCTCTTTGGAATTGATGGCAAACCAAACTGACTAGGTTAAAATAGTAAGACCAACAAAATACCATAAATAAAATAATTCCTTGCATTGAAGCCTCTTCCTTTATTAGCAACTTTCATCTTCTAAATAGGTTACAGAACTCTTTTGTGTCATCCTTATGACTCCCTCTTAATTACTCCATATATCTCCCTCTACATTATCTTCCTCTTGCTAGGTAGATGTAACCAACAGATACAATTCTCCCTCATATGATGTGTTAGGATTTCTCCCTCATTGTTTTCTTTTTCCTTACTATCTATCTCCCTCTTAGCTATATATCTCTCCTTCTAGGATCAATTTAATTCTTGTTTCTCCTAATCATGATCAATAACTATCTACCTCTTTGAAAATAATGCCAAAGATTTGACATCTTAATATGTAGATATAAACTTCTTTAGTTTCTCCCTTTGTCATCTTGCTTGTGACTAATTTTTAGTTCCAGCTCTTTAATTACTTTAGGCAACTCCTAAAGTAAGATCCACTGCATCAATTTGTAACATATGAAAATCAGCTTGTTTGATATAGGTCACTCCTTTTGTCACTTAGATAGCCCTTGATAGGAGTATCACCCCTAGTTTATCTCTTAGATACTCATGAGCATCCTTAGGTAATGATTTTGTGAAGATATCAGCAAATTTCTCTTTTGTGTTAACATATTCTATCTTCACCTCTTTATCTTGAAGTAATTCCCTCAAGTAATGATACTTGATTGCAATGTGCTTAGTCTTTGTGTGCATCACAGGATTATTTGATATATTTATAGCACTTGTATTATCACAATAAAGTTTCACTGGTTCCTGTGATTTCTTCCTTAATAGCTTTGAGTAGCTATTTGATCCATACAATGTTTGTACAATTTACAGCAGCAAGAACATATTCAGCTTCAGCAGTAGATTGTGAAATACAATTTTATTTCTTGCTAGTCCATGTAACTAGCCTCTTACCTAAGAAAAATGCTCCTCTACTGGTGCTCTTTCTGTCATCAATGTTTCTAGCCCAATTAGCATCAATATAGGCTTTTGATTCAAATTTTTCATTTTTCTTATAGTATAGACCATACTCCTCTGTTCTTTTTAGATATCTCATTATTCTCTTTACAACCATCAAATGATTCTCCTTAGGATTAGCAAAGAATCTTGCAACTATCCCTATAAACAATGCAATATCAGGTCAACTATGTACTACATATTATAATTTTACAATCATAGACCTGTATAATGTTTGATTCACCTCAGTTGAATCATCATTCTTTGACAATTTATGTCCTATTACCATAGGTGTACTTACTGGTCTGGAATCCTCCAATCCAAAAAAAATCAATATTTCCTTGACATACTTTGACTGAGTGATGTATATACCATATTTCATCTAATATACTTGCAAACCCACAAAGAGCTTGATCTCTCCAAACATAGACATATCAAATCATTGCTTCATTTCATTTGCAAAAGCTTTACATAAAACATCTTGATCTCCAAATATGATATCATCAACAAAAAATTTAGATAACAAAATACCTTTTCCTTTCTCTATCTTCATGTACAAATTGTTGTTATCATCGATCCTTTCAAATCCAATCTTTACAAAATAATTATGAAGCATCTCATACCATGCTCTTGGTGCTTGTTACAAACCATATAGAGCTTCATGTAATATACATACCATGTTCTTATTGTTAACATCAAAAAATCCTTTTGGTTGTTCTATGTAAACTTCTTCTTCTAATATTGCATTCAGAAATGCAGATTTAACATCCATTTGATAAACTTTGAAACCTTTGTATGCATAATAAGCAAGTAGAGTTCTTACTCCTTCCAATATAGAAATAGGAGAAAAAATTTCTCCATAGTTAATTTCTTCTTCTTGTGCACATCCTTTGAAGACTAATCTCACCTTATTCCTTGTGACTTCACCATTTTCATTTAGCTTGTTTCTGAATACCCACTTGGTGTTATCACATTTTTATCTTCTGGTCTAGGAACTAGAGTCCATGTCTTATTTTTCTCAATTTTTTCAATCTCTTCTTCCATGGCTTTACTCCAATCCACATCTTCTAAGGCATCTCTCACTGATTTAGGTTCTTTCATGCTCAATAAACATGTATCATTTCTCAATCTTTTCCTTCTCATTAGTCTAACATTTTTATCTCCAATAATTTGTGTAGTAGGATAATGTCTCTTGACATATTTGGATAATCTTGGTTCAGCTCTAGTTTCTTCATTTGGTCTTTCAAATTAAGTGTCACTATGTACATCTATGTCAAGTAGTTCAGCATCTCTCTCATACTAATTTTAGAATCAAAATGTGCTCCAACTTTATTCTATAACTCAGCATCTGAATCTAGCTTAGTTCCTAAGTGCAACTTGGCATTAATAATATGTGTCTCAGTAGTCAGTGAAACTTGTTGTTGGTTTGTAGCTTGATTTGCAGCATCTTCTTCAATAGGCATACCTTCATAAAAGTATATAAATAATTTATATTCTTCTAATTCTGTCATAGGTTTAGCCTCATATACTTATGTATATTCATCAAATTTCACATTTGCACTTTCCACAACTTTGGTAGTGTTAGTATTTAAACACTTATAAGCTTTACTTCTTGTGGAATATCCTAGGAACATACTTTCTTCACTTTTTTGCATCTATTTTACCATTCTTGAAGTCTTTGAGAATATAACATTTGCTTCCAAATACCTTAAAATATTTTACATTAGGTGAGTATCCATACCATAGTTCAAAAGGTGTTGAATGAATACCTTTCTTGACTTGTACATAGTTCAAGGTATAGATAGTTGTACTTATAACTTCTCTTGAGTATTTCAAAGCAACATTTTTCTCCATCATGAGTGTCCTAACATAGTCCATTACAAACCTATTCCTCCTTTCAGCAATTCCATTTTGTGGAGGGGTTCTAGGGGCAGATGTCTATTTTTTTATTCCTTTGTCATTACAGAACATCTCAAACTCATTTGATGTAAATTATCCTCCTCTATCAACTCTTGCTAAGTAGCACTTAAATATTTGGAAAGCATCAAATTTCTATTTTAGAAAAATAATTGTCATCATTCTAGAATAATGATCAACAAGTAGCATAATGTATGTATCTCCTTTGTATCTTGTCACTTCAATTGGTCCACAAAAGTCAATATGAACAATCTCTAGTATTCCTTTAGAGGTATGAGTTTTACTCTTAAAACATGACTTTCTCATCTTACTTAACTGACATTTTGCACATTATATTATTAGACTCCTTCAACTTAGGAAAACCTCTAACTTTTCTTATATTCCTGATACTAACCAAGTTATCAAAATTAACATGACATAATTTTTTGTGCCATAGCCACACATCATCAAACTTTACAATTAGAAAGTAGCATCCTTTATATCAAGATAGAATAGATTACTCCTAATTTGATCACCATTTCCAATCAGTATCCTATATCTTAGAAATCTTATTTTTAAACTCAACCTTACATCCCGAATTATTCAGTTGTGACACACTCAAAAGATTATAGTCAAGTCCTTCAACATAGTAAGCATTGTCGCACAAAATCTTTTCAGTGATTTTGATAGAACTTTTTTCTTTTATCAAACATAGTACATCATTACCAAATATTACACTATTTTCATCATAAAAATTCAAGGTAATGAACTTACTTTTATCTCCAATCATGTGATGTGAACACCCACTGTCGATGATCCATATGTCATTCTTGTTTACATAAGACACAAGTGTAGTTTTTTCATCTTCATCAAATTTTTCCTTCATAGTAACATACACCACTTCATCATCATGTTCATCAAATTCATTTTTTATTTCCTCTTAAGCAATGTAGCAAGACTTCTTGCCTTTGTCTTTGTAATCCTTACTATATTCATCTCTTCTACTTTTGGACTTATCACCACCTTTGTAGTTCTTCTTCTTTGGACAGCTAGCAGCAATATGACCAACCTCATTGCAATTGAAATAAATGATAGGTAATTTACCTTTGAACTTTCCTATACCTTTGTGGAATCTTCTTGCTAGTAGAGCTTCAAGTTGATCTACATCCTCCTCATCTATATCACTCTCACTGGACACATACTTTATCTTCTTCTTCTTCTCATCAAGTTCCTTTAATGATAGCTTAGCTTTCAAAGTATTTTCAATATTTTTAGGTTTGCAATTATCAAAGTTAGATAGCTCAAAAGAAGTGAGCCTACCTACCAAACCTTTAAGTGATAGATTATTCCCTGGTATACATCTCAGTTCTTGAATCGTAGAAACTCTAATAGCATATATAGACAATAGTGTTCTTAAAACTTTGCCTAGTATAGTATCATCATCTATTGTGCCAATAGCTCCTCTTATTGTATTAATAACTTCTTTTTTCCTTGAGACGCATTGAGTAATATTTTCACCTTCTTGCATTCTCATATCATCAAACTTATCTCTGAGATTTTTAGCTTTGGCTCTTAGAAAATTAGTGTCTCCTCCATAGATGGTGGTTAAGGCATCCCAAATTTTCTTTTCACTTTCAAGACTTTTGATATCATCAAATTCAACATAGCTTAGGGTAGAGGCAATCTCTAGTATTCTCTGGTTATGTTCTTTCTTCTTTCTCATATCTTTGACAGTTGGGGTTCCAACAAGATCAACATTCTTACTAGTAATGATAGATTGTGCATAATCTCCAAGTCCTCCAAGGTGTAGCTTGATCAAACTTTTCCATGTAGGAAAGTTATCTCTATTAAGCTTGGGTACATCTCTTTTTGACATGTTGATCTTTGTGCTTCTAATAACTTCAAAACTAGTCCTCTTAAGTAGATGGCTCTGATACCAATTGTTGGAATTCTTTAGAATAACTGAGAGGGGGGTGAATCAGTTATCCATGGTCTAGATGAATAAATAAAACTTTTCACAGCTTAGTGAACCCATAAAACATTTATCAACATGCATGCATCCATAAGATTATGCAATCACTTAAATCATATAGGTTTTAGTCAAAACAATTTGTAGAAATGTAAACATGAAACATAATAGATTTAGCAACACACTTGACACAATGATTTACATTGAAACCTAATTTGGAAAAAACCACCAGTAACATGCTACTCTTTTTCACTCTTCTAAAGAGTGAAAAATTGGTGGCTAGTTACTTGATGGTTTTTCTCATATTGGGTTTCCACATTAAATCTGGTGTCTCTTGTGTTCATTTTGTTTTTAGTTACATGCATGAATGCTTAAAAATAAGTAGTAGTTTAATTTACCAAGTTACAACATTTGTTTATCGAATATCAGCAGCAACTAGATCTTTAAGACATCAAAGGGATCTGTGATTAAAGTTTTTGTTAGTAACTGATTCACCCCCCCTCTCAGTTACTATATCTTTAATCCCAACAATTGGTATTAGAGCCTTTGGTGCTTACAGGAAAAGATTTCAAGGATCTAAACCAAAGGTCATGATGTCTTATAAAAGGGAAATTCCAAGACTTAACAGGGACAACTTCTCAGCATGGCAGAGATTGATAAGGCTTCATCTAGCTTCTATTGGTGATACAGGGCTAAAGTACCTCGATGAAAAATATGAAGAACCTTCTAGTACATTATCTATCAATGATATTGCTAAAAAGAAGACTCAACAACATGATGATAGATATAGCATTTGCTCTGAGCTATGAAGAATTTGATAACATCAAGGATTGCAAAATTGACTTTGAAATGTGGAACAAGCTGAAAGAGATCCATGGAGGAGATGATAATGTGAGAAGAGCCAAAGCAGAAAGCTTGAGAGGACAATTTGATCAAATAAGGATGATAGAGGATGAAAACATTGCAAAATATGTTGAAAGAGTTAAAGCATGTGTTGCTGCAATCAAAGCATCTAGAAGAGATATCAATGATGAGATAGTTATAAGTAAAGTTCTTAGAACTCTACTTCCCATTTATGCAATCAGAGTCTCTGCAATTCAAGAAAGAAGATGTGAGGCAAATCATAAAATAAATTTAGATGTCATAGTTGGAAGATTGACTACATTGGAGCTAGACAACTATGATAATTATGTTCCAGCTGTCAAGAACATTGAATCAGCATTTGGAGCCAAGCTTTCACTCAAAAAAAAAGGGAAGAAGATGAAGGATCCACAATCAGACAGTGATGAAGAATTAGAACAAAGTTTAGACAGTGATCTTGAGGTGGTTGAAGCTCTACTAGCCAAAAAATATTCAAGAGGCAAAGGGAAATACAAAGGTAAGGTTCCTCTAACCTATTTTTCTTGTGAAGAAATTGGACATATTGCTGCTAGGTGCCCAAATAAGAAGAATAAGGATGAGAAGAAAGGTCACAAGTACAATGGCAAGAAAGACTTCAAATAATTCAAAAATAAAGGTAAGAAAACATGTTTTATGGCTAAAAATTCTAATGATTTTGATGATGAAGAAGATGAAATTGTCTACATTGCTATAAAAGATGAATCTGATAATGAAGAAGAAATGGCACTCATTTCTCATGTGAGAAAAAATGATACATGGATCATAGATAGTGGTTGTTCTCATCACATGACTGGTGATAAAACTAAGTTTGAATACTTTGAAGACTATGATGGTGGCAATGTAAAATTTGGTAACAATGAACCTTGTTGTATAAAAGCAAAAGGAAGAATCTCACTAACCAAGGAACTTGTATGTGATAATGCATATTGGGTAGAAGGACTAAAGCATAATTTTTGAGTGTGGCACAGCTACTCAATAATGGATTCAAAGTAGAATTCATGCAAGGAAAAGCAAGACTATTGAATGAGCAAGGAAAGTTGATTGGATTAGGCACTCAAACAAAAGGTAACTTTGTTTTATCTTGAACTTGGTGACTGTTCATGTTTTATTGTTCAAGTTGAAGAAAGTTGGTTATGGCATAGAAGGTTGTGTCATGTAAACTTTGACAACTTGGTAAATATAAGTAAATTCAAGAAAGTAAGAGGCATTCCTAATATAAAGAAACCTAAGGTTGGTCTATGCAAAAATTGTCAAATTGGAAAAATGGGAAAAACTAGTTTTAAAAGCAAGAACTATCAGTCTGAAGAAGTTCTAGAAACTATGCATACTAATTTGTGTGGACCTATTGGCATTGAAAGTTATACTGGTGAGAAATTTTTCATTATTTTTGTTGATGATAATTCAAGAATGATGATTGTCATGTACCTAAGAGAGAAATCAGAAGCATTTGAAAAATTCAAATGGTATTTGGTCAGAGTAGAAAAGGAAATAGGTAAAAGACTAAAATTCTTAAGGTCTGACAAAGGTGGTGAATTTATTTCACATGAATTCAATAACTTTTGCATTGAAAGGGGAATTAAAAGACAGGTTTTAGCACCTGGAACTCTAGAAAAAAATGGAATAGCAAAAAGAAGGAATAGATCTATCATGGATTGTGCAAGAACCTTAATGATTGACAAAGGCATTGCTATCAAATACTAGAAGGAAGCTATCAACACTGTAGTTCATACCTTGAACCGAGTACAGCTGAAAAAAGACTCATTCAAGACCCCCTATGAGTTATGGTATGGCTACAAACCCAATGTAAGTTACCTAAAAGTATTTGGAAGCAAATATTACATTTTGAAAGAATCTAGAAAAGGTAAATTTGATGTAAAAGGTGATGAAGGAAAATTTTTGGGATACTCTTGCAAAAGTAAAGCATATAGATGTTTGAACTTATCTACTCACAAAGTCATAGAAAGTGCACATGTGAAAGTTGATGAATTTGCAGAAAGAACAAAAGAAGAAAGCAAAAGGGAACCTGAAGGCTATAGGAGATTTGTTTACATTGAACTTGATACAATACCAAATACATCTATCAATCAAGAATCTTCAACTCCCGAGTATTCATTAATCGAGTCACAAGAAGTTCAAACCAAGTTAGTACCTATCGAGCTGCAAGAACCAAAGTTGCAAACAGAAGCTATTGAATCAACATATATCAAGCCCGAGCAACCAGATCCAAAATCAAAAGTTGAGACACAAAAGGATAACAATGCAAGTCATTCAAAAGGCAAGGAGCCTGTGTTAGCCAAGCATGTCAAGAACATCATGCACTAGATCAGATCATTGGAGACAAATCAAAAGGAATAATGACAAGAAGTAAGTTGAAAAGAACTTGTTTACTTGCTGATTTTGAACCTAGAAATGTCAAAGATGCACTAGACAATGAAAGTTAGATTGAAGCTATGAATGAAGAAATAGAATAGATAGAAAAAAAAAAAACATGGACTCTTGTACCTAGACCCAAAGACAAGAATGTGATTGGAACTAACTGGGTATTCAGAAACCAACTAAATGAAGATGGCAAGGTATCAATGAACAAAGCCAGACTGGTATGTAAAGGATACTCCCAAGAAGAAGGTGTAGACTATGGAGAAACTTTTGCTCCTTTTGCAAGATTGGAAGGTGTCAAAACCTTACTTGCATATGCTACATTTAAAGAATTCAAAGTTTATCAGATGGATGTCAAGTCAACATTTCTGAATAGCATATTGGATGAAGAGATTTACATTGAATAGCCTAAAGGTTTTGTTGATCCAAACAAGAAGGACATGATCTGCAAATTGCATAAAGCATTATATGGTCTGAAACAAGCCCCCAAAGCATGATATGAAAGACTGTACAACTATCTTATTCAGATTAGTTTTCAAAGAACTAATAATAATAGTAGTTTGTACATAAAACAAGGACCAGATAATAAGATTGTTTTGGCAGAAATATTTGTAGATGATACGTTGTTCACAAGAAATGATGATCTTTGTAAAGAATTTTCAGAACAAATGAACAAGGAATTTGAAATGTCAATATTTGGTGAAATCAAATTCTTTGTTGGTCTTCAAATTCAACAGAATAAGAATGGCATCTACATTACTCAATCCAAATACATCAAGGAGATATTGAAAAAGTTTGGTATGGAAGACTGCAAACCAGTTGGGACTCCTATGTGTACTAGATTGAAACTTACCAAGGATGATGAATCAAAGGAAGTGGATCAGACATTGTATAGATCTATGATTGGAAAGTTTTAGTATGTAGTGCACACAAGACTAGACATTGCCCTTGCAGTAGGAATTGTAGCAAGATTTTCAGAAAAACAAAAAGAAAATCACATGATAGCAATCAAAAGGATCATGAGATACTTAAAAGGAACTGAAGATTATGGATTATGGTATAAACTTGGAGGAAATCTAGATTTAAAAGTGTTTACTGGTGCAGATTGGGCAGGGAATGTTGATGACAGGAAGAGCACAAGTGGACGAGCTTTCTTTCTTCGAAAAAGGTTGGTTTCTTGGACAAGTAAAAAGTAGAATTGTACATCTCAATCCACAGCAGAGGTTGAATATGTTGCAGCAGCAATAAACTGTTCAAACATTGTGTGGTTCAAACAATTATTGGAAGCTATGAAGCAAGAAATCAAATAACCTGTTGTTATGTTTTGTGATAACACAAGTGCAGTTAATATCTCCAAGAATCCAGTGATGCATTCAAAAACCAAGCATATTTCCATAAAGTATCACTTTGTTAGAGAATTGGTACAAGAAAAGGAAATTAGATTGGAATATATCCATATAAAGGAACAAATTGCTGACATATTCACAAAGCCTTTACCTAAGGATGCATTCTTGTATCTTAGAGGTAAGTTAGGGGTCATTCCCCTATCTGAAGCTCACTAAAATATAGTTTTAATGATGCATCAACAGGGACAGAATTGAAGATCTATCAATTGATGTAGCAAACCTATGAAGACATTGCATATGAATTAGTACATCATGTACAATGCTATTAAGTTGATTTATGTTGTCTTTGGCATATGTTGTCAAAGAGGGAGAATATATTGTCATATCTTTCTGAAATTTGCAATATAATAAGAGTTTGTGTAAGAGGGAGAGATTATTATGAAATAAGGAGTTTGTTGTGAAGTATTCTATCAGTAAAGACTTGATTTCAAATTTCATTCGGTGATGACATGGCAGGGGCAGGCTCCTAGCGAATCACAAGGTGCCACATAGTGGTGATGTGGCAGGCACCCAACAGGAGATGATGTCGTGGTGACTGAGCAGCAGCAAGTCCAATGAAATACTACCATGTGGTGGACTAGTGGACCAATCTGAGGGTTCCATGTGGCACCTGATGGCAGGTGATGGGGTAGGTGACCAACCAATGGCAAGGTGACACATGTCAGCCTGGTCAAACCTAGGTTTGACCCGAATAAAAATGGAAAGGAAAATTTTCAAAATGCAAAAATATTAATTTTTATTATCCTTTAATTCTAAACATGTAGATTTTTTAAAATCAAAAAGGGATATTTGTTAAATTTTTAACTTTAGGATTAATTAAATTTTTGCATAAAATATTGATATGCAGACCTTAAAACTAGACCAGGAGCAAGTTTTTCAAACTGATCCTCTAGGAATTCCTAGTATGCTAACATAACACTATTATATATCGTTGGAATGGGAAGAGGAACAAACTTTCCATATTTGGAGTTTGTTTTTGCATATGAAGTAGTATGTTGGAGTTATTTGGGGTTTTGTACTAGATGCTCATTTTTCAACCTCATTCAGTTAGAGCAATTCAAATTTGATTTTTGATGAAATGGTGAACTAGATGAATACCAAAGACAGTAAGAATGCAATTTGGGGTGGATTTTGTCACCTCCAAGTTAGTTTAGGTTTTGTTACCTCTGGTTTTACCGCCAAAAACTCAAATTCAAATCCGCGACTTGTTCAACGGTTAGCCTAAAAAATTGTTATTTTAATGCCCTGACCCGCCAAAATTTATCTTCCGTCAGATTTTAGATGGATCGACGGTCGGCACGATCTCGTCATCGGAAGTTGCACGGGAGATAGTATCAACGACATCGCGCCCGATTGACACTTGTTTGGTGGGCCCAGCGGTTGGGCTACAACGAAGGGTAGGTTAGGAAAGTTTTTCGGCATCGCAGGCGCTATGGCACTATCGCACGCCAACCAAAAAATCTCCATGGCGACATAGCGCCCGGCGGAGATGCTCACGTCGGCGGGCGGGTCACTTGCCGAAAAATGTTGCGACGGTCGGGTAAAGTTTGGCAGGCCAGAGAAAATAAACAGCGAGAGCTTTAGACAAAATATTGGGCCCCATTATGTACCTCATCTGCCCAGTTGGGGGAGCCCGGTGCCACGGCAGCGAATCAAAAGGAACCACGCACAGATAGGGACATGTCATCGGTTGGGTGCTATGGCGCTATGGGAATTTAGCCTCGATTTTCCCATGGCGACATGGTGCCTGGTTGACACGTGGTCACCCTGTGAGGCCAGGTCGCAAGATTGCCTGGTGGTGTTCCGCTGGGCCAGTAAGGAACCGCCGCGTGTAACCAGGCTAGAGTCCCTATCAGTACGGTTGGCACAGTCAAGAATTATGATCTCCACTGTCGGATTTGATTGCATCAACAGATGGTGCCATCTCGCTATGGCGGAGATGCGCAGATGTTATTATGGTGACATAGCGCCCATCCGCTGCGTGGCCATTCTATGGATCAAGTCTCGGGTTCACCAATCAGATGATGCCATGTGTATATGTCAGGACATGGCGTACCACGGGCCCAGTAGTTCTTAGAAGGGATGGCAAGTGAAGTACAATGTCGCTCTGATCGTCAGATCTGCAAAGATCTACGGCTGGCGCTATCTCGCCATCGGGAACTGCCCGGACTTTAGCATCAGCGACATAGCGCCCGTGCGCCACGTGTCCTGGCGGGGCTGCATTTCATGCCGTCAGAAGCAGTTAGGATGGGATGACCGAAAAACCAACAGGAGGACGCCATGTATTAGCGGGCCCGACGAATCAATAGAAACAGAGGGTTACGGGAGGTCAAGTTCTGTGACCGTCAGATGAGAAAATATCAACGGTAGGTGCCATGTCGCCTTAGTGAAGCTGCGAGATTTTTATCATGGCGACATAGCACCCATTTACCATGTGTCATTCAGGTGTGGTGCGGATGCTGAGTTGTCACCAGATACGATGGGCTCAGGGTAAAGACAACACAGAGCAAGATGAGTCTTCGTGATCGTCGGATGAGAAAAGATCAACGGTAGGCGCCATGTCGCCTTAGTGAAGCTGCGAGATTTTTACCATGGCGACATCGCGCCCAATTGACACGTGTCCTCACGGGTCTGATTTTTGACGTGGCGATTAGCTAACGGCCAGCAGTATATGGTAGGGTGACGCAGTTAGTTCGATGAAGGTGGTCAACCACGGAAGGACTCTCCAAGTGGCAAAACAAAGGATTACGGTCGGCCCGCATGGCCTAGTCAGCATATAAGAAATCGGGTCAACTGATAGGCTAGGATGATTCATGATCCAAGATGTAGAGACGATCGACGTATCTTGCGATCTGATCTTCGCGATCATTTCTGACCTACCAGGAATGAATGCAAGACATAAGGACACTCCACCCATCTGGTCGATCTATCTACCATGTCAGGGAATGTTGTGGCGCCGTTTTTATCTTCTCTAGGCTCTTCTCAGAAAGAAATTTTTCTCAGTATGCAGGCCAGGATTTCAATCAGATCCCCGATTAGATTCTCAAGATGGGAAGTTAATGCCAGTAGGTAAGAAGTGAATGTAACGCGGAAATCTTTAGTTGTGCCTAATCTATAAAGGCAATTTTGTGATATATTCTCAAGGTCGATTCTTCCTGATTTTCTCTGCTACTGCTTGCAGACTTGTAGTGTAAAATCCCTTTGTCTCTGAGCCATGTAATAGCCTGTATCATCTCTTTCAACCATCAGTGTGAATGTGCATCACTTTGCCTCCCATTGGTGTATTGTTGAGATCAATGATCTGCATACTGTATCTATCTTTGGCCTATTGGATAATACATAAGTGTAATCTCCTTTTCCTAGTGTCGTTCGGTTGGTTTTTTCTGATCTGTATGTGATTATTGATCGATATAAGTCTGGATGTGTATGACTTTTGTATGTTATTCTGGTTTTGTAGTATATATATGGGCAAGAATGAGTCTGAACACTCTGTTTTGGTGCATCACCGCCTTAGATTAGACTAGGTAGATTTGCTTTAACGCTCTCTTTCTCCCTTTCCCTTCTGAGAATAGATAGGTGCACCCTGACAGTAAGAGGAAGCCGGCCTTCTTCGGAGACTCAACCTCATATTTCAAGTCCCACAACTTGGAGGTTGTTTCCATGTTTCACTAGGTTGTCCTCGCGCATAGGCCTTGGACAAGGGTGCAAACCTAAGTGACAACAGTTTTTGGCACGCCCGGTGGGACCTATATCAGAAGATTTCATGTCTACTGGTGTCAAAAGAAGAAAGAGTTTCTGAGATTAATGTTGAAGAAGTAGTGCTGGCTTCAGTATTCAAGCCTTCAAGAGGCTGATTCATCAAGTACTTGGCGACTTTGAGCATCAACAAATCTGGTTTCAGGCCAAAGTTGCAGAAATTCATGCCCAGAGCTGAAACAAGGGCGTCTTCTAGAGGTAATTTTCAATATCAAGAACTCTCACTTTCAAGTCCTAGAAGAAGGAGGGCTAGAGCTTCATTATCACCAGTTAGAGGTGGAGTAACAATCAATATACCTGTGAGATCTGTCTCTACTCCTCCTACTGTCTGAACTCAGCCTAGATTGCCATCAGCACTCATCAATAGAACACTTGTTTATATGGCACAGCCAAGAGTTCATCCTTTTTCCACCTTTAATGGTGGAAGTCCTCTGTTGTTAGCCCAAAGACATGATACACCAGTAGCTACACTAAAAAGCATACCTGATTTTACTGGTGAAACTTCTATTTCCCCCCTAGAGCATATCCAAGAGGTAGTGAATGTCTGCAATATTCATGGTATTACAGAAGATGATGTTGCCGTCAGACTTCTAGCCTCATCTTTAAAAGGAAAAGCATTACAGTGGTATAGAGGCTTAGCTCATGGTTCCATAACTAATTGGGATGGACTAGGAGCAGGATTATGCAAACATTTTGAGGATAAAAGTGACCATTTGTCACTATTAGAGTAGCTGACTACAATAAAAAGAGCCCCCCATGAATGTATGACTGATTTTAATTATAGATTCCAAAAGACATGGGATAGAATACTTACTATAGTGAAACCTACCCCTGGTAATGCCTTCTTGCATTACCTTAGAGCTTTTAATAGTGATATTACCACCACAATCCAAACTATGGGAGGAGATACATTACCTAATGCTTATGAGACAGCCATAAAAGCTGAGAACATTCTAATACAAGGAGGAAAGTTGGCTCCAAGGCCTCCTATGCCTTTCTTTCCTGATGTTCCCAACCACCAACCAGCAATAGCCCCTCTCCCTACAATTTCTACATCACAAGCCCTTACGGAATAGATGAACTCAAGGAAATGCTCCAAGGTCTAGTACTAAACGCAGATAAAAGAGAAAAGACCCTGGATAAAAAATTACAAGAGCAGGGGAGGGAGTTGAAGGACCAAGGGAAGAGACTAGAGGATAGTTTTTCTCTAATACAAAAGATGAGTAACAAGGTGGTGGCCTTAGAAAGACAGCAGGCCCAAGGTGGCAAGCCTCCCCAATTGCAATATCAGGCTCCAAGTGGTGGTAGGCCTCCTAATCAGTGGAATAGCTCTTTTGATCAGAATAGGCAGAATAGTCATGCTTCTGCTTCAAGCTCAAATCAGAATAGAGCTATAGTCCCTCAAAATAACTTGGCCCAAGACCAAGATTTTTGTCCCTCATGTAACTATTCTTATACCTACTGCCTATGTCAGAAAGTAGAATCTTATTTGGCCCTAACTGTCCAGGAGTCCACAGTAAAACAATCACACAAAGAAGATCATCCCAAGGAGGCCTCATATGTTCAGAGGCAGGGTGATTGCTCTTTTATGAATCACCAGATGGAGGAACATTGTAATGTAAACCAGGACTCCGTTGCTCATAACACAAGAAGCAAGAAGAGAGCTATGGAACATGTTGCTCCTCCTTCTCCTAGGTAGGCCTCAACTTCAAGTGTTATACCTAACACACAAACAGCAAATGAGCAGACAAACACTTCACAACAGCAAAAGCAAGGTCCAAGAAATGAGGACGCAAGTGATCCTTTTGTT
The DNA here is from genome assembly GCA_028749045.1 of Cupressus sempervirens. Taxonomy (NCBI): domain Eukaryota; kingdom Viridiplantae; phylum Streptophyta; class Pinopsida; order Cupressales; family Cupressaceae; genus Cupressus; species Cupressus sempervirens. Next base: position 770,850,184 of record CM053790.1, on the reverse strand, counting down.
GCCCCATCTCGACCTCTTGTAAGTGCAGCCCCCAAAGTTTCTACCAAAATCCCTAGTGCCCCATTAAGTGTGGTAGAGCAAATGAAGAAGACCAATGTAAACATTTCCATGTGGGATGTTGTTGCTACCATACCAATGCAGAGGAAGATGTTGCAGCCAGAATTGGAAAGGATTGAGCCCAAGGATCAGTCATCTACCATGGAGAGTGCCACTAGTTTAGTACAACTAGCAGGAGATGTGGAGGCAAATAAAAAGGTTAGACCTCCTCCATTTTATGTTTCTCTGATTATAGGGGGCAAATTAGTCCATAATTGCATGATAGATTCGGGGGCTAGTAGCTCAGTAATGCCTAGGTGTGTTGCTGATGCTTTAGGGATGAAATATGAGCCCATTGTTAGGGATGTGTTACAACTAGATGGGAGTACTGTCAAAACCGTAGGCATCCTTAGAAGTGTGGAAATGGCCCTACATGCATACCCTGGTTGTACTGTGATTCAAGACATATCTGTTGCTGAGGTTAAGCCCTATTTTGCCATCTGTCTTTCGAGAGACTTCACTGCTTAAATTGGTGGATTCATATCTGCTGATTGGTCTTACATGTCATTTAAGACCAGATATGGGGCCAATGCTTCAATAAGAGCAGAACCTCAAGCCCTTCATCACACTGAACCCTACACTCCCAACTTCATCAATATGAATTGCCCTATCCTAGAGGTGAACGAAAATAACATAGTAAATGAGCCTATCACTTCCATAACAGAGATTCCTGATTTCTTCTTGGATGAGTGGGAAAATACATGTCAGTTTGAACCTATGTCGGAAACCCTTGAGACAGGCCTTAGTACATATTGCATAATAGAGAAAGAGGTTCAAGTTCCTGACCTTGTTAGGACTAATGATGACATAAATGGAGTATGGAGTATGTACTTTGATGGCTCAAGGAATAGAAATGGATCAGGGGCTGGTGTTATGTTGATCTCTCCTACACAAATAAGATACTACTTCTCTTTTAGGTTCCAATTCAGTTGTACCAATAATGTGGCCGAGTATGAATCCTTGATCCAAGGTCTCCTACTTGCCCAAAAGAGGGGAATTCAAGCCTTGAAAGTATATGGGGACAACGAGTTGGTAGTGAACCAAGTGAGAAATCAGAATATCACCAAAAATGGCCTGCTCAAGTCTTATAAACATAGAGTCTAGGATTTGCTTGAGGGTTTCAATGCATTTAGCATTCAGAGCATTCCTAGGAAAGAAAATAAACATGCTGACAGACTTGCAGCAATGGGTACATCTTATGATGTGCCAGGGAATCTTGAGGAAGAAAAGAAACAACAAATAAGGGTAGTGGTGAGGCCTGCTATTCCTTATAATAATACTCATTGGCAAGTGTTCGAGTCTGATGAGAAAATTGTGAGCTTCTTGCAGAATGAAGCAGAATTTTCAGGGAGAAATCAGCTAAGACTACAAGATCAATATGGTGATCAGATCATTCATCTCAGTTCCAACAAGTTGCCCAAGGGTCTCATTACCTTGGAGGGCGTCTTTAATCTTGATGATCAAACAAGAGGCAAAGGGATGAATCTAGCTGCAGAAAAGGAGGACCATGCCCCAGTTACTATTGCTGATGGAAAATCTCTTAACATGGGGAAGGTATGTTCTAAAGCTGAGCAAGAAGATTTCATTCATCTATGTCAAGAATTTAGTGATGTATTTGCTTGGACATATGATGATTTAAAGGGGTTCGACCCTAGTTTGTTTCAGCATACCATAGATTTAGTTGATAGGGTCAAACCAGTAAGGCAAAAATAGAGGCCAGTGAATCCCAAGATTGAACCTTTAATAAGGAAAGAACTATCCAAACTGATTGAGGCTAACATAATTTTTCCCATCAAACACTCATCATGGGTAGCTAACCTTGTCCCTGTGAGGAAGAAGAATGGAGAAATCAGATTGTGTGTGGACTTTAGGGATCTCAATCAGGCTTCCCTTAAAGATCACCATCCTCTCCCTTCTATGGAGCAAATTCTGTCCAAGGTCAGTGGGTCAAGGAGATTCTCTTTTCTTGATGGGTTTTCTGGTTATAACCAAGTGCTGGTTAAAGAGTCTGATAGATACAAGACAGCATTTACTACTAAATGGGGCACCTATTCTTATTGCAAAATGCCATTTCGATTAACAAATGCAGGTGCCACATTCCAAAAGGCAATGGAGGTAGCTTTCAGAAGATTAATTGACAAGTTTGTCTTGGTATACCTTGATGATATAACTGTGTATTCCAAGAATGTGGAGGATCATCTTGATCATTTGAGACAGGTATTTCTAAGATGTAGAGAGTTTGGGATATCTCTCAAACCAGCCAAATGTGTCTTTGCTACAAACCAGGGAAAACTATTGGGACACATTGTATCTAAGGATGGATTGACCGTTGATCCAGAAAGAACAAAAGCAATACTTTCCCTTCCTCTCCCTAAACACAAGAAAGGGCTACAAAGTTTCCTTGGTAGGATAAATTTTGTAAGAAGGTTTATTCCTAATCTTGCCACCATGGTGAAACCCCTTACAGCCATGCTCAAGAAAGATATGGTCTTCTCATGGACCAAGGAGGGGAAGGAGAGTTTTGAAAAGATCAAGGCAGCCATAGCATCGGCCCCTACCCTCATGAACCCAAAATTTGAGAAAGATTTCATCCTCTACACCTTAGGTGGTGAGTCAAGTATCTCTGCTGTCTTGACCCAAACAAATGACAAGAATGAGGAGCAGCCCATAGCCTTCTTTAGTGAAGGGCTTAAGTAATATGAAGATAAGTATAGCTTTGTTGAGAAGCAAGTCCTTGCAGTCATTAGAGCCTTGAAGAAGTTCAGACACCTCTTATCCCATAGTAAGATCCATTTGTTGGTACCCCATGCAAGTGTAAAAGACTTCCTGTTAAACAAAGATGTCAGTGAGAAGAGACCTGGATGGATCACTAGGGTAATGGAATATGATGTTGACATTCAGATTACCAAATTGGTAAGAGGAAGAGGATTATGTAAAGAAATTTTATCAGATCAGAACTCAGATGAAGAAGTTGCCATGGTGATAGCAGAGCAGCAGGAGGAAAGGTACACTGACGGTCCAAGAAGCTGGATAAATGACATGAAGAATTTCTTATTAGGGAATGGATACCCTCAGGGATTGGACATAACTAAAAGAAGACAATAGAGACTACAATCCATTCCCTATGTTATGATTGACGATATCCTATTCAGGAGGGATTTTAATGGGACCCTGTTGAGGTGTGTTGAAGAGGATTAGGCTGAAAGGGTGATTAGAGAACTCCATGATGGCCCTGATGGCGGCCACTTCTCTGCAAGAACAACCGCTATGAAGATCATGAGGGCTAGATATTATTGGCCATCTCTGTTCCATGATTGTTACAGGTATGTGAGGAAATGTGAGAAATCTGCTTTTTTCTCAGGCAAACAGAGACTTGCAACTCTTCCTCTTCATCCTATTCAGGTGGATCAGCCCTTCACTCAGTGGGGGTTGGATTTTATAGGCCCCATTAATCCTCCATCTAGTGCAGGTCATAAATGGATCTTGGCTACTACTGATTATTTCACTAGGTGGACAAAGGCAGTTGCCTTGAAGGATGCCACAGAGCCATCAGTTGTTGAATTCCTTGATGGAATTGTATCTAGATTTGGTGCTCCTTCTACTATCATCTCAGATAATGCCAAGTCTTTTGTTGGAACCCAAATTTGTGCATGGGCCATGAATCACAATATCTACCTGAGCACATCATCGAACTACTATCCTTAGGGTAATGGTTTGGCTGAATCTTCTAACAAGAATCTGATCAGAATTATGAAGAGGACAATAGAAGACAATCAGAGGACCTGGCACAAGAAATTAAGGACTGCTCTGTGGGCTGATAGGATAACACCCAAGAGATCTATTGGGAATTCGCCTTTTGTGCTAGTATATGGTAGGGAAGCTAGACTCCCAATCTCATTGGAGTTCCCATCCTTGGAGTTGGCTCATCAGCTGGAACTGGTTGAAGATGATGCCATGTCAGTAAGAATGGCAGAGCTAATTGAGTTGGAAGAAAAGAGAAACAAAGCCATGAAAACTCTAGAGATTCACCAACAACAGATGAAGAGGAATTTTGACAAGAAGGCAAGGGCCAGAATCTTCATAGAGGGAGATTTAGTTCTCAAGTGGGACTCAGACAGAGCAAAACCAGGAAGGCACTCCAAATTTGACCCATTATGGAGTGGCCCTTATCTGATTTCTAGTTGCAAACAAGCCAACGCATTCCAACTAAGCAGGCCAAGTGGTGAAATTCTACCCATTCCAGTCAATGGGATCTATCTGAAGCCCTATTTCTGAAGGGTTTTGAATCCATGCACATAGTTAATCCAGTTGCTTCCTGCTTGTTTCTGTTTTGCAATAAGTGCACAAGCACATGGCTCTCTTTGTGAGTCATTTTTGACATGTCTCACGATGCTAAGGAGGTCCTATTTTTTTTTTTGTTTCCAATCATAGAAGCAGAACTAGAACCTTAAGGGTTTTTAATGTTTTGATTTCCTCTTTAAGGGTTAGGGTTCTTGCAGCTCTCAGCTTTGTGCCTCCTGGTCCTCTTTCCGACTCCATAGCCCAATGGATCATTCTCAGGCACTGGTGATGCATTGAGCAGGCTCATGCCCCCTACGAGTCGCCAAAAGTGTTACCTCTAGTTTTACCACCAAAAACTCAAATTCAAATCTATGGCTTGTTCAACGGTTAGCCTAAAAAATTGTTATTTTAATGCCCCGACCCGCCAAAGTTTCTCTTCCGTCAGATTTTAGATGGATTGACGGTCGGCGCGATCTCGTCATCGGAAGTTGCACGGGAGATAGTATCAGCGACATCGCGCCCGATTGACACGTGTTTGGTGGGCCCAGCAGTTGGGCTACAACGAAGGGCGGGTCGGGAAATTTTTCCGACGTCGCAGGCGCTATGGCGCTATCACACGCCAACCGGAAAATCTCCATGGCAACATAGCACCCGACGGAGATGCTCACGTCGGCAGGCAGGTCACGTTGCCAAAAAATGTTGTGACGGTCAGGTAAAGTTTGGCGGGCCGGAGAAAATAAATAGCGAGAGCTTAAGACAAAATATTGGGCCCCATTATGTACCTCATCTGCCCAGTTGGCGGAGCCCGTGCCACGGTAGCGAATCAAAAGGAACCACGCACAGATAGGGACATGTCATCAATTGGGTGCTATGGCGCTATGGGAATTTAGCCTCGATTTTCCCACAGCGACATGGCACCTAGTCGACACGTGATCACCCTGTGAGGCCAGGTCGTAAGATTGCCTGGTGGTGTTCTGCTGGGCCAGTAAGGAACCGCCGCGTGTAACCAAGATGGAGTCCTTATCAGTATAGTTGGTACAGTCAAGAATTATGATCTCCACCGTCGAATTTGATTGCATCAACGAATGGCGCCATCTCGCTATGGTGGAGATGCACAGATGTTATTATGGCGACATAGCGCCCATCCGTCGCGTGGCCATTCTATGGATCAAGTCTCGAGTTCACCAATTAGATGATGCCATGTGTATATGTCAGGACACGGCGTACCACGGGCCTAGTAGTTTTCAGAAGGGACGGTGAGTGAAGTACGATGTCGCTCTGATCGTCAGATCTGCAAAGATCTACGGCTGGCGCTATCTCACCATCGGGAACTGCCCAAACTTTAGCATCAGAGACATAACGCCCGTGCGCCACGTGTCCTGGCGGGGCTACATTTCATGCCATCAGAAGCAGTTAGGATGGGATGACCGACAAACCAACAGGAGGATGCCACGTATTAGCGGGCCCGGCGAATCAATAGAAACAGAGGGTTACGGGAGGTCAAGTTCTATGACTGTCAAATGAGAAAAGATCAATGGTAGGTGCCATGTCGCCTTAGTGAAGATGCGAGATTTTTATCATGGCGACATAGTGCCCATTTACCACGTGTCATTCAGGTGCGGTGCGGATGCTGAGTTGTCACCAGATACGATGGGCCCGGGGTAAAGACAGCACAGAGCAAGACGAGTCTTCGTGATCGTCGGATGAGAAAAGATCAACAGTAGGCGCCATGTCGCCTTAGTGAAGTTGCGAGATTTTTACCATGGCGACATCGCGCCCAATTGACACGTGTCCTCGCAGGTCTAGTTTTCGACGTGGCAATTAGCTAACGGCCAGCAGTATATGGTAGGGTGACGCGGTTAGTTCAATGAAGGCGGTCAACCGCGGAAGGACTCTCCAAGTGGCAAAACAAAGGATTCTGGTCGGCCCACGTGGCCTAGTCGGAATATAAGAAATCAGGTTGACTAATAGGCTAGGATGATTCGTGAACCAAGATGCAGAGACGATCGACGTATCTTGCGATCTGATCTTCGCGATCATTTTCGACCTACCAGGAATGAATGCAGGACATAAGGACACTCCACCCATTCGGTCGATCCATCTACCATATCAGGGAATGTTGTGGCGTTGTTTCTATCTTCTCCAGGCTCTTCTCAGAAAGAAATTTTTCTCGGTATGCAGGCCAGGATTTCAATCAGATCCCCGATTGGATTCTCAAGATGGGAAGTTAATGCCAGTAGGTTGTAGGAGTTGATGAAATCCAACTCCGCAGTCGCCAAGATCACCTACATGCAAATAGCTTGCTGAAGAGAAACCGAAAGAGCAAGAGCAAATATTTCACAATAGGAAAATGAAATTGCTATGTGAATGGAATTAATTACAATGAGAGAGAGACCGTTTAAAAAGGCCTCATGGAAGCTTGTAGAACAAGCTGGAAGGAGGTAGAGGACAAAAACGACAACTCAGCACATATCCTCAGAAAGTGGAATATGCTAAAAAAGGAGAAAACTCCCGAGTTGTCAACAACAACCACTACATGCATTAAATACTAAATATGCATTAACCTAAGTAAGCTTAAGTAATAGAATAAATAATTAATAATTAATTATTTACTCTAACACCCCCCCTTAAGTGCAACTTAGGGAAATGCCTTAAGCTCACAAAACTAAGATGAAATGCAAAATGGGTCCCGGCAACTAGGCCATTTTAGGTACCCAAGTACAATGCAACCTCTGTAAAACGGAGAAAGAGGGAAAACCCTGTGGGAAAAACCCTCCTCCAAAAAGAGGTAAAAACAACATGCTAAAAAAAACATGAAGTGAAGGAAGGAAGGCCTCAACCAATCCCCCCAAGGACAACTTCCGCCAGAAATGTTTCAAGAGACTCTCTCAAAACCATAAGTACAACCAGCCCCCCCAAGAGAATAGACACCAAGCCCCCCCCATAATGATGGAGCTCCTGTAGAAATGATCGAACCAATGAAACTCCAATTCGGAAGGAACAAAGGCACGAAACAAGGAAATCCCTGCGTGAGAGGAGCAATTGGAAAGCCTAGCTGATGTCCAGAAGAGAATGTATGAGGAACCGAAACGGGAATTCCCAAGGCAGGTGCGATGACATTGTCATGAATGTCCACTGAAGTATCTGCAACAAGTGTACCTGGAGTCTCAATAAATGAAGCTGGAAGATCAGGTAGAGCGGAAGGAGAATCTTGTAGAGAGGAAAGGCCCTCATCTGGTTGTGGTGTGGCAGTCAAAGTAGGGATCTCAGGAACAATACAAAGGTTCAAGTGTCCTGACTGCACCACACGATGCTCCTGCGAAGGAGATGGTGGACCAAAGTGTGAGAAGGTATAGAGATGAGTGGAAGGATCAACTGCCCCTGTAGCAATAATATCTCCTGTAGCACGATCTCGAATGAAGACTGAATCAGCAGTGAACTCAACTGTCTTCCCTGATCCACTGCGTGTAATCTGAGAAATTGAGAGAAGGTTGGCAGACAAAGATGGAACATACAATACATCATTGAATATACCATCTTGGATGTGAACTGAACCTTTCCCACAGACTGGTAATGCAGTGTTATTCCCCATGAGAATGTGAGGAATAGGAGAAGCCTCAAGAGTGGAGAAGACACCTTGAGAAGATGTCATATGGTGAGAAGCACCTGAATCCAGTATCCAAGGAACCTGTGAAGAAGATGCAATAGAAGCCTGTAATGCATGACCCTTTCCAAGATCTGATGTAGATGTTGAAGAGGTGGAAGAAGCCTGAAAAGAAGACCCTTGTGAGGTAGAAGAGGATGGAGAGGAAATAGTGCTCTTCTGAAAGAGAGCGTGCAAATCAGCAATCTGTTTCTCATAGCCATCACATCTCTTCTGAAAACAACGTGCCTCATCATGAGATCCTTTCCCACAATAGGAACAGGTAGGAGTTGCGGTCTTCTTTTTCTCCTTCTTGTTAGAAGATGATGAACTAGTAGAAGAGGGATCTGATAGCTGCTTCAACTTCTGTTCCTGTGTAACCTTGGAAAGCAATACCTGTGACTGAGAACTTGAAAGTGAATCCATTTGAGTAATCTTCGATTGTTCACGGGTTAACCGATTACAAAATATCTCAAATGAAGGCATCCTATGTCTATCACCCAAGGCATCCATAGTGGAGTAGAAAGTGGAAGAGAAGATCTGATACTGTCCCTTTAACTTTGAGAGTACCAAAAAGATACACTCATCATCTGTTTTGTTCTTCCCACATCCCTGCAAAAGTGTACGTAGAGATTTGAACTTCATCAAGAAGTCCTCAATGGTGGGAAAGTGATCAGGTGTCAAAGAAGTCAATTCTGCATCTAGCTGAAGTGCCCGAAACTCATTTACTTGTCCAAACAAAGTCTGAAATTTTAGCCAATAAACTCGTGGAGTAGTCAAACCATCCAAGTGAAACAGCAAGCTGTCTGAAATGTTGAGTGCAATAAGCCCCATGGCTTCATCCATCTTGTTCCTGTGTTGTAGAATCTCAAAAGGGCGTTGGAGATTGGGCTGATGCTCATCCAGACAAGACCATAGACCTCTTGACATTAGAAGTCTAGTCATTTGTGCCTTCCATGTGTGGTAGTTGTGTGGTGTGAGATGGGATATAGATGGATCCGCCATTGAGAGAAAGAAGAAGACGAAAGTAGAAGGGTCTTAACTGAAGTAAATTACAGAAAAGAAAGACACCCCCCCACAAACGTACAAAAATATCTCCCAAATACCACAAAAAAACAACTAAGGAGAGCAAAAAAACTGGAAAGGAACCTGGATTTGTTGTGCAGAAAAATCCTCTACTTTGACACCAAAAATGGAAGGTCAAACGAACTCAAAATCGTGCGAAACTAGCACCAATGCGTCCGTCTCTGAGTCAGCTTTCCGACGCTTCTTTCGGATCGGAAAAAGACCTCCGTATGCTCAAGTTATAGCCAAAAAACCGACTGCTGCTCCAAAAATGCACTTGCTGGAAAATTACAGACACTGGCATAAATTTGACGGCCGTATGCCCGTCACAGACCAGTCGCCGGCAAAAAAATCCGATTACCGGGAAATGACGTCATATGCCTGGAAAGTGACGTCAGCCTACCGGAATATGACGTCAGCAGAAGCCACGTGGCGGTCGGTGGTTGGAGAGGCCGCAGGGCGGCGGAGCAGTGGAAACCGCCGGTGGCGGTGGCGCCCGGGAGGAAAACCCGGCGGCGCCGCTGTCTGCGGTGGCGGAGGCGCTGCGCCCGAGCGGCGGACAGGAGGAGGCGGAGCCGGGAGGAGCCGCGGCAGAGCGCGGGCGGCGCTGCCTGCTGCGGCTGCTGCGGGCGGCGCGCGGGTGGCGGGGCGGCGGCCCCGCGGTGGCGCGGCGGCGGCGCCCGATAATATATTTTTTTAAAAAAAAATTCGCGCTGCGTCTGTACGATTCGTACGGAAGTGCCTCCAGCCAAAAAAATTTTGCCTCCCGGAGCTCTGTCTCCAAAAACGACAAGCTTTATATGAATCCTGACTGCAAACGGCCTTCCGGATCCAATGGTGATGTCCGTTTGGGCTGAAAGTGCTCCAAAAATTCGCTCTAGCCCTGATTTGAAGAAAAAATGCACAAACAAACTAGGGTTTGTGACTTCGAATCACGGCTTCACAAATCCTTCAAACAAGAAGCAGCAGGGAGGCTCTGATACCATGTAGGAGTTGATGAAATCCAACTCCGCAGTCGCCAAGATCACCTACATGCAAATAGCTTGCTGAAGAGAAACCGAAAGAGCAAGAGCAAATATTTCACAATAGGAAAATGAAATTGCTATGTGAATGGAATTAATTACAATGAGAGAGAGACCGTTTAAAAAGGCCTCATGGAAGCTTGTAGAACAAGCTGGAAGGAGGTAGAGGACAAAAACGACAACTCAGCACATATCCTCAGAAAGTGGAATATGCTAAAAAAGGAGAAAACTCTCGAGTTGTCAACAACAACCACTACATGCATTAAATACTAAATATGCATTAACCTAAGTAAGCTTAAGTAATAGAATAAATAATTAATAATTAATTATTTACTCTAACATAGGTAAGAAGTGAATGTAACGCAAAAATCTTCAGTTGTGCTTGATCTATAAAGGCAATTTTGTGATCTGTTCTCAAGGTCGATTCTTCCTGATTTTCTCTGCTACTGCTTGCAGACTTGCAGTGTAAAATCCCTTTATCTCTGAGCCATGTAATAGCCTGTATCATCTCTTTTAGCCATCAGTGTGAATGTGCATCACTTTTCCTCCCATTGGTGTATTGTTGAGATCAATTATCTGCATATTGTATCTATCTTTGGCCTATTGGATAATACATAAGTGAAATCTCCTTTTCCTAGTGTCATTCGGTTGGTTTTTTCTGATTTATATGTGATTATTGATCGATATAAGTCTGGATGTGTATGACTTTTGTATGTTATTCTGGTTTTGTAGTATATATATGGGCAGGAATGAGTCTGAACACTCTGTTTTGGTGCATCACTGCCTTAGATTAGACTAGGTAGATTTGCTTTAACGCTCTCTTTCTCCCTTTCCCTTCTGAGAATAGATAGGTGCGCCCTGACAGTAAGAGGAAGTCGGCCTTCTTCGGAGACTCAACCTCGTAGTTCAAGTCCCACAGCTTGGAGGTTGTTTCCATGTTTCACTAGGTTGTCCTCGCGCATAGGCCTTGGACAAGGGTGAAAACCTAAGTGACAACAGGTTTTATCAACATTTTAGATGCATATGCAATGTTTTTGTTAGAGATAGGATTTATCATTAGTTAGAGGAGATATTTTCAATTTGTTACAGAATAATGATGAGAATCATATCTGATTTTGGTTATAGAAAGAAGAGAGATGCTTTGCAACAATATGGAATGAAGATTCAAGTGGACACATGTCACTTCCAAATCAGATCCAAAATTTCATTCTTTTCCTATATCTTTCTCTTTCTCATTCATTCTAAGGGTTCCAATTTTTTATGTGTTTCATTACTGTGATACCATGTTGGTTGGTTCCAATTTGTCTATGAGACCACATTGTTGAATCCAAAGCTATGATTCCACCATATTCTTTAGTATTTCTTTTGTAATGAACAAGTAATAAGAATATAGATAGTTATGATCTGTTAGGCATTTCTTTTTTTCAATTTCATGCATCTTTTTGTATTTGTTTCAAGAAAATAAATAAAAATGCAGCAACAAGTTAATCTTCTATCTAAATTTTGTCTCCTATTCATGTTTTTTGTGATTTTTTGTGATATATGTACAAGGTGCATATTCTCCAGTTGCAATCTATTTTAGATCGTATATGTTGATATGTTTTTCTTATGATTCAAGGAGACATGTAAGTGCTTGGTTTATCATCATAGGGTTGCAAATCTCGTGAATGGATAGGTCGAGTATGAGATTCAAATTGATGTAGGTGTCAAATTCACAATGTGAATGGATATATCTAGAAGTCTTGATGTATGGCATATGTCAATGACTTTTAGGGATGTGTGTTAGGGGTTTGTGGAATTGCCCAAAAGATAAGGCACCGATTAGCTACACGATCAAAGTGTTATGTTGTTCATGTCTTTCTTTTGTTGAAAATCAACATCATTAATCAAATATATTTTCCCTTTAATGTTGAAGGAACTGAAAAGTGTTACCCTTACATAGCTCATCAATTTCCTAGGTCATGTTAATAACTATTTCATGTATATGATTTTTGCATAAGTATAGAAGATATAAGGGTTTTATCTACTTTATTTGAGATTCAGTGTATTCTTTGAATAGTGGTACCATGTGAAGAATCTATAGGTCCACCCACCTAGGTTTTGTAGATCCTGAAGTATAAGAAGTAGCTAACCTTATAGTTGCCCCAATGTCTAAAAGAATATGTTGCATATGGGAAGTAGCTTCCCCTAGATGTACTATGTTCTCATCAGGATAATTTGAAGCATCATGTTTTAAAACACCAAGAGCTCCTATAGCCATTTGGTAATAGCACCACTGGTTGTTTCCTGCAATGTAGGTGTACAGATAGGTTTACCATTTGTAGCATTATCTTAAGCTTTAAGTTAAGTTGTCATTTCCATTTCTAGCATAGATTTCCTTCAACATCATATTTTCTTTAGTTGTAATGACTTTAAAGGTGAATTAGAGCATATACTTTACAGTCACCATTTCAAGTTTACGCTCTTAGATTGATAAATCAAATGAATTCAGTATACTATTTTAAGTAAGACACATGATGTTGTTTGACCATAGAATCATTGTGAAAGGATGTCCAATCTTTTATTACTAAGGTATTAAATTGAATAGTCATTTTTGGTATCATTGTCAAGGATGGTGTCAATCTAGTTCAACCTTGAAGTGTTTATGTTAGTTTCAATTCTGTATTAGTTGCATGCATAGAAGAAGAGATCATCTTGGGATATTCCTTCCTCACATCATTCAAGATGAACCATTTGAAGCTTTTAACCCAGATCTTGAGGAACCCCAAGTTGAGAACATACAAGGAGAAGAACCATTTGAGAAAGCATTTGCTAATGCATATGAACAATTTCCTTCACCTCCATCCTCTAAAGAATTTTTCCATTTGAATGACCTTTTTGCTGAACCTGAATACCAAGACAACCCACTTGACCTTGTTATCTATCAACAACCACCACCAGGGATGGCTCAGCCTACATTTCCTTTTCCTATCCCTACTTAGCAAGGTAATCAAAATGTGAAGAACATACCTTCTACTATACTTCCCAAGTTCTACAATCTAATTATTGAAGATCTTGAAACCTTCCTCTTTGAGTTTGGCATCCTTTGTAGAAGTTATGACTATACAACTGATGCCCACAAGTTGAATGTGTTTCCATCTACTCTAAAGGAAGCTTTTTTGAGATGGTTCATGGGGGTTGGGCACCAACGTTGCAACAAATTGGCCTTGAAAGAAAAATTTGTTTCTTACAAAGTATAAAGAATACTATAGGGGTCAAGATTTGAAAGGGCATGACATTTTCAAAATATCCCAAAAGGAAGATGAAACCTGGGAAGATTATGTCTCATAGTTCATGTTCAACCTACAGTGTAACACACAACACCAGCTAAATGAGGAATCAAAGAAACATATTCTTCTAAGAAGTGTAAATGATGGAAGTATTGAGGCCCTAGATCTTATGGCAGGAGGATATATCACTTAGAAAAATTGGACTGATATATAGAATATATGTTTGAATTATTCAAGGGCTACTATGAAGAAAGGTAGGGGACTTAGAGACCTATCACATAAGTCCAATGGTAGTTCAAGGGTATCTAAGATGGAGCTGTCCAACTTGTTGTCAAATTTCAAACAAGAAATCATTGATGATGTCACCACTCAACTATATACCATGCAAGCGAGAAGGAAGAAAGATGAATTTGATGCCATGTTAGTTAAATATTGTCCACATTGTATGGAGAAGAAAAGGAATTGTAGATGCAAGTATGTTGCAAGCCTGGAGTCACAACCAATGCCTACTAAGTTTAAAGTGATTGATGAAAATAGAGAAGGTCTCTACATTGCTCAATGAAGGCCATGGGCTCAAAGATAAGGTATGCCACAAGATCCTCTCCAAGATTATAATAGTAACAATCAATAGAAACATTCTTAGAATATTGGCTTTAGTGGGAATAATAATTGGCAACAACCTTAGCAAGGTTGGTAACAACTCCAACAAGGTTGGCAACAATCTCAATAGGTTTGGCAACAACCCCAGTAGAGGTGGCAACAACCTCATAACTGGAATAACCAATCTAGTCAGCAAGCCATAATGCCACCACCTTAGCAGCTAGCTCTAATGCCTCCTCCTGCAGCCACTAATATTCCTCCTAAGAGGACTTAGCTACTAGTTTAGCCTAATCCTAATCCCAACAATATCAATTAGCTAGCACAATAATAAAGCTGTGATATTTCCTTGAATGATATCCACTTAAGGTTAGGCACTACTCTTCCTCTTCCTTCACAAAAAAAGTCTATAATATTTGAAGCTAATGATTCCCCAGCTGAACAACTGGAAGTATTAATTGAACAAATCTCTCCTATAGCCAAAGATCCCCCATTTCCTCATAGGTTGATAGAACAAGGTCAACCTATAGAAAACCAAGTAGTAATTGATTTTCTTAATCAATTGAAGCAAATGATAGTAAAATTATCATTACTTGATACTATTAAGGAAGTTCTTGTCTATACTAAAGCCATCAAAGAAGCATGTATCAAACAACCAAGATAAAAGAAGGATCCAAAGACTATTCATGTCTTAGGACAAGTGTTTGATATGATCTTCGAGAAACTAACTATACCTAAATATTCTAACCCTGGGAGTCTTGTGGCTACTGTCACCATTCATGGGATGCAAGTTCAAAATGTTTTAGTTGACCTAGGAGCATCTATAAATGTCATGACAAAAGATGTATTGTCCCAACTACATATCATTGGTCTTTGAGAAACACCAACCATACTTTAGTTCAATGATAGAACTACTATCAAGCTAGATGGGATGATAGAAGATGCCATAGTCACCTTAAACTCTTGGGAGTATCTAGTATAATTTGTTGTCCTCTCCCTAAAGGCTAATATGGGTGGATATCCTTTACTTATAGAGTGACCGTGGTTAGCTAGTGTAGATTCTTAGATAGTTTTTCAGTCTAGGAAGATGACAATATCCAATAGTATCCATACTGAGAACTTGACTTTATACTCCCCTACTCAAACACTATTGCAAGATGACCAAATAATCTGGCTAGACTTGGTTGATGATGATCTAGAGATCAATTCCATCCATCAACTAATGATGATAGGTCAAGAGTCATTTGTAGCCCCTCAAGAAGAAGATGAGATAATTTCATCCAATATTATGAATGAGTATGGAGTAGAGTCTCAAGTGTGTCCTCAAGTGGAATGTATTCTAAAAACCATATTACCACTTTTGAACACACCTCAGTATTCAGAAGTCTCCCAATTCCTTCGCTCATTATTACCTCATCAAGTAGATTCTTCTCCAGTTTCTCAGTTATTCATGGAGATAAGTTCATTAAGATGGAAGCTAGTCGAGGAGGAGAGTTGAATGTTAGCAATGCCTTATCACCTTTTGATCAGAAAATTATGTTGTAGTTACTACAAGAGAATAAAAAATAATTTTCTTGGGACTACATGGACATGAAAGGATTAGATCCTATGCTCTGCACTCACAAGATCTACAATAGCCATGGCTTAAAACCTATCTGACAACCTCAGAGGAGAGTCAACCCTATTTTGAGGGATATAGTTAAGAATGAACTATAGAAGCTATTAACTGATGGTTTTATCTACCCCATCTCTAATAGTCAATGGGTCTCACCCCTAGTTATAATACCAAAGAAGGGAGGAAAATAGAGATTTTTTCGTAGATTACGGGGGGCTCAATTCAACCACTAAGAAATACCACTTCCCCTTGCCGTTTATAGATCAATTTCTTGACAACCTAGTTGACAAGAAATATTTTTCTTTCCTAAATGGTTTTAGTGGTTACAATCAAATACAAATAGCTCTAGAGGGCTAAGAGAAAGCAACCTTCACATGTCCATAGGGAAAGTTTACCTACTCAGTCCTACCTTTTGGCTTGTGTAATGCTCTAGCAACATTCCAACGAGTTGTCATAAGTATCTTTTCTGATATATCTGCTGACTGTATGGAGATCTACATGAATGATTTTATTATTTATGGGACTACTCTTGATGAAGCAAAGGCCAACCTAGAAAAGGTACTCAAGGGATGCCAAGACTATAATCTTTCCCTAAATAGTGAGAAATGTTTCATGATGATGGAAGGAGTTGTACTTAATCATTTCATTTCATCACAAGGTATCTAAGAAGACCTAGCAAAGATTCAGGTAATCAGTACCTTTCCCATGCCAAAGAAGCTAAGGGATGTGTGATGTTTCCTTGGACATGTTGGGTATTATAGAAGATTCATCAAGAATTTCAATCAACTTGTAGCACCCCTTTATAACCTATTAAAAAGGATTCTAAATTTGCTTAGGACTCTGAGTGTACTACATATTTCCTACAGCTTAAAGAGGTTCTCACCACAACACCAATTTTGAGGGGACCAATTGGGGACTACCTTTCCACATTCATGTAGATGCCTTAGGCTATATTATAGGTGCAATGCTAGGTCAGAAATTAGACTCAATTGAAAATACTATTTATTTCATTAGTAAAAATTTGCAAGGTGTAGAGTTCAATTACACAGTCCTTGAAAAGGAGCTACTAGTTATATATGCACTAAATAAATTCAGGCACTATATTATTGGATATGAAATATTTTTTCATACTGAACACTCTACAATAAAGTAATTGATGAATAAGCCTACAATATCTAGAAGATTGGCTCATTGGTTTCTACTTATGTAGGAATTTGATATCACAATAATAGATAAGCTCGGCAAGGCCAATGTGGTAGCTGACTTTCTCTCTCAGTTGCATGTCCTTGGTGATCCTATAGCCATTGATGACAGTTTTCCAGATGAACATCTCTTTCTATTGTCAGCATGAAATCCATGGTATGCAAATATTGCTAATTACCTAACCATAGGAAACACACCAATTCACTTCTCTACTAAAGAAAGGAATTTATTAACTAAAAAGAGCCTTAACTATTCTTGGATTTATGGATTTATGTTCTATACTAGTCCTAATCAACTAATGCATCAGTGCATAAGGGAAGATGAAATATATGATATCTTAAGGGCCTACCATTATGAGCCATGTGGAGGTCATTTTTCACCCAAGTGGACAACCTTTAAAATATTGACTACTAGGTACTATTGGCCAAGTTTACACAAGGATGTAGTTAGATGCACAAAGAAATGTGATAAGTATGAATGCATGGGAAGACCCTCTAAATCATATGAAATGCCCTTGCAGCCTCAGATAATCATTAGACCCTTTGATAAATGGGGGATTGACTTTGTAGGTCCTACTGAACCATCTTTACAAGATAAATCTTATATTTGAGTTTGCATTGATTATGTAACCAAGTGGGCGGAGGCCAAACCCATGAAACATCTAAGGGATAAAAATGTGGCCAATTTCTTATATGAATCTATCTTAACACAGTTTGGTGTCCCTAGGGAGTTGACATCTGATCAAGGAGTTCAGTTTACATCTAATCTGATAGCTACTTTAATGGAGGAATATATCATTTAGCATGGTAAATCATCACCCTACCATCTAAAAGATAATGGCAAAGTAGAGGTTACCAATAGGAAGCTGGAAGCCATTCTCACCAAAATAGTAGCACTCCATAGAAAGGATTGGAACACACATCTTCCTGAGGCTCTTTGGACTTATAGAACCACATGGAAATCTATAATGGGTTTCACTTTGTTTGAGCTAGTCTATGGTAGGTCAGTTGTAATGCCTGTGGAGTTTGAATATAAGACATTAAGGACTTCTTTGGAGCTTGGTATGGAACTTACTATTGCACAACAAGACAGAATTCTGAGTTTAAATGACCTTGATAAATAGCCTAAATCTACATTGAATAACACTGAACTCATTCAACATCAATAGAAACAATGGCATGATAAGTTTATCAAAGACAAAATGTTTGTTGTGGGGGATTAGGCACTTCTTTATGATTTCAGGTATCAACACAATCTGGGAAATTTTCAAACTCATTGGTTAGGACCGTATGAAATTGTTGTTGTGTTTCTAAATGGAGTGGTCCATCTATCTATTATTGATCCTATTCAATTTAAATTACTAGATAGTGGTCAAAAGTTGAAATTGTACCAAAAACTACAGAGTAAAGAAAAGTTCCTGGTACAGTTCTCTTCTATTGATGACAATACCTCTCTTGCAGCCTCTGGAAATGAGCCTTCCACTAATGTAGGTTCTTCTCTTTAAAATCTCTTGTCACTTCCATAATAAATGCTTTCTTTATGAAAGACATTTCTCCACAATAAAATCCACATTATTATCTCTTGTCTTTTCACTCATCCACTTCATCATTTTTCATTCATGGATGATGACAGTAGATGCCCCTAGCACATTTTTAGGTTCATACACTACCCAAGGTATTTATTTCTTAATTTGTTTTCCAACATTTTTATCTTTGCCTTGTTACATGTGCAACTATGGGACCAATTTCCACATTATGCTAGGGTGGAAGATATATCATTTTTTATACATATATTCATAAAATCAGTATATGAACATGGGAGGTGGTCTTCTCTGGTATGAACCTACAGTGCACAATGTTTTGTTAGATGACCAAGCTTGTTTGCCATACTTCTAAGAAAGAGGGTGGATTGATTATATTCAGAAGCTCATATGTTGGGATGGAGAGGTTGCATTACAATTTTTGAGCACATTGAAAGAAGGAGTGGCCACGATCAACGGATTAAAGGTACCCTTTTCATAGGAAGTGGTGGCTGATTTTATGGGTTTATCATAGGAAGGGGAAGAGTTTCATTAAGACTTTGATCTAGTAATGGCTAGGGCACAATTTACTCTACACATAGACCAACCTCTCAATATTGACAAGAAGCAAGGTACGCATATAATTTATTTGCTAGACCCATTTGGGTAGTATGCAATCTATGTTATCAAATATTTCAATTGTGAAGGACGAAAGACATATTTGCATTCCATTCATTTCAAGTTTTTAAGCTATATACGGTATGAGAATCGGGCCATAAAAATTCCCATTTTCCTATTAAAAAATTTAAAGAAGAGGCCTTCTTTGGTACAAGAAGGTAAACTTACCTCCTTTTCATATCATTATTTAAATAAGCTAATTTTTGAAAAGGCTTTGAGGGAATAGTCAAAAATTTCATGGGACAATTTTTTGTCACAGGGGTTTAAAGAACAAACCATAGATCCTATAGGATGAAGAGTTGGGCAAAGAATTCAAACTAAGAAAGGGGTTAAGAAAATTATTGTAGAACTTGAACCAGGATCTTCCTCTAAGAAAAATTCTAGGTTACGACTCTAGCAAGTTCCCCTTCTCTCTCTACCTCTAGGTCCACCCAGAATAAGGACAAGGAAAAGACCTCTATGGAAAAATCTACTCCTATGTCAAAAAGGGTTTCTCAGGGAAACAAAAATAAGCAAGAAAAAACTACCCCTAGTCCTCACTAGCAGATAAAGGAATAGTCTCCTATAGCCACAAACACTTCTAGGAAGTGGACAGTTTTAGAGAAAAAGGAGGAAAAATCTGTTGAGGAGTAGTAGGCAGAAGCAAAATGTGACTGTAGACATATCGCTAGAAGGGTCAACCGCTAAATCTAAATCCTTCAAGAAAAAGGAAGAAGAACCTAGGAATCTTTAGTAGGAATTATTTGAGGAATCTCCTAAGATAGAAAAAGAATAGGTTCTTGTGGAATAGATGACTAGGGAATTTATCATAATTGGTGATAACTCTAGCCCTAAAGAGTAGGATTTTGGATTCTAGAGAAGAGGTTCATCCTCTAAGGGTCCTTAGACAACTGATAGTTGTGGTAACTTAGAGAATGATGAGATGCCTAAGGAATGTTTTATGATGGAAGAAGACAAACCAGAATTATCTCCTAGAGTAAAGAAGAATTTGTTTGAAGAAAACCCTAGTATTAACTTAGATTTTGTTAACCAAGTGGTAGAACAAATTTTGAGTAAAGGGTTGGATGCATTGGCTTCTATTGTACAGTAATGCAGTAACACTGAGAGATCCATGGTATTATGGATAGATCCCATGAAAGGGGTGAGTTCCAAAAATGGTAAGTCTCATGTTTTTCATTCAGTAGAAAAAAGGAAGTATTAGCTCTACGTTAGATAAGTCCGATTTCATGTCTCTATTGTCTAAATTTCACTATGGTTTCCATCAATTCTTTTGTCATCTTCTCTTTTGTAATATTAACTGTCGTCGATGGTGCCAGGCATTATTGAATGCTTCCAAGTGCTTTTTTGTCTAAAAGATCCTAGTCATCATTTCTCATAGATCCCTAATTCTTGATTCTCAATTTTTCCTTCCAACAACTTCCATAAATCCTTCTGATAAAGATAGTCCTCCATTTGCATCATCCATAACTAAATTTTCTACCCATTAAACTTGTCAACCCTCAACTTACCCTCGTTTGTCATCACTCCCACTCAACCATGAGACTTTCCTGCAAAGGATAACTGAAAAACAACCTCGCTCTAATACTACTTGTTAGGATTATACCACAGACGAAAATAACAATTACATACAAATATAAACAATATTAGAAAATAATAGATCACATAGAAAAGAACACAAGACACCAAGATTTAACATGTTTCACCCAATCTCTGGGATATGTCCACCAAATAGCAAGACCAATATTATTACAATCTAGTGATTAAAACCTAATTATAATCTGTAATCCCTTATAGCTCAATACTACTGCAAGAAGCAGTTTTTGCATCACACCTTATGAGACAATCCCTAACCCTAAGCCCTTTTATACAAGTATTTTTGCCACTTTAGTGTTAAAATTAGTTACAACATGTCGGCCATAAATTGGTGAATAGTAGCCTAAAAAAAATTTCCATTGGTGAATAGTAGCCCAAATTTTTTTATGAAGTATGTACAGTACTTCCCTGATTAGTCACCACAAACTAACAGTGTCTTCTTCCTTTCTTCTTCCTCCTTCTTTCTCTCCTCTTCTTCTTTCGTCTTCCTTACCTCTTCCTCTTGCTTTATTTTCTTTCCTTCTTGTATCTTTTTCTTCTCCTCCTTCATATTTTCTTCTTCTTCTACTTCTTTTCTCTTCTTCTCAACCTCTTCCTTCTGTTTCTCTTCTTCATCGTCAACAGAGATGGTATATGTTGTGATATTGCCAACAATGGTTTGGCCAAATGCTACAAAAGGATTCTCCTTTGGATCCACAGTTATATGTGTCATGTCCACATGCATGGATTTAATACTCATAAAAAAGTGTGGGGGTGAGAGTTCTTGTTGTGTCTCCTCTAATTCTTCCTCATCACTAGAAGGTGTGTTTGTTTGATCATAGATTGGGCTCATAGGTTTGGACTCCACACTCACCTCTAGCACTATGGTCATGAATTTTACAATTGCCTCCTCTATTTCCTTTCTAACATCCTCATAATTTCCTCCCATCAAAAGAATTGCTCTTGTTTTTTTCCTCAACAAGGGCTCAATACCCTTCAAAATTCTATCTGAGTCCTCCTTGGATTTAGTTTCACACAACTTGTTTATCATTGTTATTCTCAAATTTCTATCTTCTTCCAATACTCTCTTCTTTTTGTTTAACAATATATTAAGTAGATCTTCTAGAGTCTTATTTTGTATACTGTCAAACCTCTTATTTTGTAGTATCATGTTCCTTGCTATGGAAATTTTAATTGTCTTTTATCCATATTATTGTACAAACTATAATACTTGTTCAACTGTAAAAAATTGTCATCATTGATCATTTCAATGTTAAGGTTTTCTACCTTTAGTTTACATGCTTTCTTGCCTGCTAGAGTTCTACCTTCCTACACTACTTGCTCCACTAGCCTATCTTCAACTTCATCCTCAAATTCTTCAAAATCACTAACTTCCAATGTCTTCCTTCTCTTTCCTAGTCTGCTAGTGGTCTCATTGACCCTTTTCTTATTATGTGGTACAGGTTCTTGCTTAATCTTCACCGGTCTCTCTAATTTCCTCTCCATGACAGGTGATTCCACCTCTAACTTCCTTCTAGACTGATCACTTTTTGTCTTTTTTGGTTGTACTTACGCAACTGTTGCATATAGTGCAATAGGGGTTTTTGCACATGGTTGTGCAATGGTTACACCTTATGAAGGTCCTGCAATAGCAATAGGAGTTGATACTATCACTTTAGACTAACTACTTGTCTTCATCTCTAGCGCAATTCATTTCACCTCATTGAACTCTTCATTGGTTATACCTAATTCCTTAAGGATGGAATCAATTACTTTCTCTACTTTCTTCTTACTCTCTTTGTTGTGTAGTTCAAAATGAACTATTCTCATCTTCTCATCATAGGTTCCTCATCTAGGGCTCTTAGTGTCCTTCTCTAATTGAATTATGATCTGCACATACCCTTTTATAAGCTTTGCACTCATCTCATATCCCATGGGCTTTATGAACTTAACCCTTGGTTCCATAGATTCCATGCATGTGTAGTCTATCTCCACCATGAAGCATAAATCATCCTTGTATTTCACTACCATGGAGGGAGGTATTTTGGTGTACCTCTACTGCATTTTAGTCTAGAAACTCTTCATCATTTTATCAATGTCATCATCTTTGAAATTCTCTGGCTTTGATTTGTAGCATTGAGTCACCAATTTCATTGTGCACTCATTTCTATCCTAATTTTGCACTCTTGGGAACTTCCTTATTGCATAAAAGAAAAAATGAGTCAATAAGGACTCAAATCTAAAGACTACACTCTTTGTCTTCTTCACTTTTGCAATGTTATCTAACAACTACAATCAAATAATCTCAAAAAAAATTACTTTTCTTCCTTTAATTTTCATTACATAATCTACATGTAAAAATCCATTTGGGAGTGAGTTAGCCCTTGAACCATGGTTAAACGTGTACCCTAATATCTTACTCAACAATTTAACTCCTTTGTCCTAAATTCAATCTACCTTCATGTTCCTTCCATCAAATCTTGTGTTTAGGTTTGTCTCAACAATCTTCCTTACATTCTTCTTGTTTAGGGGATTGCATCCCTCTTTACTCAATCATGTGACCTTGTAAATTAGGTCATTATCATTTTCAACTTGTGCATCATCTAACCAAAATATGTCATCATGTACCCTACTTAGAATGATTCGTGTCCTATCATTGATGTCAAACTCTGTATAAAACATATACTTTACCAAATTCAACTCACTCAAGTATGCATACTCAGACTTCAAGGATTGATCACTATTACACATAGTCCCTAAGTCCTTGTGTATATCTTTATCACCTATGCTATCAATTTTACAATGTATATAGCTTTTGATGTCTTCAACATGAAGCACATTCTCTAGAACTTGCAAAAAAGTGCCTAACGGGTCATCCATAAGTGAAACAAATGGATGTTTCTTGAATACATACTGTGGCCTTTCACTCACATTATAAACTGTCTAATTAGCCATTGAAATTCAACTTTATGCACTAAAAAACTTAGTTTAGCTTCATAAAATACCTTAAAATTAAGTTTTAGGGCTTCTACAACTTTGTGCTTCAAGAACTTCTTTTCGCACTTGAAATCATTATCAATTTTCTCTTCATTTCACTCAAGACACTTTGCATGAACAAATAGTACTCAGAATCTTGTTCACGATTATTAAATCATTTCAAATCACACTATGCATTAAATACATATCTACCACAAATTCAAATACTATCTCTATTCACCAATAAACTTATTTTCTGAATTCTTAGTTACTGTGATCATATCTAAGCTTGCATGCTTGACCATAGTTTCCTCTCTAAGTCCTCTACCTTCTATTAATTGTGCAACTTCCAACTCACTTTCTAACATTAGTTCTAACCAACTGATGATTTGCCTCTTCTAAAACTGCTTAATTCATGTAGGATGAGTCACAAACAATCTGTGACTTCAATGTCTCATCAAGTGCATCAAAATATTGTTCCTCCAAAACTGTATAAGAGCTTTTTGGATCCTTAGCTTTTAGAAATGTCTCTTTAAATCCATCAACATGTTCCTTGATTGCTTCCTTCTGACTATTATCACTACCATTTCCATAATTTCTATCATTTCTATTGTTCTTCCTTTTTTAGTTAAGATTCCTATTGAAGTTTCTATTCTATAACATCTCACTATGTGTCTGAAGTTATTACATAACTGACATACAGGTGCATTTCTTCTCTAATTGGTTCCATTCTGACTTTCAAGTGCTCTACAATTCCTTGCAATGTGTCCAAAATTGTTACACTTGTAACACACAAATTGGTTCTTTTATTTCTTAGGTCTCTTGCCATCATTGGATCTACTCTTTGATCTCCCTCTTTCATTACCTGCAAGGTTAGTGTTCCTAAACATTTGACTATTTACATTATTACCATCAAACTTAGGTTTCTTACAATCCACTACTTTATGTCCATAACCATGATGATTATAACAATAAAAATTACTAATAGGTTTAAAAGACTTACCTGTGCAATCTCTTTCCATATGACCAACTTTGTTACATTTGAAACATCTATCTCTAAATTCATGTCGTACTTCCTTGGGTGGTTCATCTTGCTTAAGTTTATCAACTTGCTCTATTTTCTTAGGCTCATCATGTTTTGCTGACAAATTAATTAATTCAATCTCTTTCAATACTTCAATAGTTGTGCTTGATTCTACCTTACTTAAATTAGAATTTTTTAGGGGAATCAATAACTGGATCTGGTTCTCTTATGATTTCAACTTTCTTGGTTGATTTCTCTCCAATAAGATACCCAAGTCTTGTCATATCATAAGAAGGTCTCTAGTGAAATATATGTTCATCAATATTCTCACTACTGGAATAAAATTTCTCTAACTGTTGCTTAGCTTGTTTCAATTATCCTTTCACAATGATATTGTACTTTTCTAATTCTGTATGCTCAATCTTGATAGTATCTAATTGATATGTTACTTGACTCAAATGGGATCTAAGGTTTACATTCTCAATTTTTAGTTCAAGTTCATTCTTGCTACCATCTTTCTTAAGACTCAAGTTCAACAATTTTCAATTCATGTTTCAAGATCTCATTTTCTTTCTTGATATTTCCTACTTCATAATTGTCACTAGTATGCACAATTAATTTCTTGCCAGATTTCAGATCATCAATCATGTCCTTCCATTTTCCAATGTAGACTTTTGCATCTTCATACCTATCTTTTAGGTTATCTCTTTCTTTTGTAAGAAGGTCAAACTGTTCAAGAGATTCTTCAATATTTTTCTTCAAATGTTTGATATCTATAGGGATCTTACTCAAGTTGTTAAACTTTTTCAGAGTAAATGGGCTTTAATACCAATTGTTAGAAATAGATAATACTGAGGGGGGTTGATTCGGTATTCTACAAGCTTTTTCCCACAACTTAATATTTTTAATTACTTTATAACTTGCATATGAAAGTAAACCAACAATATTGAATAGTAAATATAACCATGCACATAGAAAACTCAGAACACCATTATTTTTTAACTAGGGAAACTGTGGCCAAGGGAAAACCCCGATGGGGATGATACCCACTAGATGATCCACTAAAAAAAATAATCTTGTTAAGGATATTGACCCTATTAGGAGTCTATGAAATACATATAGTGTATTGCGTCCTTGTTAGAGGACTAGGCTTTATTAGAAGCCTTAACCCTATTAGGAGTTGCTTCAACGCTAGTAAGAGTTGGTAGATTAGATACTATGTCTGCAAGAAGAGCCCACTACCCTAACATGCATTTATGCAATAAATTTCTTCACAAGAATAGATATACATATAATAATTTCTCACTACTTTGATTCCCACTTGCTCAAATCATACGTCAGATCTTGCATCACAAAGTTCACATATCATCTCATCAACTTCACATCAATCAAAAATATCACATAGATCACACACTTATTTGTGCAAGATAAGATCTACTTATACTTCACAAATTAGTAACTCTCTACTCAGTCAATCGTCATGTCTTCACACACTTGACATAATGTAAAATAAGTTATGATTAACATCCACAAAGTTGGCTCATCATTACTTAGTAATTATTTTGTTACCAAAATAATTCCTTAAGTCGTATAACTCAATTCTCTATTATGCTTTGTTCTACTCTATCAAATACCTATACTAGTATCAATCATAACTCGTGTCATGATGTTCTACACATATATGCACTAGCACACATCATCGTGACACTATCATAGAGATTTCCTCAATTGCGTATAATCTAACTCTCAATGAGTCATCTCTACACATCACATTTGTCTCTATGTTGCTACAAACTATCTAACACTTAGACAATTTTCTAACTCTAAATTCATAAATGAATTGTTGAATACATGTTGCCATAAATGACAACTCTCAAGATATCTATTTGACCACATTTCCAAAATTTCCTCTATTTAATAGGTTTTGATTCATCTTTAGCAATTTGTTTGTTCTTCACCAAGTGATCTTGCTTCTCATTCCCTCAAGGATTACCTTGATGTATCCTCTTTAGCTTCTCTTCTACTCTCAAAGCATACTGACAAGCATCCTCAATTGAAGCAATATTCAGCATATCAATCTCATCCTGAATATTAAATCTCAAACAATTAATATATCTAGCTACCTTCTCCTTAAATAGTTATCTATGTATAGACCGAATAGTCAACTTGTAAAACTCCTCTGTATAATCTTTTGTTGCCATATCTTTCTACTTCAGATTATGCAATCTCATAAACAACTCAAGTTCATAATTAGCAGGAATAAACTTAGCCTTCAGTTTAGTCACAATCAATCTCCATCTAGTGATCTTCATTTCAACTTCCTCTTCTTTATCTTGCTGAAATTCCTTCCACCATAAAGCAACATGTCCTTTCAACTTAGTTTTTTCCAACCTTACTCTGAGTGGATCTTCAATATCCTCTAACTCAAAGTAGTCTTCCAATTCACCAATCCAATCAATCAAGTCTTCGAGATTGAAAGTACCTAAAATTTTAGAAGCCTCCATCCTATGCTTCAGCTTCAACTAAGATCCAAATCTATCAAACTGACCATCCTTATTTCCATAGGTCTCTCAACTCAATCAATTCTACCTTCACCACTCAATCCAACAACCTCAAAGTCTTTAGTAGCTTCCTCATAGCCATATTTGGTACTTATATGTCGAGGTACACCACCTATATCACTTATGATCTCAACTATCATGTCACTCTTCATCAATGTCATCTCAGATTTGAATTCTACTTTGATCTTCTCTGAGATCCTCGCTTCCACAACATCAGAGAGATCTTCAATCTCCCTAGGGTTCAATTGTCTTGAAGGCATCTTCCAAGATCTTTGCAAACCCAAAGCAAAAAATTGACCAAATCAAACCTTCGCTCTGATACCACTTGACACAGTGCAAGGTAGGAGAGTCCCCAAAGGAGATGTCCTAGACCCCAGCAAATAACCACAACTGGAATATAAAACAACACAGAGATTTAGATCCACACAATGTCAATTCTCATAATAATAATTTCATCCAACATACTCGGCTATAAAGCCTTCCAAGTTATGGCCAAATACATCAACAATTACAATACAAGTTTAGTAAGATCTCACAAGATCCAAACCACTAGCTAGCCCAGATCCACAACCTAGTAGAGAACTCCAAGAAGAATCTCAACTCGTGCTTGCAAGCCACCAAGCAACCTTCTTGTTTCCCAAGCTACAACTAGGTAAGTGTGTTGCACAATGAATAGATGTGATGCGCAAATATTGTGGAAGTTGTATGATTAGATGTGACATGCAAACTATTGTGAGAAATGTTTATAAGGCTCATGTGATGTGAAATATGATTCTTAGCTGTGTTTTCTGGGTAGATTGTGTTACAATTTTTGCATCAACATTTTGGATCACACTCTGTGATCCATCATCAGGATGAGAGAGCTGAAGGAAAAAAAGTGGAAAGATTGCAAACCCAATGAGGATAAAAAGGTGGGGAAAGGAAAGCGGGGTAGGTGCACCACAATCAAGAATAGTTTGAGGTTCAACAATAAGGTAAAAGAGGGAAGGAGAACCCAAAGAGAATAGATAAAAATATCCAACCACATGAGAGAAAACAACAACAAGAAATAATGACAAATTTACTAATAAAAAACCAATGTGAAAGATATAAATATAACAAATGAGGGTAACCCGAAAGGTGAATAGGAAGGCTGGAAACAAAATAATAACACAAAAATAGATGAATATATACAAATATGCATGATATTTATTATTACATAAAATTATATATATATATATATATATTCAACCTCAAGAAATGCTAAAGAAATTCTAAATAAATAATAACCAAATAATATAATAGAAATTATTATTATATAATAATGGTCATTATTATATAATAATAATCAATATTATATAATAATAATCATTACTATATTATAATAATGAAAATAATAGTAATAGAATAAAAAAGACACTAGAAAGGGACTATAAGACAATAACAACATGGATACAAACTAAGAACGCTTAAGTGTGCTTTTGTGTGTGTGTGTCTAACAAGGACACATGTCTAAACACCAAAGAACAAATTTTGACCCACACACACACATATAATAAAATAAAATGAAAATAAATTAGTAAATGAATAAATAACTTTTTTAAAAAATTTTAAAAATAATAATAATAATAATAAATTAATAAATTTTTTAAAAAAATTGAAGCTGAAAATATGAAAAACAAAAGATAAAATAAAAACTATAAAAATAAAACTAAGTGAAAACTGGAACGAAAAAAAGGGGGGGGGAAGAGTAAGAGAGGCAGAGTGGAGGATGACGAGAGAGAGAGAGAGAGAGAGAGAGAGAGAGAGCATTAGGGGTGGCAAGAAAAGTTTCTGATAGATGATAACAGGGGTAAATAACCCTTCATCTCGATTAAGATTCCATGGGTGGTTGCCAATTGCAATTGTCTTCTTGGCATAAGACTTGTGCCTTCTCTAGGCAAATGTGGTGTTTAGTGGTTGAGGAGTGCTTAGCTAGGTCTGACTTGGCAAATTGATTGTGTTGTATGTCAACCCCATGTTCCTTTAATCGAGTTTTGATAGTGCACCCTGTTTCTCCTATATAGGGAACACCACATGAACATTCAATCTTGTAGACTCCAGATTGCAAAAAGGTATCTTTTGAGTCTTTCAGAGAGAAGATATGATGTTTGATCAACGAGAAGGGATGTAAATGTTAGAGCAAGTACGAACTATAGTAGCAAGCAAGTATTATATGTATATCTATTATGTGAAGGAACTAAATTGTATAATTGGATGTTAGGGCAGTGGGCTCTTCTTGCGTACATTGTAATTGATCTACCAACTCCTAATAGGGTTGGGGATTCTAACAAGGTCTATTCCTCTAACAAGAACTCGAGACACTATATTTACTTCCTAGACTCCTAATAGGGTCAATCAATATCCTTAATCGGATTCTATTGTTTAGTGAATCATCTAGTGGGTATCATCCCCACCGAGGTTTTCCCTTGACCAAGGTTTCCCTAGTTAAAAAATAACGATGTTATGTGTTCTCCATGTGTATGGTTATATTTACTATTTAGCATTGTTGGTTTAATTTCATATGTAAGTTATAAAGTAATTAACAATATCCAGTTGTGGGAAAAAGTTTGTAGAATATTGATTCTCCCTGCCCCCCTCTCAGCATTATCTATTTCTAATAGATAATGAATCTAGACTCCACAAGACCCTCTACTTATACTAAACCAAGCCACAAGTCAGCTTGGCAAAAAACATTTAATCATAAAATCAAATACTTCGAACAGACCCCAAGTTTACAATGCACAACTAACTCTTAAGACCACATAAGAATACGTGCACTTAGACATAGGTCCACGTGCCAACCAACTATCCAAATCCAAGAGCACACACACCAACTCCCTCAGATTCAAGCTCACAAATACAATCATCAAAGCTCAACCAGTAAATAAGAACACATTACTAGCAATGACTAAAATGACTCTAACTCTAAGACGATGACTCCAAACATCACACACAATTAAGGAAAGGTTCCCCAATATGCCTTGAATAGATCCCCAACTCCATGAATCATAACTCCAAAAACTCGACACGAAGCCCATGCATACAGGATTGCTAACTTCCCTAGGATGCTCTTGCATCACTTACTAAGGATGAATGTGGTTCATTTTTTATTGCCAGGCACCTTCTTAGTTTTTTATGTTGATGTGTGGATTATAGCGATGTTGTTTTTGACTTGATACATGGGTAATTATGTCAATTCCTTGTTTGCATACACACGGAGGAGACATGGTCCAAAGCTGACTATCGATGAACCCTATAAGCTAAGTCAAAGATGTGCTACTCTTGCAGAGGCTGGTCTTAGATGAAATATGCCATTATGGAGAATTCTATTTCTAATTTAAGGATTTCATATGTACATATCATCTTTTGAAATCAAAAAGGGGTGTTGAAGTCTGAAGGGCCATTGTTCTTATGAAGTGACAAGAGGTTTGATTATTTCATGAACAAGACAAAATGTGAGTACCAAAAGGGTTTGGATGGGTACCATTTGGTAAATAGATAGAGGGAGCACCAATATCGTGAGAGAGCTCTAGACGGCACCAAGGAAGCTCCTTCAAACATTGAAATGTTTCAAGTCAATACTATAGTCGTGTTCTTTCTACGACAACATACCAACACTAAGGAAATTGTATATGTGATGGACATGGACCAAAGATGAATATGAATTAATCCTATTATCATTCTAAAATGTTTTATCTTTGTGTAGGGGATGGTGCAAAAGTTTCCATGGTAAATGGAATTGGGAACCTAATTAATGCAAGTCAGGTAACACAAAAGGTTGTGTTTTACAAAGAAAATGTTGTTGTATTTTGTCCCACATTGCCTATGCATGGACATTTAAATATATTTTTATAATGACATACAATATTGATAAGTGTCTCAAAGGCACGACCTTTTAAGGCACAAGGTCCATGTGTGGGCCCGCAAGCCAGTTGGGTGCAGAGTTAAACTAAATTTTGAATAACTTGACATGTGATATGGAAATGATCTGGAAACCAATGACCAACTAGGTAACTCCATGTGGCATGCAAATAGAGATGTGTGATGTGGAAAAGTTGACAAGTGTCAAAAGGTGGTGATGTCACAAAGAGAATGACAAGCCCTAAAATCCTATAGCGACATAGTGATCATGTGACATGTGGCAGATGGAAGCGGCATGGTGTTGAGGTGGCATGTATTGTAGTGTGGTTGGTCAGGTTGCAAGATGACACATGATGTAAATCCTAGGCATCTAAGATCAAAGCGAATGATTTTTGCGATGTCACCAAGGAAAGATGCGAGGAGGATAACCATCATGACGCGCACATGTGGGCTTGGGTGATAGGAGATGATGAGGTGGAGGTTCTAGTGAATTAGAGATTGACACATGTCAGTAATGTGGCAAGGTGCACAAGTAGATAATGACATAGTTGCTAACAAGACAGAGTAGACCAATAAGGGATTGCTACATGTCACCCACTAGTCAACTAGGTTTGACCAAGCATGAAATTCAGAGAGAAAACTCAATTCCAAAGTTTCAATTAAAAATAATAAGATAATATTCTCATAAGATGAATGTACAAATCCAAACAACATTGAGGCTAAGATAAGGATGTAGGTGGGACCCACAAGGTAAAAGGAGGCTATTCATTGGGAAAAAATTTGCCAATGAAAAATAAGTTGTATTCAGAGGCATTCTTGCGTATATTTCAATCAAGCTTTGCATTTTTATATAATTTGCACTTTATTATAAAGTGAAATAATTTCAATTGTTAAGAGGCATGTTCATGGTGAAAGCCTGTGACTTCCACCGAGTGTTAGATGCATAATTCTTAAGTGAATATAGGACCATCATATATCAATGGAAAGGTCTCGAAGTGAACTTTCCATTTGTTACAATTTGATCAAGTGTAGTTATCAATGGTTGAAATATTATCTCTGATTTATTACTACGGGGGCATTCTCAACTATATTTCTTGTTCATAACTTTTCCATGGTAGTTTAGATTTAGTTTTTTAACAAATGATGATGTGGCTTGTCTCCAAACTTGGAGAGGGTCTTGCTACTAGTGCTATTTTTTTTTCTAATCCTTTTGATGGGCATTTTAGCAGAGATTTTATCAATAGAGTCAAAAGAGTTTTCTCATCATCTTAAAGAGATATTTGGCAAGTTTGTTGTTTCAAATGATGAGATTTGATTTGGTTTTCAGTTGGGGAGAGATGAGAGAGTATTTGCACCAATAGTAGATGGAAAATGGAGGTGACATGTGGCATCAAAAGATCAAATCTGACCTAATTCATTTTCCTATATCTTCTTCTCTCTTCTCATTGTATAGGGTTGGTTCTAGCTTGTTGAGTAAGCCTCTTTGTTGTGATTCCACTATTCTTTCAGCATTTTCCTTGTAGTTGTATTTCCTTGAGCAAATAATGAAGGAATATATGTAGTCCTAGCCTATTTTGTGTTGCTTTGAGTTTTCTCATCCATCTTGATGTATTTAGTTTCAAAAGAGATTAATACAAAATAGCTATCAGAATATTTTCATTATGAATCTTGTCTCCTATATTTGAGTTGTGCAATTTTATGTGATGTGTGGACAAAGAACCCAAATCTTATTTATAGCCTATTTTGAGTTGCATTTCATTGTGTGTTTTGTTATTGATTCAAGGAATCAAGTAAATATTTAGTATACTTTGACAAAATTCTAGAGTTCATAGAAGGATTTTCATGAGTAGAGGATTCATTGTGAAAACTAATGTCTCATTTACGAAGTAAATGGAGAGATCAAAAGGATCTTCATGTATTTCTTGGATTTTGTAACACCCAATGGATAGGCACCGATCTCAACTGGGAGATTACATATTTTGTTGTTTCATATCTAGTTCTTGTTGAATCATTTTAAATCAAAAAATACATTTCTCTTTCATGTTTAAGAATTGAAAGTAGACTCACTTAGCTTGTGGATTCATAGGATATGTTATTAGCTATTTCATACCTATTTAATTGCATAAGTGCAAAAGAATCAAGGTATTATCTTATTTGTTTTGATTCAGATCTATGTTCTTGCACTAGTTATTTTGATGAATCTAAAGGTCTACTCACCTAGGTTTTGCAAAGCTTGAAGTGTAAGAGTATAGTCTTATTAATTGGTCTAGGTTTTGTCCAAGGCGTATTGATCATGGGAATTAGCTATCCTTAGATGCATTTTAATTCAGGTTCCTAGTAGTTGAAATCTTGTCAAATCAAGATCCAACATAAGACGTAGGAGCTTGGATCATGATCTTTTACTAGAATCGTGTGACAATATTCGTACAAAATTGGGATTGTTCTTGATCAGTGCTAGAAGATGTAAATCCTTTGATGACTAATAGAGTTTTTGGTTTGACTGTGCTGTTGTCTTTCCCTTTTATTGTTGTGACATCACAATATTCAAATTTTACAAGTTCAACCATATTGATTACATTGTAATCATTGGTGTATGTATAGTTGACCTTGGAGTTATTTTTTGGTTTCGGTGTCTCCCCCTTCTCATATGAAGGGAATGGTTCCTTGAATGCTTTGTGATCAAAGTTCTTATTATGCTTACCAACAACTACGTCACCATCATCAATGAGGTATTGAATCTTGTGTGTGAGTTGTATGCAATTGTTTGTTGTATGAGCTTTGTTATGATGGTATTCATAGTATTCATCCTCCTTCCACCATTTGGGTCTAGGTTGTGGATCCAAATGGCTGAGAGTTATCTAGAGGACTAATGATTTGATGTTGAAGAAGCATCTTGTAGACCACTCCTAAAGGTTCATCGAGAGGTGTGTGGTTACGCTTGGGTCTAGGAGTCCAAAGTCTATCTTTGAAGATATTCCCAATTTCTTTAATTTTAGTGGCACCCTTTTCTATAGATTTAGATGCTTGCATTTTGTTTGTGAGATTGAAGGGATCTTTAGAAATTTTGGGAGTGACATGGTCCACTATTCCATCATTCACAACATCATGGTTTTTGTTGGTGTATTTGGGTTTGTCTTTGTAAAGTAAACATACCTTTCTTGATCATGAATTCCTCTATGCGGACACCTTGTTTAATCATCTCATCATGTTGTAGTTTGTACCCAAAGTCAAGTAGAAGGTTTTCCATGAATATGTCAAGTTTTTCATTTTAAAGTATCTTGCAAGAGTACCTGGTATACATTTGTTTCCATCTCTAGAGGAAAGTCAAGAATAGTTCTCCAGTTCTTTGTTTGAGATTACAAAGGTCCTTGATGTTAATTGGATGTTGAATGTTGCATGAGTATTGTTGGAGGAACATTTTTCTAATTTCATCAAAGGTTTTAATCCCAGGAGGTAGCCTTGAAAACCACTCAATAACTTGTCCACCTAGACTATGTGAGGACAAGTGCATAAGATATGTCTAATCATGCATAAAATCCATAGACAATGCACCAAACTCCCTTAAGTGACCTTATGGATCAAAAGTACCCATGTATTTATCATATTTAGGTAGTCAAATTCCCTTAGGAAAAGGAGGTATGTAGAGATCTTTGTCAAAAGGGAAAGTACAAATATTTTCTAGGGTGTACTGTCTAATAGATTTTTGTTTTTCTTGCATTACTTTTTGCAATTGTTCTTACATATCTTGGAGTTGTTTTTCAATTCTAGATGTTATAGTTTCTTCTTCCTTGACCACAAGCATTTCCATGTTATAGTTTAGAGGTAGCTTGGCTCCCTCTTTAGCTAATTCAAGGAAGTATTTCTCCTTTTCTTCCTTCATCAAGATTTCCTTCATTTTCCTAAAACCTTGCTCAAATTGACATCAATCTATTTCTTCTTGAATTATCTCTTCCTCATCATCGCCTGAGATGTATTGATATTGTTGTTTATCTTTTTCAAATCTATTGTGTTCTCCTTGGTTTTGATGTTGGTTAGTCATTTTATCTTTGTGCAAGTTTTTAGTATGTGGAGGTTTGGTACGCAAAGGTGTTGTGTTTGAAGTATTAGGTAGTGTAGTTTCATTATGAGTAGCAAGGTCTTGTTCAGAGGGTGACTTGTCAAAAGTATCATCTTAAGGATTTTCATGAAATAGTGGGTTTTGAATTTGATTAAGATTTATGGGGAAAAAATGTCTGAAGTAAGGTCTATCAACAAGAGAAGGAGATTATTAAGAGTATGTGCTTTATGTAGGAGAATGTGTGATAGGGGGAGGAGATCCTAAAGATTCCTCACTAGACTCAGAATGTCTTATAAACTTGGTACGACCTCTACCTTGACCTTGACCTTTTCTAGATCTATATGAAGGAGATGGGCTTGCACTAAGACCATGCTCAAACTTCATCTCAAAAGTAAGTGGAGATAAAAATAAGAGTGATGTACACCAAGGTATGAGTCACCAGAGTAGTGGCTAGAACAATCAAGCAAGGTGACTATCATGATAGCAAGATGTGCAACACAATAGGACAAGTAGAACAAGCGAAGCAAGACACTAGTTTGTACGCGGACAAAGTGCTCAACTTAAGGATTTAGTTTTATATTTCAAACTTTGTACAGACACAGAAGTGTACAGAGGACAACCAGACAGAGACCAAAATAGACTAGGACAGACCAGATGATCAAATAGAAAAAATTTAGCCTCTGGAAGACATTTTACCGGCATGCTCATGAGGAATTATATTCCTAGATGAATCTTTTCCTAGCTCATACAAGTAAGTGCACAACCAAAAAAGGGTTTGTAACAGAAATCAGTTTGGACAATTTATGAACATGTTCAAAGCAATTTTCAATGAAGTCTCATATGAGACAGAACTGGGACCATTTAAGTAAGGACTAGACTTACTACAAGCAAAGGAGGATAAAATGTTTATGAGTTCTGGGTCGTTCAAGATTTGGCAGAGGAATATGTGAGTTTTCATATCATTTTCTCAATTTGCATAGTTTTCGAAGTAAGATTTGACCATTTTTAGTTTCTAATTTGCAAATGGGGTTGCAAGATTTGGGTTTAAACATGGGGGAAACTTCATAGTTAAGCACACCCAGGCTGGAGTAGTACTGGGATGGGTGACCTCCCAGGAAGTCCCAATGCTTCAACCTTGAGCATCACCTAGATCCAATGAGTGCTAAGTTTCTCATTTATTCTCATGAGAGATGGATTCATATTGAATCACTACTCATGAAACATGGGTCAATGAGTTTGACTCAAAATCACATAGTTAAATCCTGATAGCAATATCACAATTTGATTTGCTATGGAAATTATCTCCTATTTATTAGTATGTGAATAATTGACAAATTCTAGCATAGGTAGTAGTCACAAACAATCTTACTAAGGATAAAGTAACTTGGAAGGATAGGGGAAGTTTTGATAATTTAGACAAGTTTGGACAAGATAGACCCAAAAAACACACTTTATCCCTAGAAAGAAAATGGTAGAGAAGGCAAAACCTTTGTTTCACATCTTATGTGTATACGTGCACCACACATAGTCGTGTCACCTCCTAAAGGGTGCTTGTATTTTTGGTATGTCCAAGGACTCGATAATATATGTTCAAAGGTTATCCTTGAAGCAAGGGTTAGTGTCATATACCACCTTCAAGTGTCTAGGCGTATACCTATGGTGGGGATCTACATGAGAGATTCTTCGCCCTTCTTGCACAAAGATTATGCCCCCTTTTAGAGGTGGATCGGGTAGCTTCTACTATAAGAGGTGTTTAATAGGCTTTCATTCATGATAACCCCTAGTGGTCTTGCAAGTGATATTAAGGCCTCTTAACCACACCAACACCTAAAATTCTACATCCTTGGCAAGCAAGGCTAGGAGTGGCACCACCCAGTACAACAAACAATGCTCTCTCAAGATATATGGCACAGGATCAAGAGAAATTACCATGGCTTTGGATTCTTTTTCTCTACAAAGCCTCTTTATTATAGTGATTTGGAATGACCGACGAAAGGTGTGTGCTCATTTGGGTCATTCCTAGAGGTTGACTACTCTAGCAGGCCCGCTAAAGGTGACTCGAGGACTTGGCTTAGATTCAAGGGTCCAAGTTTCTAATTCTCCCTAAAAGGGAAAAGAGCACACTCCTCTACCTCTTCACCTTACCCAAACACACCAGACATGTTCATCACCAAGGTATCTTGTCTCCCAACACATCTATAAGCTTCTAGGTTTTTTATTCTCCCAGAAGGGAAAAGAGCATACTCTCCTCACTAAAAGATTTTCCAAGAGATTCACTACCTTTCCTTTCCTTCAGAGGGTATTGTTGTCTAAAGGGGTCTAGGTTTATGATTTACTCTTTGGCATCACTTGCAAGTAGTAAAGAGCATAATCTACTATCCCTTTATCTAGAGCCATATAGAAGTTCACAAGGCTTAATTAGATTATGTTTTGAAAGCAGTAAAAGAAGACATTATATTTGAGTAGGTTTCAAATGAGCCTTCGACAATCGATCTTTGATAGGTGTCCTACAATCAAACTGTCAAAAAGTGTGTATAGGTTTCAAGGTGTCTTTGAAAATTGTCTTGCAAGAAATGTTAAACTGCATTAAATCCAAAACATAGACAATAGATCAAGCAAAGGTTAGCATTTGAAATATGTAAAATTCTATCAAAATAGAAACCTACATGAAACGAACTTTGAAAATCATACGAGTAAATAGTCTGACAAGAAGTCTTGTACAAGACACTAAATGCTCTTACAAGGATTGAAAATCCTTGTATGACTCAGAATCAAACCTAAGATGGGGGTTGGATCCTATGATAATCGTACAACCTAGGATCAGCCCTAATACAAGTAAACTGAAGACTCGTATGAGTGTGCAAACCAGAATGCAAAAATAAAAGCATACATAAAAATGTATTTTTAAACAAGAATAAGGGTAGAAAATTAATTTTTTAATCCCCACAGTGGGCGCCAATAATGTATGTGTCAAAAATGGTCTACACACACTTCAACATAGTCATTGCATGTCAAATTCATCTGAGAATGAACATGAGATTGTTCATCCTGAAAGATCCAAGAAAATTGACATGTTGCCTTCTATCTAGTAGGGGTTTGAGTACGTGCTCTTAGAATCAAGAGCTTCAATTAAATCCTGATGGCAATATCACAATTTGACTTGCTGTGGAAATATCTCCTAAGTAGTAGTGGGATGGGTGACCTTGCAAGATGTCTTGGTGCTTCACCTTTGTGAGCATCACCTAGATCCAATGAGTGCTAAGTGTTCCATTTATTTGTTGGAAATTTGTCCAATGCTCCCCTCGAGATTTGTGACAAGGGCTTAACCGCCTCTTGTGTACTCTAAGTTGAGTGGTTGTATTGAGCATTAACGGATCAGTCTTTTGGTGCAATGGCAACCCCACTCTAACAAGTGGTATCAAAGCTTGGTCATAGATTTGAATCCTCAAACCCTCGAGTAACGCTCAGGGGGAGATTGTTAGAAATTTGTATAGTGCTCCCCTCGGGATTCATGACAAGGGCTTAACCGCCTCCTGTGTACTATAAGTTGAGTGGTTGAATTGGGCATTGACAGTTCAGTCTTTTGGTGCACCAGCAACCCCATTCTAACATTATTTTCATGAGAGATGGATTCATGTATGAATCGCTACTCATGAAACATGGGTCAATGAGTTTGACTCAAAAACTACACAGTTAAATCTTGATAGAATTATGACTATTTGACTTGATGTGTACATATCTCCCTCTTATCACTTAATGAGTTTAAGGGGCTTTCTAATGAATGGTTCATAAGGCACAAAACTTGGTGAAGGTTTTGCAAATGGGGTTGCAAGTAGAGTGGGTTTAACCATGGAGGAAACTCCATAGTTAAGCATGCTCGAGTTGGAGTAGTACTGGGATGGGTGACCTCCCAAGAAGTTTTGGTGCTTCACCTTTGTGAGCATCACCTAGATCTAATGAGTGTTAAGTGTTCCATTTATTCTCATGAGAGATGGATTCATGTATGAATCACTACTCATGAAACATGGGTCAATGAGTTTGACTCAAAAACTACACAGTTAAATTCTGATAGCAATATCACAATTTGACTTGTTGTGGAAATATCTCCTACTTATCACTTGATGAGCTTAAGGGGCTTTCTAATGAATGGTTCATAAGGAACAAAACTTGGTGAAGGTTTTGCAAATGGGGTTGCAAGCAAAGCGAGTTTAACCATGGAGGAAACTTTGTAGTTAAGTGCACTCGAGCTGGAGTAGGGGATGGGTGACCTCCCGGGAAGTCTTGGTGCTTCACCTCTATGAGCATCACCTAGATCTAATGAGTGCTAAGTATTTGATTTATTCTCTTAAGAGATGGATTCATGTATGAATCACTACTCATGAAATATAGGTCAATGAGTTTGACTCAAAAATACACAGTTAAATCCTGACAACAAAATCACGAAGAAATCCTTATCTCATTATTTTCTCCAACTCTAATCAGTCACACATGATTTTATTTGAACTTCATCATAAACATTATGAATGATAAATAACATCTAGCATTTGTTATAATATCATGCATTACCTCATTTATTTTTATTTTTTAAATTATTCCTTATCGTTAGAGTAACCTACATCAATTAATCAGATCTATCTAATTTAGAATAGGATATTTTTTGTGGACTGTATATGATTCACAAAAGTCATTCAACTCTCTTCAGATTAAAACCTTTACAACTAAGAACTATTGATTTTGATTATTCGTGTCATTATAAAATTCAACCTAATCATATGATCGTTATCAATCACAAAAAGAAGACATGCTTTTTTCAATTCAAAATAAAACATAAAGATTTTCTAGTCCTAGAAGAACTCTAAGACACACACTTTTAAAACATTTTTTAATGTTCACACGAAGTGGACGAGCAAAAGAGACGGACAGACTAGTACTATCACTTTCACCAATTTCATCAATCACCAGTGACCATCGGCTACCTTTAATTAAACTTTAAAAGGCTCATTACACTAAAAATTTAAAAGACAGATAATTGACAGAAAAAACCCTCGTTCAGGCGACGGCAATCTCGATTGTCTTTGGGCTTCTAACAACAATAATAGACAGAACTCCGTTTGATGCTTTTCCTCAATATTTCCACTTCCAAAGAAAATTCTCCTAAAATTAAAAACTTTAGAGCCGTGAAAGAAAATTTCTCCTTCAAACGTCTAAATTATTTTTTCGGTGATTACCCCACACATTAGGTGAGATATTGAATAATTGGAAAAAGACAATGTGGAGGGGAGTACAAAAAAATACAAGGACTATTTAGGTATAGCCGCCCTCACTATTAAGCGCCTCATTTGCCTTTATAACTTGTAACATTTGTCATGTATAAGCCAACATGTGGGGCCCTCCTTGCATCTAAAATTAGATTGCATTTGGAACCATGGCCTTACACCCTTGCTTACTCTGCACCCAACAACAACAATTCCCACTTCCCTAATTATTGATGTTTTGTCCACTTCACTAACAACCAGTTTTTTCAGAAAGTAAGGTCGGTCCTTCATTCCTCCTTCCAGTAAAAATTATGAAGGGGTTAATTAAAGTGCTGCAAGGGAATGTTTTTAAAGGTAAATACTCGAATGATTTTCTACATTGGTACTTTAATTTAATTTTGCTTTAGGTCTTATTATAAAATCTGACTGTAGTTGGGGAGATATTACTTATCTATGTACATTTTATGCGATGTGCGGTGGGAGAAAGTGGGCGACCACATTTCCAAATGTTCGCTTCTTTTTAATTTAAAAATAATTAAAAGCGTTCTAATTTGTGGGGTTTACGGGAAAAATGACGCCCGCGTACATGTTCGTGTTACCTGTTAAAAACGGGGCTTTGATTTAAGTTTGAAATTACGTTCTATCATTTTTGGTACATTAATTTATTATATGATGCTTACAATAGAGCAGTAACTGCTTATCTATTTAAAAATAAAAGACATATAAATATATCATGCTTAATTGTTGGCAAAAATCCAAGTTTTGAATTTTTTTCAAATTTACGAGGGAAATGTTTAATATAAAAATATATATGAGTAAATTCAGTTTGCTATTTACATTTTATTATACATAATTATTTTGAAAAATAAAGTTTTTTTTTATAGATTATTATGAAAAAAAATTGTTGATTTGTTTTATTGTGATTTCATTGAGTATTCAAAGAGTTATAATGAATTAATTGATTTCAAATATTTTTATAAAATTAGGTAAGTCTTTGATTGATTGATTTGTTTTATTGTGAATTTTTTAGAATATTTAAAGAATAATAATGAATTGATAATTGATCTATGATATTTTGATAAAATTAGATATGTATTTTAGTGGACATCAGTTTTTTAAAATTTATAAAATATAAAATAATTTGTTTCTAAAATCAATCATAAATGTTTTAATAAAGAAAATTGAAAATTTAGTAAAGAAAATGGTATTTAATAATAAATAGATAATTGTCAAGCTAAGACTCTGGATATATTTTAATTGGCATACACTATGTAAAGATCATTTTTAAAATTAGTTATGTATTTTTTATAAAGAAATTTAAAGTATTTAAAAAAATTATTGAAAAAAGATGATTATTATTAATTTGAGTATTGAAAAGATAATATTGAATTGGTAATTGATATACAATATTGTGATTATTTGTGTGTGTTTTAGTTGATAAAGTTTTTCTATAAAATCATATAGTGTTCAAAAGATTGTTTTGGAATCAATAATGTATATTTTTAATATTTTAAAAATGTATTTTTCTAATATATTTTAAAATCAATATTTTATATTATACTCTTTAATTCATCATTAGAATTAAAAAGGGTTTTAGTTAGATCTAAAATATGATTTAAAGAATTTATAATTTTTTTACAAATATTATATTCAAATTATAAATATAGTCAAATTTAAAATTTAACACTAATTTTTTTGTTTCCTAAAAATATTAGAAGCTTAGGGAGTATAAGAATAACATTAGAGATAAATCTAATGTTGCAATTAGCTATAATGATAATTCATCGATAATAAAGTAATCAATGTCAACAATAATAGATTATATGAAACAACTAGTTCCCCATACTCTCAAATTAATCATGGGTTAAACAAGTGGGACGACTAGTAAGCAAAGGGTCTCACCCAGGAGGTTACTCTTTTCCTTGCTGGCAAGCAAGGTCACAACAATACAATAAAAGACTCATCTAAGCTAAATCTCTTTTTCTTGCAACTTCGATATGTGTTGTGTATCTTGGTTAGGAAATGTACAACCCTTATAATACTTTTTGGTATCTTGGTTAGGAAGCAAGTATGGTAGAAAGGATCCTTTAGTTGTTTTCGTATACTTTTAATCATAATGAATTTGTGCGTACAATTGAAAGGAATCAACAAGTTAGCCCATCAACGCATAGCTTATCTTTTTTATGAGATGAGTCCCCTTATAACCTCTCAACTCATAGCTTAACATTTGATGAGACAAATCCCCTTATATCCTATTAGGGTTAATCAATTCAAATGAAGCTCAACTAAGTTAAATAACTAAAAATAAAGAAAATTGATCTTTGAATTTACATAAAACAAATCAAAGAAAACTTAAACTATAAACAAATACAATTCAACATCTAAAATTAAATATTTTTAAAAATCGAACAATTC
Source organism: Cupressus sempervirens (assembly GCA_028749045.1). Taxonomy (NCBI): domain Eukaryota; kingdom Viridiplantae; phylum Streptophyta; class Pinopsida; order Cupressales; family Cupressaceae; genus Cupressus; species Cupressus sempervirens. The sequence goes on along the minus strand of CM053790.1, from coordinate 770,807,454 downwards.
ATCTATAAATTTTCTTACACTAAAATTGATCTTCAAATTTACATAAAACAAATAAAAAAAAACTTAAACTATAAACAAATACAATTCAACATCTAAAATTAAATATATCTAAAAATTGAAGAATTCATCTATAAATTTTCTTACACTACAACTAAACAAAAGATTTGTCGTCCTACAAAGATATTAGGGGAGATGATCCAGTAGTCGCCCGTGTTACAATGACCTCTACATCTACCATTATAGATCCCCCCAGTTACCACTCATATAAAGCCTCAAAAAATGATAGCACATCTACTAATAGTCGATTACACATGTACTAAGGGAAATGTGCCAATTGTCACCCATGTTTGTATTACTACCATGTCTACAACTACCTTTCCCCCCAATTATTGTTCGTAAAAAGACCCAAAAAATGATCACGCATGTACTAATAGTTGATCAATTTTTAGTTTTCTTGGTTGTTGATTGGTCCATTTGTGCAAAAAGTACTATTTTTGGGGTGAGCACATATTAGGGGGTCTTAGTGGTGGGTTTCAGATGAACATTTTTAAATGGCAGTTTTAGACCACCTCGCACTCTACGAGTTCTACAAAGAGCTCTGTAAATGTGGAAAAGTTGGAAGGTTAGCTTTAAGCTCTTCACTTGCCTACAGAGGTTCACCGAAAAAATTGGCAAATTTTAGCATACAGATTAGGAACTGTAGGTGCACAAAGTTAGCCTAAGCAACTATTGGGTCATTTCCTAGTAACTTGTGGACGAAGGATATCACTCGTGGGAGGATTAGTCTCGCTCTAGCTAGCATAGGTGCCCAAAATATAAGTTGTTGGGTGTTGTGATAGGTCGCAAGGATACCTCCCATGTAGGAAAAAAAATGAAAAATAAAAAATCATTGAAATGAGTAAAAAAATTTAAATGAAACTTTTTAACAATGTCCATGACACCAAACATTTTATGAGACCCATAGATGGTGAACAAACAATATAAGCAAGTTAAAGCCCCAAACAAAATACTTTTGCCAACTAAATCTCTTTACTCTTGAAATGTGGATCTTGCTTTGCATCCTGGTTGAGAAATCTCCATCCTTTATATTGATTTTCACCACTTGGTTAGGAAAGAGATGTAGAAAGGATCCTTTAGTTGTTTTCTTACACTTCAATTTATGATGAATTTGTGTATGTATAATTGAAAGGAATCAACACTTAGCCCATCAACTCATAGTTGAACTTTTTGATGAGACGAGTCCCCTTATAACCTCTTGTGGTTGCGAATCCAATTCAAATGAGCTAACTACTAGATGACTTAAAGTAGGGAAAAATGATCTTGAAACTTGCATCAAATGAACAAAAAGTCTTAACCAATATATATTAGAATAAACAAATAAAATTCACCATCTAAAATTAAACAATTTAACTATAAATATTTTTTGTGTTTCCTTAAACACCATCATGTCCAAAACAAAATAATTAACTCCTACCCTCCACACTCCACCTCTAGAAACAAAAAGAAATTAAATTCAGAGGAAGATAGTAGGGTATTCTTCAACCTGTTTAGCTCTAATGGCCCGGAGATCTGAAAGAATTCCACAGGCTCGACCCCATGTAAGGCATTTATGCCTTTGTCTTTGACATTTAAGACTTTAAAACCACTCAATCATAGATATAGATACCCTACCCAACTTAAACAGAGTTATCATAAATAAGCGCCAGTAAACTCACGGCCCGAAAAAACCAAAAGCTACCAACCACAGAAGGCACGGATTCATTCCCGGCTCCTCGGAGTCCATTCCAAAGACCTCGGAGTGAATGTACACCATCACGGACAAAAATTTCCTGACAGTAAATTAAAACATGAGGCGGCTCTACAGAATATGATAAAATCGTGCGTACCTCAAGTCTTAAAAGCTGTAATCCTTTTGCGTGGACCCCACGCGGAGCCCCGTTTCACGTCGCTCTCAAGACGAGAGCGCCTAGAATATGAAATCTGGCAAAACCGCGAAAACGGAAAAGATAAAAACCCACGATCCCAATGCGGGCTTCAAAAAGTCACTCGCAAAGGCAAAAACGCGAGGCCCCTGATAATAAAATAATTGCCTCGTAACAGAGAGATTACAGTGTAAAAAGACAGCCCATCGAAACCCTGCGAAAGAACTACACTGATCCCAAAGATACTAGAAAATAAATAATAATTAAAAAACACCATCATTAATACTTACAAAAACCACTGACCGGACACCGCTACCATTGGACGGAGCAGTTAGTTCAATAGTTTCGTAGAAGGAGAATGATGGGGTTTGTTTCGATTACATTCCTTGTCGACTTCGTAGTAGCTGTTACGGCGCCGTTAAATGGAAGGCCCGGTTCACGGCGTTTGTAGCGGCGAGGTGCGGGGGAGTTTTTATGTTTATATTCTTTCCGTGATAGGCAGGGCAGATGACGACAAGGAGGGGGGTGAGGGTGACTGGTATCTTTGTACGACGATAAATCTTTTGTCATGACTCATCATAATCACGACGCCGGCGGCATCTGGTCCCGTCCCCGTCCGCCCGGCAGGGTTCCGTTCGGGGTGACGCCATCATTACTTTTCTTTCGCTTTTGCTGTTTACTGTAACTGTCAATTCCAACTGCTAGGTAGCGGTGGTTAAAGATGTTAACCGGCAACTCACCGACTGACTGCTTGCGGGCTGGGCTTGCCTTTCCTTTTTGGTTTTCATGAAATTAAGTTTCAACTTTAAATGGTTTTTTTGGGAGGAGGTTTTATTAAGGTGCTGCTGCATTTGTAGATCTTAAATGACTAGACTTTTCTTTAAAAATTACAATGTGACCTAATTGTTGATAGCTATTGTTGCTCGCCTTTGGATAGTAAGGAATCTTTTTCATGTACAAAGATCAAAAGGTGCTCATTTTAAAGAATGTCGTCTATGCCCTATGATCTGGGCTGCAAGAGCCAAAATGCATTGTGTTAAATGATTAATTTGCATTTATTAAGTAATTTAAAAATTATAAGTCAATAGTTTTCTGAATTTTAATTTGATTTAAAATAATAATAAATTGTCTAATAGAGTGCATTTTGGCTCCTACATAGCCAAAATTATTTTAAAGTGTTGTCAAATACTTACGTAAAGATTTCCCAATAATTGTGCACTATAACCACCTCAAAAAGTACCGATACTTTTACACAAATATCCACCAATTGTTCAAAAATTGGCAATACTTAGATGTTAATGTTTGACATTGAAAAATATCCATTACAAGGAGTGCATGTAGGCAACTATTAGTACATAGGGGAGATGACCCAAGTCGCCTAGGCTAACTTTGAGCACTTAGAACTCATGCTCTGTACATCAAAATTTTACAATTATTTTGGTGAATCTTTATAGGTGAGCGAAGAGATTAAAGCTAAGCTTTCAACTTTTCTACATTTACAGAGCTCTCTCTAGAACTCATAGAGCATGAGGTGATTTAAAAGTGTCATTTTAAAATGTTTGCCACCCCCTCTCAATAACATCAAAATAAAAAGTTAAAAAGATAGTACTTTTGCACAAATTGACCAATCGGCAACCAAGAAAGAAAAATAATGATCAATTATTAATACATATGTGATCGGCTATTAGTACATGTGCTATCATTTTTGGGGGCTTTTGGTGAGTGGTAATTGAGGGATCTAAACAGTAAATGTAGCAGTCATTAGAACATGGCGGCTACTAGATCGTCTCCCCTAATATATTTACTAATGAACTTTTAGTTTTCATTTTTTTGTTTCTTCAAAGTTAGTAACTAGGACATGGCGACCATACCACCAAATTCACCTAACCGTCATAGTATGGGGTGAACTTTTTGATAAAATAAATTTGATTTTATCATGTACCTAATAAACAATATGAAAAAGATTAAATTAATTTTTATTTTTTTATTAGTCATTTTACAATGGCATTATAGGCAATTGAAAAGTGTGTAGAAGATAAAGATAAGAAAAAATATATAAATAAAATATGATAATATATTAACGATTGAATTATAATGAATTGTTGCCAAAAATAAAGTAGTAATCATATATTTAAATATAATAGTAATCAGATTATGATAACAATTTAATATTAATTACATTACTATAATATTTTAAGCGAGATAATGATATTTTAAGATCTTTTCCATAATCTTAAAAAAAATATTATAACATAATTTAAAATAATTTATTATTGATTGAAAAATTACAATATGTTTTCCTTATTTTATATTGTTTTATTTGTATTCTTTTAGTTTATAATAGTTTTTGGATTCATTGTGTATAATGCCAAATATAACATACAAGAGAATCCAAGGGCAATCTTTATTGTATGTGAATGGATTGTAAGAAGCAATCTCAACTATATTCTAAATGGAATTTAATATTTAATAGTGATATGAAAATAAAATAATTTACTATCTTCAATAATTATAACTTTGTATTTTGGATTTTTGTCATTTTGATTTTTGCTTTCATTCTTCTTGGCATACTTATCTAGCAAAAAATAATAGTTAACTTATGAAATATTAGATTTATTTTATTTTATTTTATTTAGATTTTTTTAAATTAAAAATTAAAATAAATAATAATAATATATCAAACATTTGAAAGAAAATTATACAAAATTTTCACATCATTGATATAGTTAGGTACATAAGATATTAAGTAGATCTAGTTAATTTAAAATTATTTTCAGTATTCATTTGATTTCTCATTTAGAATTAGTGTTTAAATAAAGATCAATTTAATTAATGACAAAATATTTCTTCAATCCATGACAATGTTTGTATGGATCTTAAGTATTATCGTATATAAATTTTTTATCATCAATATTTTAGAACATGATGTATCATAAAAATTAATATACAATCATATCTAGAAACATACAAACAACCAATCTAATTATTAAAGTTTCTTTTTTAATTCAATTTTTGTTTTAATAAAATGGACCTATATTACTTTACTTCCATAATGCTTAAATTTTGTTTAGAAAAAATGTATTTGAATTGATATTTAATTCTAAAATTATAAATATTAGATTAAGTTTAAGGGATGAAAATATTAGAGTAAAACACAATTTTACAAAACAATCACAAAATGTCATTAGTCTACAATAAATAGAGGGTTGTGCAAAGCATCACATATTAACTTTTAAACATAAATTAACTAGCTAAGAGTTATAAATCTAATACTTCAACATATATCTTTAACATTAGGTTTGGAACCCAATCTTCATGTAATAAATCTTAATCGACATTCATTAACTTTCAACTAGCGATAGCATTATTCTCATAATTTGTTCCTCTTACTTAAGAAATAAGTATTTGACATATTTTCCAATAAGAAATGATTAAGGACAATTGTGGAAATTATTTTGCTTGTTATGAAGTATTTTTTTAGGAAGATACAAAAGACCATCTAGATCATAGGAGAGTAGATCATCTAGAAAATTGTCTAGTTGGGAAAGAAGGAAGCCACTAAGAATGGTCTTTGAGTAATTTTGGAACATGGTATGAAATGGAAAGGAATGATGAAAATGGCACTATGTAAGAAGCATTTCCTTTGTGATCAAGTAAAGTGTAAAGTTGGACCACTTTCTTAGCTGATACCTAGATCTATATAAATACATTTGATAAGTTGAATTAAACTTCTTTTTAAATTTAATATTGACATGTACAATTCTACAAAGATATCTGTAAATGATATAATTATATTTCATGTGCAAGGTATTTTTTAATGGCTAATATTCATCAATTAGCTTGTTTCGAGATTTTTTGGCTAATAATTTAAGATTTAATATAACCTAAATCGCCACATTTTTATAAAATTTAGTTCTAAAACATTTAAAACCGCTGAATTTTTTTATTTTATTAAAAAAATAAACTTAAAAATTTGCCACAATATTTGATACATGATTAGACTTGATTCACCTAGATATTATATATTATTAGAGAAATTAAAATTAATTTACTAACAATTATCATAATTATTAGTTATTAGTTAATTTAGGGATATATCACCAATATTTAGTTTTCACTATTGATTTAGAATATAATGTAACGATCCTCATAATATTCCATGAGATAAAACATGTTCAAGTTTGATTCGTAATATTCCATGGCACCTGATAAATGGAATTCCTATTATTATTGCAATTTGGCAATATTTTCTCCACAAAAATTATGATTCCAAAATAATTGCCAATATAAATAATAGTTAAAACTAAAAAAATTGAGAAATGTGCCAATAGTTTTTTTTACAAAATAATGAAAGACTCGCCAAAATTTTATATATTTTTTCTCGAAGGGGATTTCTTAAAGTTTACCTGCTCAGGTGATGCAACTCCTTTTGATACCAACCTTGATTAGGGTTGATGTTTGATTCTTACCAAAAGAGAAAGAAAAAATCCTTTATTATTGTGATATTTTCTGATTTCACAATCCCTTGCAAATGTGTCTTGGGATGATGTTTCTATAAACAAATCCAATATACATACTTAAAAATTTCGGCATCCATGTTACAACATGAAGTTCGTATTCTAAGATTGTCAATCTATAAGAATTTTAACTTTAAAATTTGAGGATAAAATTAGACTTACAAACTAATATAAGTGACATAGTCATGAGAGAAATATTGTCTAGGATGGACAAATCAATACAAAATAGGTTCTAAAGGGTTCAAACTGATTTATATTGTCTACTAGGATACTAGAATCAAAGTTGAGATCAATGATCTTCCCAAAAGAACCAAATCATGTATACCAAAGTCATGTACTAAAAGCATCAATGAGACCTTGTAACAAAGGAGAAAAATATTTTTTTTAAATACACTTTTTTCCTCTATAGTTCTAAAATTGTGCAAGTATTTATATTCAAATAAAAATATAATTTAAAAATGCTTAATTAAAATAATCTAATTCCCTAGAAAGATGTATAACTTATTTAAAAACCACGTACAATATATTATATATCTAATTAATATAGACTGAAGCATTTTATAGTGGTATTGTTCAAAAGTAATTTGCATGCTTTTAGTCAAACACTTATATTATTTATTTAATCAATTAACATTCTATGATTATATCATAAAATAAAATGCAAATTTAATACTTCTCAACATTTCAAAAATAGATGTGAATTTAAGATATCTATATTAGTTACGTTGAAAGGTAATAAGATAAATGTGATTGTTATAGATTATCACTTTTTTTCTTTTTCTTTTACAACTTGATGTAGGAATGTCCAAAAGTTTGAATGACTTGCTTGTCACAAAACATCAACATATAGAGAAGAGTTTTACAAAGTACCATATTCTACGATATCTAAGAGTTGGAACTTATGGTTTGGAATGAGAGATGTCTCTACTTATTGTGTTTCATTCTAGAGGCTTTGCAGTAGAGCTTGTGGGAGAAGGAAGTTTGAGTGCTAGAGTAGTTATAGGGTGAGTTAGTCAACTAGGTATTGTTATGAGATGATGTGAAAAAGAATTAAAATATGTACTACCAAGAGGAATCATGTGAAGGTGAATTAGGACTAGGAGAGTGTGTCTTGAAAATTGTATGATGAGATAAATGATTTGTTAAAGAAGGAAATACCAAACTTGAGTGAAAAATGAGCACCTACAAAAGGAAAAGGACATCCTAAGGTCAAAACCAAAAATATGTGACATCTCTTGTGACACAAGTTATTTGAATTATTCATTTAATGATGAATCGATAAGTGTGATGGAATTGAAGAAAGAAAAGTTGAAGATTATGCATTTTCTAAGCCATAGGAGAACAAGACAAGTTAGTTTGAAAATAGTATTGGCTTCAAGATGATGAAGAGAATAGATAATGAAGGTGAAGGACTAAGGAGCAGTGTTCAGGGAATTTGGGAGCACATTGTACTAATTATGCGACTAAATTACATGGTGGTCTTAAATATATTTATAGTACAAGTAATCAATGTAGCCTAGTATTAAAGGAAACCAATATTTTCAATGCTCTTACTATGGTAAAAGTGGGCATGTGAGAGAAATGTGTTGGGAACCAAGCATCCTTGTAGTGTATGTAGCTTAAGGAGTCATTCAAAAAATGAGTGTTAGAATTGGGAATAGAAGAAAGGAATTGAGATAGATCATATATACGTGAATTATGGATGGTCTAATAGATTAAAGTGGAGAAAGATTATTTTATAGACAGGAATAGATCAATTTGAAAAAAGCAAAGGAAGTGAAGTAAGGAGAGATCACCAAGTTGAGATAATACTTTGTTTAGAATTATTAGCTAAAGAAAGGTTGACACCAAGCTCTAGTATGAAGGTTGTATCATGTCGAGTTTTCATCTTGAGGAGCCTTACAAAATGATGACACATTGTACATCATTGACTATTGAGGTAGTGTAACAAGAATGAGAAAATTGTCAAACCTGTGGAGTTTGTGTTTATTTGAAACATCTTCTAGAAAGGACCTATAAAGATTGTTGAATGTCAAGAAGTATAGTGCTTAGTGACTAGATTATTGAATCCATAATGAGGCAACTTCAAAAGAGGACATGTACAAACCACTGAATATTAAGATAGTATAGATTGTTGACCATTGAGGCAATGTAGTGAGCACGAGAAGATTGTTAAACCTACAGAGTTACATATTTAATTAAGGAATCCCCTAGAGAGGACATGTATATATTTCCAAATGTTAGATGATTCAAGGCCAAAACATAAAATTCATCTTGATCCAGCTTCTAGAGAGTACCTATACAAATCACTAGATTCATCTTGAGGTAAATTTTGAAGAGGACTTATATATAGCTTACTAAATGTTGAAGTAGTGTAAAGATTTGTGAGTAGATCATCAAACCTAAGGAATGCATTGAATCATTGGTTCAGAGACAATTAAGGGTGGATAGCTCAAAAAACTAGAGGCACACTTTTCAATCAACCTGAGGATCCTAACATAGGAGCATCCAAAATATTTGCATGATTGATCATCATAAAGCATCAAGTTACAAAGCAATGTTTTGCAGAGTACCACATTCTACTATATTTTATAGTTTAGACCTATAATTTGGAATGCAAGAATGTTTATGCATAATATGTTCCATTCTAAAGTTTCAAAGTAAATCCTTTAAGAGGGAGAATCTTGACTGGTAGAGTAACTTTAAAAAGTGAGTTGGCCAATTAGGTGTTGTTCCAAGATGTTACATTAGAGAAAGGAAATGTGTGCTAGAAACAAAAATCATCTAGAGATAAATTGAGCCTATTAGAGAAAACCACATGATAATAGGATTGAGGTGTAGCCATCTATATGTTAATGGGACCTATAATGGTTGACCTTTAGCTAATTTAAACTTTGTTTCATACCATAGAGTAATAATTTTATTGACTTTCATGGGAACTTATTACAATGTAAGCTAGCTCATTGAATTCAAGATTTTATTAAGGGACCTCACTTTTGAAAATAAAGAAAGTGGGATAATATAATCAAAAGAGGTTTAGCTAGTATGGAAATGCTAAATTGATCTATAAACTAATACAATGAAAGGAGAAGAGGACATATATAAATGTAAACAACTAAACATAATAAAAAATAAGGATAGAGCATCTTCCTTTTTCAACATGATGTCATTTCACATCTAGACCCACACTACATGTAAGCTTCATAGAACACTCACCAAGATCCTTACCTACACTACTGTCATGGTGTCGCCCTTATGATGAAACACTAAGAACTAGTTTTTTTAATTCTTGATGAGTTAGAATTTGACATCTAGCATAATTTCCTATTGCTTGAAAACTCTTCCTAAATCTCCTTCTTTAGCATGGATAAATTAAACTAGTCGATGGCTTTCAACCTTTTTTGAGAATAATTAATTACCATTTTTTCTTACTATCATCCTCAAATCAAGACAACAATTTGAGTTGTTTTGCAACTAATAATAAATAACAATAATATATTTATTAAGGATGTTTGTATCACCCATGATTATTGCCTACTTTAAACCTTTAGACACCATTGTAATAATTTCCATGACAATTAGTAAAAGATAAAGAAGAAGCACCATGAGTAGAAAATATATATCTACCACCCATTTCCTTATTTTGGGAGCTAATACCTTGTCTAACTTATGAAACATTCCTTGAATACATGCTCTTGAGCATATAACACATGTATCTCTATGGATTTTATACATTTTACCAAATTATGGGTTTTTGTGTATAAGTAGCAAAATATTTTAAAGATTTGTTTTTGATACTAAACTCTTGTTATATGGCTCCTAATAAACTTCTAAACCCTTCTTGTTGTCATTAAACTATAAAAGCAACAAATAAATTAAAAAGAAAAAATCAATGAACAAAGTATTTGTTGAAGGGAAACTATCCCAAGTTCTTGTCATGCTTTAAGAGTTAAAAGCCAACTCATAAGGTAGCAAACACCAAAATCATTTTTTTAATATATTTTCAATGCATACACATAAGATTATAATTGAGGGAAATGAAATTGACAAAAAACAATGTGGGGAGAAGGAAATTCACCAACCTTAAGAACTAATGAAATCTTGAAGAGAAAATTCACCCTTGCTCCACCTTGCTAAAATAACATTTTGGTGAGCTAGGGTGATCACTTTATTAACATATTTTAACTTAGGTGAGAATGTAAGGTTCTTATTTACTAAAGATAATTTTAAAGATACAATTTGGTAAAAAAATTCTAACTAATGGAAATAAAAGAAGAACCACTCAAGATAGATTGATATGCAAGCTCATAGTCTTGGATGCTTGCACAAATCTAGGACTATAGTACATATTTGGGATGTGAGTACATGTTGACCACTGTATAGATTTTAGGGCCAAAAAAATATAATAGCCATTATTAAATTTACATGAATGGAGCATGAAATAAATACAAATAATATAATGTAAAGGATAGAAATAAAACAACTAGTCTAAGAGAGAGAAAATGGAGCAATGATACCTTATGAGAGGAGGTAGAAGAATCCCAAGATTTTTGCTTCACTTTCTCCTTTGAAACTTGTGTGTACTTGAAGAAAAATTGTTGGGTTGTTGATTTAGAGGCCTTCTAAAGACAAACCCTTGTTTCAATATTTCCACCTCCATTATAGTAGATAAACTGACAAATAATAAATGATAGTAATAGACATAGTCAATGTCTAAGAGCTAAGATATGATAATTGAATAGTGATAAAGATACATATCAGTCCCCTTCTAAACCAAAAAGTCATTGAATCTTAGTGAATTCAAGCTAATATGGAGAGTGCTGAAGAAATGATTTGAGATGATCAACAAGCTAAAACTGCTATTCAAAATTGGTCAAAACTTATAGAGAGTGTGACTAGGATGATTGAAGATGTGTCCAAGAGTTCAAAGATATTCTAGAGAGAGAACATGAAGGAAAAAAAAAGAGTTATAAACATACATGGAGGATTCCCAACTTAAGTAGGAAGTGCAAAGAGACATTATATCACTAGAAACAATAGATGTGAAGTATCAATGACCACATGAGGATCAAAAAGTTCATGGGATGAGTGTAGACCACATAAATGTCTCCTTAGTGTGCATCCATGCATCATGAACCAAACAAGTTGTGTGGTCAAGAATCAAGACAAGGCAAGTGACAAGGCAAGTGTGATGATATGGAGGGTTAAGTGGAATATCTTTTTTGGCCAAAGTTAAGACATTATGCAATGAAAAATTACACAACAACAACATCATACGATACAACTAAGACAACAACACAATAAGATACTAGTAAAAAAATATTGACATGACTAAGATATATTTTTTGTATAAAAAAGAACTTAATTACTCCAAAAATAAAAGAAAATGATAAAAGAAAGGGATTATAATGTGAGCTTAGATTTAAATAAGATATCTTTTTGCAAAAAAAAATGATTACACCAAAAAACAAAGAAAGTGACGAAGAAAGAGGGTTGTAATAACTTTTCATATGATACATGTAATTATCAATTTATAAAATTTTAAATATTGAAAAAAGATTATGCAAACTCTTTAATATAATAAAATAAATTTTCATCTCAAACAAATTGAGGGGAGAATCAATATTTAGATCCCTAACTCTTGAGTACTCTAAGTCAAAAATGAGGATTATAGATAAGGCGTATATTATTCAAAATATCAACAACCTTCTAAAAATTAATGAGAACAAAATATCATATAAACTTGCAAATGACCAAAACTTAATACATCAAACTTTTGGATATTTTTGATTCAAATATTTCATTTTATGGAACCATAGTTGATGATATATATGGTCAAGTTCCTAATAAAAAGTTGTATACAACTTTTTTATTTGATATTTTAAATTATATTCTGCAATCTAGTTTTAAGGAGAGTATAAATTTTTATACTTTTCACCCTCATATTCTATTTTGATCTTCTTTATCATATATAATTACATTACATATGATGTTGAATACAAAATTTAAAATATATAAATATTTTATCCATAAGCTTTACGATTGATTCAATTGAGATTTTTTTTTTATTGTTGTTGTTGTTTTTTTTGATTGATAAGAGGCCAAAGCCAAGATTAATTATAATGTATTTTTTTAATTAATTATTATTATTCATTTAACTCGAGAGGATTCAAACCCAATACCTCCCATATAAGAGGCTCACAATTTACCATTGTGTTGTAGGCTCTTGCCTAAGGAGATTTTTTTATTGTTGTTGCTCTCTAACACTATGATCATTTTTCTTTCCCTTTCTCTTTACCATCCTATTATAGATCAATAGAATAAGATCTAAAACATCTCTGGAAAAGCTCAATTTCATCTTAATCCTCATCTTTTCATAATAAATCTATCACTATCTCTAAACTTATTGAGGTGACTATTCCACACAAATAGCACAAAAATCTAAATTTGCATACCACAATAGATTTCACACAAATTTTATTAGTATGATCTTCAAAATCCACCTCTATAATATGTAAAAATGATATATTGATAGAAACAAAATTTTACTTATTTATAATTTTATGACAATACTTTATTGTATAAAGAACAACCAAAATCAACTACTACTAGGGTAAAACATTGAATAGTCACATGAACTAACTTCACACACCTAGAAATACTAAAGCGTAAGTTGAATTTTGTCAATTTTTTCAGTACACCTTTGTAGGTGAGTGAAATGAAGCTAGGGTTTTAGCTTTTGGGTATTCACAAACCTCTCTGTAGGGATTGTAGAGCACAAAGTGGTCCAAAAGTGCAATTTCAAAATGCTCATTCGATACCTGCTATACTCCTGCACCAATAGTCACTCACTCAAGGATGCTTGTACGTGTGACTAAATGTCCTAGTAGTGGTGCACAAATGGGCCAATCACCAATCAAAATGTTAAAAATGATTGACTATTAGTACACATGTGATCGGCTATTAATACATGTATTTTTATTTTTTGGACTCTTTTAAAAGTAGTGATTAAGGAATATTTACGATAGAAGCTGTGATTCCCTATCCTGTATCTTGGAATAAGACCATTAAGATAAAAATATCAACAAAATTGAACTATGTGATAAGCTATGTACTATAGAAACTCATTCACACCACGTTTATCGACCATTTACCCTATACTAGTTCAAAATATTGTTCACTTTCATAAAAGTTCCCATTTTATCAAAAACATTTTGATTATTGAATCTTTTCCCTCTATCTTGGAATAATTGAGTCTCCTAATATGTGGGTTCTATTGAGAGCCACCTTGTTGACAAATGGGCTAATGCAAGCATTTCTTCAGTTGGAAAATCAGGGGAGATTCCTATCTTTACACTACCTATTGTTGAATCTTTGGGTGGTTGGGATTCTTACGTGTAGGGGGACAAGATGATTGGTCCTCTCCACTCGCTCAAACAAATAGTTGGGAGCATGGTTAGAATCCTCTTTGAAGTTGCAAGGATTTCTTTGATTTTCAGGTACCCCAACCTATAAAGATCAATTGATTCATTTGCTAGAGCAATATTTTATGCCATGCTGGAGGACAATTTTGGCTGTTTGCATTGAATGCTCTACGACTACATGGCTTTCGAGGTGTTTTTGCCATGAATCAAAGCTACTTTTTGCTTTAGGTCCATGATGTGTTGGTGAAGTCGGGGCCGATAGTTTTATTCCCAAGCCTTATGCTGATTATATTTTTTAAGAAGTTGGTCTTCTCATTTTAAAGAATGGGTTGTGTTTTGATGTGATTATTTAGACTTTGACTTGTTGGGCGGGGGGGGGGGGGGGGGGGGGAGGGGATATGTCGATATGCTAAATGCTATTGCATTGTATGTCTCTTTTATGAGGTTATTTTCACTTAACTCGATCTCCTTCTACTTTTTCCTAACATTGTGGTTCTCCTTCTCTTCTTTCTTCTCTCTTTCTTTCTTTGTACAACAACAAGAAAGCATGGTTTTCTTTCTAGTTCTTTCCCTAACTATTTATATATAAATCAAATAATCAATAACTTCATCCATATTTGACTAAAAAAAGTTTAAAAAATAAAAAAAATGAACTTACACCACCCTTTTGAAAGATTTACAAAGAGCCCACCAAGGATCAAGTCTCGTTGAGTGCAAGGCTCTCAACATTTAAAAGGGATGAGGCCGGGACCGTGCCTCGGGGAAATTTGGCGGAATGGATACCCCTCAATCCTTAATTCTTCAACAAAGAAACTAGGAGAAAAAATTGAATCTCCAATTAAAAAAAGTTCTGTTTCTTGAAAGTTCCCATTTCATTAAAAACCTAATTTTTAGAAGATATTTCGAATGTATTGACTGCTTGTCTTTTTCAAGTGAAAACTTTTCCAATTGCGACAGCATACGTAATCATATATAAAACCCCTTCTAAACTGCGTGGAAATCAAACCCTGAATGCGGAGGCAAAGCAAAGCAAACCGCGCGGTTTGCGTGGTGAAAGAAAACTCTGGGCAGCCTACAGGAGTTTCGAATTTGAGCATTGTAATAGGGATGGAGGTGCGGAGATCGAAACCCGTGAGCGGCCAAAACTGTACAGTGACATCATAAGGATATCTTGCCGTAAAGGGTGGACCAGGCGCATGAATTTATTACAGCCATGTGGCCATAAGCCGTATGAAGGGAGTCAAAGTATGTAAGGACCACTGAAAATGGCAGCGGGAGCTGCAGAGAGACGAGCATGGTGATATATATTAGATCGTAATTTGTAGCCCATTCGCACCGGCTGCGTCACGAATTATGGGACCCCTTTACCTTTGCCCCAAAAAAGCCTACGAAAACAGGGGAGGAGAAAAATATAATTCGTCGGAAAACGTGTCCAAAGTAGGCTTGTCCTCTTTTAGCTTTTGTTCTTTCTTCTCTGTTCGGATGCTCGCTAAGCTGAGCATTAGTTGTTTTTTAAAGTTGTAATTATTTTAGGGTTTTATTTTTAGCTCGGTTTGTATGCGGTCAGTGTCGGACGCGACTTTCCAAGCAATGGCGGCTATGGCTATGTGAAATGGATGGATGTCATTATAGTAAAGGCAATACTTCTATTTTATCTTCGTTGCAGAATTTTTATTTATTTTAATCCTGGCTTTTGCCGCCTCTCAGTGACAGAGACATACTACATCTGTAAATTTTTCTCCTTTCTGCTCCTGGTTAAGCTTCCTCTGAGAGCTGATCAGGAAACAGCGTTTTTGTGCTTGTGATCTTTGATTTCTGTTGCGGATCGGCTGGATTTGATGCCCGCAGCTTATTTCGAAGCGGATTCTTCGTTTTAGGACGGCGTTTTGGTAGGTATGAAGGCGCCCTTACACAGAAGGTTGTGTAGCGGTCGATTTATCGCGTTTATTTAGCTCGTACGGCTCTGGTTGGACGAATTGTGAGAAATCGTCAAGTTGTTTAACTTCTGTTAGTATTTGCTAAACTTAGCTTGGTTTCTGCTGTTTATATAAGATCTGCTCAGGGGTTTGATGGTGAAATATCTGTAATTTTTGATTAAATACCTGGAAATTTGAGGTTCTTTGCCGAACATTTGCTTGAGTCTGAATATTTGTAAAGTTGATGTTATTCGCTTAGCTTTTGCGTCAATCAGAAGTATTTGCAAATTTGATTTATGATGAATTTTATCGTTTTGCGTACTGGTTACTGCTGGAAAGCTGTAACGGAAGGTTAATCTTCGGGAAATGCTCTCGCTGCCTTTATTTTTTCCAATTTTAGAGTCATCCGCGTTCTTGTGAAAGTTTGTAAAGGAGAAATTTTCTGTCGTGTAGACATTTCGCCGCGAGTTTCAAGATTTCATTTCTTCACATTTGAAGTGCGATTTTCTCTGGTTTCAGCGATTTTGGAAGCATCTGTAAACTTTTCGAGGCAATTTTGAACAAGCGGCAAGAAAAGCTGTTTGGATACATAGTATTTCGAGGAAAATCGAAATGTCTGGTAAATGTTGCGCAGATACTTCTTTGCGGCCTTTTTCTACTTCGTATAGTATGGGCCATTGCATTTGGACAGTCTTCTACTCACGATAAATGCTTGTTTTAGTCTTTAAAGGTTTTCTACCATATTACTCTCACACATGCCCTAGATTTGCTGTGTTTTCTTTTGCTTCCCGTAAATGCTGTAGCTTGCAAATACAGGCGCCTTGACTTAGGCTTCTCTAAATATGGAATCTTTTCTCGTGAGAACTCCTGAAATAAAAACTCCCTCTACACGAATACTTGTGCTTTCAGTAAAAATGTGCCAAGAAAGGTTATCTCTGTGTTTTCAGAATTTCAAATGCAAGTTTGCCTTTTTGTAGATCTCCACGGCTTCCAAGCACAGCCTATTTAAATGTTTTCATAGCAATTATTCTTGTCGTCCTTGCAAACTCGTAATCTTTTGACATTACAGCGCGAATGCGTACAAGATTCTTGTAAGTCTCCACAATCAGCCGCTGTAGCGAGATTGTTAGCCGGTTATTGCGTGAAGAAATTTTCTGGTACGCTCATTTATAGTCGTATAGTAATGATTTCTCGAAATAGAATAGATCCCTTAAAGCCAAGGGTATTTATACCTTGGTCTAATGGCGTGAATTAGGAGCTTCACGAAAGAGTTGGGATTTATAGGTAGTTAATAGGCGCAGCTCGATCTTCTTCATAAGCTTGTCTATGATGAACGATACGAATTTTTTTTCCTTGGACAAGTTTGTAGTCTCGTCGCGAACAATTTTCTGGCACGCTTATTTGTAGTCGTATAGTAATAATTTCTCGAAATAGAACAGATCCCTTAAAGCCAAGAGTATTTATACTTGGTCTATTGGCGTGAATTAGGAGCTTCACCAGAGAGTTGGGATTTATAGGTAGTTAATAGGTGCAGCTCGATCTTCTTCACAAGCTTGTCTATGATGAATGGCACATATTTTTTTCCTTCAAAAAGTTTGTAGCCTCGTCAAGAACAAATTTTTTCCAACAGGTTAACATACCGAGCCAGGCATAAGACATATCCCCAAAGCCACAGTACAACCCTAGCTTTAATAATATTCTCAATCTGCTTGCAATATGTTCGATTCATTCATGGAAGACAGCATAAAAATTATATATTTTTCTTACAGCCTTTTCAGGCCGTGCGTATAGCGTTGCAGCATACGACTAAGGTTATTCGTAATCGACATCTCAAACCATAGAAACGACCGAGGTTACTGGTAATCGACATCTCAAACCATAGAAACGACAAAGGTTACACGTAATCGACATCTAAACCCATAGAATTGCTTGACATTGAAGCTTTTCTTAGATACATATGTACTTACAACACAAGATGTATTTTTTGAAGGCTTATGTTTTCGGAGAAAAAGATTTTGCCTAAATAATGCGATGAGGATTTTCATTGAAGCTTTTTTTCACTGATTTCATTAGGATCTAGAATGCAAAAAAAAAAAAAAACCGTTCTGGTCTTACCATTAATTACTTCTAAATGGGCTATTTGTGGTTGATATTAGATTTCAAGGAGCGATATTGTGAACGTTTCTTCAAATTGTGATTGCTTTGTTCATTTACGAAGTAAGGGTATGAATGAATGTGGCTGCAATTGATTTGGATTATAAGATAATTAGGCCATTTTTTGTTTCTAGTGTTTCAAGTCAAGAGGTTCTGTATATTTCTTTTTTCCTTTGGCGTTTTGCGATTTTAATCTTTGGCCATTTTTTGTGTGAAAGCAGAATGATATTGCACGGGATCCTATGGACAACATCGCATGAATATTCATCTGGTGCAAACTTTTAAGTGGCTTAATGGACGGATCAAAAGATTGCGTTGAAAGCGATCAGAACAATGGTTTCTTTACTGATATAGCAATCAACTAGCAGTTATGAATGCCTATCACTGCCTTGAAGTTAAAAATTTGTCATGGGTGCAATAGAATAGGAACAAGCTAAAACTTTTTTCAGGGGTACCTGAGTTTGGTCTCATGTCTGAAGGATTTGAAGCAGCATGTATGGATTCTACGATACTAGAGCATTCTTTTATAAGAATGAACCAGCTGAGATCTCAAGCTCACGCTGCGCGTCAAAGTGGGCATGAAAAGTTGCGAGTTCAAAACAGCCCTTCGTCTCCACAGATTGGGTCACAATCTGACACTTCTGGATATTCAAATTATATTCTACATCAAGCGCCAATAACAGCCACAGCATCGCAGCAGCAAGCAAAGAACTGTGAATCTTCCAGACAAGGATATCAGGGAGGCCATTCTGAGATATCAATGTACGACGGCAACATGATATCAGCAGAGATGTTTAATTTTCCAACAGAGGCAGAACTACTGGGTGTGCCGTCGAAGGGTACAATGGTATTGCAACAGGCGCAGACCGCTTCTGGTGATGATGGTTCTGATCGACCATCTCTACCATATGCAATCTTTGGACACCACCCAAGTTCGAATCTTTCTGCTATCAAAGCAAATGTAGGAACCCCCAATTTAGGGAGCAATTGGAAGGGTATGAATGCACATTCAAACAATGAATGGCCTGTGAAGCACATGCAAGGCATATCCAACGCAGTATATGGTGGACAAAATTCAATTGCAACAACAATTTTTGG
Organism: Cupressus sempervirens; assembly: GCA_028749045.1. Lineage (NCBI taxonomy): Eukaryota > Viridiplantae > Streptophyta > Pinopsida > Cupressales > Cupressaceae > Cupressus > Cupressus sempervirens. The sequence goes on along the minus strand of CM053790.1, from coordinate 770,788,423 downwards.
TGGGTTGCAGTCTGGGATAATCAAAGAGAGCAGCATAAGCACGTCTTCTAACATACATGGGGATGCAATGCAGCTCTATTTGATGAATCCAGGATATGCTGCCTACCCAGAGACAACGACATCAGGATCAATGCAACACTCCTCCAATGAAATTGCCAACCAGGGTGCTGAGAATCAGAAACATCTGGTACAAGTTCCAGTTCCGCCCAATTTTCCTCCCTTTCAACAGACCGCTTTACCTCTGGTTGCAGAAGTGGGTACTTCTTCTCAGGGGCTTTGTATTTCCCAAATCCCCTCTAATCTCAGAGAAGCTGGGCAGTGGGCAAATGGAGGAAACGAGCTTGTTCTTCTCCCAACCTACGGTAACATTCAAAACGGCAGCCAATATATGTCGCCGAGATATAGCAGTGCGCTGAGCTGGGGGAATAGACAAGGTGGGTCTCTTCAATGGAATCAGGAGCATTCCTTTGATGAAAGTAAAACCGGAGAGGATTTCCGTGCTGAGCAGCTATCCATGGCAAGGGATAGATCGGGCCAAGGGCTTTCCTTATCACTATCATCTCATCATCCGTCGTTGCAACAATTGGACGCCATGGCAGGTCACCGCCCAAATGTGTTGCAGGTTGCTACTGCCACGGACGTAAAGGCTAAATCAGAAGAGCTTCTCGGCAATCACGGTGCAAATGGTACCACAGGTGCTGTTCCGGGGTATGTTTCTTCTTATTCGAGGGATGAGAATATTGCCGGGAAAGGATATGTAGCTGGAGGTTCAACCATGGAACTGCACATGAATGTGGGTAATATGGGTCCATTTGGAGGATATGCCACTGTTTTGAAAAACTCAAAGTACCTTAAGCCTGCACAAGAGTTGTTGGACGAGTTCTGTAACGTAGGAAGAGGACTTAAATCAAACAATATTCTCAAACAGAAAAGTTCTTCTAGATCCGAGGATTGGGTCGACAGAAATTTGGTAGCTGGTTCCAATGCTGTCGATAATAATAATGGCTTGAAAAGCGAAATTGGTGGTAAAATTGTGAACTCATGCACGGCAGCAGCCACATCATCATCTACCTATGCTTCTGTAGAGACACCCAATGAAAGTGCAATTGGGCATACACCATATTCGGGCGATAGGTTTGAAATTCAAAGGAGGAAAACGAAGCTTTCATCGATGCTCGAAGAGGTGAGTAGGATAAATTTTCACGAGCGATCCGTTGTGAATTTTTTTATCGTTATATTTTCTTAAAGTTTTAGTCTTAAACCAAATTGTCCCAAGGGGTATCGATTTAACCAGAGAAAATTTGTTGGGCCATGAAAGTCTTAAAACTGTTCGTTTAGGAGGATAGAACAGCATGGGGCGTTTAAGGCCAACTAAAGCAGGAATTTGAGTTTAATGAAATTTTGGAAGGGTGTTTCGTTAGGCACAATGTAAATCTTTGCAAGCTTAATAATCTGAATTTGGTATATATAAAAACTATAAAGTAGAATATTTAGTAAAAGAAACGATGTGAGAGGAATCTAGTTAGATATCAGAGATTTTTAAGTGATATTTATATGCATTTCTTTCTAACCACATATGAATATCTTATGCCCTTTTCCATTTGATTCTAAAAATGAAATTAATTAAACAAATAGTTGCTCTAAACAAGCAGAACCCTAGCCAAGTTTGCTGAGTTTTTAACTTGTTCTTTAGCTATGCAATTGTATCTCAATAGTGTATGAAGACCAGAAACATCAGTACGTTCGTTCGTTATAATGTCTAAACTGTTTAAGGTAATTAAATATCAAACCTACGGGATATTAAAGCTTAAGTTTTTTCAGCACTCCATGCTTTATTATTGTACAGAAGATGCACGCATCTGATTATTGTGAATCAAGTATAAATGTTATGTGAAAACATGAGTACAGTAAACATGATATTGAACCCTTACCTAAAGAAAGAAAAATTAAAAGCTTTTTTCAAAAATATCTGAGACCTCAAAAGACTGACGGTGGGTTTGTCTCCATATACACCTCTTTGATTAGTGGCATTTTACACCAAGGGATTATTATCATATATCATATTTAAATGCAGAAGTTACCTATGTTTCTTAATTGAGCATTAGTTCTCTCAAAGAAGAAAGGAACCTGCTTTTCCCTCTGCCAGAAACATCTCAAGGTTCCTTAATGATAAGCTGCTTGCCAAAAAGTATCATGGAAATCAATTTCATGTAGTTTTATATTACTTGACACGGTCAGTGTTTATGTCTGACCATAAGCTAACACACACTTCAAGGTCCCTTAGTGATAAGTTGCTTTCCAAAATTTACCATAGAAATCAAGTTTATATGGTTAAGCTTGCTTCATGTATGCCTAACCACTAGCTAAAACACACCTCAAGGACCCTCAATGATAAGCTGCATGCCAAAATCTACCAGAGAAATCAATATCATGTGGATTTAGTTTGCTTGTTATTATCAATCGGTGTCTATGCCTTTATGCCTCACCACAGGCTAACACGCTGGTCCAAAAGAACTAGATTGTAGTTTGTTTTATGTCAATAAACCCCTATGGATGGCTTGAGCAAGTGGAAGTTTCTCACTATACTATCCTGGGCATGTGCTCAAACTCTAATAAAATCAGAATCCTACTGTTTTGACAATCATTTGAAGAAAATGATGAAATATATATTCGGTAATTTGTCGATGGAAGGAGAAAACCAGCATATTTTTAATGGAAAACTTGAAGCTATTTGGTTCCTCGATCTTCAAGAAGTTACTTCGTATATAGTTGTAAAATGACATTTTCAATGTGTTGTTAGAAGATTAAATATGCTGTCGAATAAATTTAACGTTATTTAACATTTATTAATAATTTAGTATTTTTTACATAAAATTGTCCAATTTTTATCCCATTTCATGAGAAGGCACATTTAATATGCGAGCTTCATAAATTATCATTATTACAGGTAGTTGAATGAATAAAAGTACGCTTTGGGTAACATCCACAAAATTGCTTAACACAAATACCACTTACTGGCGTCGAGAAAAAAGCCGATATTAGTGAGGTGTTGATGTTTTTCTATAGACTATATTGATTGTAATTGAATTAGAATGCAAAACGTTTTGACAAAGATGACCTGAACGTGTTCAAAATCAATGAATTGAGTAATCTGGTCGTAAAATTTGATCGGTCCTTCAAGAAACTGACGACGGTTTTTTCTGCCAACCAAAATGCTTTTGTGGAAAATGGTAGCATACTGAAATCGTGGTGCTTTTCACATTACTTCTTTAACGTGTGTTTGGATAATCAAAGTGAGGGAAATGGTTAGGCATTTTCATATAAGCATGGGAATTAGTTTTAGAAATTAGCAATGTTAGTGCGCACGAGATCAATCATTATTGGAATTTTTAGAGAAAACGGTCGTCTTAGTTTACGTGAATTTTAGAATTCTGGTCTCCCGCTTCCAAATGCTCTTGGAACTGCGTGCGAGCCATGATCAATAACCAACAGTAATGATCAATTACTTTTGTTTGAAAGCTTTGAAATCTGTATATTAATTATCGGGTATGGTTATCGAAAAGCTAAATATCCCCAGTTTGGGTCCGAACAATGATAGAACTTACAAATTCAACGTCTTTGCGTAAGAGGTGATTCCTTAGAGCAGTAATTTTCTTTAACCATGGTATTGTGGACTGGCAAGAGGCGTGAGAACAAGAAATTGTAAGTTGGTAATGCGATCGAGAGACGGCACTAGATCAGCTGTACGATTCCATTACCACGTGTAAAGACTAAGTTTGAGCAACGGTGGTGCGATTTGTGGGTCATTCCCATACGTAAGGAGTATGTATTCACAATACGTGTGTCAGAAACCTTACTCTGATACTACCGCTGGTGTTTTTGATGTTCTTCTCCACCACGTAATGCATTGATTTGCAAGAATCGATTAGTTGCTTTGTCAGAATCGATCACTTGTTTTGCAATTGCGGATAGACGTGTTCGGGGCTTTTCTTATTCTGTGACAATCACTGGTTTTCTTGGAACCCTTGATATTCTCTTTATATGAGGACAGTGTTCTTGATAACTCATGAATAAGGATCGGTAATGGTCCTTTTGCATCTACTGTAATATTCATATATAGTTTATAACACGAAAGAGTGTCGAGTAAGTTCTGTCGAGCTTACATTGTTTGTTCTTTTTAAATAACTAGAGTTGGTTAGACGGTATTTATATGCAGTTTTCATCCTCAACTGATAATTTCATCCAAAGTAGAAGAAACATCAGTAATTCGCGCGCAGTTTTGAGAACTTATCAGGAATTGGATTAAATATAATGAAAATTAAAAAATATATTACTTTAACTGCTAGATACGAGAAAGCACTGAAATTACTATTTAACAATTGAGAATTTCTGATGTATGATTAAATATTTTGATGAATATTTTTTTAATAAATCGGCCAGTTCGAGGAAAGTTTTAGCAAATAGTGAATTCATTCAAAGATGGGGTTAATGCAAATTTAAACGTGGTGTGCGTGGAGAGTAATTTTAATCCTTTTTACGTTAGATTTTTTTTTTTTTTTTTTTTTTTTGGTTTCCAAGTTTGGAGAAATTTCAAACAGAAAAGCTAATTTATCTTGTACAAAAGGTTGGACTCCTGCGGTTCTAATGTTTTTGGGATGTAAAGTTTTTCTAGTTTCAAACTTTCGAGGAATTTGCATTGAAATCACCATGTAAATTTACAGGTCCACCGGCGATATAGGCAGTATTGCGAACAGATGCATATGGTGAAGGCATCGTTTGAATCTATTGCAGGTATGGGGTCAGCTACTCCATACACTAAATTAGCTTTGAAGGCCATGTCAAGACACTTCAGATGTTTAAGAGACGCAATCAGTAACCAGCTTAGAGCCGCAAAAAAAGCATTAGGTGAGGACTGCACTGGACCTGGTACAAGTAGAGGAGAAACTCCAAGATTAAGATTTCTTGATCAAAGTCTTAGACAACAGCGAGCAGTACAGCATTTGGGAATGCTTGAACAACATGCTTGGCGGCCACAACGAGGACTTCCAGAGCGTTCGGTGTCTGTGCTTCGTGCATGGCTATTTGAGCATTTCTTACACCCGTAAGTTTTCAGTCTCTGGCTTTTGCACATCTTTGGTTTACTGCCTCTTTAAGTAACACAAGCACTTTGGCTGTGCACATCTTTGATCTAGTGTTTGGGGTTATGGCACCACTATAATTCAGTTTTTTCACCAAGTAAGGTAGAGTAGCTTATGTTATACCTCAATTTAAGTTTGCTTTCAATGTTTGCTTGCTTATCACTATTTGTGTTTGCCCAACAATGAGATTTGTGAATAATCATCAATCTCGATGTCTATACTGATTAAGACTGGATTAGAAGGCGTTTACCTATAAACATCAATCCCAGTTATCACGCCATAAGTTTTGGCAAAAAATTTGCATCCTTATTACATGTGAATGTTTATTAAATTCAAGCACAACAGGGAGAATGGTAATAATATTTTAAAAAACGCCATTCCGATTTGTGGGCAATAAATACTGGGCAAGTCACCAACATGGACAAAGGACTTAGTATTTCATCCATCTACGAGTAGACTGGGTAAGCATTTTCCCACAGTCTCAAATTTGTGCGGTGCAGCAGTTAGAATATAGTAGCTTCTTATCACAGAATGTAGAATATAGTAGCTTCTTATCACAGAATGTAGTAGCTTCTTATCATGTTATTGTGGTATACACCCAGCCCCCTGCTCGGATTTGTCCATGGACATCAATCTCGATGTTTGCACCCAGTGCAATTAGAATTTGTGTGCCATGTCCCAACAATCTCAATCTCAAATTTGTAATTAATTGTAACCGTGTGGTTATTTTATATATATTTCCAATTTGTGGGCGATAAATACTGGGTAAGTCCCCACCATGGACAAAGGACTTAGTATTTCATCCATCTAGGAATAGACTGGGTAAGCATTTTCCTACAACCTCAAATTTGTGCAGTGCAGCAATTAGAATATAGTAGCTTATTATCATGTTATTGTGGTATACACCCAGGCCCAATTCTCGGATTTGTCCATGGACATCAATCTCGATGTTTGCACCCAGTGCAATTAGAATTTGTGTGCCATGTACCAACAATTTCAATCTCAAATTTGTTATTAATTGTAACCGTATGGTTATATATATATATATTCTAAACAATTTCAATCTCAAATTTGTTATTAATTGTAACCGTATGGTTATATATATATATTCTAACCCAGTCCGTTGGATAGGTGCAACTGAACATAGATATTAATCCTTGATTTACTTATTAGAAAAAGACAAGTCTTTTTAATCTGATTTACTGATTAGAAAAAGAGAAATATTTTTAATCTGCTGGAAAGATTTTTAGTTTCAGTAATCTATAGTAGAATTCAATAGGTAAGAAGGCTCTCGCTGATTTTGTGAGGTACATTAGCAGTTTATTGATGTTAACATAGCCTAGACTTTTAAAGTCAGCAATTTATGAAAACAAGGCCTTGAAAACTCTTAAAAAATGTAATCTGTGTGCTCTGTCCTGCAGGTATCCTACAGATTCAGATAAGCATATGTTGGCTAGACAAACCGGTCTTTCAAGAAGTCAGGTATTTATATATGCATTGTATATCATTAGGCACTACTTGAAGTTTTACCAGCGTTTAATGTTATTCAAACTTTAGAAGAGAACATGCTAAAGATTACCAGTTGGAATAATTAATCAGTAAAATTTTTGACACTTCTTGTTTCAGGTTTCAAATTGGTTTATAAATGCCAGAGTTAGGCTATGGAAGCCAATGGTAGAAGATATGTATCTACAGGAATTAAAGGAGTCATCTGACGTGAATGCCACTACCGGAAAGAGAAAAGAAAATGAGTCGAGGAATAAAACTGAAAGTTCACTGGGAGATGAAAAGAACATGAACAAACATGGAAAGATGATGTTGGATGGTGGGGTGTCATCTGATAAGCAATCTGCTTCTGAATGTGAAGGTTCCAAAGTTGATCATGGTTCCAAAGTTGATCATGGTGGAAGCACCTCGCAGACTGGTCAGGAAAGTAGTGGTACAGCCCTGAGCATACCTCTAGAATCACAGTTTCGTTCGGGAGATAAAGTTGATGGCACAAGAGAAGTAGATATGGCCGTGAATACAAAGAGAATTAATGTTGGGTCCCTATCTTCTGTAAATGCAGGACCAACCATTGGGGTTGACAGAAAACTGCTTGATGAAACACATGGGTGCATTAATTTTGAACAAGGCATGAAGAGATTTAGACCTGATTTGGATGGCAACAGGTTTCAAGGATATGATAATACAGTTAATTTTACTTACAGCCATGAATCTGCTGGAATGGGTGGCAGGTATTCCCATGAAGATTTGACTCCTAGACAGATAGGAAGCCATGCAGGTGTGTCTCTAACCTTAGGTCTGCGTCACAGTGGAGGCCAAGAAAAGTACAACAATGGCCTTTATTTATCTAGAGATGATTCTGCGCCGGACACTAATCACCATTTTAATATACACCACCACGGTAATGATCAAGGCTATGGAAATCATGGCTTTGATACCCAGAACATTCAGTTCAGAAAACATGTGGAAAGTCAGCTCTTGCACGATTTTGTGGGTTAGTAAAATTTCACCCAGTTATTGTTATTATTGCAGAAAATCAGATCAGAAAGAGATTTGACTACCTTATTGATCCTGACATTCCCGCACACTTCAAATCATGTCTAACAGGTGAGAGTCGTGCCTTGTAAATATTATTATCCTTTCAAAATGAGGCTAGCTTCAACTATTTGAATTGTGCCCGAAGTGGGTCACTGACATTAGAATGTCTACGATGATGATTGGGGCTGATAATTTATTAAAAATAGCAGCAACACTTGCACTACATAGTCCATGGTGGGGGTAGCAAAATAGTAACGAAAGTTGCACTTGTTCTTACAAGGTAAGAAATTTGTTCTTCTTAGGGGTTTATAGGTCAAACAAATTGATGCTTATTGTCTAAGATCTAGTCATCACAGGTAGTCTACTTGTCCTAGAAACAGATGAGATTTAAGATTACTGCGATGAGATTTAAGATTACTGCAATCAACAGTAATCTTGATATATGCATGCACAAGATCTGCGGTGGATGAAGGGTAACTTTCATTCTTTTATCTTATTAATATATAGTTCTACCAAATACAAGACAAGGCTGTATTTTAATATTGTAAATCTTATAACCTTGCCAATTGAGCAATGGGCACTGTACACTAATGATTGGTCAGGTGATGCAAACAAGCTGCTTTGCTGCGTCTCTGCAATATTCCTCAATATTCCTCATGAGTATTAGTTCTTAAGTTTGTATGGATAAGATTAGTTCTTTAGTTTGCTATATTTGTTTGAATCATTGAGAGCGCTTGATTCCCAATGTTTATTGCAGATATTATTAAGCACATACATGGAGGTGAAGACATCCATGCATGATGCATCAATCATTGCTTGTAAGATTCTAGCTTCATATTCTACATATCTCCAGCATTCGGGTCCCCTTGGGGGGGGGGTTGGTTCGTGCATGATATGATTACTGATTTTTTCTTTTAAAATGCTCTCGTCTATGATATATGACTCGACTTTTCATTTCTTTTCCTTTTTTTAATCTTTTCCCAAACTTCACACTTTACAAGGCTCGTGTGGGCTATTAATTTATTCGGACTTAGACGTTGATGTGGGAATACTAATCATGCGTTAATTTTTGTAAGGGCCCCATGTAGACTTTTTGTGCATGAGAATACCCAACAAACAACTTTAGAATTCTTGTTATTTAGATGAAAAGCGAATATACTAGATTTGTAGAAAACGTGTGCTTGTGCAATGTTTGATAGTTGTAAAAATGCGTATATATGTAAAGTGTGCAAACAAATTAGGGTCCAGCCAATGATGACATGCTGTTTGTGTCATGATTTGCTCGTCGTTATCATGACTAGGTAAATATATTTTTATTGCTTCTCTTGTTATCAGCTGGCAAATCCATGAAACGGTGCGATAATATGATTGGTTGGCCAGCAATTTGATTTCTTTCTATTATTATTATTATTATGTTGCATTTTGGTTTTTGGTTTACACAGATGAAAGAACATAATGATTGATGCTTTCAACATGATTTGGTTGATGTATTCTTTTTGATTTTTAAAGTCATTGGTGGTTAATACTTTTTTGAGCCCCTAGATTATATAAAGAATATCACAATTTTCCACCCTACGTCACACTTATGATATTAAAAAAAATCTGTGGGGATAGATAGCAATATTTTTCTCGTGTTGCTTGGATGCTTTCATTATCTGTAGTTGGTGGGTCATATTCCAATGCATATAATTAATGATTAACCTGTGTATTTTTATGTTATTGCAAGTTAAGAGATCCTTATTGCTATGATTAAAGTCATACAAAAGTAGTTTTCCATTACAGTTTTATGAATACTTTAGTGAAGAAATATATTCACACGCTTCTATTATATGCTTTTATGAATACAGTAGTGAAGAATTGTGTCCACACGCTTCTATTGTGCCAACCAGCATGGCTTTGGGTGGCTCAAACAAATAAAAGATGTTGCTATCATTATAGCCAGCTCGAATTTTTTATTTCTTTTATTCGAACGGTTTAACAGATTCGAATACAATATATAGTAAACATGAGTGCGGACCAATTTAACAACGGGGTGTGATAGTAGAAGAGTTGTAGGTCCATTTTGTATTTTCTGTTTTGAGGTGGTGCCGTCAGAAATCGACGAAGTCGTATAGGAGATCCAATTAGTTCCCGTGGTTCCCTTAGAGGGTAATTTAGCTAGCCATTACGCTTAATATAACGTAAGAAATACGGTTAATAAAACGTTAGAGAGACCTTGGGTGGAGGACGAGATACTTTTAGTTGTAATATTATTTGAAAGATGCAAGATAATGCAATTTTAGTGCTTATTGGATAAACCTTCGACTGCTTATTGGATAAACCTTCGACGCACGGATTCATCATGAGGAAGATACATTACTTTTTGAGATGATTTTAAAGTATATTTAATTATAATTGTATATTTAATTAAGATTATTTTAAATTATAAGAGATCGTTGTAATACATAAATCACATGCAGTGCTATTATATTTGTAGATATCTCTCTTAAAAACAAATTGTAGAAGTTCAAAAATAGTTTGCGTCTACTGTTACATTGCCTTTACTTGCTAGCTTGTCACGTATACTCATTTTATTAACAACTTTGATCTTTTGATCAACTAGGTTATCATTTAGACCTATTTTTTAATGTTCTTTGAACAATATGACAAGTTTTTGTCATCTTGAACCTTTTCCAATCAAATGAAGATAATTTTGAAAACAATTTATATCGAACTCAAGACATTTCAAAATTGAATAAAAAACACTTCAATGTCATCAAAATCACTTGAAATCAACCCTAATCAATCATCATCATCCAACCTTTAGTCAGTGTTGTCCCTTAGTTCCCTTATCAACCATCATCAATCAAACCTATCACTGTCTAATTCGTGGCATTGTTGAGTCCATCACTGTCCATCAATGCCTTGTCAATCAATCTCATCCTTATTTGTCATCAATCTGATCATTGAGGTTGTTGAGTCCTTTAGTGTCTGGTTGCATCCTTATCCATTTGATTTTATAGCATTGATAGAGTTCATTGATGCTATTCCAATTCATCCAATCATTCAATTTTGATCAATCTTGTGGTATTTATTGAGTTTGTTAAATGTTATATATCATAGATCCTTGTCATGTGTCATTGACAAGTCATTAGTTTGTGTCATTCAACTTGACATCATTTATTCAATCAATTTGAACATGTTTTTGATCCCTTCTAATGTCATCACATTTTCATTGCAACCATCCAATAGTTATCTTTCGTTTATCTAATCATTTTACTAATTTTCCTTACAGGGATAAATAAACCATGCTTTGGTCCTCTCTCTTTAATCATTAATTTCATCCCACCTTATTAGTTCCTAATTTATAATTTCTTAAAATTATATTTACTAATTTGTGAGGGAATTATAAGTTTTTGGATTTAAAATTCAAACCCTTACATTTCCCTCCTAATTTTGCTGTCACCTTCCATTTTCTAGCTTTACATCTTCTTACACTTATGCATTTTTCTTGTACTTTCCTTTAACCTTTTTCTTACATTTTTCTATTACAATATCTTACACATTGTCATAATGTGTCATATTATGACATGTTTTCCATTCTCACCTATTTCTCATGGTAAAGTTCCCATGTTTAACAATTTAACTATGATACATTTTCAGTGGTCACTTCATCTCTAAATCTTGTATTTTGGCTCCCAAACCCTATAAATTGGGCATCTTTGCACTTGTTTTGTTAACCCCACACTCCAATTATTCTTGTTATCATTATCATCCTTATGCTTTCAATTACAGGTGCATTTTGTTAAGTCAAAGATTAAAATGAACATCATGGAGATGAAATGAGAACATAAGAGCTCAACTTGAAAGGGAATTTCTTGTGTTTTAGTCTCTTTTGATTTTAAATTGCTTTTATGTTAGGAATAGTTAGGTTGTATGTTTTGGTGAGATTTATGGTTGCCTCTAATACACAACGCTTCCTTTTTTTAGTCCTACACAAATATAATAATATCTATATAATTTTAAAAATATTGATAAAAAATATGATTTAAAAATAAAATAGTATATTGCTTAACAAATACAAATAGTAACGTCCCTTTGAAGATAAATTTGGAAAAAGTTAAGCTATAAGGTAGTGTAAATGATATAATGGACTTAATAAAACATTGTATATTTGTTATTTGTGTGCACATGTATTTCACACAATACAAGATTATATTTGTAACAATAATATTTGATGATAAATATTAGGTAATGTTGGCATATGGTTTTTGTAAGATATGCACAATAAGATTCCAAATTGATGTAGCCAATTGTTGTGCTTAAAAATAATTTTGATCAATTTAAAATTTAAAAATTTGACATGAATAGTTAATTTTAAAAAAGAAATCTTTCAACAATAAAAATACTTAATGATAATTGGTTGAGAGAAAATTGTATTAATAACTAGTTAGCAAAATTGATTGCAGTAGTATATAGCCTACAACATATACTTGCAACAAATATAAGCTTAAAATAATAAGTCTAAAATTTTAAAATTAATTTAATTTTGCAATGATCTATAAATTAGTCTTTTATTTATTATTTATTTTGTATAATACAACCATTTATATATCTAACATTTTTTCCCTAAAAAAATCTCCACAATATCTATTTGCTTAGTTTATCTCTAATTTTCATTTATTTAATTGGTAAAACTTAAAAAAATTAATTTTATAATCACGAGTATTTTTTTATATTTACTCTTATTGGTGTAAAATTTTATTTAGTATACATTAAAAATTTTATTCTAAATTTTATTTTTATGGATAATTTGTTTAAAAATGTATACTGAAATTCTAAAATTATCTTAGTTCTTTAATTTTTAGGTATGCTTATATCTTTCAAGAAAAATTATGGACGATATAATTTTAGTTTAAAGACTTGTAACTTCTAAATGTAAATAATAGTTATATTTTCTCGGTAAAAACATTAATTTTATTAACAAAGTTGAAGCACTACAAATTAAAGTTTGATAGTATGAGCAAAACATTGCCATTTAATACCACCACCTATTCAATCCCCACTACTTTTGACATTATCATTTATAATTTTCATTACAAAGCTATCATCAGCATAAACCTCGACCTTGCATTAAATTAGACCACCCATATCTTCTTGTATCAAACTCTATTATTCTAGGGACTCCAAGAAACAATAGTTCTGAATAATTTACAATTAAAATTTTAAATTTAAACTAAGATTTGAAAGGACACAACCATTAGGACATGACCACCATCACCCATCCTCGGTAATTATAAAGATACAAATTTCCTTCGAAAGAGACATGACATTCTATCATGACACCAACTTGAGAAACCATTATACACTTTACAAACAACTAAAGGATGTAATCCATGCCCTCAAGGAATTCTAGTGGAACAATGGTTTCCATCATCACTTTCACAATTTCCTTTGCTTCTCTTACATATATGGTTCCTTCAATCTTCTCTAATCCACCTTGTCGATCAGATAGATTTATCCTCAACTCTATAATTGATCACTCAAGGATGTTATCTATATCCCAAGAAATTCTTGTTGACCAATGGTTTTTGTCACCACTATGACAATCTCCTTTGCATCACCTAACTGCAAGCTCCAAACCATAATCATAGAGAAAGCATTTGGGATTTGTCTATAGCGATTTTGCACTTCATTAAACGTTTGTCCCATGATAATCATTGCACTATCTATTAATTTTTTCTCTACAAGCACAAACATTTTATCTAGCCTATTCTTTGCGATATGGCCATATAATGGGTTTTGTTGCTTGGGGAAGGTGAAAGTGAAAGTTGGCTCCATCCTTTCGCACTTAAACCAGAACACACACTCCAAATGGCTTCAAAACTTGCAAAATTAATCACCAAATACCAAGTTTTAAAGGTAAAAAGTTCTGACTTACCTTGTAGTAAATACGATGTCCATCAAAGAGTTGAATGTCATTTCATTCACCTTCCACAACAACTTCAACATCCTTGTATGCCTCTACCGAAACATGCAACAACACATAAAGGAAAGGTAACCATTATTTAATTCAACCTCATCATCCATCAATAAGCCTATAAAGTCTTCAATTCTAATCTATTCTCCTTTAAGTGATAAAGCCCAATTTGAAAGGGAGTCCACCCCCTTATTCCCTTGTCTTTGAACATGCACAATTTTATAATCTTCTAAGGGATCCAACTCCTCATTGATTCGCTTTGTGTAATTTTAAAGATGATAGGCTTGTATTTCACCTTTAATTATATCATTTACTATTATTTGTGAATCTCCTTCTATATGGAGTTTTTTGGCTTTGGAATTTTTTCTTCCCTATCAATTATTAATTTTGCTTCAACCTACATTATTTTTTCTATCGGCTAATATTTTATCCCCTAAAGAAATTAAGCTATGCTCCCAATGATAAATCCTTCTCCCGAAGGGCTTGAGTTTCCCTTAGAGGCACCAACAAAATTACAGTTTCACCATCCCTTAATTGGTTTTACTTGCACTACATCACTTAAAACCTCATATGATGGATTAGCCCATCTAATCCCATTCACATGGAAAAGGGTTTGTGGTAATCTAGGTGAGACTCAAAGCAAAGTTGATGCATAACACTAGGACCATTAGCCTAAAAAAATACCTCAGGACTAGCTTTCATACCAACTTAGCTACACGCCCTTTAAATAATATAAATTTGATTAAATATTTTATAGTATGAATTATTTTAATATAACAATTAAAAAATGGTTCTCAAAAAAATTGAAAACTTATAAAATGAATTTGTGTAAATAACTAATGATATATAAGATTTACAATATGGTTTGTTAGTTGATTCTGTATGATTACGCTTTCTATTGAATAATCTTCTAAAATAATAAACATCTCTTAACTACACATACCATGTATGAAGATCTAAGAATTTGATTTTGATCAACAAATATTTAAAAGAAATAATATTAATTTTAAAAAATAAAGAATTGTTCAGGTCACAATTTCATAGTAAACATGGCTCTAATATCATTGAAAGGCAGATAATGGTTTGAATAACATCAAAGCTACTAGAATATCGTCAAATTATTTAATGGGTTTATATAATTATTAATATTTAAGTATCAAATTCGATTGATATATTAAAGTTTTTTTATTGTTATAAAGAAATGATTTGTAAATACATTTTTCTTAATCTTATTTTCAAAGGAAAAATATTGTTGTCTTATATTCTTACAAATATATTTGTAAGAGTTGCTTAGTTTTCTTCTTTATGTTCTTTATATTTTTCTAATTTTACAATTTTCCTAGCAACTCTATCAAACTTATATAATCTAGTATAAAGAATCATCTACAAAATGAAGCTTGTTCAGTGATTGTTCATATAATGCTTCATTACCAAATAATTACTTCACAATATATATACATAATTACTAAGTTCAAATGAAAAATATAAAAAATTGCCTTTTTTGAATTTCATTCTATGAATGTCACAAATTTATTATATACAATACATCTTCACAAAATTCATTAGAATTCTCTTAAATGACTTAAGAAATTGGCTAATGACTTATTTTCTCATAGTCCAAGCTAGGTTCTTTGCCCTCTAGCTCAAATAGTTAAAAAAATATATTGAAAATGAACGATCTTTTACAAAATTGATTCTAACTTAAAAAAAGTGAAAACACAATCATTGGTTGCTCTTTAATTACCTTATTGAATACTTCCTCTAAAATTATCATCTAGGCTTTGGCTATTAAAATGAATTTGGTTATGTGGTTTATTGTAAGCACTAAGATATATAAGAGCTAGATAAATTCTTGACAATCAAATGTTGGCTTGGGAAAATATTGATTAGGCACAAACTTATCTAGTTAAAATGTGTTATTTAGTTACACTTTAGTAAAACTTAAGATAAAATTTATTGGAGTTCCATTCTTAAAATGCTATGAAATGGTTGGATTTTGGCCTAAAATTCAAAATTATGATCAAATTTTGTTCAAAGATGTCAATTCTCATCATGTTATTAGTTCCTGCTAAAGGCAATTAACCTATTGGATTCATTCAATCTCAAAATGCTATTAATTTGACCAATCAAATTTAACAATTATTTTATGCTCTAAGCATGTTCTAAAGTCTGTAAATTTCACTTTTTTTGAAATTTTAAAAAATACTTTTTATTCAAACCCCTATTGGTTTTGAGAGAAAAAGGTAGGGAGAAAAATAAATTTCAAAATAAATCTATTTCATTACCATTACATGTGCTTGGCATTAAATGTGCATCGTTCTCTATGAAGAGTGCAATATATTAGCAGCAAGCTTTTATTATGTAGTGGTATCCCACTACCGACCAAAATTATTATTCCCATGTATATATTTTTACATTCTTTTAGAGTATAAAATTACTACATGTGCAATGCACATGATGGTTTTTCCCATTTTTAAATAAAAGCTTGTGTTTTACTTTGAAATATAAGGATTGAAAAATATTAAATAGTAAATATAATTTATTAATTACTTTTAAAAAATTATGCTAATTTCAAAATTATTAATTTACAATTAAAAAATTTTATATTTACAATTTAAAAAATATTATATTTTATATTCTATAAAATGGAAATATTTCTTATCTTATATAATAATTATAGTTGTCTATTATGATTTTATTTTGCATTGATAAGAATCTCAACTATTTATCTATATTTAAATTCTATATTGTCATGTAGTGTAAGCGCTAGTCTTATGGAATGAGAGTTCTTCTCGTGTTGAGTTTGTAAGTCCTCAAATGATGGTTGTTTCTTGCTCTATCCAATTTTTTTTGACAAGATATGGTGAGACATTTTGAGTAAATTTAAGTATTGTTTGAGTTCTTAAGGTTAAGTAATATAGTATGGCTTTGGAATAAAGGACAACTTGTCAATGTTTTTTACATGAATATATATTTTTAGTGATCCATCATCAAGATGAGAAATGGAAAATGAAACATGAATGAAAACAACACATTAAAACACCTAATCCATGTGATGACAAAAACTAATGTATGTGAATTATACAAGCTTTGTTGGCATTAACCACTGCTATTGTCTTGATACCATTCTTGACCAAAAGATTATTGCAATTACATTTTTGCACATCATGACCTATGCATTCTTCTTAGTCCTTTTGATATTCAAATTATGCAACATATTGGAGAGATTTGCATAAATGCATGACATAATTGGCACAGTGAGACTCATCTCTCTTATTATATAATCAATCATAAAAGGAACTAGATTTTGTAATTCATGCAAAAGTTTTTTTGGACCAATGGCAGTCTCTCAGAAATTGGGAATTGTACTAGATGGATTGGGACATTAAAATATAGACTTCATTAAGACACCAAGTAGTTTGCCTGATAAAATTGCTAGTTGTAGTTCGTGGCAAAACCATAAATGTTGGGTGAATGCAAAATGACTCTTTGTTGGGTGTGAACAAAATTCACATTGAGAATTAGAAAGACCCAAAATATTGTCCAACATAATTCTACTCAAGATATATTTTAATCAAAATATTTCCATTGTGCATTCCAACTTAATTGATAATGTACTAATCCACCAATCTCACCTAATCTTAACTTTAAATGCATAACACTATTGGCAAGAACTTTAACACTTCTCATCTCTTGTTAATATGTGACCTATGCTAGATTATTTGAGTTATAATGCTCCTTAAGATGTCGATGTCCTTATATCCCTTATTAAATGTTCTTATTTTTTTATGTCATAGAATATCTTTTTCATTAAGCTAATGAATTGAATCTTATTTGTAACATATATTTCTCAAAATGAGGTAGTTATACACCCCTACTTTTTTTAAAAATCACATGTTATTGTTAGAATATTTAGAATAATTGAGAGGGGGTGAGGGTGAATCAATTATTCAAGGTCCACATATACTAATTGAATAAACAAACACTTAATCAAATTCAGATCTTATCATTCCATTGCTTGGTCTCTACGGTTAACTATTAGTAACATCAACTAGTTGTCCACTGTCCTAAATGTAATAGACTTGCAAAATGTAAACATTAATTAGTAGAACACCATAAATAACATCCAAATAAGTTTGACACTAGGATTTAATGTGGAAACCCAATTTGGAAAAAACCACTAGCAACATCTCACCTATTTTTCGCTCTTCTGAAGTGAGATATGTTAGGAGCCAACCCTGTTAAAGGTTACAAAAAACACTGTTAAATGTGACCTTGTTAAATGGTTTAATCACCCTGTTAAGAGTGGCCTTGTTAGAGGACTTTAGAACATTCCCTTTGAATGTCACCTTGTTAAAAGATTTATATATGACTGTTAGGTCAACCTTGATTAAATGATTTCAAATAATGTTTACAATGGTTAGAAAGTAACACCAGGTTTTGATCTGTTAAGTACAACTCACTTTGCATGTACAAATCTTAGTTTAGCTCGTAAATTGATTCTTAGTCTTTGATTCGCTTGACAACCCCTCAAGCAATCACTCTTCACTTCTTCACCTCTTCTCATCCTTCTATTTATATTTGTTAGTCAATAACATCAGGAATTGCTCCAACTTTCTTTGGAACATATATAAAGTTTTCCCTTGTACCTCCTTAAATAGGTAATTATGATATTTTTCCACTTAAACATCACTATAGATCTTAGGGTTTATGATTAGATTCATCACATACAATGAATTTGATTGCCATTTTTTTAATTCTCTTCTTTTCTAGAAACTTTTGTTGGAATCCATTCCTTAGATCATTTACCTAATCCTCTCATGGTATTAAATGATTGAACTCATCGATCCTTATCTTCAACACACTTTCCATATTCCAAGAAATCATCTTAGTTGGTTGGAAGTTATGATTTCTCATAAACTGGTAAAATACTGTTCCTTGGCCAACACTGTGTTTTGACACTTGGTTAATACTGGGTTACTTGGTTGCTACTAGATTTCTTGCTCAGAACATACACTCCCACTCTATTGATACTGATGCTCAGTCAACACTAATGCTTGATCAACACTAGCATCACTCAGCATGTACTTCAAATTATTTTATCTTCTTCTCTATTGCTCAATCAAACCTATGCATTTGATCTATCTGTGATTACACCTTCAAGACTTGAATATTATTGTCTTCTCCTTTTGCAACATGATTTAAACAATCACTTTATCTTGTTAGACCAACTAATCAAGTGTCCATTTATAGTTTTCTCTTCATAAATCAACCTTTCCTCTAGATACTTTTGTTATGAACAACCTCTCAAATCCTCTTCATAAATCAAATAGATATAACACTTAGATTAGATAGCAAACTATCTCACTAATAGGTTTGACATCAATGACAACATAACGATTGTTTCAATTGTAGTTTCCAGCAATCTCCTTCTTTGGCATTGATGGAAATACCTCAAGTTACCATGCAATCCAAAATGTTTACTATCTCAAGCAAAACCCTCAATGTATTAGACCTTCATCAATATCCTTAGTAACTCTGATATGTACAGAATCCCTCTCAGTAATCTCTCCCTCTTTGACAAAAATGCCAAAGAAACCTTCAACTCATGCATCTTTTCATGTAGATATCTTTATGTTAGTTCTGAGTTCATCTTCTGTCATCTTGCATGACTGATCCATCATTCTGTTATTCTTCCTTACTACTACCTTAGGAAACACCTAAAGTAGAATTGTTTGCATCAATTTGTAAGATAGTCTGATCAACACATTTGATACAAAACACCATCTTTTCTTAAGTAGCTTTGTCTAGGGGAATCACCCCTAGTTTACCTCTAAGATATTCATGAACATCTTTAGGTAAATCTTTAGTAAATATGTTAGCTATTTTCTCTTTACTGTTCACATACTCCAATTTTACTTATTTGTCTTGAGCTAGCTCTCTCAAATAATGATACTTGATAGCAATGTGCTTTGTCTCTGTGTGCATTACAAGATTCTTTGATATATTAACAACACTAGTTTTATCACAATAGATAACCACTGGATCAATAATTTCTTCCTTCATACCTTTCAACAATTGCTTGATCAATATGATATTTGAAAAATTCACTGCTACTACCTCATACTCAGCTTCAGTTGTTGATTGGGATATGTAATTCTATTTCTTGCTTGTCCATGAAATTAGTCTCTTTCTTCAAAAGAATGCACCTCCACTTGTGCTCTTTCTATCATCAATATTTCCTTCCTAATCAGAATTAGTGAATACCTTTAGTTCAAATCTATCATTCTTGTAATACAATCCATAGTCTTCTATTCCTTTCAGATATCTCAGTATCCTTTTCACTACCATCATGTGATTTTCCTTAGGACTTGCTAAATTTTTTAATTTATTTTCCCAACTACTAATGCAATATCTGGTCTGCTATGAGAATGCAATATCTGGTCTGCTATGAGCAACATATTGTAGTTTTTCAATCATTGATATGTATAATATTTGGTTCACATAAGTAGAATCATTATTCCTAGATAGTTTGTGTCCAGTGACCATGGGTGTACAAACTAGTCTAGAATCTTCCATTCCAATTTTTTTTAGTATCTCTTTGATATATTTGGATTGAGTAGTGAAGATACCTTGCTTCATTTGATATACTTGTAAGCCAACAAAGAATTTGATCTCACTAAATATTAAAATTTTAAATTCCTTCTTCATTTCATTAGCAAATGATTTTCATAATGTTTCCTTGCCTCCAAATATGATATCATCAACAAAAATTTCAGATAACAATACCTCATTCTTCTTGTCAAGCTTCAAGTACAAATTGATGTTATCATTTTTTCTTGCAAAACCAATCTTCACCAAGTAGTTATGTAGTCTTTCATACCATGCTCTAGGGGCTTGTTTCAAACCATATAAAGTGATGAGACCAAATTATGTTCTATTTTATTTCATATGTACCCTCTTTCCTAAACCTTCATACCCATTCTCACATTCTATTTCCATTCCACGACCTACTATTTTTTATACCATGTTGCATTTGATTAAATATATGTAAGTGGTATTTAATATAGCTTTTAGATAAAATATGGAATTGCTTATTGATTGCATTTACTAATAAGAATTGTTATTTTAGCTTGGAAAATAATATGCAACATGCTATGGAGAAGGAGAAAACAAAATTCCCACATCTAGTGAATATACTTGGCAACAAATAATTGCAACTATTAATTATTTGTTTTGCTAAATATTAGTTACTTTTGTTGTAACAACAAATAATTCATTTTTGTACTCATATGACATAAAATAGTATAAACTATTTGATGTTGCAACTAAAAAAATTATGTTGTACATAGGCCCAAAGAATGACTACTTTTATGGCACAACAAATTCCTACATTTGTGGCTTGTTTTATTCCAGCCCACAAGCCACACATGATTCTAAAAGAAGTGGCAAGAGAATAGAATCATGTGCTACAAAATAGGGCTACAAAAATATACTATTGATGGAGGAAAGAATAATTAGAAAAATAATATCCATACATAGGAAATGTTTGAGGATTTGTTATATGCCTTTTCATTATATAAAGGCAATATCATAGATAAAAATATACGTACTACTTCTCTGATAAATAAATTATTCATTTGCATGATCGTCCTTGTAAAGAAGGCTTTCATTTAATATATTGTGCATACTAGGAACAAGGGCCCACTCCTTGGGAAGCTGGGTGATATTTATTTTATGCATTTTATTTTTGTTTGATCTTATTTGTTAAGATAGATTTAATTTATGGCTATGCTATTTTAATTAACTTTTGATTTTATTAGTTCCAATTTATTATAATAGTCGCGCTTTTAATTATTTTATTTTATTTTGGTTGTACTTTATTTTAATAAGTTGTATTGGTTTTAATTAATTTTATTTTATTTTGATAAGATAGTTCTAATTTATATTTTTTATAGTTGTGTGGTTTTAATTAGTTTGATATTATTTTAATTAGCTAGATCTAGTTTACTTTAATAGTTGTGAGATCTAAGCTTTACCATTATTGTTTGATAATGTATTTTAGTTTTAATCTTGTTTGGAAAATTAGATTAATATTTAATTTAGTATTATTAATTTGGTGAGATGTTTTCTTTTCTTTTAATAAATCATTCATTTTGTTTAAGGTGTTGCTAGGAAGTGACAATTTGTTAGAAATCTGATTGAAAAACTCATTGTTGAAAATCAAAGAGGGAGATTGTTGTTTTCAATCATTGTTTTGTCATTGATGTCAAACTTGCTATTTGTAGGAATGAAATTTACTTATAAGATCCAAGTACTATCACTTAGTTGATTGATGAAGAGGATTTGATCAACAAGATGTAACAAGAGTACCTAAGGGAAAGGTTGAGTTATGATATTGTAATGAAGTGCAAGGATCAATTAAGACAATGGTTATATGATGTATTGATAACATACTTAAGGATACAAAGGATGATCACACTTAGAAACATTGCAGGAAGAAGTTGCAACAAGGTTAACTACAAAGCTTAAGCTAAAGATCATTAGTGGGTGCCGAGAAAGTTAGTTGATGATGCAGAAGCATCTTGGGTTTGCTCAGTGGCTACTTTGGAGTTCATGAGAGGAAGGTCGGTAGTTTCTTTGAAAGGTGCTTGGACTGGTGCTTGGCATGCTCTGGGAGCTCGGCATACACTGGGGGCTCGGCATGGTCTTTGGTTACTCGGCATGGTCTGAGAGGAGCTCAACTTTTCTTAGGAATTTGGTTCCTGTTGTAGGATGTGTATCTAATTTTCTAAACTTAGTTAGAGGATGAAAATTTTAGGGATATAAGAGGGCCTAGACTTCTAGCTATGGTTTGAAGCTCGAGTTCTAATTCATTTGGAGCTAGGAGATATCACTATTTTACCAAGACATCAGTTTTGGGAATTTAATTATTTATGTATTTGTATTTAATTTGTGTTCTAGGCCAACCTGTGGCTTAGATTGGTATAAGTAGGAGTTGTGGGAAAGTCTTTAGGCATTATTCATCCATGGAGGAGAAGTAGAGGAGCTTGGAAGAGCGAATTTAGAGAAGAGCTAGTAGCTGCGGCTTGGAAAACAAGGAGATTTCTTGGTGGGCTTACGAGCACAAGTTGGGATCTTCCTTGGAGGTTTCTACCAGAGTGTGGATCTGAACTAGCTAGGGTTTTGATTTGGATCTTGAGGGATCTTGCAGAACTATTACTTGCTTTGTATTTGGTCGTAACCGGGAAGGCCTTACAGCCCAACACATTGCATGTAATTAGTCATATTTTATGAATATATTATGATTTCGTATCAGATCTTGCATTGTTGCTCCTTGTCCTTGTGTTGTTTTCACTGCATGGTTGTATAGCTGGGGGCTAGGACATCTCCTTTAGGGATTCCCCTGCCTTGCATTGCGTCAGCTAAAGCCAAGAAAATTCTCAATTGGAGTCGAGTGACAAGAAATTTCAACGTGTGCTAAGTGATCTTTAGGTGTTGAGTGAAGTGCAAGTGCCAAGCATAAGAAAATCTTAGTTTGTGCCGAGTGATCTTCAAGTGCTGAGCATCAGGAAAAACATAGTTGATGCCGAGTAACACAGTATGTGCTGAGCACTAGAATTTCAATAGTGTTGAGTTGTTGCATTATTTTAAATAACGAAGATTTGCTAAATTTGAGCCGTTTACCTTAAATTTTGTGAACTAGTTGGAAGATAAGGATGATGAGCTAGTGGCACATAATTCTATGTAAACCATTTTTAGGCGAATTCAAGAGGATTATTCAAGAAGTTTCTAGAGGAAACAAAATATGGGTTAGATGCAATGAATCCTAACTAATCCATACGAATTGAAATTAAAGAATGGAAGAATCAAGCGGGAAAAGGAACCCCAAGACTTCTATTTAAGGAGTCACAAACCAAGAAGCAAATGGTGCTGATGCTGATGCTGCCAAAGAGCCAAATTGTGAAGTGGTTAGAAGGATGTCAAGGAGAAGACATCTAGAAGAAGGATGAGCACAGAGGCTCTGCTTCTACAAGTGGTCAAGAAGAGATGATTGCACTAGTACATTGAGCATGGAGACTCAAGGAGGCTAAGCTTGAAAGGAGGCCAAGTTGTTAGAATTGTAGAGATTGAAGACTAGGCAATGGTATGAGTTGAGAAATGATATGAGATCTACAAGTTAAGTTGTATGTTGTATTCAAGTCAAATATTTTCTAACACTCTAGCAATTGTATTAGATATAAAAATCCTATGGACTTAGGTTGGTTTAATAGCCATTTGTAAATCCCTTAATAGGGTGGCATTCTAAGTGAATGTTCTAAAGTCCTCTAACCAAGCCCACTTCTAATAGGGTGGTTAAATCCTCTAACAAGGTCACATTTAACAGTGAGTTGTAAGCCTTTAACAGAGCAGGCCTTTCATAAGGCATCATTTCACAAGAGTGAGAATTGAGTAGCATGTTATTGGTGGTTTTTCCCAAATTGGGTTTCCACGTAAATAACTGTGTTATGTGTTGATTTCTTATGTGTTATGCTTGCATGTTGATTTACAGTAACTTGCTAGTTAGAAAAGTTAAAGCTTGGATGAATGAATGGTTGAATGGGCTCACTATACTTAGTGAAAAGTTTGAATAGGACATTTGGACCTTGAATAACTGATTCACACCCCGCCTCCCCCCCGCCCCCTTTAGAATTATTTTTTGTTGTTGTAGGTTTTCTTCCAAGTGATCTAGCTACAATCATCCCCTTTTGGCATGCTATCTTCATCCTTTGAGCAAACAACCACTATACCTCTCATTAGTTTATGACCCTAGATTGACATTTAGATGCAAGATGAATTGGCTCATTTATTAGAAATATTAGAACCACATTTTATCCCTATGTTTTTGGTGCCATTGCCAGGGAAAGGTATTAAAGGCATGAAATCATAGCAATCCAAGCTAGGAACAATGCACCTTTGAGAATGTCTGATCAACTATCAACCTTGCCCAACCTAGTACCTTAGGTTTGTGCTGTTGTAAAGCATTTAGATGTATTTTTTTATAGTTTGCAAGTAGGCCTTAGAAGTCAATTTAAAATTTTATTTTATCACTTGTTGTTGTGATTTTTTGGTTAAAAAAGAAGAAGTGAATTTGAAAAAAAAATTGTTAAAAATAATACATTTTCAATGTAGTTCAAACACATCATTTTTTCGTAAAAATGCTCCAAAAATGTAATATTCAAAGAGAACACAAGAAGAAAAATAAAAAAAATGATTCCCTACTAAGAGTTTTCGCTCCCATTGTTGAGCTAAAATAAAAGATACAGAAAAACAAAGTAAAACTAAAAGACTAAAGCCGAATAAAAAAGATGCAAGGGTGGACACAAAATTTATAGTAGTTCATCCAACTAGTTTGGATTACATCCACTCTTCAAGAAGGGAAATATATCTATTCAAATATAATTCTTAGTACAATACAACAACAACAAATTGATTATGCACATATATATTCTTCATTCTTAGTGGAAGATGAAAACACTTGGAAGAGGAAGAGACAACAATGATTGGGCTTCACCATTAGACCAACAGAGCTGTTACAACATTCCTCTACCAATAATCATTACAATCTCCCACTTAAAGTCCAATTAATGCTGCATAGATATATCCCCTACTTAGAGTGCTTATGGCCATGTGGTGACAATGCAAAGAGAAGCTCTACAAAAATTGAACTTCTCTCGAGGTAAAACCTTTGTAAACACATCAGCCGGATTAATCTTTGTATCAATATTCCCTAACTGTAGCATTCCCTCTTCAAGAGCATGACAAATAACATGAAATATGGTTTTTATATGCTTCATGCGACTGTGGAAAGCTAAATTTTTAGCCAAATGAATGGCACCCTTGCTGTCAGAAAATAGAGTAAAGTTGGATTGTTTAAATCCCAACTCACCAAACAATAGTTGTAACCATATCATCTCTTTAGCCCCCTTAGTAAGAGCAATATGTTCAGCCTTGGTAGAGGAAAGAGAAAAAACTTGTTTCTTACGAGAAGTCCAGCTAATCGCTAACCTGACAAAAGTAAACACATGGCCTATTGTAGACCTCCTTTTATCTAAGACTCCAGCCATATCAGAATCATCATATCCACAAATATAAGGGGTTTTTCTATTAAAACATAAAACATGAGAGGAAGTTCTTCTTAAATACTAAAAAATCCATTAAACTGCTTGCCAATGAGTTTTACGTAGATTACTCATAAAACCACTTACGACTCCTATTGCATGAGCAAGATCTGAACGTGTGCTATCAATTACATGCATTAAACTCCCAACTGCTAGAGAATAAGGAACACCATCCATCTCATGTTTTTCTTCTGGAATGGAAGGACACATCTTTGAAGACAATAAAAAATGATTAGCCAATAAAGTGACCACTGGTTTGGCATTTGACATATTAAAATTTTCTAAAACTTTGAGAATATACTTTTCTTGAGATAATCTAATTTCTCTTTTATGTCTATCATGGATTATATCCATCCTAAGAATCCTCTTTGCTACTCCTAAATCTTTCACGGCAAAAGGAAGAGCCAAATGTGTCTTCAACTTTTGAATAACTCTCATATTATTTCCAGTAGCCAACATATCATCAACATACAATAGCAAAATTACAAATTCACTAGTTTGATTCGCATCGAGTAAATCCTTCTTGTGTCATGAAGTTATCAAACTTTAAGTACCATTGACATGAGCTTGCTTCAGCTCATATAAACTCCTCTTTAATTTGCAATGTAAATGCTCTTGCCCCTGTTCAACAAATCCCTTTAGTTGCTCCATATATAATTATTCCTTAATATCCCATGGAGAAATGTTGTTTTAACATCGAGTTACTCAAGCTCAAGATCCCAAGCTGCTGCTATACCCAAAACCAAATGAATGGTTTGTATCTTCACCACTGGAGAAAAAATCTCATTAAAGTCCACACCATTTTGTTGAGAAAATCCCTTGACTACCAATCTGGCCCTGCACCATTTACATCCTCCATCTTTCTCTTTTATCTAATAAACCCATTTATTTTTCAATGGCTTATGATTTGGTGGAAGAGGAACCAAATCCCATGTTTGATTTGTATTTAGAGACTCCATTTCATCTTTCATGGCATCAATCCATAATGTCAAATTAACATCAATACATGGGTAAGTGCAAGAAGTTGGGCCTCACTTTTGGCCAAAATGTGGAATTGCTTTTCCTATTTTTGAAATATCTTGTCAATTGATGCCAAAATTTGAGGGATTTAGAGATTAAACATAAAAAAACTTTAGAAATAAAAATTGTAGTGCCCAAAATCTCCTTTTTGAATATGCAATTTATTTATATACTTATATGATAGATTAGTTTTTTGTTATGGATCTTTAGAAACCACTTTTTCAAAATGCCTATTTTAGGACCATACCACAGATGTGTACAAACACCATAATTTGACACAACTAAATGAATTTTTGTGAATCCTTTTAAATGAAGTTACTTGACACACCAAAGATTGATGAAAATAATTTTCTTAAATTTTTTAATGAATATATAATTTTTATTAATTTTTAATTGACGATTAAGTTAATTTCTAAAACCTCTCGTGTACAGACACCATAATTTAATCATTTTTTTCAAACTTCAAAAGAATTGTGTGAAGATTGATGACATGTAAATTAATTTAAGAAATATGAAAAATTATTTAAATTTTTTTTTTATAGTGAATCTCACTATTTTATGTTTAAGAGACACTTTTGATTAATAAATAATGTAAAAATAGCAAATAAACTCATAACACTATAAAATTTATAGTTTTAAAATTAGATCAGTAAGACCTATAATGGGCTTTTGTTTTGTCAAAAAATTCAATGTGGACGACCGTATAAAAATAATGACAATCTTAGAAATTGTCAATTAAATGCCTTAGTCAAAATTTGGTTCATAAAGGCATAGGATTGGTCCCACCAAGCCTATTCCATGCCTTTCCCCAAGGAAAAACTTAGTGCAAATTCTCGCTCATGGAAAATTCTTGCCCCATGACATTAGAATCGGGCACCTAATTTGCAATTCAAAAATCGAGTGCCTGATTCTAATTTAACCGTTATCAGAATCGAGTACCCAATATTTAAACAATCGGGTGCTCGATTCTTTATAAAAATTAGATACTTGATTCTAAAGTACTCATTGGGCCCCAAAAGATGCTCCACAAAGCACTTATCAATCATTGCAATGATTGAATGACAGTTTCAAGCTGCAACAATAAATTTTTGTCACAATTATTCTATTTTCTTATCATCTTCTACAATTTGAAAGCTATTGATTTGAATTCAAAATTGGTGCAAACTTGGTATCAAAACATTGAAAAAAGAAAAAAATAAAAATTCTGACAAATGAAGAGATTGCAACAAACAAAGGGAATGAAGCACAATGTCAATGAAAGAGAAGACAAAGAATTAGAGAGTTGAGCAATGTTTTAGAAGAGAAGGACATTAAGGATGTTATGATGGATGAAGAGGCTGAAGAAGAGAACCCAATACAAGGAGATTCAAGTGCACATTCTAATCAAACATTCAATACAAGTGTGTCTCCAAACCCTCAATTTTTTTCTCATGATAAAATTGGAGATTTTGTAGAAGCAAGTTACTATTCAAATGATTTAGCTTTTCTTCATGAGAATAGATTATCAAATGATCATGTACAACAAACTTCAATGGAAATGTAAGCCCTGAAAGAAATACCGAGGAAAAATTAAAATGAGATTCAAATTCCAAATAACACTGAAAATGAAATGCCAATTGAAAATAACAATGGTATGAATGTAGACATGGAAACACCAAGTATCGAACATGCATGTCTGAATGATACTAAAAGTGTGTGAACATAATTTTTATTTTTCTAATGATGTGCTAGATAATCTTCATGGATTAGTTTCGTGGAGATAGATTGGGACACATGCTAATAGATTATATAGACATTTTTTTATAATAAGAAATTTGGGTTCAATATCATTTGCTGTTGCAACTAATTAAAATTCATAAAATGCAAAAAATAATGAAAAGGCTAGGAATGTATGCAAAATCCAAGTACAAAAATGAGTCTTTAAAACAAGTTATATCCACTATTGCTAGTGCCTTTGATGTTATCAGAAAGAGAAGTTTCTTTAAAGATAAGAATGCAACATGATGAACAATAAAAATGGCTTTAGTTAAAAAATCAACTACTGACAAAAGATTGATTAGTAACATAAGTGGATATCTTAATGTGAATCGTAAGACTTTAGAAAGAGCTATAAAGAGAAAGGTTAACTTTGAAAGTGATCCAACAAATAGTTTGTGGACTTCTAGTGGTAGATTCTCAAGATTTGATTTGAAACTTATTAGTGAAGTCAAAAGTTTGGTTGAATTATTTTGGCATGATAATACAAGAGTATCACCTAATTCAAGAGATGTTCTTAAATTTAGAGTTGGCTAAAAAATATGTGATCCACATCCTAAACAACTTTTGGACATGACTTAAAGTGAATTATTCAAATTTTTAAGATGATAAGGTGTTAACTATTACCATTAGTCAAAGATCTTTTGAAAAGTGTAAACCATGGTCTGTAAGGATTAACAAGGAAAGAATCACATGTCAATTTGGTTACCATTATGATGTATTTCAATCTATATGTGGTACCATGCATAGTAAAAAAATGTTGCAAGAATGTGGTGTAAAAATACCACCTCAAAATAGAAAGGATTTCATATTAGGTTTATTTTGTAAGCCACCTAATGACCAATATTTTCTTTTCAATGCATGTCTTTCTTGTACATGTGATATGTGTGGTAGCTTTCTTTATTAGATGAATGTTTGAATGGAAATTCTTTGACTAAATTTGGAAAATAATTAGTTGATGTAAAAGATTCAAAACTATTGAATATCCATTGAAGGATGGGAAGATTGGAAGGTGTAATCTAGTTACAAATAAAGTTAGTTGTCATGCATTTATGGATGAGTTTAAGAGTGTGATCATACCCAAATATGTTGAACACTCTCAATATGCTAGATTACTTGATAGACAATTTCAAAATATGTAAATAATTTCAATTGTTGACTTTGGAGGGAACTACACACTTGCACCGCAAGATGAGGTACAACCATAATATTACAATTCAGTGCAAGTAACAAT
This sequence comes from Cupressus sempervirens, assembly GCA_028749045.1. Taxonomy (NCBI): domain Eukaryota; kingdom Viridiplantae; phylum Streptophyta; class Pinopsida; order Cupressales; family Cupressaceae; genus Cupressus; species Cupressus sempervirens. The sequence continues at coordinate 770,758,612 of CM053790.1, read as the reverse complement.
TTATGTTTATATGTTTATAGGCATGCACCTAATTATAGAAAGGAGGATTGGAAAATATTGAGAGAGTACCATCTCTATATAAGTGATAACAAAATTCATTCATTTGAGTTTGTCCAATATTTTTTCAAGGTCTTTTATGATAATTTAAGAGAGACAAATTCAAATGACACAACATTGGATATGGTCAGATAATTGTACAAAACAATTTAAGAATGCTAGAATTTTCTATTGGTTAAGTAGGACACATAAGCAAACTAATGTCCAACATATGTGGAGTTTTCTTGAGACTGGACATGATAAAGGAGAACATGATGGTGCTGGTGCATGCATGAAGAGAGCCCTTTATAGAGAGCAATTAAAATTTGAGGAAAAAGCCAAATTAAAAAATGTGCATGAGATTGTGGAATGGTGTAACAAATATTTATACATAGGATCAAGTCAAAAATCTACAATCAGACATTTCTCCCACCTAGTTGAAGAGAAGAATATCCTTTCAAGACATGGTTATGACACAATTAGCGGGTCAACTAAATGACATTCATTTAGGAGTTCAGATTCTTGCACTTAGACTATATGGACTAAGGAGCTTGCTTTTTTTTGTTAGTTTTGTCTTGTAGGTGAATGGGAAGAATGCAAAAATATAGAATGGGTTGAAGATTGGCAACAAAAATCATTAGCACCTACTGAAAAACATTTTCAAGATGGTATAGTAAATGAAGGCTTTAATGTTACTTGTGCATCAGAAGACTATGGTCATATTTCATGTTAGAAATGCTTTAGAATAATTGAGGAGGGGGAGGGTGTGTGTGTGTGAATTAGTTATTCAAGGTCCTAATGTCCAATTCAAACTTTTTCACTTAGTGAGCCCATTCAACCATTCATTCATGCAAGCTTTAACTCTCCTAATCAACAAGTTACTGTAAATCAACATGCAAGAATAAAACATAAAGAATCAACACATAACACAGTGATTTACGTGGAAACCCAATTTGGAAAAAACTACCAGTAACATGCTACTCAATTCTCACTCTTCTGAAGTGATTCCCTGTCAAAGGCTTACAACACATTGTTATATGTGACCTTGTTAGAGGATTTATCCACCCTGTTAGAAGTGGGCTTGGTTAGAGGACTTAAGAACATTCACTTGGAATGCCACCCTGTTAAAAGATTTACAAATGGCTATTATACCAATCTAAGTCCATAGGATTTTCATATCTAATACAATTGCTAGAGAGTATTAGAAAATCTTTGACTTGATTACAACATACAAATTAACTTGCAGATCTTAGATCACTCTTCAGTTCTTTACATTGCCTGGCCTTCAATCTCTTCAGTTCTGATAGCTTGCCCTCCTTTCAAGCTTTCTCTCCTTGAGTCTTCATGCTCAATGTAATAGTGCAATAATTTCTCTCTGACCACTTGTTGAAGCAGACCCTTTGTGCTCTTCCTTCTCCTACATGTCTTCACCTTGACACCCTTCTAACCACTTTGCAATTTTGGCACTTTAGCAGTAGCAACCTCTTGGTCTGTGACTACTTAAATAGAAGTCTTGGAGTTCCTTTTCCTACTCGATTCTTCCTTCTTTTAATTTCAATTCATATTGATTAGGTAGGATTCATTGTATCTAACCCATATTTTGTTTCCTCTAGAAACTTCTTGAATAATCTTTTTGAACTCACCCAAAAATGATTTACATAGAATTCTATGCCACTAGCTCATCATCCTTATCCTCCAACTAGTTCACAAAATTCAAGATAACCACTTTATCAGCTTAGATTTGGAAAATCTTTGATATTTCCAATAATGCAGTAGCTCGACACTATTGAAATATTGGTGCTCGACACACACAATGTTATGCAACATCAACTAAGTTTTTAGTGATGCTCGACACCTACTAAGATTTTTCGATGCTCGACACCTATTATATCACTCAACACTTGAACTTCACTCGACACACACTAGATTTTCATTTTACTCAGCTCCAACTGAGAATTTGCTCGACTTCAACTAGCTTGCTTGGCACCCACTAATGAACTTAGTTTAAGCTTTGCAGTTAACCTTGTTACAACTTATTCCTCCAATGTTTCTAAGTGTAGCCAACCTTTGTATCTTTCAGTATGTTATCAATACATCATCTAACCATTGGCTTAACTAATCCTTGCACTTCATTACAATATCATAACTCAACCTTTCCCTTATGTACTCTTGTTACATCTTGTTGATTCAATCCTCTTCATCAATCAACTAAGTGATAGTACTTGGATCATATAAGAAAATGTCATTCCTACACATAGCAGGTTTGACATCAATGAAAAAATAATGATTGAAAACAATCTCCCTCTTTCAATCAATCTTCTTCATCAATGATCTTTTCAATCAGATTTCCAAGAATCTCCCTCTTTGGCATTGATGGCAAACCAAATTGATCAACCATCATACTAAACTATTCAACCAAGTTAACTAGGTTAGAACAATAAGCCAAATGCCAAAAAGTAACTATGTAACCATTAGTTTTCACATCTCCTTCTTACTGTTAACTTCTCCCTCTTAACTGTTGCATCCTTTCTCTTTCCTTTCTTTACTTTTTACAGTTTCTCCCTCTGTATGCATTGCTCATCTTTTGCTATTCTCTATTCTAATCAACTTCTTCATCTTCTCCCTCAATCTATTGATCAAAGCTTTTATCCACTTGAATGTTGTTAATCAATTTCTTTACTCTTTCTCCCTTCTCATGTTGTTGATCAGTTTCTTTACTCTTTCTCCTTCTTTGAAAACAATGCAAAAGATATACTATTTCAACATCTTGATATGCAAGTGTAGCGTTCAACATGTTCTTTCACTTTTTCCCTCTATCACCTTGCTTGTGACTGATTTGGAGTTTCAACACTTTAATTACTTTAGGCATGAATCCTAAAGTAAGTATCCTCTACATCAGTGTGTAATATTTCATCAATCAATTCATTTGATGCAGGGGAGTCTTACTTTTTCTTAAGTAGCCTTGGCTAGGGGTATCACCCCTAACTTACCTTTAAGATAATCTAAAGCATCTTTAGGCAGTGCTTTTGTGAAGATGTCAGCAATTTGTTCCTTTGAGCTAACATATTCCATCTTCACTTGTTTGTCTTCCACCAATTCTCTTACATAGTGATACATGATTGTAATGTTCTTGGTTTTGGCATACATTACAAGGTTTCTTGATATGTTGATAGCACTTGTATTGTCACAATAAAGTATCAAAGGCTCATTTACCTCTTACTTCATACTTGCAAAAATGTTTGATCCATACAATATTGGTGCAATTTATAGCCACTGCAACATATTCAACTTCTACTGTGGACTGTGAGGTACAACTTTGCTTTTTGCTGGTCCATGTAATCAATCTTTTTCCCAAGAAAAGTGCTCCTCCACTGGTGCTTTTTTTGTCATCAATGTTACCTCCCCAATCCACATCAGTATAGGCTTTTAGCTGAAACTTTTCACTCCTCTTGTAATACAAACCAAAGTCATCAATTCCTTTTAGGTACCTCAGTATTCTCTTTATTGCCATCAGGTGATTTTCTCTTGGATCTGCAAAAAATCTTGCCACTATTCCAACAACTAATGTAATGTCTGGTCTACTATGTACAACATACAACAACTTTCCAATCATTGATCTATACATTGTCTGATTCACTTTAGCTGATTCATCATTCTTGGATAACTTATGTCCTATTGCCATTGGTGTGCTAACTAGTTTTGACTCTTCTAATCCAAATGTCTTGAGTATCTCCTTAATGTGTTTTGATTGGGTCACAAATATGCCATGCTTCAATTGATGTACTTGCAAACCAAAAAAGAACTTGATTTGTCCAAACATTGACATCTCAAACTCATGTTTCATTTGATCAACAAAATCTTTGCATAGAACATCTTTTCCTCCAAATATTATATCATCAACAAAGATTTTAGATATCAAAATATCTTTACCTTTTTCAGCTCTAATATACAAGTTGTTATTACCATTTGTTCTCTCAAAACCTATCTTCACAAGATATTTGTGCAATCTCTCATACCATGCTCTAGGTGCTTGCTTCAAACCATAAAGTGCCTTATGTAGTTTGCAGATCATATCCTTATTCTTGTCATCAACAAATCCCTCTAGTTGTTTAATGTAGACTTCATCTTCCAGTATACGATTTAGAAAAGCAGACTTGACATGCATTTGGTAGACTTTGAAACTTTTGTATGCAGCATATGCAAGCAATGTTCTTACTCCTTCCATTCTTGCAACATGAGAAAATGTCTCCCCATAATCCAGTCTTTCTTATGCATAGCCTTTGCAAACTAGTCTGGCTTTGTTTCTTGTTACTTCACCATTCTCATCAAGTTTTTTCCTAAACACCCATTTGGTACCATTTACATTCTTATTACCTAGTCTAGGAACTAGGGTCCAGGTTTTGTTCTTCTTAATCTGATCTATCTCCTCTTCCATAGCTTTATATTAGTCATCATATTGTAGTGCATCTTTCACTATTTTGGGCTCAACCTTTCTTAACAAACATGATTCATTTCTCAGTCTATTCCTTGTCATTAGTCTTACATCCTTATCACCAATAATTTGATCTATAGGGTGATGTCTTTTGACATATTTGGCTAGTCTTGGTTCTGTCCTTCTTTGTATGTATGATTGTTCAGCTTCAAAGTCATTTTGCTCTTCTCCATTTGGTATTTCATCATCTCTTTCATGTGCACTGATTTCAGAATCAAAATGTGCACTTCCTTCATTCTACAACTCGACTTTTGAATGCAACTCAACATTCACTACACCTCGGCTGATACTGAGATTTGTTGCTGATTCCCAACTTCATTAGTAGCATCATCTTTAGTAGTCATTCCTTCATAGAAGTATACAAAAGATCTATAATCTTATCATTTCTTAGTTAAGATCTATAACTTTCAAACGGTATAACATTTTTCAGCAGTTTACAATGATCTTCATTGATAATTAACTAATAAATACTTATCAAACTCAGAATTTGACAAAAATTATATTGATGGAATCTAGAGAGCGATATTAAAAAACCCTTTTTGTTTTATTCAATTTCGACCAAAATAACATTGTTAGACGGCTACCCGAAGTCTGAGTATCACTAAACCCCTCTTCAAACACGTCTTTTGGGTTGACCGGGTAAGCTTGGTAAATACCAAGCCTAATCGGATATCCGATTCTAAATCGGATATTCGATATGTTTCGGGTGAAAAATTTCAAATCCCAACCCATTTTGGAGGGAAAATTGGGTTTAAACGTCATAGCTTATGATTTATAAATTATTTCACTTATATTACTATGTAAAGACGTATTTTAATCTATTATATATATAATAACGTAATGTAAAGATATAAGATATAATCTAGCAATATATAATAATATATTATGTTATTCTTATTACAATCTATAAATATAATTTATATTATTATTATTTTACTAAATATAATAACGTAATTTATATATATAAAATACGTATTATATATTATTATATTAATATGTATGTTATTTATATATATAATAACGTAATATTTTCATTAAATATAATATGTATTATATATTATTATATTAATATGCATAATAATATAATAAATATATATATATATAATAACGTAATATATTAAATATAAATATATAATATGTATTATATATATTATTATCTTAATATGTATGTTATTAATATATATATATATAATAACATAATATTTTCATTAAATATAATAACGTAATATATATATATATATATATATATATGTTATTAATATATATAATAACGTAATATTTTTATTAAATATAATAACGTAATATATATATTATTAATATATATGAGTCAAAGGGGGTCATAGGTCAACCATTGACCCCCTTTGACGCATTAAACAACGACATGTCCTTAGGGACATATTACAATGGTTAATGTGGGTCAAAGGGGGTCATAGGGTGACCTATGACCCCTTTTGACCCATTAAATGACAATATATGTCCCTACGGGTCCTAGGACCCCAAGGGACATATTTGAATTGTTCATATGGGTCAAAGGGGGTCATAGGGTGACCTATGACCCCCTTTGACCCATTAAATGATGACATATGTCTGTAGGGGTCCTAGGACCCCTAAGGACATATTCGAATGGGTAATATGGGTCAAAGGGGGTCATACGTCCCTTTTACCCATTAACTGATGACATATGTCCCTAGGGGTCCTAGGACCCCTAGGGACATATTCGAATGGGTAATATGGGTCAAAGGAGGTCATAGGGTGACCTATGACTCTTTTTGACCCATTAAACGATGACATATATCTCTAGGGGTCCTAGAACCCCTAGGGACATATTTGAATGGGTAATATGGGTCAAAAAGGGTCATAGGGTGACCTACGAACCTTTTTGACACATTAAATGACGACATATGTCACTAGGGGTCCTCGGACCCCTAGGAACATATTCGAATGGGTCATATGGGTCAAAGGGGGTCATAGGTGACCTATGACCCCCTTTGATCCATTAAATGACGACATATGTCTCTAAGGGTCCTAGCACCCCTAGGGCATTTCAAATTGTTCATATGGGTCAAAGGGGGTCATAAGGTGATCTATGATGCCCTTTCACCCATTAAACAATGACATATGTCTCTGGGGGTCCTATAACCCCTAGGGACATATTCGAATCATTCATATGGGTCAAAGGGGGTCATAGGGTGACCTATGACACCCTTTGACCCATTAAATGATGACATATGTCCCTAAGGGTCCTAGGACCCCTAGGGACATATTAGAATCATTCATATGGGTCAAAAGGGGTCATAGGGTGACCTATGACCCCCTTTCACCCATTAAATGATGACATATGTCACTAGGGGTCATGGGACCCTTAAGGACATATTTGAATCGTTCATATAGGTCAAAGGGGGTCAAAGGGTGACCTATGACCCCCTTTGACTCATTAAATGACGACATATGTCCCTAGGGGTCCTAGGACCCCTAGGGACATATTCGAATGGGCCATATGGGTCAAAGGGGGTCACAGGGTGACCTATGACCCCTTTTGACCCATTAAATGATGACATATGTCCTTAGGGGTCCTAAGAAACCTAGGGACATATTCAAATCGTTCATATGGGTCAAAGGGGGTCATAGGGTGACCTATGACCCCTTTTGACCCATTAAACGATGACATATGTCCCTAGGGGTCCTAGGATCCCTAAGGACATATTTGAATCGTTCATATGGGTCAAAGGAGGTCATAGGGTGCCCTATGACCCCCTTTGACCTATTAAACGACGACATATGTCCCTAGGGGTCCTAGGGACATATTCGAATGGGCCATATGGGTCAAAGGGGGTCATAGGTCACCCTATGACCTCCTTTGACCCATTAAATGATGACATATGTCCCTACGGGTCTTCAGACCCCTAAGAACATATTCAAATGGGTCATATGCGTCAAAGGGGTTCATAGGGTGACCTATGACCCCTTTTGTCCCATATGAATGATTCAAATATGTCTCTAGGGGTCCTAGGACCCCAAGGGACATATTCAAATCATTCATATGGGTCACCCGCTTTGACCCATTAAACGATGACATATGTCTCTAGGGGTCCTAGAACTCTTAGGGACATATTTGAATTGTTCATATGGGTCAAAAGGGGTCATAGGTGACTCATTAAACGACAACATATGTCTTTGGGGGGTCCTATAACCCTTAGGGACATATTCGAATCGTTCATATGGGTCAAAGGGGGTCATAGGGTGACTTATGACACCCTTTGACCCATTAAACGACGACATATGTTCCTAGGGGTCCTAGGACCCCTAGGAACATATTCAAATCGTTCATATGGGTCAAAGGGGGTCATAGGGTGACCTATGACCCCCTTTGACCTACTAAATGATGACATATGTCCCTAGGGGTCCTGGGACCCCTAAGCACATATTCGAATCGTTCATATGGGTCAAAGGGGGTCATAGGGTGCCCTATGACTCCCTTTGACCCATTAAACGATGACATATGTCCCTAGGGGTCCTAGGGACATATTCGAATGGGCCATATGGGTCCCTTTGACCCATTAAATGATGACATATGTCCATAGGGGTCTTAAGACCCTTAGGGACATATTCAAATCGTTCATATGGGTCAAAAGGGGTCATAGGGTGACCTATGATCCTCTTTGACCCATTAAATGATGACATATGTCGCTAGGGGTCCTCGGACCCCTAAAAACATATTCGAATGGGTCATATGCATCAAAGGGGGTCACAGGGTGACCTATGACCCCTTTGACCCATATGAACAATTCGAATATGCCCTACCCATATGAACGATTTGAATATGTCCCTAGGGGTCCTAGGACCCCTAGAGACATATTCGAATCGTTCATATGGGTCAAGGAGGTCATAGGTCACCTTTGACCCATTAAATGATGACATATGTCTCTAGGGGTCCTAGAACCCCTACAGACATATTTGAGTTGTTCATATGGGTCAAAGGGGGTCATAAGGTGACCTATGACCCCCTTTGACTCATTAAACGATGACATATGTCCCTAAGGGTTCTGGGACCCCTAAGGACATATTCGAATCGTTCATATGGGTTAAAGGTGGTCATAGGGTGACCCATGACCCCCTTTGACCCATATGAATGATTCAAATATGTCCGTAGGGGTCCTAGAACCCCTAAGGACATATTCGTATCGTTCATAGGACCCCTAAGGACATATTCGAATCGTTCATATGGGTCAAGACCTTTTGACCCATTAAATGACGACATATGTCGCTAAGGGTCCTAGGACCCCTAGGGACATATTAGAATCGTTCATATGAGTCAAAGGGGGTCATAGGGTGACCTATGGTCTTTTTTGACCCATTAAATGATGACATATGTCGCTAGGGGTCCTTGGACCCCTAAGAACATATTCGAATGGGTCATATGGGTCAAAGGGGGTCATAGGGTGACCTATGACCCCCTTTGACCCATATGAACGATTCGAATATGTTTCTAGGGGTCCTAGGACCCCTAAGGACATATTCGAATCGTTCATATTGGTCAAGGGGGTCATAGGTGACCTATGACCCCTTTTGACCCATTAAATGACAACATATGTCTCTAGGGGTCCTAGGACCCCTAGGGACATATTTGAATTGTTCATATGGGTCAAAGGGGTTCATAGGGTGACCTATGACCCCCTTTGAGCCATTAAATGATGACATATGTCTTTGGGAGTCATATAACCCCTAGGAACATATTCAAATCATTCATATGGGTCAAAAGGGGTCATAGGGTGACCTATGACACTCTTTGACCCATTAAATGATGATATATGTCCCTAGGGATCCTAGGACCCCTAGGGATATATTCAAATCGTTCATATGGGTCAAAGGGGGTCATAGGGTGACCTATGACCCCCTTTGAACCATTAAACGAAGACATATGTCCCTATGATTTCTAGGACCCCTAAAGACATATTCGAATTATTCGTATGGGTCAAAGGGGGTCATAGGGTACCCTATAATCCTTTTTGACCCATTAAAAAATGACATATGTCCTTAGGGGTCCTAGGGACATATTCGAATGGGCCATATGGGTCAAAGGGGGTCATAGGGTGACCTATGACCCCCTTTGATCCATTAAACGATGACATATGTTCCTAGGGACATATTCGAATCGTTCATATGGGTCAAAGGGGGTCATAGGGTGACCTATGACCCTCTTTGACCCATTAAACAATGACATATGTCGCTAGGGGTCCTCGGACCCCTAGGAACATATTCGAATGGGTCATATGGGTCAAACCTTTGACCCATATGAACAATTTGAATATGTCTCTAAGGGTCTTAGGACCCCTATGAACGATTCAAATATGTCTCTAGGTGTCCTAAGACCCCTAGGGACATATTCAAATCTTTCATATGGGTCAAGGGGACCCTCTTTGACCCATTCAACGATGACATATGTCTCTAGGGGTTCTAGAACCCTTAGGGACATATTCGAATTGTTCATATGGGTCATAGGGGGTCATAGGGTGACCTATGACCTCCTTTGAGCCATTAAATGATGACATATGTCCCTAGGGGTCTTAGGACCCCTAAGGACATATTCGAATCGTTCATATGGGTCAAAGGGGGTCATAGGGTGACCCATGACCCCCTTTGACCCATATGAACAATTCGAATATGTCTCTAGGGGTCCTAGGACCCCTAGAGACATATTCGAATTGTTCATATGGGTTAAATGGACCCATGACCCTCTTTGACCCATTAAACGGCGACATATGTCCCTAGGAGTCTTAGGACCCCTAGGTACACATTCAAATCGTTCATATGTGTCAAAGGGGGTCATAGGGTGACCTATGACCCGCTTTGACCCATTAAACGATGACATATGTCCTCAGGGATCTTAAGACCTATACAGACATATTTGAATCGTTCATATGGGTCAAAGGGGGTCATAGGGTGACCTATGACCCCCTTTGACCCATTAAACGATGACATACGTCCCTAGGGGTCCATATTCGAATCGTTCATATGGGTCAAAGGGGTCATAGGGTGACCTATGACCCCCTTTGACCCATTAAATGACGACATATGTCCCTAGGGGTCCTAAGACCCCTAGGGACATATTCGAATGGGTAATATGGGTCAAATGGGGTCATAGGTCCCTTTGACCCATTAAATGATGACATATGTCCCTAGGGGTCCTATATATTCGAATAGGTAATATGGGTCAAAGGGGGTCATAGGGTGACCTATGAATCCCTTTGACCCATTAAACGATGACATATGTTGCTAGGGGTCCTAGAACCCCTAAGGACATATTCGAATGGGTAATATGGGTCAAAGGGGGTCATAGGGTGACATATGACCCTCTTTGACCCATTAAACGATGACATATGTTGCTAGAGTTCCTCAGACCCCTAGGAACATATTTGAATGGGTCATATGGGTCAAAGGGGGTCATAGGGTGACCTATGAGGCTTTTTGACCCATATGAACGATTTGAATATGTCTCTAGGACCCCTAGGGACATATTCAAATCGTTCATATGGGTCAAGGGGGTCATAGGTGACCTATGACCCCCTTTGACCTATTAAATGATGACATATGTCTCTAGGGGTCCTAGAACCCCTAGGGACATATTCAAATTGTTCATATGGGTCAAAGGGGGTCATAGAGTGACCTATGACCCCCTTTGACCCATTAAATGATGACATATGTCTCTGGGGGTCCTATAACCCTTAGGGACATATTCGAACCGTTCATATGGATAAAAAGGGGTCATAGGGGGACCTATGACACCCTTTGACCCATTAAATGATGACATATGGCTCTAGGGGTCCTAAGACCCCTAAGGACATATTTGAATCGTTCATATGGGTCAAAGGGGGTCATAGGGTGTCTTATGACACCTTTTGACCCATTAAACGATGACATATGTCCCTAGGGGTCCTAAGACCCATAGGGACATATTTGAATCATTCATATGGGTCAAAGGGGGTCATAGGGTGACTTATGACCCCCTTTAACCCATTAAACAACAACATATGTCCCTAGCGGTCCTAGGACCCCTAGGGACATATTCAAATTGTGTATATGGGTCAAAGGGGGTCATAGGGTGACCTATGACACCCTTTGACCCATTAAACAATGACATATGTCCCTAGGGGTCCTAGGACCTATAGGAACATATTCGAATCATGCATATGGGTCAAAGGGGGTCATATGTGACCCATTAAATGGCGAAATATGTCCCTAGGGGTCTTGTCCTAGGACCCCTAGGGACATATTCGAATCGTGCATATGGGTCAAAGGGGGTCATAGGGTGATCTATGACACCCTTTGACCCATTAAATGATGACATATGTCCCTAGGGGTCCTACCCCTAGGGACATACTTGAATCATTCATATGGGTCAAAGGGGGTCATAGGTCACCCTTTGACCCATTAAACGATGACATATGTTCCTAGGGGTCCTAAGACCCCTAAGGACATATTTGAATCGTTCATATTGGTCAAAGGGGGTCATAGGGTGACTTATGACCCCCTTTGACCCATTAAACGATGACATTTGTCCCTAGGGGTCGTAGGACCCATAGGGACATATTCGAATCATGCATATGGATCAAAGGGGCTCATAGGGTGACCTATGACCCCCTTTGACCCATTAAATGATGACATATGTGCCTAGGGGTCCCTAGGAACATATTCGAATCGTTCATATGGGTCAAAGGGGGTCATCCATTAAATGATGACATCTGTCCCTAGGGTTCCTAAGACCCCTAAGGACATTCAAATCGTTCATATGAGTCAAGGGGGTCATAGGTGAGCTATGATCCCCTTTGACCCATTAAACAATGACATATGTCCCTAGGGGTCCTAGGACCCTTAGGGACATATTCAAATCGTTCGTATGTATATGGGTTAAAAAATGAAAGGATATATATATATATATATATACTATTTATACTATTTTATGATAATAATAATAATAATAATATAAATAAACATTAAATATTAATATTATTATATCTATAGTAATAATAATAATACTATTATAGCTAATATATATATATATATATATATATATATATATATATATATATTGTAGCATAATAATAATAATATAAATAAACACTAAATATTTACACTATTATATCTATAGTAATAATATTAATACTATTATGGGTATAATAATAATATTGATACTATAGCTATATTAATACTATATATTAATACTATTATATATTAATACTATTGATACTTTATATTAATACTATTATACTATTAATACTATTATATATTAATACTATTATATATTAATACTACTATACTATAAGCTTAGTAATAAACCAAAGTCAGTTTCCCTCCAATGATTTTCATAATATTAATATAATTATGGCAAAGGAGAGAAACTATAGCATGTTTTTCTTCAAAAATTCACTTTACAAAATCAAAAATCCGATTTTAAATTGGATATCCGATATTACTGGCACCAATTCCCAATATTTTTCTATCCCTGCAGACCCAACAACATCACTTTTTCACTTCATTTTTCATGGGTTTTGCAAAAAGTCGCATTTTAGGGCCCAACCAATCAATTTTTTTTTAAAAATATAACCTTCGGTGTTCGAATTTGTCATCTGAATGGGGAGCAGCAGTCGTCAAAAGGATAAACGCAAAAGGAAGATATCCAATGAAGACATTGCAGCATATAGGGAAAGGGATAAAATGGAACACCAAAGAAAAAGATAAGGTATGCTAAATATTAGTCAAGTTGACGATGAATTAATCGAAGGTGAAATCATAGAGTCAGATAATGAATATGTACAGTTGGAGAATGAAAATGTACCTATTGAAAACGATAATGCCGAAATTGAAAATTTGAAGAATGAAAATTTTGAAGAAGAAATGCCACCAAATCATAATCCAAATTGCATAATTGACCATGTCGAAGATGATAATGCACATGAACCTAATGCACAAGAACCTTACATATCTCCTAATTATAATCAACATGAAGGTTCTAAAACACCAAAATGGATAATTGAAATTGTTGAAACGATTATTACTAGTTTGGAAGGAAAAAAATCAGAAAGAACCATTCGGTTATGGACTTCAAGACTATATCAGATGTTTTTCAGCAACAAGACAGTGGTAGAGAAATGTCAACTTTTCATGCACTTATTAAAGATGCAAAAGATGAGAACTATGCTTTCCGAATTGAAGATTCGTGTCAATAAAAAGTTGGAAAGAAATGCCATTATCGTGAAGAATCTTTTCAGTGCTCTCAATAGCATTGGGAAAAATAGCAGAGAGAAGGATAATAGAACTACTTGAAGGGTCATTACAACCTCTTTGGTAAGTCATCATTTGAGAAAGGGTAGATATATGAGACAAACTTGTATTGATTTGAATCTAAATCGTACTACTTTGAGAAGAGCACTTAGTCGACGAGAGAAAATTGATGATTCTCTTCAAAATGAAACATGGGCATTTGGTGAGAGACTTCCACATTTTGATAAGGAGCTATCCAACGATGTGAAGGAAGAAATTACACAATTTTGGCACTCTAACTCATGAGTATCAGCCAATGCTAAAGATGTCTTAAAGTTGAGAATTGGCATCAGAGACCACACGACACATCCTAAACACCATTTAGAGGTAAGTCATACTATGTTGTTCAAACAATTTAGAAAGAGTCATCCAAGTCTTCATATATCACAAAGGGCTTTTGAATCTTTGAAGCCATTTTATTGTGTGCCACTCAAAATTTGAAATATATGTTGTTGCAAATATCATGTTGAGTTTTCTATGCACCATGAACTATTACACTCCATTCGTTCTACTTTGCATAGTAAAGAAATGTTGGAGGATTGTGGGGCTAGTAGGCTTTCAAAATCATCAAGAGACTTGCTAGATCAACTCTTATGTCATAGAGTTGATGGTTGTTCCTTTTATAGAAATGCTTGCTTAAATGAGAAGTGTTTAGAATGCAGTGGCTTATTCAAGTTTGACACATGTTTTCATGAGGGGTGTGAACAAGATCTTGGAAAGACAATACTAAAAAAAAGGGTATATGAAACGGTGAAATACACATTGAAGAGTGGGAGTGAGAGCTCTAGATATGAATTGGTTGGAAAAGATATCAGTGTGGCTAATTTTATTTTAGATTTCAAGGCAAATTATTTTTACAAGTATGCAAGACATAGTCATAGGTCTTAGTGGTTGGATCAACAATTTAGAATGTGTAAGGAGACTTTTCCCATTGACACTATTATATCAGTTGTTGATTTTGCTGAGAACTACACATTGCAACCTCAAAATGAGACACAATCTCAGTATTACAACTCCATTCAGATTGTAATTTTTGTTCACATAACATATAGACATGCCCCTGATAGTGTGGAAGATAATCGAAAGATTATTAGAGAGTATCATTTTTTTATGAGTGATGATAGATCTCACTCTCACAAGTTTGTGCAACATTGTTTTGAGATTTTTTTTGATTTCTTACATGAGCATGCAATTGCTATGGATAGACATATCATTTGGTCAGATAAATGTACAGGTCAATTCAAGAATGCTTGCATGTTTTATTGGTGGTGTAGGATGCACATAGAGAGAGGGGTGCCTCATATTTGGAGTTTTTTTTAGTCCGGCCATGGAAAAGGGGAACATGATGGAGTAGGGGCATGTGTGAAGAGAGCTCTAGTTAAGGAGAAACTAAAGATTTCAACAACAAAGCTTCTTGATGCTCGTAGCATTGTTGATTGGTGTAGTTTAGCATTATCACAGGGGGGGACACTTGATTCAGTGGTACACAAGTTCTTTTGGTTGGTTCAGGAAGGGACCATAGGTGATAGATCAGATTGTGCTATAGTGAGAGACTCATAAAAAATGCATTCATTTTGGAGCTCTGATTCTAGTACATGGACCATTTGGACACAACAACTAGCTTGTTTTTGTCGTACTTGTTTTCAGTGTGATTGGGATCACTGTGAGTCAAGTGAGTGGGTGGACACATGGGCTCCATATTATCTTACTCAATTGTCTATCATACCCTCTATCAAAAATGATGACATGGAAAGTTCACTTGAGCATAACCATCTATCAGATCTACTTTAGCCAGGACATGTCTTTGCATTGGTTGCACCACAAGGGAATGATGATAAATTTGATTATTGGTTAGCACATTATGTAAGAGGCAAACAAAAACTTGCACAACCTATCACAGATGATCATGGATTCACATATCCTACTAGTTCAGTGGTTGTTGCTGGAACATGGCTATGGACATACATGCTTAGAAGGAACGAAATTCCTGCATTCGAAGACTATCAGAAGCACAAAGTAATTCTCATATATTCGCATCTTATTATAGCAACAAATGTAGAGTTATTGAAGTATCAAGGAAGACCAAAAGTAAAAGAACTTTTTACTATTGCTAATGCTGATCATGAAGCCTTGTTGGAGACCCTAAAACATAGAGAGGACCCTATTGGAATACTCAACTAGGTATATATATTTCTTATGTATATATACTTCTTATGTTATTTTCTTCATAATGATTAAATGAATTGATGATTATTTTGTTTAATACAATAAGTTACTAATTTTTTTATGATATTTGAATGTAGGTACATCATGAAGAGTTGGAGGGGGGTGATATTGGGGAGAATTTCTAAAATTTATGATGTATTATGATGTAAAATGTGTACCTTTTTTTGTATATGGTTTTTTAAATTTTGGTAGGTTCTTTGTAAGGAATTATAAAAAGAAGATATTGAACAAGTTCTTGCAAATCATATTTGCATGTGATACAAGGCTATAAGGACAATTTTAAGAGCATTTATAACTATATGAAAGATAATTGCTTGCGGATATCTTATTACAAATTTGTTTTTTTCTTTATTTGACATAAAGCTGACATTATGAGTATTGAAACTATTTTTATCAAACTAATCAAATAAGAAAAATCTAGAAAGTACGAATGAACAATTAGAATACTTGATTTCTTCCATTTTGCAACCAATCATAGCATTTGAAAGCATAAAGAGTCATAATATTGTATAATGTTTTGAAAGACTTTCATATTGAAAAGTTGTATGAAGCACATTTGTACCAAGGATCGAATTACGAAATGCAAAGGGATAGTGACTAGGGATTTCAACATCTTTAGAGTGAGTAGCATGACCAAAGTCATCAATAGACTCATGAGTACCTTTTATAGGAGAAAGACCTTTCATAGGAGTTTTTGAATCTTGAGCTTAGTTTTGAAGTGGATATGGAGAAGTAGAACATGAGGGGACACTTTGATCTTGACATCTTTCTTTATATAGCATAGAAAGATCACTTTTCCCATAAGTTTCAGTAAGCTCAATGGAGGTAGTGGAAATGGTATCTTCATCATATGTAGGAGATGGGTAACACACAAGATATAGAAAGGTGAAATTTTGGATGAGATGAAAAGGTGTTTGATCTTGATCTTTATTTATATATTTTTCTTTTTGAGAGTCATCTTGATATGGAGCACCTTCTAAGGATAAGGGAAAATGTGAGGTATGCATGATAGAATCTTAAAGCAATAATGCAAGATTAGCTAAAGTGGGCATAGTAATCATAGTATTGCATGAATGTTGAGGATCTTTAGTCTTAGTAGCATGGAAAAGGTTTGCAGACAAGTGAAGGTTAGCTTGATTTTCTTTTAGTTGTAGCCCTTGAGGGTACACATCGTCTATATGGAAAGAATTAGGTTCTTTGTTTGGTGGAGGCATTTTTGAAAGCTTTGACACTTTAGGAGGTTCATTAGTGTTATAAGAAGTGAAGGTGTCAAGGAAATCATCACTTGACATAGGTTCATCAACATAATCTTGTGACACATGAGTCATTAGAGGTATCAACAGTCCCATCATAAATGAGATCTTGGATTTTATGTTTCAACACTATGGAATCTTTAGTTTTATGAAATTTTCTTCCATGGAAGTGGCAATAATGATAATTTCTCCACCATGGAGCTTTGATTTTGGGTTCATAAGGTCTAGAGTTGTCTAGTAATGTGATGGATTAATTATCAAGAAGTGTTTGCAAGATGTTATCATGAGAATCTTCCAATGGAGTAAAAGTTCTCTCATAAATTTCTCCATGATAATTTTGTTGTTTCTTAAGTGAATAGAATGCATCCATGTCTTCATCACTATCATGGTCAAAGATGGGTCCATAATGAAAGTTTGGCATAGGCTCAAAGGAGGTATCACTTGCTTGTTCTCTAAAGATGTCTTTAGATCTAGAAGATGAAGATATTTGATGTCTTGGTGTAGAATATGTAGACCTTGAAGAAGATGACCCGTGTGTATGTAAAGGTCTTAAGGGAGATTAATTTAAGAATGCAATATTCTCCTCTAACCTTTTCTCAAGTTTAGAATTGATTTCTATCATGTGCTTAGAGAGATGAAGGTAAGAAAGATTATTTGTCTCTTCTAGCTCTTTGTATTGAACATATAGATCTTGAAACTCTTTAGTGGCATGGAGGGTATCATGATCATCTAGATTTGGTTGAGGTTTGGTAGCACAAGGTTTGAATACCATAGTGGTAGATAGATAATAAAGCATGAAGGAGACTAGAGGAAGCTAATAAGGTGACACAAGATAACTTGATGTCCAAACTAGAGAGGTAGAGTGTTCACATGTCAGAGAGAGGTAGAAATGAATGAGTGACTTGTCAAAAAAAGTGTCCAAGTAGGTTACAACACTAGTGACTCAAGTCAAGAGCTACAAAAAAATCCCAAATAGCAATATACATAAAGAAAGAGAGATGACAAGTGAACAAATTTAAGTGTAGTCAATAGATCAAGGAAACCATTTAGTGAAAGAAATTCTTAGTATGCATATCATAGACCATGAAGTTAGAAAATACCAATAGCTCTAAGACCAAAGAGCCATTTTAAGCATGTTCAAGCACTAGAGACATAGAAAATCAAAGTCAATTTATGAAACTCCCCTTAGCAAAAAATGCAAACAAATATTTGCACTTGACATTTTGACTTGGTTGAAAAAGTTTGACAATAATTGATAATATTGCAAGCTTGATGTTCAAAAGAATTTTTTTTTCCAAGAAAGATAGTGACACATGGAGTAGTCTTCAAACAATCAAGCAAGGCACAAAGCAACCTTTCATGATACAAGTCAAAGGGGTCAACCTTTCTTGACAACTTTTCAAAATCTAACTCCTAATGGCTACAAGTTAGTGCCATTAGCTCCGAGTGGGTGGGTGAACCGTAGTGACACCCTTGTTCCAACCACAGAGACCCTCTATCGTTTGTGGCCACCCCGTATCAAGGAGTCCCTAAGGTTCTCTAAGTGCGTTTTGAGGTCAATCTTCTGAGGGTCATAACTTGGAGCTTGTGAGGGCTATCGGTAAACTATTGAATGCTACAAGACGCTGATGTTGAGGCCTAAAATAACTTATCTCATTTTTGAGAGATCACATTCCATTTGGATTTGGTATAGCGATCTCGCTTGATGCCAAAACTCGCAGTATGCCTTAGTTCATAGGTGCACCACAGCGTAAGTTTGAAACCATTGATCTTAGCATCAAATCATCAGTACTATTAGCTTCGAATGGGCGGGTGAACCATAGTCATGCCCTTGTTCTAGCCGCAGAGACCGTCCATCATTTGCGGCCACCCCGTACCGTGGAGTCTCCAAGGTGCTCTAAGTGCATTTTGAGGTTGATCTTTCGAGGGTCATAACTCAGAGCTCATGAGGGCTATCGATGAACTGTAAAATTTTACAAGATGGTGATACTAAGGCCTAAAATAAACTATCTCATTTTTGAGAGATCACATTCCGTTTGGATTCAACACAACAATCTCGGTCGATGCAAAAACTTGCAATGTGCCTCATTTCATAGGTGCACCACAACGTAACTTTGAAACCGTTGATCTTGGCATCGAATCGTCAGTGCCATTAGCTCCAGATGGGTGGGTAAACTCTATTCACACCCTTGTTTTGGCTACGGAGACCATCCATCATTTGCGGCCACCTCGTACTGAGGAGTCTCCAAGGTGCCCTAAGTGCATTTTGAGGTCAATCTTCCGAGGGTCATAACTCAGAGATCGTGAAGGATATCGATGAACTGTCAAATGCTACAAGATGGTGATACTAAGGCCTAAAATAACCTATCTCATTTTTGAGAGATCACATTCCGTTTGGATTCAACACAGTGATCTTGCTCGATGCCAAAACTCGTAATGTGCCTCAGTTCATAGGTGGACCACAGCGTAACTTTGAAACCGCTGATCTTGGCATCGAATTGTCAGTGCCATTAGCTCTGGATGAGCGAGTGACCCCTAGTCACACCCTTGTTCTTGCCATGAAGAACATCCATCATTTGCTGCCACTCCATACCGAGGAGTCTCCAAGGTGCTCTAAGTGCATTTTGAGGTTGATCTTTTGAGGGTCATAACTCAGAGCTTGTGAGGGCTATCAATGAACCGTTAGAGGAGACAAGTTTGTAAGGATGGAGTGGTTTAGTGTTTTTGCTAAAATAAGTTAGTGGGAAGGCTTTATTAGAGGGTCTTGGCCAAACTAGTGGGGTGTTTGCTCACTCTCTAATTTTAGAGACAGTTCAGTTTTGGAGGGAGATTAGGGGAGCTCTACTACAACTATCCTTACCCTAGCTTGGACCAAGGTTGGTATCTCAAACTTGCTTCTTTTCCATTTCTTTCTTTTAGCATGGTTAAGCAAATATGCAAGTGTGGAGTTTATTTAGTATGCATTGCATTGCACTGTGGAGTAGCATTCATGTGAGTTCTTGAATGGTGTTCATTCCATGTAGATTGGTGTGACACCATTGTGCATCTTATTGTATTGTGTGGAGTATTGTGAGTATGAGGTTTGGATTTCATCTATTTCCTTGTTGTATTATGGGTGTTGATATTGTGTTGTGAAAATGTGATGTGCTCTTGAAAATTTCTTGTTTTATTTCTACTTGGTTTTGTTTTCTTGTTTTGTGCTTGAGTATTGTTATGGGCGTGGGACTTACACTCACCCTTGGGGGAAGGGAAGAGAAGTCCAGGGTGAAGGGCTTAAGTTGGGTTCGAAAAATGTATTGAGAACCTTGGAGTATGGGCTCCATTGTATGCCATAACATTTCATATCTTGTTGGGGGTGATAAGGAAAGTATGGTGTAGAAAGGAAGTTTGAGGAGTTATAGCTAATGGTAGTGGATTTGGAGGAGGAAATGTGGAGGCCCGGAGAGGGCATTAAATTGTTGATTTATGATAGCCCCGAGAGGGCATGAAATTTTCTAAATTATGATAGCCTCGAGAGGGCATGCAAATTGTTTATTGCAGATATGGTTTGGCATGGCAAGTTTCCATTTTAGAACACACCTTCACCCTATGCTTATGGTTCCATCTGTGAAGCCATTGTGAAATAGCCTTGGGGGGAAATTGTTCAAGTTTGAAATGTAATGTTTATGCATTGAAAGATTGTATGTGTATCCTAGTTTGAGCCTTGTTCCCTAGTGCAGGGGTTCTCTCTTTGAGGCCTATGGTTGGGTGGAAAGCACCCATGGTCCTTGTTATTTTTTTGTGTTGCATATGTAGATTTGTGTCCAAGGGAGCAATGGAAATGGCTTGGAATGATCATCTTGCAGATTGATGTTGGATGAGAAAACTTGACATTGTGCCCTCATTTGTGAAGGAGGATTCACCAGCTTGTTCATGTTCTCAACGATCATGTTGGACAATGTTCATGCTACTCATTGTCCATATCTTTCAATTTTCATGTTCCTTATGATTTTGAAAAGTCCCTTATGTTGCCCCATTGTGATGGAAGGAGATTGTATCATTGTTACCTAATGTATGTGTAGAGGAAATAATTGATAAGGTTGTATATGCATGTTTCATTTGGAGTTTATATTGTTATGAAAGCATTGGTATGAGTCACAGATTTGCTTTGACATCATTGTTATCATTTGAAAATGTGAAAGAAAGTTTTCTCCTTGTGGTATTGTAAATGACTAGTTGATAATAACAATCCATAGATGTTATGTGATACCATTGATTGTATAAATTTAAAACTTAGTAGATTGCTTACAATCTTGTTGTGCACTCAATAATTTGGAAGGAAAATTTTATGTTCATATCACATGCATGGATAACATTGATTTTAATTACCAAGCTTAATGCAATTCTAAGCATGGAAATCATCAAATTAATTTCATGATATAACAAAATGAAGTTTGTTGTAAGAGAAGACATAATAAAATCTATGAGATACATTGTTGTAGGCATGCATTTTCCTCTCTAGAAAATGTATAGTAAAGGAAAATAAATCCCTTCCTTAATGCAGAGCAATAAAATATTAAAGAATATTCCCAGATTCTAGACTGCTATCCAATAAAAATAAAAATAATAATAGCATATAGAGACTAATGAGTGTCCTAGACTAATATATTTCCTAAGTGACAGAATGGTACACATTACATTTTACTATGTTAGTTGCATGAAATGATGAATACATATATGTCAAAACGACAAGGTATGTTATATACAAACCTTATTTATACGCTTGCACCTAATCCTTGCATAAACAATTCATCTAAAAAATTTAAATTGACACACTCAATATGATGGTGTAGTAGGATGTGTTTAAATACAGATCATGAATTATTATTGAGTTAAGTACTTTGAATTATCCCTTAGACTTACTAAGAGTTTCTCATTTTATGTGCTTACTAATTCGTACTATGAAACTACTTTGAATCTTAACATGCTTTGATAATAATAATATTGATAGTGAGAAAGTGAGCTTATGGTGAATAATTAGATGTAATAATGTAAAAAGTAAATGTAATAGTATAGTAATTATAGTAATTAAAATAGTAAATGTAAAAGCATGGCAATGTAGCTATATTAGTTAGTAGTTGATGAGCTAGATAGTTAGTAATTGTCTTTTGTTAGAGTGAGTTTAATTTATGTATTTAAATAGTAATTTTTGTGTTTAGGAAACTGTAGTGAGTGCTAGTTTGGTGAGGAAGCAATGTTGATAGAATGCATAAGGATGACTAGATAGAGTAAAGAGGGAGAAAATGACTCAGTATTGGTCCAATCTTTGAGGGGACCTATAACCAGTAAGATATGGATGCAAGCACATGATACACGTTTGGCACATAAAACAAATTGTTTATTCCATAAGTTTTGTAACTAATGTGTTGAATGATGGATACTATCAATTCAAGTGGCCCCTTCTCCATCATGTAGACTTTGAAGCTACCTTTGGGGCATATCTTTTCTAATTTCCAATGGTTAGATCTGATATAGTGTGGTAGATAAGTGCACATTTTCTTATTTGACTAAGGGTGCTCATGTGATGAGTACTAAATCTAAATTCTCTAGATACATGTGTTTAATCAATTAAGATATACTATACTTCCACACCATATAGTAATTGTCACATTAATATATATGTAATGATTAATGAATGTGTGTACATTGGTAATGAGGATAATAAGTAATTCTAATCCCCTTCCCTTACATGCTAGAATCATGACCTAGTCCATATGATACAACCGACAGACCCTAATAGAATATTAGTATTAGAGGCTTGTTAGGATATTAATTACGTCACTAATTTATGAGTGTTGTATCTTGAACTTGCTCATTTGACTCGTGACACTAACTTGAACTAGACTGTTATCCAATCTATTTGAAAACCACATGTGACTAAAATGTTACAACCAGATGACACTATCCACATGAGTCTTGAACTCCTATTCAATGATAACCTTGTTTTAAAATATGTAATTTCTTATGTGACTTCATAAGCTACAAAAAAAATAAAAAAATGTTGTATTTTTACTAGTAAAATTTAGGGCATGACACATGATCCACGATAAATTGAACAATACTAGATACTAAATTAATATGTATATTATTGTGCACATAAATGACAAAAATATATATCAAAATACATGTATACATAGACAAAATTTTACACAAATATATATCAAAGATAATGTATCCATAGAAAGAGTACTCAAATATATATCAAAATACATAGATCCATATACAAAATGTGGCTAATCATGCCATCAAAATGTGTATAATATCAATGTTTCTATATACGATGTGGCATATGCCATCTCAAAATGTCTCATGATTCATCCTATGAAAACTATACTATCCTAGGGTGTTGGTGGATGATCAAAATGTAGCCTCTTCGCTACACTAGGTGGATCGGATGCCTCCTACATAAACAAAAAAGGAAAACCAAAGTTAGACTACTAAATTTATATGATTCTACGTATCTAACATTGAATTACTCAAATGCATAATGATATTTTCCATAATGGAGATTAATAATATCAAAATTTCATAATAAATACGTCTCTCGTTGACCTCCTATGCCAGTCAGGAGTCCTCTCATATGCCCTCGGCAATGCTGGTACCTCTCTGATTGTGGGCTGTATATGTTCAAATACCTTTGTCAGATGAATCTACAATTTAAAATATAACATTATAATTCATAGCATGCTAAATTTATAACATATTTAATCATGAATTCAAACTACAACTTAATATTGTAGGCTCCTCCTCAGGAGTGAGTGACCGCATCATCAAATCTACATAACTGTCCTGTCAGACCTCATGTGCACTAGGAGTCTCCTATGAGATACAAAATAGTAGTTGTTAATATCATAGAAATTAGTTTTGAATTTATTTATGAAGATAAGTGATTTAGTATCATCCCATGCTCATCAGTGGAACATTGAAGATCCAAGGCATTACAGAGGTCATGGAGCATCTCTTCAAGTCAATTGGGCAATCCTTGCACCAATTATGGCTCATGGAAGCATAAATAGTTATAATGTTGGACTCATATGTGGAAAATAGTTGTAATTGGGCATGAGATAGGATTTTAGGATTTCATATGGTAGACGAGTCATTTGATAGGTTCATGTAGGTTTTCATGAACATATCTTGTCATTAGACAAGTCAAAATGTTCAATAAGCCCATTAAAAGCATAGTTTAATAGTTAGAAATTTGAATAGTAACGGTTATGTGTTTTTTGGAGGGAAACTCCATAATTTAAATTTTATGAAGAGTTAACAAATGAAACTTATTGGAGGTGGTTGAGGGGGTTACTAACCATCCCTTGAAACTTATAAATTATGATTGTATGGCTTGGAGGGTCAGATTTGTATGGACTGTCTCAGAAAATTGAATGAAAGTGCTTGGTTTTCAAGAGAAACTTGAAGAATCTTTTGTTTTGTAAGTTCTTTCTGATATTGGAATGAGTGGTAATATCATCTTAGATATGTAAATTCATGGTTATCAAGCAGGCCTTGGTTTTTAAGCCATTTTAAGGAAGGTTTTGAAGTTTGGGTGTTTAGGAGTGTGACCAAGACCTATAATCTTGAAAATCCTTTGATTTAGATCATTAATAGAGACTATGAAAAAGGATTAAGTCATATTGCAAGTTTGAAGGGTACTTTCTTTGTAAAAGTGGTCTAATTAGGCCTAATTCTGAGACAAACTGCCCTGTTCCGTACAATCTTTCCAAAGGAGTGATATCTGATAATTGGATATGTTATAAAAATCAAAAAAGGGTATCTGAAAAGCTAGTTTATTTTCTTGGTTTCTTGAAAATTTTGGGAGAAAAATCAAGAAAATAGGGTCTGCTGATCCAAAGAAGAGAATAGCCTAGTAAAGGGAAAAAATGGTCTCTTTTGTATCTACTGAAGATTTGTGGGTTTGGAAACCTTAGAAACATATTGGTTGAATTTTTTTAAGGTGTGTAGAGGTGGAGGGAACACTTGGTGAATGTAAATCCAAGTTTGGAGTCTTTGGTGGCATTGTGTGCATTTGGGAACACCATTGAAACATAAGGGTTGGGTCCATATTGTGCTTGAATTTGCAAGTTTTTGGTTAGATCCTCCATCCTCTGCATCAAATGGTATCAAAGAATCAACAAGGTCTTTTGGGAGTAGATAAGTTGTAGGTTTCATCATCATAGGAGTCTTTGTCATCCTTAGTGTGATGGTCCCTTTGTTGAAGCCTTGGAGTGTCTAATTCCTCCTTGTGTGTCCCAGAGTTGAAAGGTAAATAAGTGGTGTCCAAAGATTTCTTAGTGAGGAAAGAAAGAGAATCAGTGAGTTGGCCCTTGGGAAGGAAGAAAACTTGTTGTGAAAATGCCTCCTAAAAATCAAATGGCTAGAGAACTTGAAGAATTGAGAGAAGAGTTGGCAAGAGAGAATAGAGAGGAGAGAACTTGAAGCATCTAGAGTGAGGGAAGAAAGACAGATGAGAAGAGAGAGGCTGAAGCTTATTGCAAGGATAGAATCTTTAGAAAAGGAAATGCAAGAACCTAGAGGAGAAGAGGTTAGAGGAAGAAATCATGGAGAGAACCATGAAGAAGAAGAGGTTGGTAATGCAAGGCAAGAGCATGAGACAACAGATGATCCTAAAGAAAGGATATTTATGAGAATCATTAAGGTAGTACAAGGTAATGGTGTGGAGAACCATATTGATTTGCCAATATACTAGGGTAAAATGGATAGTGAAGAAGTGCTAGGGTGGATAGAGGTCCTTGAGAACTACTTTGATCTTGAAGACATAGAGGTAGATAAGAAGGTAAAAGTAGCAAAAGCAAGACTGAGAGGAACAAAACTCACTTGGTGGACTAGTGTTCAGAATGAGAGAGAGGAAAGGTGGTGCAGGTCACCTAACCTATGTGGTAGGGGGGAACAAGTATCTATGTTGCCATACACCTTGCCACTCCATGAAAGCGATGATTCAAGTAGATTAGGAAGTTGGAATAAAGGTTTGGTCCATATTTTACAAGTTGGTCTATGTTTTGTAATAAAGGCACATGTAAGGCCCACAAGCATTTTGGTGTGGTTATAAACCAAGTGACTCCATGGGACTAGAAGGCCTTAGAATAGGGTATTTAGAGTCTAAACAGTATTAGCAAAAAGTGGTTGTTTGTTTGTTTTATGGTTGGGAATGCCTATATGGTTGTTCCAAAAATCATTTAGACCTTTATATATGTCATATGTGATCTCAGTTGAAAGGGGGAGATCAGACCTTTATATTGGTTTGGAGAAAAAACAATAAAAACTTCAATTTTTTGGAAATTTATTGGTAATCTCTCGGCTGTTACGCTGGTACAGATCCATAAAATTTTTTTATGATTGCTAAGTGTATGAAATAGTTGTAGGGGTGAGTTAAGAAACTTTTGGTTTTGGTTTGACTCAAAAAGGAGTTGGGGTTTAAAAGTTATTTGCATTTTAGTAGAAGGTGGTCTGAAAAGCCTTGTTTCCTAGACCCTTCCACAAATGCATCCCTAACTTGCATTCCCACTAGTGGCACCCTCTAAAATTGAGGGATATGCAAGTTAGGAGACTAGGCAACATAATTTCAAAGGTTGGAGGCTTGGAGAGAAGGGCAACTATTTTTCCAAGTCGGCCCTAGGTCAAGCAAGCCCATGTGCTTGACCAGTTTTTGCAAGGTAATTGATGACATTCATGGTTGTAGGAACTTATGATCAGTTTGAGTGCTGGAGTTGGATGAATTGAGTGTGTTGGAGATTGGCTTAAGTGTTTTGGGTCTTGGGAACTCACCTTGCCCATTCTTCCTTGAAGCCCTACCCTAACTTGATCAACTAGGCCTAGGTACCAAGAAGCAGTTTGGAGGGTGCTGGAGCAAGATCAGCCCAAAAGCTTTTGGATTCTTAGTAGGTGCCAAGAATGGTGTTTGGACCTATGGAGAAGTCCCTATGCTGTCAAGGGATACTAGGAGAAAAGTGCAAAGAAGCTAATTGGAAGGGTACAAGGTTTGTAGGCCTAGAAGTGCAAAGGTGTGTTGAGAGTTTGGTGAAACCAAAAAAATTGATGATTTTGGGTTGGAATAGTATGTCCATGATTGTCTCCATTTTTGGTGATAGTTGGTGAGGCGTTTGAAGTGGGATTGTCTTGTTTGGCTTGGAGGTTGAGTATACCCGGAGTGGGTAAGAGGACTTGTGAGAAGTCCTAGAATCCTAAGTTGGATTGTGACATCAATTTATTGGCTTGTGGAAGGTAGTTGCTACAGACTATGCATCAAAAGGGGATTGAATAAGATTTCAGATTGGGAGAGAATGAAGACCACGGTGAGAAATCAATTCTTTCCATCTGATTTAGCAATCCAAATAAAGATAAGAAGGAACAATTTGAAATAGAGGGATATGGATGTCATGTCCTATATTGAGCAATTCCATACCTTGAGTATTAGGGGAGGACTGGAAGATGAAGATGAGAAGGTGGCTAGATACATTAATGGCCTCAAGTACAATATTCAAGATGAAATAGGATTGAATGTACCAAGGACACTTGGAGAATGTTTTCAGTTGGCAATCCAAGCAGAGGAGAAGTTGAAAAGAAAGAATGAGAGGCAAGCAAATCAGAGAGGAGGTGGAACAATGAGAGGAAGAGGTGTAAGAAGTCAGTTTGACACTTCAAACAATCAAGACAAAGATAAAGGAAAAGAGATTACATCTGAGACAAGAGGAAGTTTCAGGGGAGGAAGATTTGGAAGTGGAAGAGGTAATAGTGTTTTCACAGGTAAATGCTTCACATGTGGAGGAGTAGGCAATCAATCCTACAAGTTTCCTGAGAAAGGTGTGGATTTCAGGAAGGAGGAGAGGAGAGTCACCTTGACCCAAGGAGAAGAGGAAGAAAAGAAGTATGATAATGTAGACCCTGAACTTGAAGGAGAATCTTTGATGGTAAGAAGAGGACCACAAATGAAGCAACAAAAGGAGACCAGACCATCCATTTTCAGGACAAATTGCATGAGCCATGGTAATATTTGTAAGATGATAATAGACTCTAGTTCCTTTGATGATTTAGTGTCTTATGAAATGGTAAATAAACTAGGATTGAAGAAGTATCCTATTGATAGACCATATAGGGCATCTTGGGTTAGTGATGCACAAAATATTGTTGTAAGGGAGCAAGCAATAGTGGATTTCTCAATAGGAGAATATAAAGATCAAGTTATATGTGATGTCATTCTAATGACATGCTGCCATGTAATCCTTGGAAGGCCTTGGAAAGCCTCAAGGAACACTATTCATTTTGGCTCATCAAATGTTTATATAGTACACAAAGATGGTGTGAAGTTTAAGCTAAATCCTTTGACTAGTCATGATGAGGAAAGAGTTATTTGTTTTGGCAAGAAAGAGTTTGTGGACTTGTAGGAGTAGAGGGAGAGTAAACATGATATGACAGATCTGCCACTGAAGCCATCTCTTTTGGTTATGAAGGATGAGATTGTTCAAGACAAAACTCAAAATTCTGCTTACAAGCAAAAAGTGACAACAAAAGGAGTGATGATAGGAATAGTATGCTATCCTTTGGTGATGAGAGTGAACAAAGAAGTGAAAATATCCATGGAGGATAAGAGACAGGGTCAGCATGACCTCAGACAACAAGTTATTCAGCCTTTGTCAAGGATAAAACATGACTGTTCACAATCAGCAGGTACTAAGGTTACCATGACTGGTAACAAGGATCCAATGCTTTTTGTTTCTAATGATTTGTATGCAGGTGTGCAGGGTAATACATTGCAGGTGCAAAGTTGCAAACATCCCTCTAGAAGGATGGGAGGAAAGAAGATAGTACCCCTTAACTCTCAGGACAAGAGTTGCTTTGAAGGTGGGGTGTTTGGTGCAAGGGCACCTATTAAATCATCTAAGAGAGCCTTGGTACCAGATGAAGATAGAGCATCAAAGACATCATTGATTGTTAATTGGGATATATTAAAACCAATAATAGAATTATGTAATAAAAAATGTACTTTGAAAGACAAAAGTCATAAAAGTCCTAGTAAGGACCTAAGGGCAACATGATGTAAAATGACCAAAAGAGCCATATGGGGTAGTCTTATGATAGTTTCATACTTAGTTGCATTTAATAAATCCATATGACCAATTTTGAGTTAATGAAATAGTTTAGAAAGTTAGGGAATGCATATAAACTATAGTTTGAAATTTGAACTTCAAATTCAAACGGTCATATTAGTTTTGGAGGGAAAATAGTAATTTGGTATTTGTTTGATTAAATAAACCTTTGTAACCAACTTGGTCGGTTGGACAGGTGCATATAAGCCTATTTAAGTTGTAATGAACATATGTAAGACATGAATCATTATTGGTACGAAAAAAATCACAGAAATTGTACGGAACAACAACCATACTTTCCTCTGCATCAATAAGAAAAATAAAAAATAAATGATACTTATACATACAATGGGGCTCTCTGTGTGAATGAAAATCCTTGATGATTTAGGACGCCAAATCTATATAGGCTCATCGCCAGTAGCCACACCCTATATACAATAAAGAATGTAATTAAATGAGATTACCACAAACATTTTACAAGCATGCATCAATATTTAATCAATTAGAAAACATCTAATTACCTTTCCTTTGTCAGTGCATGCTGGCTCACCCCCCGCACTTTGTCCCCCCGGGGCAGGTGGTATCTGCAAGATAAAAGAAAGATTAGCAATCATATATGCTACAATATCAAATAGAAAAAAAATGAAAACACAACATAATGTACCATAGATGTCTCAAGGCCAAATGAAATGGCCGAGAGTGTAGCATTGTCTATCTGTCTGAGCTCCTCCTCGATCATCAACTAAACATGAATGAAGATCACATACATGTAAAAGTCAGTATGGCTTTAAAATTAAAATTAATCTATTATAAAAATTAACTTTAAATTGCATATGTCATAACAAAAAAATGTATACACATACTGACACCGAAGGAGTCCATGCCTCTGCATTCCCCTCCTCTCTCACATTAGGGTTTGTAGCCTCTGTACGTGTGTCTGGTGCATCCTCGTCTAATACAAAATGATACTTAGGAAGATCACCTATGGGACCCAGGCAAATATTCTTGCATGTAATGCAAGTGTGAGGCACACAAACATGTGATGAGCTAGCCGATGATGAACTGGCACCAACATCATCAACATGAGGAGGCAGGACTGACCTAGCCTAAGATATCATTAGGCTACTCAGCCTATGAATGGCTCTGATGGTCTGAGAGCTAGCCTCTGCCATAATATCTAGATGCTGCACTCGAGGAGGGGGGGAGATATCAGTGGGGGACAAAAGTGCCAAGTTTCTTCTGCTGGGAAGAGGGTCTATACTGAGGAGCTCCTAGTCCTAAGCCCATGTTGGGCTTCATGCTCCAATAGTTCACTTTAAGGTTCAACACAAATTTTGCATATAATTTTCTAAGGAAATAAAATCGTATGTCTAAATTTCCATGTGGAGGGATATCAAAGACCATCCACCAACGATCCCAAAAATTTGCAAGTATGGCGTCATTTGTGCACCATTTAATCGATAGTTTGGTTTTTTTTGGGTCAACTGGTATACCCATTTTTGGGTTAGCAAAAAGGCTAGCCAAATCATCTTTGGTTATGTTGAGGGCCGCAACCTCATCATAATCCAAACCATCATCAAACATCTGTTGCATTTTATCATGCCAACGAAGAGCGACATTTTGTTAGTTCGTAAGGGTTTCAATGTTATCCACTATGGTGTTTAACGTGGATAACATAGGAGCCAGTGCAGGTACATTATTATATGTTCTATGCAAACCTCTAAACTCAGTGAGATTTTCATTTATCAAATCCTCGATTTGAAGAGGGTTTTGAGGAGGTAGAGGATCATTTGGTGGATAGTTTTGTGGGGATACTGGATCATTTGGTGGTGGGTTATGAGGAATATTATTCCCTGCCTCAGTGTCATCATTTTGATCAGCCATTCCTATTGAATTGCAAAACGTAATATATATTAAAAAAAAATCTAAATTTTAACCATTTTTGTCAAAAAAACCCTAGATTCAACTAAAACAAACAAAATCATCCTAAAATCTATTAAATTTAGGTTAAAAATGAGTTGGGAAAAAAAAAACATACTTGAATATTTGATATCCAATCTTTTATCTGATATCCAATTGATAATGGTAATACTGGCCCCAAATTCGCGTAAAATGAGGGCCTACAGGTTTGTGATTTTATTTAATCCAATGCACAGGTATCGGATATCCGATATGGCCGCAATAAAATATAATGAGTATAATATATATAATATAACATATAATATATATTACATTATATTACATTTTATATATTTTTATATTATATTTTATATATATTATATTAATTTACTATATATTATAATATAAACTATTATATTATATAATAATAATATTATTATATTATATTATTATAATTTATAATATATTATACCTTTTTATTATATATTATATT
Source organism: Cupressus sempervirens (assembly GCA_028749045.1). Lineage (NCBI taxonomy): Eukaryota > Viridiplantae > Streptophyta > Pinopsida > Cupressales > Cupressaceae > Cupressus > Cupressus sempervirens. The sequence continues at coordinate 770,726,761 of CM053790.1, read as the reverse complement.
ATAAGATATTACTTTTTATTATTATATTATATCTTATATATATTATATTACATTACTATATATTATAATATATTAAATATTATATTATATTATTATAATATAATACATTATAATATTATTATTATAGTATAATATTATACGATTATAATATAATAATAATATTATTATATTATAGTATAATAATAATTATAATAATAATATTATTATATTATAGTATAATAATAATTATAATAATAATATTATTATTATAATATAATAGTATGATATATTATTTAATAATATTATTATTTAATATGATATATTATTTAATATAATAATAATAATATTATTATTAATATTATTTAATATAATAATAATAATAATAATAATATTATTATTATTTAATATGATATATTATTTAATAATGATATTTAATATGATATTATTATTATTTAATATAATATTATTATTAAATATAATATTATTATTAAATAATAATAATATCATATTAAATATTAATATGAAATAATATATCATATTAAATAAATAATAATAATATCATATTAAATATTAATATTAAATAATATATCATATTAAATAATATTATATTAAATAATAATAATATCATGTAGTAAATATTAATATTAACTAATATATCATATTAAATAATAATAATAATAATATTAAATAATATAACATACTATTATATAATAATAATAATAATATTAAATAATAATAATAATAATTATAATAATATTAAATAATAATAATAATAGTGGTATAATATTATTACTCTAATTATCAGATATCTGGTCACATGTCGGATATTCGATGTCAAATTGGATATCCGATATCATATCGGATATCCAATTGGGCTCGGCCTTACCTTCTAGGTTTGGTTCCTGGATAGGTGAAAAAAAGTCAGAGTGGATTTTGAAGTGCTTTTAGGTGTCTTCAAACTCTTTTTTTTTCACATTGCCACTTTTTGGCACACCATGATCTTGCACATACCATGTAGTTCTTCTTTTGTGTACATCTTGCAGCAATATAACCTACTTCGTTGCAATTGAAACAACTGATAGGGAGTTTACCTTTGCCTCTATGGAATTTCCTAGCCAATAGTGCTTCCAATTGTTCAACATCTTTCTCATCTGTGCTGCTATCACTGGATGCATGCTTTCCTTTTCTTCTGTTCTTCTTTGATGTCACCTCCTCAGTGTCTTTCATTGTTAACTTGTCCTTGAAAGTAGATTCAAGGTTCTTAGGTCTGTAGTTGTCAAAATTGGACAACTCAAATGCAATAAGCCTTTCCACTATTCCTTCAAAGGTCAATGCATTTCCTGGTATACACCTTAACTCTTGGTTGGTTGAAACTCTAATAGCATAGATAGGGAGTAGGGTTCTCAAGTATTTGCTATTGATAGTCTCTTCTTCTAATTGACCACCTAGACTTCTTATTGCACTTACCACTTCTTTCATTTTGGATCCATACTAAGCAACATTCTCTCCTTCCTCCATTTTCATGTCATCAAACTTTCCTTTGAGGCTTTCTCTCTTGGTTCTCTAAACATTCTGATATCCTCCATAGATATCTGATAGGGATTTTCACATCTTGAATGAAGTATCACAACCTTTGATGTCATCATATTCAACATAATTGAGTGCAGAGGCCATCTCCAACATTGCTTGATTGTGCTCCTTCCTTTTGTTCAAATCATCTATAGTAAGAGGTCTAGCTGGTTCTACACGTTCTATTTCAATTGAGGTTTTTGCATAATCACCTATTGATCCAAGATACAATTTCATCAAACTTTGCCATGCAACAAAGTTATCTTTTTTGAGCTTGGGAACTTCTCTCTTAGACATCTTGATCTTCTTGCTTTTAGTACCTTAAAACTAAATCAATAGATGGCTCTGATACCAATTGTTAGCACTACTACATTTGAGACCATTTTTCGACCATTATTGGTCAAAATTTCAACCCATTTTTTGACCAAACTTCAACCAACTCATAGGTCAAAAATTTTTTGGTCAAAATTTTGACCAACCTACTGGTTGGTTGAAATTTTGACCAATACTTTGGTCGAAAAACTTCCATTGCCATGGTGCAAGTTCTACTTGGAATTGGTCAAAATTTTGACCAATGAAGGTATAAATTTCAACCAATAAAGGTAGAAATTTTGACCAATGCAGGTGCAAAAATTGACCAAGAAAGGTAGAAATTTTGACCATTGAAGGTAGAAAACGTTGACCAAGAAAGTTAGAAATTTTGACCAATGATAGTAGAAAATGTTAACCAAGAAAGGTAGAAATTTTGACCAATGAAGGTCAAAAATTTTGACCATTGAAGGTGGAAATTTTGACCAATGAAGGCAAAAATTTCTACCAATGCCTAGGTGTAATTTTTTTCAGGCATTCTATAAAATAGTTCACATGCCTTGCATATGATATGACATTTTGCATGCATCTTGCACTCTCTCATCTGGCTGATGATGGATTATGGAGAGTGATCTAAAATGATGACACTAAAAAACACACAATCAAATCCAAAATGAACTTTCATTACAAATAGATTGTGGAAATCTGATATTGTTGATTTTACATGCATGCCTACCAAGACAATCACAACTTAAACATATATAAATATGTTATGATTGTGCACTTTGTTTTAACACTTTAACAGTTAGAGAAACTACCTTGATAAGTGCTAGCCACTTAATGTGATGCATGATTGACAAACCACAATGGATGGTCCATTGAAAAGTTCATTGCTTACAAATTTGCATTAATGAAAAACATGATTGGAATAATTTTGAGTATAAATAAAATCTAGAATCAAAAGAACTAGAGAAAACAAACATCGCCACAAGAGCTTACACAAATATACTGAGCAAAAACTTATGTATGAGTGAGAACTTCAACAAAAGGTGATCTACGACTTAGATCCCAATTCCAATGGTAATTTACAGGTCTATCCTTCTGGGGTTTACTATAAGCTTAAATCACACTCTGATAGCTCCTACAACCTCTACAATGGTCTCACAAGCTCAATCCCTTGTGACTTGTTCAGACAGTCAATTTTGGAACTCACTAAAATTCAAAAACAACTACTCTAGGTCCCATTCTATGCCCTCAGATTGCCTAGCATTCCCGACTTGGGTGTAAAATTACAACAATGAAAAAAAGTTGAAGTCATATGAACTGAGAGAAAACAAAGAGAAATGAGATGCCATGGGTTGTTTAGGTTGCTTAAACAAATACTATGAAACCAACACAATCAATCATCTGCACTGTTCTCAAACTCCAAATCTTAATTAACTTTCCTTGATGCAACAATTCATCCTAACTACTAAATTCAAAATTGCAGACCTTATCTATAGCCAAATTCAATCCTGCAAAATTCCAAGAATGTCATCCTCCCGATACAAGTGATACCTAATTCCAATATTGACAACAAAAGATGACAATCTGCATTAGAGAAATCTATACATGGGATAATCTGCAAATTCAATGTCATTTCTTGGAGCTTTGCTTATATAGTATAATTTTTATATAAGAACAATGTATTCATTACACAAATCATGCTTCAAAACCATAAGAAAGTAAAGATTCAATGATGCAAACTTACTCTTTGTCTCCTAGTTTGATTTCACTACCACCATATTCAGGTAGAAGAACATGATCATCGTCCTTCAAGCTAATAGGAATGGTGTTGCCTTCCTTACTGCGAGCCCCTAGTCCAATTGCTACAACCTTGCCAGAGTTCAACTGAACATAAAAAAATTCAAACCACTTAATCCCAAACCATAAATAGAAATATTAACAACACGCTGCCTGTGTATAGACCACAATATAGGTCTTTAAATACAGTTGAAAGAGGAAAGAATTTGGTATGCATTCAAATTAATTCAACCTAAATGGAACGTGGAAGTCAATTATATTTTTACAATGCACAAGAAAAAAATAACATCAAAATGGATGAAGAAAAGCCCACAAAAAAAGCATAACACAAAAAATGGAAAATGGATCAAAGCTATAAGATTTCCAAAATAGCTTTTTTCCATCAACATTTTGAATCATAATTCACGATCCATTTTCAGGATGGAAGAGAGCCCAAAATAAGAGATGAATCACTTACAAGAATTTAAACATTGATGGAAACAACTTTACACATAGTTGTACTTAGAAATTCAATATCATTTAACTCACAATTTTAACTAACAATGAATAATGAATTTTAAATTCTGATAGAAATATCACATTGAATATTAAACTGACAAAATTTTAAACTCAATGTACAAATAATATAGACAAACCTTGTCACTCCATGATACTGAGAAGTCCTTTGGCCAAATGTATCAATGGATTTTTTGGGAACTGGTTGCCTAGACCTTCCACCTGCCCCTCTTTTCCTAGTTTCAACTGTAACACAATCAGTACTAGTTGATTGTGGAATAACAATAATAGCACTAGACTGTGATCCATGACTCAATGTTAAAGTCAAGGCTTCCTGTGATTGAAAACTACTTCCACTATTGTTGTTATTATTTTCATCCTCCTTCATGTCAGTGGTATATTGTTGTCTAAGCCATGGTTTCATGGCAGATAGACCCATGCCATTATCCATGATTTCTCCCCTTTGGTGAGGATTGAACCAAAGACTACAATTTGTAAACATACTCTCCTTGGATGAGTCATCCTCATCATGCTCCAATGCAGCTTGAAACAACATATTAGGCTGAGTTTCATAGGTGGTGGTGGTGTTGTTCCAAGCAGTTGGGACTTCCATGGGCCTAGAAAGTGGAAACTGGTTAACATTGATCCTCAAGTTGCATGAATCCCTATCAAAACTAGGAGTGGTATTGTTATTATGTTGCTCATTATACATGCCCTCCATGCTCAGAGGCACTGAATCCCTGTTGGTGGAGTACTATCCTAAGAAGTCCTCCAGTTTAGGGCTCACATGCCCTCCTGAATTCTTTTGAGACATGCCATATTGTGTAGCTTGTACTCTTGAAAGCCTCTTGTCCACCATTTTTGTTGACTGAAGGCTTGTTGGTTGCAGTCCAGGGGGCTTCAAATCATTCCAATCTACAAAACCAAAAGAAAGGAAAAAAAATATGGTTTTGGCAATACATAATATTTACAAAACCAACTCCAAATCATCACTCTATAACCTAAAACTAATCCAAGTTCATGTTTAAAAGAACTATTCACTCCTACTAGCTTTTTCAAGAGCCTTAGATATTCACGAAGATAACCCATAAGTTTTGGTTATGGACTTGTTGGCTACAGTTTCTTTACCTTCAGTTTGGGACCTGCTGAGAACCTCCATGATAGAGAGAGAACCATCAAACCTCAAGGGCATAGTAGTATAGAATGACCCCCCTCCACCTTGTCCATAGCTGTGATGAGTTATAATTGAAGGAGGATCCCTACCCCCTAAATGGGGTGAGAGGGAGAATGCAAGCCAACTATTATTGTTAGTGTTATTCATGGATTTCACTAGGTCTTATCACATAGACCACAATGCTTCAGCACCGGTGTAAAGAATATAGCCAATATGCTTATGATTTCATTGCAAAAACTTCATGTAACTTAGAGAATTTCATATGTTAATCAATGCAGGTTAATCAATGATTTCATTGCCAATATTTTGTCAATGCAAATATAAGACAATTCTATTTTAAGAATTTTTTTATATGTCAAGTTAAAATTATAAAAAACATGCATCCAATACATGATACATGCATGCAATACATGATACAAACCTGCATGGCCAATACAAGGAAATAAAGAACATAATGATATTTTCCCAAGATAATTGACTTCATGTCCAAACACACATGAAGCAAAGTTATAATACTAGCTACTGCAAAGCTGCAAATCAGTTTAGGTTTTTGATTAACAAGACACAAAACAAATAAATAGAAAAAGAGTGCAAAGAACTTGGTAGGCCAATTATATAGATAACAAGCTGCTAAAGTCCAACATATCCAAATCAATATAAAACAAGTGCAAAGAGTGAAGCAAATTGAATACAAGCAGATGGGTTCAGAAGTTTGCAATTTTAAAATGTTGCTTCAGGAATGCAATATGTAGGTCCTTACTATGACAAAAAAAAGTGGTCTGAATGATATGGACTCAGTGTTAACAACCCTTTTCCTAAATGAACCAAATCTTGAGCAATGCGGACTTGCAATATATCTAGTTATGTCAAATTTCCTGAATTAAGATTTGTTAGACATTGTTAAACTTAGAAAATAAAATTGTAGCATCAACATTAATAATTGGCAATATAGAATACACAGAATAGAAGGCTGGGATCTTTGTAATAATAGCTCAATAGATTTTGTAGCATGCTAACTATTCGGGCATTATTTGTTCTAAGCACCAATTAATCCTAGAGCTAGTCTTGCGGCCTATAAATACACATTGTTATTTAGATTGTCAAATTTTAAGAAAATTCATAAGAAAAACCTTTTTGGTGGAAATTGGAAAGATTACAAAGAAATATTATAACAAATACCACTCACCATAGCAACTTCTGAATCGGTATCATGACTAAACCTACTCAAAGTATCCATCACATTGACCTAATATAAATGTTTACATGTCAGATTTCAACAATAAACTTCTATCACATAAATAATCAAGCAAATTAAGGGGCCAAGAATTGAGTATTTAAACAAATAGAAGGACAAAACAATGAACATTACTTTTCGATTTGCTATTGACAATAGGCCTAGAGCCAATGGGACTACTCTTCTAATATTATGCTCTTCATATTGCAGGAGATGCTCCAAAGAATGAATGGCCATTTCAAGTCCTAGTTCTTCAGGCATTGTAACTAATGTAATTCCAATTACAGAGGGTGCCTGATGACTTTCACAGTCCTAAAATACTTTGTACCTAATGGAGAAAAATAGTTTATAAGATAATTAAAACTTAAACCTAAATGCAAGAAATATGGGTATACTGCATACAATATTTTATCTTGCCAAGTTCAAGCTGATCAACAAGCACCTTGAGAACATTGCTCATGCTAGCATATGCACAAGACTCCAACGTGACTTGACAATATTTTGAGATCTTCTCATTGAATATTTTGCCACTTCCAAAGTTGCATCCACATTTTCCTGTTTATTTTAACAATGGAAGATTAAATTTTATAAAGCAAAAAAAATAATCATGTAAAACACTACACATCTAATGACTCAGATATTTAAAAGCTATCAAAATAAGAAAACTTATTAGAAAAATCATGTGACATCATTGGAATCATGCCATATGTATTTTTTATATATGCACTAAAATGTCATTGACTAGCAATTTTCTTCATTCAGGCCTAAAATACCAATTCCAACTATTCTTAGTTCTCTAAGTTTCTTTCGCTCTAAAGTTAAAAGTAAGACTATGCAACAAAGGTAGTTTAAAACTATAATAATGGAACCCCATTGGAAATGATCTTTGCATTCATGGGGGATGCTTGACTACGGGTTGCTGAATATCAGAGAGAAATTATCACATATCCTTGTACATTACTATTTTATATGGCCATTTTGTGTGTTATACTTCATTTCATAATCTAAAATATATGAATGTTAAAAACCTTTAAACATTTTCCAAGATATGATCATTTATAGGCCGCGGTCTCCTAGATAAATATTTGATCTCATACAATAACTATGAAAGTTAAATAGTTCATGCACTTTACCCTACTGCTAGAGTAAGCCGTGCATAATTTTAAACTCTTGTGAAGACAAAATCAGTTTCCCTTTATTGATTCCCCATTCAAACATGGTGTAGTTTCCTTTAACTGATCCCCATTTGAAGGCAGTATAGTCCAAATTGTTCACTTTTACGTGTGATTCTTAGATACCATAGGTGTATTGTATTGTTCATGAATGCTTCTTTACTTGACTAACCAATATATCATCTCATGACCTATGTGAAATTGAGATAAGAAAAGACAGGAAGACTTGTGCATTGAGTTCACACTCCAGTAGACTACATTTGTGCTGAGTTTTTTCTTTTCTCTTCTAATATATGTAATATAGCCCAGCTATTCTATCTAGAAGAAACATAATAGAAATACAAATTTTTAATAGAAAAGAGTCTTATAAATATTAAAAGGACAAATTTTATTCTTTTCTCTTGATCTTGGTAAAAACATTAAACTTTCATCTAAAGTTATTTATGCTGCATAACATGACCCACATCTGCAGACAGACATGTAATTGGCATGATAAAACTATTCCTACATAATTCAAATATATTTAAAAATATGTTACAAGCACATACAATCACAATGAAGGTACATAAAGAAAAAGTTTCCAACACATGAATTTATCTAGGATCATATAAGGCCAATTGATTCATATTTGAAAGACTGGGACAATTTCATGAGGACCAGCTACCCCGTAGTATTGGAAAAACTTGTAACATATTATTTATCAAGGTATCATAAGCAAAGATGAATACCTCACATTGAGTATGAGTATCAAGAAATTCATTTGCAAGTGGATATAATATATTAATCAAGATCAACATTTCCCCAATAAGTGTCATCAACTACCAATTGATACCGTGGTATAAGTAGAGTTTTGGTTTAGAAGTATTCTCTTATAATAAAATCATGAGTGAATAGTCCCTTATTCTTTGAATATATATAGAGCAAGGACATTAGAGGTATAAACTGCCACCACTACAAGTATACAAGTAAATATCAGAGGAAGAGTCAGTAACTAATAGTTCCATCCATATATATCTAAACAATTCTTTCCATAAAATATTAGAAAGAGTCCGATCTGTTAGTAAGACTAGAAGATTATATTTGGAGGAGATTCTAAAACAAGATTTAGTGATCAGATTATTATACACTAACTACATCAAGTCCTTAGTCCTTATTATTTAGTCATTTAATCAACTTAAACAAATATGCTCACATGCAAGGTCAGGCTGCAAAAAGACCTAGCACTTTCAATGCTAACTAAGATACTGTAAATCATACAAAACAAAATCAAATCCTCTAGGCCAACTCTGGTTCTCACCAAAACATAAAGGCACTCCAAGAATTTAGTCTTCTAACAACTTAAAACAACACCATATCTATTAGTTCCCACTTTCCATACTCTAAATACTTAATGTGCATGCAAATTGAATCAGAATACTGCAACTTGAAATAAGGCTAACAAAAAAGTCTACCAAGTTCATAGCATGTAAAAATGTAAATGCAAAATACCTGATTGACATATTATAAGAGATGTTGAGCTCTTCTTTTAACCAATTGACAACTAACTACAAACATGAGATAGAGATCAAGAGGTCAAAAACACAACCAAAATGAAGCTTGGCATACTCAAGAAAAGATTGAAATTCAATTATGCATTGAAAATAGCAAACAATAGTCCAACCTTTGAAAAATTTGGGGCTACATAAAGCCTTGAATAACATTTACTGATAGATGTAATTCATTTGCTAACATTCCATTGACTCAATCTAACAATTGCAATGCAAAACATAATATCAAAAACCCATAGTTACACTGCCCTAAGAGACAAGTGATAGCAGAATGGGGGACAAGTTTCTAGGACAAGAGGACTGAGGGGTCTTCATTTGGGGATGATAGGGGGTGGTGGTGGGGACAAGGTTGTGTATGCTATACATATGGAACCTAAAATGATAGTTATGACAAGATGTATTGCAACATAAGATATAGAGATGTAAAAGAGTAAATACTTGAATATTGCATTGAATTCAGGGTTCACTTGATAATCATACTACTAAATAATAACTCCAGTCAACACGAAAAGTTTGGAGGCAGGGTGGGGAAGTGTTTTAAACTACTCTTAATTAATTTTCCTTCCTTCAAACTTTAGAACTCCTTCAGCAGGCCCTTGAAACCTACAAACATTTAGTAGACCCAACTGTCTCTCTCAATGATGATAAAATTTTATTGAAGGAATATTCTTGAAGAACTACAATGAGAGTTGGTTGCTGACTAAGAATAGGCCCTAGATAGACACCAATCATATTAAAAGTAATTTACTTTAGGATTGAAGATGTTTGGGGATCAAATACATATGGGGGGATCAATTATGAAGTGTTTATGCAATTATTTTGTTCTGGTGATATGGTTAGAGGACCTATTGAACAGGCCCTAGATTAGTGACCCCAAAACCAAGGGTTTGGTGGCAAGTGTGTTGTGTAAAGGGTAGAACCTTAAAATATTGAAAATCTATTGTTTGTCAACCCCTAGGAGGATTGTTTCACCCTTTGGAATCGTAGGGTTGAGTGGAGTTGTGGGTTGCTGTGTAAAATTTGAGAATTAGGCCTAGTGTGGATAGGCTAGGGGTATCAGATCTTGGGTATGGTCCAAAAGAGTTGATATTTAAACTTAGGGAGGATTTATAGATCCTAAAAGGGTATCTTAATCAGGTTTTAGTTTCCCTAGTTGTTTGGGAACTATTGGAGAGAAATCCAAATTAGTGACTGGTGAGGGCTACTAGCTTTAAGGCTAGATATGAATGTTGGGTAAGAGATTAGTTGTCCAAAATGAATGGATGGATGGAACATGGTGGAAAGGCCATGAGGAGATTATTCACAAAGGAATAATTAAGGTTTAAGCCTTGGAAGAAGTTATGGTGTTTGGGAAACTCTAATTGCACTTGGGGTAGCCTGGAAGGTAAGTCATTGAGGGGACATTGGAGTAAAGAGTTGTTGCTAAATGAATAGATTTGCTATCTGATATGAAGAAGGTGGATACCACACACCACCTATGAATCATAGACTAAGAGTGCATTGCACTTGTTATGGCACTTAGGAATGTAGTTTCTTCATGTGATGCATTGGTCTTGGGGATCAATCTCGGTTGGGTGTCAATGGTGGGATTTCTCAACAAGAAGTAATGGAACTGGTTGGGATTCATTGGAGTGACCTTGGAAGATATAAGGATGAAATTTTTAGACGTTTAGGTGTTATTCACCATTTAACTAGTCACTTTGTGTCCCTGTTTCATTTAGAGATTGATTGGGACAAGATTCTCAATAAGGATTGGAGCATTGATCAAATTGGTACACTTGAGATTGTTGCTTGGAAATCCTTGGTGAAGGAAGGCTCATTCCTTTAATTGTGAACTTATTGGTTGGTTGCAGACCAGCCACACCATTCTATAGTTTTCCCTAATACTAGAGAGTTGGCAAGTTCTTCTTGGCCAAGGTGGGGAGAGTTCATAGTCTTAGACTCCTGCAGGCTTCTTCTAGCCACTTCTGAGGCAATTTGGACAAAGGCATTACTCAAAATTCATGCTAAGACTATAGGCCACTCCTATGCTTCAAATAAAGTGTTGAAATTGGTGATATTAGAATGAATTTCACAAATTCATGTTATGGGTAGTAGTAGTTGTGGATCATTTTAGACCTACCACATGCGAAGTGTCCATTTTATGTTAGTTTGAGCTTCACTTGGTTTCAAGAATACTATAATATTCTCTACTTAACAAGGCCAACCATGTGAAGGTGGAAGCTCATCTAGCCTCACCCCCTCCCCCTAACATCAATCTAAAGTAACCATTATCATCTAATTACATACTTCATTCATTAATTCATCAATTTATGAACTATAACATTCAATCAATACAATCACATCACATTCATTAATATGATATAAAATTGATTAATACACAATACTAATCAAGAATTCATTAAGACATAACAATATTGATCAACATAAAATCAAAATTAGTATTAATATGCATCATTCATACATAATTACTTAAAAACAAAGTTCTTTCATTATCCAACAAGGTTTATCAAAGAATATTTTTAAAACATCATTTCTTCTTTTTGTTTTTCTCAGCTCTCTTAAGAAAAGCGCTCATAGGAGCATCCATATTTGCATCATTCTCCTCCTCTTCTGACACGTGTAATATCAAATTATGATGGCTCCTTCTCTTTGGAGGAGCAAGAGGCTACTGCACTAAAGGGGGCTCTATTGCAAGAACAAGTGAATAGGATAAATTGGCATACTCTTTTTCTTTTTTTAATTGTTACTAGTCTATAATTAAGTACTAGTACAACATAACATGCATTTTTCTTACCTGACAATGCCACATCATGCACATTAACATCAACATGTTGAACACTTGGAACATGTTCCACTCCTTCGACATGATGTTCAACATGCTTTGAAATATTCAAAAAAAGGATACACATCAAATTGCAATTGAAGATGTTAAATTGTATTCATAATTGCATAATTAATTTCCAATAGCAAATTAATACCTCCACCACTATAATGCACATTATGGCCTTTGTCAAGAGCAGGTTCTGTGGTAGGATATGAAGGCTACAATAAAATGTTATGCACATTGTTATGTAGTCAATTTACGTTCAAAGCTAATACCAAAAAAGAAAAGGATCAACTATTCAATTTCATTTACTTTTCATCTAACCAATTTACCTGTGAGATATCATTTGGTGAACTAGATTCTTGGGCAAGGCTTATAGATTCTTCGCGTAGATGTGCAACCATGACTTTATAGCCTTCCTTCAAGGCAAGTCTTCTATCTTCATATGTGACCTCCACATTGAATTTTGTGCCCTATATTTTTTGCTTAATATCATCAATTTTGTATGTATGATTTCACTAAACAAAATTGTTTGCAACATTATATTAAAAAAAATTATTTCATATCATTGCTACTACTTACAAGTTGAGACTGGAGATTCATATAGCCACCAGAGCCAAGTTTGTGTTGGCCAAACTTTTCTAGTCTCGCTTTTGTAGCCACGGATGTGTCCTGCAATCTATGAACAATTTCAAACATCTTAGATTATATATTTACAAATATGAATAATTAGTGCATGATTATAATGTACTTAATAGTATCATGACATACCTCTTTTTGCCCTATGCTGCTTCATGATCTCTATCTTCACATAGCCTTTTCTCCTTTGCATCTTCTACTATTTCATTCCACTCCATTGGTGGAATCATAGGAGGATGGTCATACTTCGGGTTATCCTTAAGAGCCCTTCTATATTGATCCCTCATAGTCTTTATATGCTTTGCTGCTATTTTGAGAAGTAGGCCATTGTCAAAAATGTTTTTTCCAAATTTCTCGTCAAAAGATGCAATAAGCTGATTTTTTAATTCCATGGCTTGTAAATTCCACCTTTTAAAAAAAAAATAGATTGTTAGATCAATAACTTTAATATATTACAATAAATGGAAGAAAAGAAAAATTATGTAGCAATGATATGAAACTACGTACCTTTTACGTATGGTGGGTCCGAATAGTCTTAATGTCATATGAAAAAGATGTTCAAAGAAAACACTATTACCTACAAAAACATAAAGGATTTATCAGTCCAAAATGAGTAATATAAAAATAAATTAAATTTACACTTTAAATAAAAACAATTTTAAAGCACCTGGAATCTTTCGTTCTTTTAACGGAAACATAGTTTTCTTATTCAGCAATAATATCCCTTCATATGAACCAATACTAATCACGTGAACTACTCCAGGAAATGGATCAGCTTCAGTAGTACTGCTCTTTATTGGTCTATCAACTAAAACATTGTGACAATTAAAGCAGACACCAAATGAATTAAAGCATACTTATGGATACAATCAAATTGAAGAAATTGACTAGCAAAAATGTTTTTTCCTTGCATTCCATTAAGGATTTAATTTAGGATTTGCTTTCCATTTATCTTATTAATAAGATCACATTTTTGGAAAATCATTCATTCTAGAAAATGTACCTTCATTTTGTGAATATATTTGTAATCTTTGCAGGCAACAAAGAATTTGGAGTTTCTAGTGGGTAGAAATAAGAGATAGCCTAACACCTATTCTTTGGAAGAAGCAATGGAAATTGCACAACACCATGATGCAATAGCTAGTACTTCAAAACACCATGTGGCCAATAGTTGGTACATTGTCCAAAACATGATGTCTGATATTGGACTAGATAGTGTGGGATCTATTTCCATGAAGCAGTTGTGGTACAGGACACCTAACCAATGAGGTAGGGGAAAAAGTAGCTACGAGGAAAGAGAAAAAGTACCTATGATGTAGGACACCTTTCCACTCCACGAAAGGGAGAATTCAAGTAGTTAGGGTGTTGGAATAAAGGTTTGGTCCATACTTTACTAGGTGGCCCATGTTTTGTAATAAAGGCTCATGTATGTAAGGTCCATTAGCACTTTGGTGTGTTTATAAACCAAGTGGCTCAATGGGACCAAGAGGCCTTAGAATAGGGTGTTTGAGTCAATATAGGCCAATTTTATGGTTTTTGAACTTGTTGAGTTCATTAGGTAGTCGAATTTGCAAAAATGCAAAAAAGTTGCTGACAACTTTTAAAAATGTTGCTCGGTATTGTTTAAAAGTTGTTATTGTTTGTTTTAAGTTGGGGAATAGCTACTTGGTTGTTCCAATAGTCCTATAGGCCTCTATATATATCATGTGTGATCTTATAAGGTGAGGGAGATTAGGTTGTAGTCGATGCTTGGAGAAAATGAATAAAAAACCTCTGATTTACTGGTAATTTTGCTAGTACAATGGGTTGTACGGTATTGTTATGATTGCTAAGTGTGTGGATTAGTTGTAGCGGTGTGTTCATAATTTTTTTGGCTTTGATTTGACATAAATTGGAGTTGGGGTTTGCAAGTTATCAACATTTTAGTAATAAGGGGTTTGAACAACCTTGTTTTCTAGGGCCTTGTACAAATGCAACCCTAATGTGCAAATCCACTAGTGGCAACCTCTAAAACTGAGGGATATGCAAGTTAAGGGACCTAGGAACATGATTCCAAAAGTTGGAGACATGGTGAGAAGGGAAAGTATTTTTCCTAGCTGGCCCTAGGTCAAGCAAGACCATGTGCTTGACTGGTTTTTGCAAGTAGAATGGTGACAATCATATTGGGAAGCACTGTTGACCAGTGCAAGTGTTGAATCTAGTTGCAAATTGATGTGTTAAGGATTGCCATAAGTAATTGGGGTCTTGGGAAGCCACCTTGTCCATTGTTCCTTGAAGCCCTAGCCTAACTTGATCAATTAGGCCTAGGTACCAAGAAGCAGTTTGGGGGTGCTGGAGCAAGATTTTCCTAAGAAACTTTTGGATCCTTAGTAAGAGCCTAAAGAGGTGCTTGGAGTGGTGGAGAATTCCCTATGCCATTAAGGGATAGTTGGTGAAAATACAAGAAATCAGATTGGAAAGGCTACAAGGATTGTAGGCCTAGAAGTGAAAAGGTGTGCTATGGGTTTGGTATTAAAGATAGTGCATTTTTAGAACTCATGATATATTGTTGTTTATGTTTATGATAAGATAATGTGTGATTTTTTATCATCTATGTTTAGGATAGCTTTAAATGGTCCATGGTCTGTTATCACAATGAGAGTTCAAGAATATAAAAGTATCTATGCACATACATCCTAGAGAAACATAAAAGACAAAATTAAAAAATATTTTTAAAATGATGTTTCAGTTTACTTTTCGATTCAAAATTTAGATTTTTTTTTCCCATGTGAATCTGAAACATTAATTTCAAAAAGTAGCACAATTTTATTTTCATAAATGCATATATAAAAAAGTCTTAAATAGTAGGTTGAGTAGAAATATATGCAAAATGATTTTTATTTAATCTTTTAATAAATCTTTAAATAGAGTAGAAATTTCTCAAATAGTGATCAAATGAGATATTTTTAACAATCAGATTTTGCAATAGAGAGTAAGGATTTTATGAGTAGTTAGTTCACAAGAATTCATCTCTCATGAATGGAACATATAGCAATCATTGCATCTAAGAAAGGTCTTCACACGAATGAAAAATCAAACCTTCTTATGAAGTCATCCCAATACGCTTCAATGAAGCCCCTTTTACTCATCAATTACTAAATAAGAAATAAATTCTAGAACAAGTCAAATCTCAATATCAAAATTCAACTATCTACATCTTTTATCTATTAAAAAAACTAATTTTTGAATAACAAAATTGAACCATTCCCATGCTAAAATATTGGGCACTTTTTTTCGTGGCTAGATAGCCGGTGACAAAATCTTGCCTAGGTAGTACAGAAGGCTCACATGAAAAAAGTCTTCATAAGGGATACCTCCTCAAGGTTTCATTTTCATTGTTTCCTCCACTAACTTGAAAAGGATCATCATTTTTGTTTGTGGGTGCAATTGATTTCAAAAGCTATTATTATTAAAGAAATAGCCTTTCAATTTTAGCATGTGGCAAGATTCTTTGTCCCCCACTCAACAACTTTCACCAGTCCACAAAATTTAGAACTCCATTTTTTTATCAGTGCACTCATATTTCTAGACCTTATATTTTGAATTTACTTAACAGGTTTCTATGTCTAACCATCGTCTACCACTTATCTTTGTTACCTATGATTATAAAGTTGCTCAACAATACTTGTTTCACATCCTAGGCTGGCATGGCAGTGTCTTTGAGGGAACTCCATGTAGGAATTGAAGAGAGAAAGATAGTACATTATCTATGAGGAAGCTTACTTTCCATTGATGGCATTCAAAGTTTAAGAGCTTTAGTAACCTCATTATAACTCAAATTGAATTCACATTAATAAGAAGGCTTTATTCTTACTCATAATTTCAACACAAAGTTAGTAGCTAAATTATAAAATGAGAACTCATGTAGAGATTAAATGTTGCATGTGAAACTAACAACTAGAGATAGGAATAGATGGTACCAACATATTATAGGGAGAAACAGTCAAGCGTCATGAGCCCAAAAATGTCGAAAGTGCAAATGAGAAGTCATGAGGAAAAGGTGTACATGACAAAACTGAAATGTCTCTCTATGTGTGGGTGTATATGTGTATATGTATGTATGTATGCGTGGTGTGTGTATGCATGTGTTTGTGTGTATGCAGGCTTCTGTAGATGTCATGGGTAAAATCATAGATCTGTGTCACCACTTATGATATCAAAAGCCTATTTTTGTCAAATCTCATTTCACTATCAAAACTCAATTTTTTCAAAAACTAAAAATACCCTTTTGTAGATCTCATGTTCAATATGATCATTATATAAATTTTTGAGTGTTTTGATTAGTTATAATATGTTATAATTTTAAAATATTATAAGTCGATATTTCAACATTTTAGAAGATTCTCCCTCAAAAAAAGGGAAAAATAGTAAATCCTATCAAAAAAATTAAAAAATTATATTTATCTCTAGAGGAGAGAGTCCTCTTCATGAATATGTAATTATTTTTCAAGAAGGTGTAGATTTGATAAGGAAGTTTTGATGGGAGGAAAAAATTGTTGGATTTTGATAAGGTCGAGCTTGATTACTTATAACAAAGAAAATATACATAAAAAATAATTATTTCTTTTTTTTTGCACTAGATATACAAGTCATCTATAAGATATTTTCAAATTAGAACAAAAAAAGATGATTTTCATATACTTTTTTGATGAGAACTACACCCTATGTTTTTTATAATTAAAAAAAAGACTTCAAAATAAAATAAAATGAATAAATTATTACTCAAAAAAATAATAAAAATTATAGCCATAAAATTCATCCAATTCTACACATTTCATCAGTTTACATCATCTTCAAATTCTAAACAAAAATACCATTTTGTTTGTCATTAATGTTGAATTGTCACATTCTGATATCAGGTTTCTTTATAAAAGGTGACATAGGTTTGTGTCTCTCTCTCTCTATGTGTGGGTGTATATATGTGTATGTATGTATGTATGCATGGTGTGTTTATGCATGTGTTTGTGTGCATGCAAGTTTTTGTAGACATCATTTAAGCACTGATATGCTACTTCGTTGTTTATCAACTTGTACAAATACATTACAAAATATAGCAAAACAAGGTTTTACCAGTTCTAGTGGGCATAGATGAGGATGTTTGCATGGCCCTTGTTGCCGACAATGCACTAGGCAATAGTGGACCAGCAACTGAAGGAGGAGTCCACACTTCATCATGAGCTGAAGAATACAATATTGTTACCAAAGAAATTTGCAATGGATAAAGATCAAATGGGATACTAGCTAGAAATGTCCACAAAAAAAGAGTAAGTTTTATAGTGTTGATGAAAACAAACAAAGTGCTACTTACATGAAGGTTGTGCACAGCAACCATCACCATGTTCACCATGTGATGTCACAAATGGCACATATGTCTATACAAGTACACATAAAATTAGAGATCATGATCCGTAAGATAGTATAAAATATTCATTTCTATTGAACTTCTATTATTGCTTTAGTCAAATTACCGCTTACCTGCAAAGATTGGATTGTACGACCCAATTCTGTTCTCAGTGCCTCTTTCTCCTCACTTCTATCACCCTCTATGATAATGTTAACAAGTTCATCAATGTATCTTTTCTTGATTTTCTAGGTGATGAACACAGGGTCAGTACTAAGGGTGATGTTATGTAGATATGAAGCCCATATTTTAGATCACATTTGATCAGCGATCTTTCTAGCTTTTTTCTATCATTTGTGACATCAAATATCAGTAAAATTTCATCAAAATAACTCCAAAGCCATAAAGAAAAGTTCATAATAATATGACATTTGTTTCTATATTAACATTAAAATTTACAATAATTAATGTTTACTGAAGGTGTCTGAGATGGTGCATCCATATCACCTTGTGAAATAAAATAGTAAGTCTTAGAAATCAACAGTGAAATTAAAGTAATAGACTTACCAAAACTTTTTATTAATAATAAAGTAGATTGTATATGTAAATCATTTGTCTTAAGTTAAAAATTTAGTGTAACTAATGTGTATATCTAAAAAAATATTTGACATGTTCTACTTAATGTTTATATGTGCACATATGGTTTAGAAAGAAAAGTTTGGTCGTACAAGACCCCATCATAGTTGACATTGATCCTACCTAGACATTTCATTGATCATCATGATCTTCATCCATGTTATCATCATCATCATCATCACCATCATCGTACTTGTCACTTTGATTGTTGTCGTCACCACCATCATCTTCATCACCATCATCATCATCTTCATCACCATCATCATCATGACCATCATCGCCATGATCATCATCAACATCATCATCATCATCATTATCACCATTATCATTAGCATGACCAAAATCATCACCATCTTCTTCATCTTCATCACTGGGTAACTGTTGTTCCTGATAATCATTTACTTCCTCCTTTGCTTCTTCAATTTCTTCTTCTTCGATCACATTATACTTTATTTGCCTTCCTCTTGGGTCATGTCTAACAACAAATGACCAACCTAGTTTGTGTGGAACACCAAAATAAAAAACTTGCTCGCATTGGCTTGGAAGAACATAGGGCTCATCTTCGACTGGCTCAAATGACCTTGTATTAATCATAGTAAATCCACTATCATGTTCAATAACAGTCCTATCAAGATCATTTCGATTCAGTCATAACTTGAACCATTTTATGACAAATAGAACTATTTTAAATGAATTAAAGTTTCACTCAAGTATATCATCCAAAATTCCATAGTATCAATTTTTAGATCATTGAGGATGTATGTCAGTTCTAGATGAAATATTGGTGATCACAAAGACAACACTTATCCCAGAATCACACATTTTCTTCGTTTCATCTAACTTGTTCGTGTGGAATTTATAGCCATGGTAGTACATAGCTTTGTGATGTTTGACTGGCAATTATTCAAACATGTCAAGATTATTTTCATTGATCTATGAGTTGATATTAAACTTATGTGTGATGATTAGTAATCTTATGCGTACCTTTGTATCTCTTAAGCCATATATTAGATCAAGTACCATTTGTGTAACATTGGGATCTCCATTATGATGAGCTTATTTTACCAATGATACACCACCATCCCATGTTAATGAGTGACTATTTTCTTGAGACTGTTCAATCCATACCATCATCCAATCAAAGATTGTTTGCAATATACAAGTGTAGTGCATCCCACTCATGACCAACTATAAAGAAGACAATTACACTAGTTAGAAACAACTTATATATATTGATGATGAATAATAATTATTAAACTACAAAAAAAACTTATAATTACCTCTCACCCTCCTCAATCTACCTTTCCTTGTCAGGTACTCCCCTTCGAATTTGTCATTAGAGTTGGGATCCCAAATGTTATCTACATGGATATCTGCTACAAACTTTGGAAGATATTCAGTAATTTACACCATGGTCTAGTATATTATATATCCCTCAATCATAGAACCCTCAGGATGTGCTCTTTGGTTAACCAAGCCCTTCATAAATTTCAAGTTTCTCTCAACCATCCACATTGATCTAGCTTGTATAGGTCCACACAATTCAATCTCCTCAACTTGATGTATGAGGTAGTGTGCTTGATATTTGAAAAAAGTTGGAGGTAAACACTTTTGCATTTCACACATAAGCTATGGAGTTTTTCTCTTCCAATATTTTATATCTTTTTTGTCAATTTTTTTAGATGATAACCACCTAAAAGAGATTCAACACGCAAAACCACATAAATGAGATTTCAAATAAAATTATACAATAGATTTAAGATAAAAAGCTACAAATCTAAGAAAAACCACTTCTAACCTGTGTATTTTCCAAGATCATATATAACTTGTTTAATATTGTTGCCAAATTGTTGTGGAAGGGATAGAGGTAAGACGAACTGCAATTATTAAAAATGATCATTTCAATATATTATTAAATAATGCAATAGGTAGTACATTCAATCTTACAAATATACTATAAATAGAGAACATGACTTACCTTGATGAAGGTATGCCAATCATGTGTTTTCAACACTGGCCCAAAATCACCTTTCTTTGATAGAAGAGTGCTTATATTTGTAGCAAATCCTATTGGAAATATATATATATATTTTTATGACTTCTTTTAATGCATCACTTTGTTGCTCCATTAATAACCAAGGAAGGGCACTTGTATTTATGTAGTCTCCATTTCTATTTGATTCAATGGAAGCTTTTAGTGCATGATTGGATTCATGAATGTCGGTACATATTTTGGCAATTTGTTGTTTATCTCGCCTTCCATCCAACATTTTTCATAGTGTCTTTGTTACATTCTTTCCAATATGCATAGCATCAAACAAATGCACAATTGGGAGATCTTTGTAGTATGGTAACCTACTAAATTGAGTAGGATAACTTTTCATTCCTCTAGGAAGTTGGTCATTGCTGCCTTGACGATCTTCACAAGCATCAATTACAACATTAGTAAATATAAGATAATATCACAATATAAATTTTAAACTTCAGATGACAAATTGGATATTACCTCGACAATTTAGTCAATCATATTCCAAATTCCATAAATGAGGTGTCATTCTTCGTGGCCTTGATGATGTCTCTTCTTTCCCATTGAAAAGATGTTTTTTGGCAATTCGATACCTATGATTATTGTGGAGAAAGTGTCTAAACTCATCAAACACCTGCTTTCTTAAAGTTCTTGAATGACGAGATTTCATCTTTGGACCACAAACTGGACATGCAAATTTTTCCTTTGTCTAAAGACCTAAAAGATCATGTAGAAGTGGATCATGTACAATTATCATGTGCAAATTAAACATTTGATAGTAATGTGTAAGAACTATAATAGACAAAAAAAATGTGATATTAACAATATAACATACCGCAAAAATGAGTTAGCCTAGGGGCATCATGTATTGTCCATACAAGCATTGAATGGAATTGAAATTGTCGATGTCCTATCAGTCTAGAGATGTCATACATACTGATGTCATTCCATAACTTCAACAACTTGTCAATTAGGGGCTCAATATACACGTTCATATATTTAACTTGGTATTTACCTAGCAATTGAATGAACATAAACATTACATTATTATTATGACCATTTTCATGCACTATTTATAAATTAATTTAGATAACTATAAAATGAAAAAATACCTGGCATAATCATTGACAACATTATGTGCTCCCTCTTTATGGACATCCAAGGAGGAATGTTATTGTTAATAACAAAAATAGGCCACATTGAGTAAATAGATCTCATATCTCCATATGGATTGACACCATCCACTGCTAATGAAAGCTTTAGATTACGAGGTTCTTCTTTAAAGTGTGACCATGTTTCTTCTATCTCTTTAAATGCAAAACCATTAACAGGCATTCGCATAATGTCATCCTAACTTCTATTGCATGCATGGTAATCCAAAAATTGTGCCAAGCTAGTGCACTTGAATAACCATTGAAGACGTGGAATAATGGGAATGTACCGAAGAACCTTGTGAGGCACTTTTTTTGTTATTTGATTTGACCGATATCTACTACTATGAAAATCAAGGTATTCTGTTGCAAATTCATGTTGTTTATGATATAGAATGTGATCATTGGGACATGCATGTATTGTTTGATACTTCATTCCAATCTGATCCATAATGTTAGACAATTCTCGGTATGAACAAGGCAAAATGTTTGATGGTGGTAACAAAAACTTAGTAATCAACCTACAACAAAAAAATGCATTGTTAATATAATGAATAGTAATTGTATGCTAACATTGAAGATGACAAAAATGACATACCTTAGCATACGTGACATTGCTACATTGGATATACCATTCATAACCTTTAAGTTCACCAACAACACTATAGCCAAGAGTAGAGTTGTTTGGGAGCCTTCGTATAAGGGCTCATGTGCCTTCTCAAGTAAAGGTATATCAAGACCATCTTCATCATCATCATTAGATTTGCTAGTACCATCATTGTGAGCCTCTTTATCACCTACCCCAATACCATCTTCTTCAATCATGTCCTCTAGCACATTATCATCTTCTTCCATGAGAGTGTTATCCTTAGCTTGGGTATTCACACCTCCATGTTCCTCCAGTAGGAAATCCACATTCAGCAATGGACAAAAATCATGACCCCCTTTAACATGAATATGTTGCCTACAATTACTCTGGGCTGTTATGATTAGAATTCTTCAAGTCTTTAAGCCTTTACACTTTTTGCAAAGACAATAACATTTATTAGGTTTTCTTTGGAACTGAGCCCACAATTCAACCATTGTCTCATTTTGTTTAGAATTCATATTGTCAGGCGTGGTCTTTCTTCACAGGAAAATATATCTACAAATAAATTAGACATGTTGTGATTAATGTTTATATTTGCACATATGGTTTTTCTTGATTAATGTTTTCAAATGTAACTAAAATGATCCTATAATTTCTAGAAGGTGTAGATGTTTGCAAAATGTGGATTTATAGACAATGTATATTAATTATTTCCATCTGAAAGAGAGAATCTTCTATTAATCAAAGTTGTCAAATAGGTCAGAGATTCTTTTTATAGAGAGAACAACCCAATCTAGAACAAAAATATGATCTAATAGAAAAATCATATGCTTGTTTAATGAATAAACTTGTTTTTTCTTTACCAAATGGCAAAGAAATTTCTTTTCTTGAGTCTCATCACTGAAAAGGATCATAGGTCCGGCATTTTACTCATCAAGGTTCAATTATCCAATTTCCATATAGCACGATGCTTAGAAAATAAACTGATGTGATTTTATGAAGATAAATCTAGTCCAATTGCATTGATTGAATACTTAAGGCATGAAATAGTCATTATTATATATGAAATTTATCAAAAGTTAGTTCATAAAAGAAGGCAATCTACGTAAGATATTTTAGTAATACTTTTAGTTTTTAACTAATATAAGAGGCTTAGATGTATCTTCCTTCAAATTTTGGCTTCTCCTTTGACCCTTATTGGGTTGTTTTAACAATTAATATATTACACATAGAATGCCAAAATATTACCAAGACCTCTCTACAAATTTGTTTCGGATTGAGACCTCACATGTTTGAAAATTCCATAAACTGAGGAATGAAGCACAGTGTGAATCTTGAATAGAACAAAATCAAATGGGTATATGAAACTTCAATAGAACAAAATGTAGCTTTGTTTCCACCATACCAATTCATGTAAAGCTAGAATACTGATGTTTCAGTAGTTGAAAGTTATGCAACTGTCTAGAATCCAAATATGTTATGTGCAACATCACTTTGCAGACTTGCAATGAGGATCAAATAAAAGAGAAAAAATGGAACTTTCTCAGTAGATGTATTAAGATATATTTGATCTATAGAATTGAGTTTAGCATCTTATAATTATGATTATATTCATGTTAAGCCATGACATTGTGATTTTGTATGCTACTGAAAGCTCTCTTGATTTAGCCTTCCCTTGGTCAACAGATGAACATATCAATTGGAAAAATAGCTAAAATGTAATAAGTGTTTCATTTTCAATCTTGAAATTCAGATCATTTTTCAATTCAAAGTGACCCAAGAAACTTCTTATTGAACCAAACACATTGATACTATTTTATGTTTAAAATGCTCTTCTATCAATTCAAAAATGAAAAATAGATTTTAACATTTATTAGATCCCTATGATTGAATCTATAGTTATCTAGAATGTGGCCAATTAGCCATATCTCATGTCAAACATTTATTTAACTGTACTACTTGGTGTTGCTAGAGTTTATAATTGTATCCAAGGTGTTGGTTATAACCTGAAGATATTTCGGGTATAAACATAGTAAGCTACTTAATTTTAAGGATTCAATTTTTTATGAGTTCCATGATGCTGAGAATGGTAGGAGCTTGTTAATAACTTGGTTGATATCTACAATTCAAAAGTAGCTTCTTCTATGGAAGGAGCAAGTTTTTAAAGAAATGATTCATCTTTTTTCCATAGGATTTTAAATATATCCAAGAATTGCTACAAAACTTTTGTGCTGGAAAGTAGTGATAGTCAAGAGAAGTTTCATGCCTGTCTTACAAAAATGAAGGTCATGATAGATTAACAAAGGAAGGAAATCATATATAGTGGTAGAACTACTACACTTTAAAGCAATATGAGATTTTAATAAGGAATACTCCAGTGCTACACTTAAAATTGGATCTTAGGTTGTGTAAAATGGTAGTTTGAAGGAAAAATAGGTCATAGATTAGGTTTGTACATAAAAAAAAGTAGGTTAATTTTTAAAGGAAAAGATAAAATAGAAGTGAGTTAAATAACAACTATCAGCTACTAATTGCTGAAGATAATGTTCACCAATTACTACCACATTGAACCACAGGCTTTTCTTTTATTAATGAAAACAACACAATTTTTCCTTTCTAAATTAGTATCCTTTCCTAAATTTGGATATCCTATAATTTTTTGTGAAGACAAAGTTAGTGCCCTTATAGGAACCAATGTGAGTTGCCATCATGCAGCCCACTTTGTCTAGAATAAAAGACAAAGCATTTATGCTACATCAATTTGTGCTCGACTACTGAAATACACCTCTGCCATGGATATAAAGCACAATGAGAATGAGAGAAATTCTATTACCTGTTACTTGAAAATAAAATTAGTTGAGGAGGCAAGGGTGCATGAGTTTTCAAAACTTCATGTGCTTCTCAAACAGTTTCTGTGGATAATAGGCAAAGTCTTCACATAACCTCATACATTTTATTATTGAAACACAATCAATATTTTGTTGATAGGGAATGTTTAGTAAAATGAAGTAGAGAAAAAGAAACACAATTGGAGTACCACCCTTCTACCAAAAAAACACACCTAGTATACAATAATGGATAAGATCAAGACAACAATAATACTGGTCCTTTTGTTGATACGCCTTTTGAAGGTTGAATAAGGTTCCTGATTTTGCTAACCCACTCTATTTTATCTGCTATACTTTCTACTTTCAGCAGAATTGCATCATGTTTTGGAATAGAAAGCCATGAAACAAAGATCAACAACCATTTGAGCATAGAAGGTGCCAATTTAAGATACAAATATGTGCACTTGCAGTTTGAAACTTGAACCCCAAAAAGAAACACACCTTTTAGTACTATTTTGTATGAAACCTTGTTGTTGATTTTGAATGTAAGACTTATAGCTACAGCATCAGGACCATTTTCCTTTTTTGAGTTTTTAGAACTTGATTTAGCTAGAGCTGGAGAATCATAAGTACCATCATTTGATACCTTCTCAATAATATAGTCTTGTAACATGAAACATTCATTCAGTAAAAATTATCAGCAAGCTTAGCAAAGACATTAATTCATTAAAAAGTTTTGTGGTGCATGCTAGATAATCAAGAAAACCAAATACTTCATACAAAATTACACAATGGATAAACATACAGAAAAAATCAATCTCATTTTTTTGTTACTTGATTTAGAAGTTTAAAGGTTCCAATTACAAAACAATTTTTGTATCCTTTGGGGAACTTTTGAAAAAGACCAAATGCCTTTAAAATCACAAGAGATCAACTTATAGTATACTTAAATGTTAGTAAAGATCTGCATTGTAAAGTTTCCTGGAAGTGACTGGCACTCTCAAATTTGCATTCAAAACAATAGTCATGAACTATTTCAATGTACATTTGGCAAAAATCAATTACATATAGAAACAGTGTAGTATAGTTGTACTAATTAATCATGCACAATATAATTAGAGTGCACCTGTGACCAATAGATCTTGACTAAAAATATACACTTCGATGATCTGATCAAAGTACTTTGAATCAAGATTTCCAAATTTAGTTCTTCCCTTCATTTTGGCATAACCACTAAAACTTATGTATAGATAACCATAACTAGTGATTAGCCATAATTTTACAATGCTTTCAATGATGGAAATTACCAACCACCACTAGAATGAAATCAAAACTAATTTGGTAAATGGAGAATAATGCAAATAAGTACATCAATTATAACACACACAAAGTAGTTAAAACATATTTTGACTTTGAAAAGTATATTGGGAGCTTTTTAGACACATTTCATATCACTTATTCTACTCTTTCAATTCCCAATATAGAAAACAGTTCAATGCATAGGATATTTTGGACTCCAGATTGGTAGTACATTCAAAAATGGAGAAATTTGAAACAAAATTTTTGACTATCAAACAAAGTAACAATAAAAGATTCATCAGCAACTTATACCTCCAAATTAATGACTCCTCTAAAATGCCTTTCTTTTGGTTTTTTTGGTGTAACCAACCTGCGAGAACATCAAACCTAATTCATTAAGATGTATAACTTCAATTGAACAAATTACAATTCTATTGTACACATCAAATGCAACAAACCTTTCCAGATTTCTCATTCAAAACAAACCACTGCCGACTCCAACCATTCATTTTTGCACTTTTCTTCAGAAAATACCCTGACATCATCAATCAATCTTATTCAAAACCTCATATAAAATTCAAGAGTAGATTACCACAGTGATGGGCAATTTCTTTTGATTCATACAGTTGTACATAAATTTATACTTCTATAAAGAATCAGATAAACAAGCCCCAGCATACCAAAACTACATTATTAAAAGTAATTTTCAAAAAACACATAAAAATATCAGAACTTTGATGCTTTATAATGTTTCTAGACTATTTATAATCCAATGCATCTCTCGTTTGCATAAAAAATGCAGAACCAAAATTCAAAAAACTAGAATATTCTGAAAGTAAGCTTTACTTTGATTAGGTTTTCAATCAACTATTTCCTTCTAATTCAAATTTTTTTTTGATTGCATGTCTAATCAAAGGTTAAGTTAGACAATTTATGTCAAACCCTAGAGTGCAGAATCTGCATACCATATGCTGAAGTTTAACATAAATGTATAGACAAATCTTACATTGTGGCTATCAATGACCAAGAAATAAATTTGAAATAACAAGGAGCTACTGGATATGGATTCTTCAAAAATGAGTAAACAAAGTTTTCAGCTAGGCATTGGCCTACAATGTGAGTTATTAGCACATGTCTCACACACGTCTCAGTTTGAACATGCTAGCTAGTGGGTTATGCCATTAAGAATTAGTGAGAATGAAACCTAATAAGTAATAATGTTGTGCATATGAATATGACTTATCAAAAAAAAGAAAAATGTTATTAATGAATATATTCATCATAAGGTTAACCACTAAAAGAGATGGCAGAGTCCTCAAGGCGAAAAAAGGATATTAATTCTAAATCAGTTGAACATATAAAAAACATTGGACATTTTAAATGCTATTTAGAGTACACATGGATTGCCAAACTAGAATTGATTCTTGAGCATGATCATGACGACAAAATCTAGGAGTATAAAAAAATTGTAAGTCAAGATAGAACCATTTCCCCTTTAGACTTCTACCTCTCAGATTAGTAATATCTTACATTTTTACCTTAATAAAAACAATTGTTTGGTCGTGCCACAAAACAAAAAAGAATAAAATGTGAATAATAGACGAGCTAAACGGAAAGAAATCCCATTGAAACCTCCATTTTCCAAATTGGGGTCCATATAAACAATTGATCTTTGTATTTTACCATAATAAAACTAAACAATTATAATGACATTTATTTACAAACCTGAAAGAGAATGGTGAGTCGAGCCAATGGAGTAGTACAGGTTTTGCTCATAGCACCAACCACCCCTCCTGCTAAAAGCTGCGATATCATCCCAATGTGTGAATGTTGTATGGAATGTTGCATATACTTCTTCATCCCTCTATCCACCCCACCATGCTAGAATTGCTTTGCACTATTCAGTGACCCAGCTGATCCTGTCGTTAACTGTGTCCTATGAGGAGAAGTAACCCTTGCCTCTAGCTAAAACTTTTTAAGACCTAATTCATTGAAAGAGAAAAAACCCCATAATCAAACATGGGTTACCAATTCATATCTACTGCTCTAAATCAGAAAGAGAAAAACATGGAAAGAGAATTCCAATCAAATGCTCCCAAACAACACATCTCCAAATGAACCTGCGCACACCAAAATCATAGAAGTTATAAGAAATGTTTCTCATTTTTAATGGTTGGTTGAAATTTTGACCAACACAAGGCTTACATGTAAAAAAAAGATATTTTTGCCTTTAGCATTTCGACCAACCTAAACTTATTTTAGGGCAAGGTCTAGATAGAAGCCAACTACCTTCACGTCTTGAATCATAAGAAAATCAACCTCTTTTGTGGATCTCAATAGTCTCTTAACTATATAATTATTTTCATGGGAGTCAATACCACTTACATTCCATGAAATACATTTCATGTAGCTCATTGATTAACCCTTTATCTAACATCCAACAAAGCTTGACTGATCTTCAAGAAGTTAGGTATGTAAACCTCACAGGGTTCGATCTTTGTTTTGGGGGGTTCCCACTAGGGGGACTGCCCCTCTTTTTTTTAATAACTGGATCTTCATTTTCAATGTAATCCTTAGGCTTGCTAGATTCCCTAGATCTCCTCTTATGAGGACTACTCTATGCAACAAAAAAAAAACCTTCTACCTCACCCCAGATCCTTCCATCTGCATATTAGAGACATTGTCCCTCTATCCACATACACCTCTATCCTCATGCACTACAGTCATTGCCTCTTCCTCAATCATCTTCATTACAAAAGGGGGAATTAGTGTGGTCCCCCTCTTAGGTAGATATTCTAAAATGTTAGGCAGAGAGGCAAGGGTGGAGGAGCTAGAATAAAAGTGACTTCAAAGCTTGAGAGTTTGTTATCTTGTTAAGTATCATAGATAACTTTTAGCCCATTAGTCTGATCTAGACTAAAATTCTTCCCTCCCTTCACTTTCTCTATATCATAGGGTAGCACCATCTCCACCTTCTCTACTAACAAGGGTGAGGGAGAGGTAGAATCAAGGTTAGAGTTAATAGGTGTTTTTCACCTAGAGTCCAAAATAGAGTGCTTTCTCATGTAGGGTTTTATTTTAATGGCCTCCTCTTTGTTTTTTATTTTCTCTATCACAATTTTTTGGGCATTTATCCTTCCATGCCTAGGTTTTTCCTTATTTCTAGGGAGAACAAAACCGATACTTTGAATGTTAGGTAAGGAATCAAATATCTTGGGGTGAGGTCTCCAATCTTAAGAGGAGGTGTCATTTTATCAAAAGCACCTTTGAACTAGTCCAGAGGTTTTTTGATATTTTGATTAGATTTCAGATGAGTCCTTGGGGGTGCAAGTATATGAAAATGATTCTTGATCCTGTCCACAAAAATTCTATGCTTAACAAAAGGGTTAAAAATAATTGGCTCTTTAGGATTCACACAAGGGGAAGGGCCAAAATCATTTTTAATCATAGGTCAATTTCAGCATTGGTGATCCTCCCTCATGCACAAAAAACATGCATGAGGGCCTCCTAGGGAATTTATAGGGCATAAAATTGTGGACTCATGTCATGTCCCCTTTTCAAATAATTAAAAATAATAATCTTTTCTAAGGCAGACAGGCCCAAAAAGGTGAAGTTTCAAAAAAAGGGGATAATCTTTGGAAGCTAATGGAATAATAAATGAAAATTATTATTAAAATATGTTTTATTAACCCCTCTTGGATGTGAGTTAGGGTTATGCCCTCTTTTAAGGGGTTTGGAGGCATTTTGGGCTCATTCCAAAACTTGATTTTTGCTCATTTCTTTGTTGTTCTTCAGAGGCTGCCAAACCTGTGGAGAAGGAGACCCAAGAATAGGAGTTTGCAGGTTTCCAAGAAGGCTAAGTATGGGAATTTAAATCCATTCCATGTGTAGTTTTCCTTTGTGCTGAACAGTGTAGATTTGTGGGTTTTCGGGTGTGTTTTCTGTAAGAGTTTGGTGTTTTCGGTTGAGTATTTCATATCAGTTTGGGTTGTTGCTATATTTTATAATTTTATATGTTAAAATAGAGCTGAATATATGTATTGGGTCGTGGTTAAACTTCTATGATAAATTATTAGTGTTTTGTGGTGATTTTGGGCTATTTTGTGTTATTTTCGGGAGCCTGATGAACATTGTTTTTGTCCTCTGTTTGGGAGCTGTTGTGTAAATGTTATACAGATCTAGAAATGTCATTTTTAAAGATTTTATGCTGCTGAAATTTCTGTAAGAATGTACACTTTCAGATTTATTAATAATATGTGAAGCTGTGAAGTTTTTGGCACTATTTTTGGCATACCCGATTTGGGGTTTATTGAGAAATTGGTGGATCTTTGAAATATTGGTTGTTTGATCTTAAAGATCTGATTAGAGGCTTGAAATATCATATAAAATCAAAAAAGGGACATTTCAGTGGTATCAGAGCTATGATCTTGCCAGCTTGAGGGTTTGTAGAAGTTTGCATGTCAGTTTTGACAACTACCCAAATCTTGCATGTCATAATTTATGGTTGCATGTTGCTTCTAATCAGCTGCATGTCAAAATTTATGGTTGCATGCTACTTCTAATCATTTTTATGTTAGTTCTTGGTGAATTTGGTGGTTGCATGTTGCTTCTAATTAGCTGCATGTCAAAATCTATGGTTGCATGCTACTTCTAATCATTTGCATGTTAGTTCTTGGTGTTTGAAGAAGTTATAACCTATTGGGGTTACACTCTACTTTATCCAGAATGGAAAAGTATAGTATAGAGTCTTAGAGGACATGATCTTGGACAATTGATATCCAGAGTTAGAATAGTAGAAAGGATGATTATTTAGACATTCGAGATAGACTTAAGAAAATAAGCCATGACATGTCTAAACAGTTGGTTGAGCACCACCGTATGATGAATGACATGTTTTCCGACCCAGCTAAGGTGGATAAGTTGAATGGATTTCTATTTGGTAGATTTTCTCACAGGGAAAATGACACAATTACCAAGAACTTGCATGAGGAGTTTGAGAAACTAGCTTATAGCCAGGTAGAGGTCTCAAATTCTACTTTGCCACAGGAGGTAGTGGGTTTAGATGATGATTATGAGGATGTTGTTGTGCATGATGGTGAGATACCTGGTAGAGATGAGCAAACATTGAGCATTCATGACTTTGCTGAGAAAGAGTACTAGGCACAGTTAGATGCTTCATCACATGAGGTTGAGGTAGGTAGTACTTCACATGATTTGTCTAGCCAGCTAAAGGTGAACAAAGATAGTATTTTGACTTCATTATCTCATCATGACAGGATGTGAGATATGATAGAGGATCACATTCGAATGATTTAGTTACAGGGTAGACATAAGGGAGTTTAGACAAAGTCTTCTTGTGTTGACTTACAAGCGATTAGGGAAGGAATGGGAACGATCAAGTTGAGTTATTTACATCTTCTATCAAATCATGACCATCTTTTTAGCCTTGTTGGAGACTATTTAGATGCCTTGAGGAGGAAGGAGGAAGAAGTTGACAGGCTTTCTCACGAGCTGGAGGACACTCGAGCTTCTTTGGTGAATACTCCATTGGCATTACAAGACTAGGAGAGACATGGGGATAAGCATGGCATGGAATTGAGTTTAGTTTCATCTTGCACTCCTGATACTTAGCTTTCTGCAAATAGTAGATCATATGTGGTCATTTATAATGTTGCGAGTTCATCTTGCATTCACATCTAGGATATAGGGACAATGTTAGACAGGTATGTGGAATTAGTTGGTATTGGTCATATTACTCAGGTGAGGAGTTTGCTTGAGTTACCAGCTGATTATAGTTTACGGATATGGACTCGAGATTGTTATATTGGCATTTGGGATTCAGTTGACTGGAAATCTTTAACACTTTTTGGTAGTAGTGATTGTTTGGGTGCTATCATGGATTTGATTGGTAGATTGCACGGTGTTGTCTTTTCTTGTGCCAAGAGCTTATCCAATGTTGGTATTAGTTTTTATACATTGGTGTTGGGCTTTGTTCATATATCCAGTCGACCATTTTTGCTAGAATGTGTTGATGATTTTTCATATTTGGTAGTGTGCACAAATGAGTCTCAGGATCATATTGGCATTGATGACATCCAAGAGGATGCAGTGGGTAGTTTTAAAGACTTAGTTTCCTTGGTGGTTTCTTTTGGTACAGAGGAGTTGGATAGAAATGCTATAGTTTTTGATACTTCGTATGTTGATATGAGCATTGGAGTTGATTCGCATGATATGGATGGTAATACTCTAGAGACCAGTAACCTTGAGGATACTCCTTTAGATAGTGTGTTAGAGGAGGTTTGTAGGATACAGTCTAGCCAGTGCCATCATGTGTCTAGTCAGTTGAGAGTTAGTGAGCGAGACATTGGTATTGCTTGCCAAAATTTCGATGCTATTCATCAATTGTTAGTAGTTTATGGATGGGGTTCTCCTACTAGTGATGACTAGGGAGGCAGTTATCTTTACTTGATAGAGTTCCACTCTTTATGGGAGGCTTTTCGGATTTTGAGATAGGATTATATGCAATTGGTAGCTGATAGAGATTATCTTATGGAGTGGAGTAGTACAACATACGATGCATTGTTGGCCAAGGAAGATTAGGTGAGTGAGCTTACTCAGCAGCTTGAGGTGACTTCTAAGATTCTTGAGAGTACACAGTTGGCTTTCAAGGAGTCACAGTTTCATTTGGCTAAGGTGACCATGGAGTTAGAGCAACTACAGTCTTTACCAGATTCAGTACAGTCACAAGCTATGGTGTGTGGTGATCTGAGGATGTCCATGGTCGAGATTGTCAAAGACAGTGGAGATGGGGATGCATCCATCCTTGATACTAACATTGGCATATCGGGTTCATCCCCACTAAAGTTAGGTTCAGTTGAGTTGGGTAATACAACAGATTGTTATGGTATGCCTAACATGGTGGTAACCTCTAGTACTAATGGCACAAAAATTAGAGATGTTGTATCAAAGACCATGTGTGATGTTGGTGAGCCGACAGTTGGCATGGTTCTTGTTAGTAATACTACTCCCTTGGCGATGTCTTCAGAGGTAGTAGTTAGTTCCAACTTGGTTAGTGATCGATTGTAGTTAGTTACATCTGGATTGCAGTCTAAGCCACTGACTAAGATTGGCACATTCTATCAACATTCCATTGTGAGTTTGATGCCTTAGGATGAGAGTTGTGATGGGAATGACATGACAATAGGTTCTGCAATTGACAACTTGATAATACACGACTTAGAGTAGGAGTTTTGGAGTGACACTTTAGCGGGTGTCATTATTGATTCTACTCCTTTGGCTATGACATCTCCTGACTTAGCTGGTGATCGGTCACAGTGGGTTGTGTCACTTGTTCATGGTGAGCTGTTGACTAAGGTTGGTTTTTTTTATCAACATTATATTGCAGGGTATGTACATCAGTTAGCATTTGATCCTTGTGTTGAGGAGTTGATTGCAGGAAAATTTGGTTTGGGTTCCATTTCTTGTTGTTTATCTTGTGATGGCTTTTCACCATTAGGGGTGCATGGGAGTTATGGTTATGAGAAAATGACCAGTGATCTGTAGAGTTGTGTTGACTGCAGGAGTTGTATAGTGTGTGGATTCTCCATACATGGTACAGTTTCATTCGAAAGCATTCGCCATTGTTGCAGAATTGGATTGTACATTCTGTATAAGCCAGTGAGATGCATTGATGGTATTTACTATGTTGGTAGTTTGATTTGTCCACTTTACTTGGGTTTTGATGTTCTAAGAGTTTGTGTCTCATGGGTTTCTGACTATGGAAGTTGTGACTTTGGAGTTTGGTTGAGCAGTAATTGTCAGTTTGATTATGGATTCCTCTTGGTTATATTGCAGAGGATATTGCAGGAGCCTGTGTTAATTGACAATAGTATAGTTCATGACTACATTTGGGATCTAGGTGGATTTATTGGTTTATTGTTCAACCATTGTTTGAGGATAAGCAATATTTGGAAGGGGAGGACTTTTCATGTCCCCTTTTCAAATAATTAAAAATAATAATCTTTTCTAAGGCAGGCAGGCCCAAAAAGGTGAAGTTTCAAAAAAAGGGGATAATATTTGGAAGCTAATGGACTAATAAATGAAAATTATTATTAAAATATGTTTTATTAACCCCTCTTGGATGTGAGTTAGGTTTATGCCCTCTTTTAAGGGGTTTGGAGGCATTTTGGGCTCATTTCAGAACTTGATTTTTGCTCATTTCTTTGTTGTTCTTCAGAGGCTGCCAAACCTGTGGAGAAGGAGAACCAAGAATGGGAGTTTGAAGGTTTATAGAAAGGATAAATATGGGAGTTTAAAGCCATTCCATGTGCATGCTCATATAGCGTTTGCCTTTGTGCTGGATAGTGCAAATTTGTGGGTTTTCGGGTGTGTTTTTTGTAAGAGTTTGGTGTTTCCGGTTGAGTATTTCATATCAGTTTGGGTTGCTGCTATATTTCAGACTTTTAGATTTTAAAATAGATCTGAATATATGTATTTGGTTTTGGTTAAACTTCTATGATAGATTATTAGTGTTTTGTGGTGATTCTGGGCTATTTTGTGTTATTTTCGGGAGCCCGATGAGCATTGTATTTGTCCTCCATTTGGGAGCTGTTGTGTAAATGTTATACATATCTAGAAATGTAATTTTTTAGGTTGTTATGTTTTTGAATTTTTAAAAAAAATTTCCACTTTTAGATTTATTAATAATATGTGAAGCTATGAAGTTTTTGGCACTATTTTTGGCATACCCGATTTGGGGTTTATTGAGAAATTGGTGGATCTTTGAAATATTGGTTGTTTGATCTTAAAGATCCAATTAGAGGCTTGAAATATCATATAAAATCAGAAAAGGGACATTTCAACTCATCAAGGTCAAACTAGATATTTTGTGGCATAGGTGAATTAGCATTTAGAGCTATCAAGACCTAGGCATTAGTGTTAGGAATCACCATTTTAGATCTATCAAGCTTCAAAAATTTTCCAAGAGGTGCGAGGGATTGCAGGATAAAGTTCCATAGGAAGGGTGGGAGATTATTAATTGTAATCCATCTAGGGAAGTAATCAAAATATTGTCTTTACTAGTAGCCTCCTTTGACCAAGGAATTGACCTAAAATTATAGTTGCCCACTTTCTAAAAGCATCTCTTTGTGATCAGTTTTTGGGATTTGGCACCAAAAAAAAAGATAATAAATAAACTATTTTGTGTCATCCTAGTGTATGAAAAAAAGAGTCCAAATTTTCCTTCTCATATTCTATTCAACCAATTAGTTAAGAATTATGGGATGGAAAGGAGGAGACATCATCAACATAAAATAATAGACCACAATTACATAGTTTGATTTACTCATGTTTAATAGAAACAAACATATGGGAATTAGGGCATACAACAAAATATACTAGCAAGGGTCCCTTACCGCTATTCCCTTCTTCCAAAATAATGACCAATTGAGAGCACTCCTTTTTGATGAACCAGACTCCCTATAAGAGCACTAAGGTCCCCTCAATAGCTTGTTTGAATGTCCTAACTATTGACACAACAATATGTACTCTAAGAATATATCTTTTCTAATTCCTAATAAATGATTCCACTCTTGTAGTCTTTCCTACCTCACCCATCGTGATAGTTTGAAAAGTGGTCTACAAGTTGCAATACATATAAAGTTCAGGTTCTATAATGATGAATTGTTTTCTCCAATATGTAGATTGACACAAAAGATTACTTTTCCAACAAAATGCATAGTAATAAAGATCCCAACAATTGTATGTTTATGGCACATTCTTACTACTGGAAAAAAAATAATGAAAGATGTGTCTTTTGCATGCCTCCTTTGGTTGGGCTTGTTTTTCCATCTTGCTTGGACATCCAAGCAATTAAGCATACATTTTTTTATTTTTTTCTCCTTTGCACAATATGAATAGAGGGATAACGTGCCAACTTCTCCTCCATAAGTCCACTACTCCTAATTTTGGAATGATGTCCACTAATCAGTGATGACCTTGACCCTTGACAAAGACAATTTTGCTGATGTTATCACCATCTTTGGTCATTATTTGCTGCAGAGGTCACTTGAACTCCTCTTTGAAAAATACTCTTAGATTGTATTTAGAGCACTCCCTTACCTCCATACTATCAACAACCAATCCCTAGGCCTCCAGATGGTGGTCTTCCTCACCTCTATGGGATTGATCATCCCTTTCCACCTTTGCCATTATAGCTTATCTTCCTCGATAGCTTGAGCCACTACAGTCCAATTAACTCAAATTTTATTTCACCTGATCTTGTCAAGATCCAAGATATTTTTATCCTTCCAATGACCTAAGAAATTAATCGTATTTGGGTATCATAAAGAACTCAAATGTTTGTGAGTTTCAAACAAATGGTAGACCTAAATTTTTCATGAACAAACTTCAATAAGTGTTGATACACATTTTCCTCCATTATTAATGAGATAAAAATAAGTTTTCTGATATTATTATGTACAAAATGATATTTCTTCTTGGCCCTTCAGAAGCATTGTTCAAATTTGTCTCTGTATTGCTTACCTGTAAATTATAAAACCACTCTTCACAAGCTGTACCTAACTTTGTATCAATTTTTTCAAACCTTAAACCATTTTTTTCTTAAACATCAAGGGTAGACTCCGATGAAATGCATCAACAAGTCTTAATCGCTTGAACTCATTTATGTTGCCATGTTTTGCAGTCAGATCATTTTTTACTTGTACTTGTATTACTTGCATTAAGATTGTTTATTGCTATTGCAGAAACTCATCCGACTGTCATTTATTGTCATGCGCCCACCAAAATGCCATACATTCTAGCATGTGAAAACCATTTTCTATGCGATTGAAGTTTAAATAGCACCCATATCATAAAAGCCAATGTTGTTAATAATATGATAAAACTAGCACTAACAATATTCAAGAGGTGGTGCTAGCAAAATAATTTAATTTAAATTTTCAAGGGCAGGGATGGATGTGAATCTTTCACCAATTAGTATAAAAGAGAAATCAAGTCATTAAGAAAAGGAGCATCTATTCGGAATGAATATTATGTGACTTTGCACATAATTGTTAAAGCCAAAGTGAACAAAACCCCTCCAAGGATATTTAGAGACTTAAAGATGAACAACCTTCCTCCTATCAAATTATTGGACAAAAACCTATAAATTGTCTAGGCATCAAGGACAAACATTCAAGTAAAAATAATTGCAAATAGAGAAGATGATAGCAGTAGAAAATAAAGATAAGTCTATTTTCAGAATTGTGTCTAAGTGAGAAAACCAAATAATATAGAAAAATTTACAATTCTTTATTATGTTATATTTATAAATAAAAATACCAAGTATCATTTTTTAGTTATAATCCAAGAGATGCATATTAAAAAAAGAATTGAGTTGTTTCATATCCAAATCTTGAAAATATCATGGACAGCTTTTGAAAATATTTCAAAACTTAGTGGCCATGCTCTAAGCATTGTCAAGAAATGCAACCCCATTAGTTGCATATGTGAAACAAAGAGTTGAAGTTAACGGTTAATTACCTTGCACCCATCCTGTAGGTGCTCCAACAATCAGCTAAGGAGATCTATACTACCCAACTTCAATATGACTTCTACCTCCATGGATTCAAAATTTGAACTCATCTTTTTGGAGAATTTATTGCTCGTTGAGATATTATTATAAATGAGCAGCCCTGTGCCCATTTGTAATGGGGAACCCATTTCATGTAAATGAGCTATTGAGTCTCATATATATAACACTTTTTGACTCCTTATTAATCAACAAAGTCTTGCATTATAGATGGTTGTTCTCAAAAGTCTAACTCTTAATTGTATCTATGAATGTCTAATGCATATGTGTTTTTATCATTGTTACTTTTGTGGACTAGTGACCCATAATTCATAAAGCTCTATTTAAGTTATAAGAGGATATATGTTGAGCATGAGACTCTTCATTTCTGTTATTTCCTCTGTTGCTTTTTTCCTCCTTTTGTTTACAATAAGGCTTATGCTGGAACAGGTGAATAATTGGCCTTGTAATCATGGATATTGACTCACAAACCTATCATGCATTTGCGTGGCTTTCCATGATTGGTAGTTAAGAAGGATGGATTTATTCTAAACAAATATTTAGACCAACAAGTCAACCCTTGATCCATTGGGAACGACCTCATTGATCTTGCTTTACCACATATAATCTCAAAATCCAAAATATTAAAATGTAACTAAATGACACAACCACTGCACAGTTGTCAGACTCTTGTATATGATGACACACAGAATAAGCCACTCCTTTTTTTGTCATCAAACCTATGTTACTAAAATGGTTGCTTTGACAAAAATACATGAAAAGATGTTATTTCCATTTTACATTTATTTTCCATCAAAAGAAAGTTTGTGAAAATGATTGTTGAATGTCTCCTAACACATGGCCTAGAAAAATATACAAGAAGAAAATGATGTCAATTTGCAGTCTTGTTTCATTTGAATGAGAGAAGTTGTTTCTTCTAGCATGTATCTTGCATTGACAACAAGCAGTGGCAGGTCCATGAGACATCGACACATAACTAGTCCCACAATAGTGGCCTTTCCTACTAGGATATTATGTTGTAGTTGTTGTGTGATCAGTGTTAGTTTTTGAAGGAAGATGATCCAACCATAATAGTGGGAACTCATCTATAGATTACTGGTTTACCATAAAATTTTGTGCACAGTTGAAATTAATAAGAAGTAAAATGCTCATCCAATTTTTGTGAGATATGAAAATTATGAAAGATAAATCATTGTATATCAATAAATTACAAG
This sequence comes from Cupressus sempervirens, assembly GCA_028749045.1. Classification (NCBI taxonomy): domain Eukaryota; kingdom Viridiplantae; phylum Streptophyta; class Pinopsida; order Cupressales; family Cupressaceae; genus Cupressus; species Cupressus sempervirens. Next base: position 770,687,300 of record CM053790.1, on the reverse strand, counting down.
GGAAAACAAATATAGAAACTCCTGTCGCTTGTATTCAAGAAAAGTCCTTCGAATTTTTAGACATAATCTTCCCTCAATTGTTTTGTTGATTAGGAATGCATCTAGATGCAACTATGTGAGAGTAATATATATTGACAGTTTGGTCATACTGTATGATGTAAAATTCTCAAATACTTGCCCAGACACGTTCACAATTCCTCTAGATTTGACATTATTTTGTGTCAACAGGTGGAAATTTCTTTTCAAAATATAAAAACATAGAAATGTAGATGAAACATGCATGAAACATTACCATTTAGAAGTACTAATTGAAAGAAGCAGATTCAAATAATAGAATTAAATAAGAAGTTTGGTTTAGGCAAGAGATGTTTTCCATTTCCTCTGCCTGGCAGGACAAAGATGCCTCAAATCATTGATGACAAACATGCAGTGTTTAGATGGCTGTTTGTAGATGATAATAGAATGTATTGAAAGAATTTGTACATGTTGCCTTACCTATTGAAAAGAGAATGTACATGTCTACTTCAGGAGGCCAATTTAGACCATTTAATTCAAAGCATTATTTATACACAACTAATTATTTTTTCTCTTGTTGATTTCATGCACAATTGAATATTTTCTAACTTTGTAGGCTATAGAACTTTTATCCACAAAAAAATTGGCTTTTCAATTTAAGGGCACACTCTTCATGGGCATCTATAGCAGCTAGGGCCCCTGTGTCCAAATCTATAGAGAACAAGGGGGAAACTAGTTTACATCAATGTTGCTTGCTTATAATGCATATTTTAGTCAAAGCATGTGCACCCAACTTTCATTCAAAACTTTAAATCACTTGATATGTAGATCTTGATAGTAATTCATTGTATCCTAATTACAATAATTTTGGATGCTGCATAGTTCCATGCAAAAGTAGATGCTTTTTCTTGTTTTGTAGAGTTGCTGAGTAAGTTTTTGGACCATTTTTCCAAGAAACTAGACAATACTACTGTAGGTATCTATTCTACAATGGTACAAATGATAGAACTTTTGAAGACACATGATGAAGAGTTTTGGCACCATCTTGATGCTACAACCAAGGTATGGATCTAACAATTTAGAAGAAAACTAAGCAAAATTTAACTAGTTAACATGAAAATAGGCCTTAATGTGCTCAAAAGTATACAAATGTAAGGTGCAGATACAAGTTTAAAAGCAATATGAGGGGCTTTCAACAATTATATGACAGAAGAAAGTTATGTAGTAACTAGGATAGCTAAAAATTCAACAAACATTTTTGCCTAAATAGAGAGGCCAAACAGATTCAGAACAACATAGTGTGATTTGTCACAAAAACTAATCTTCTGCTTGATTTTTACCATTACAACACAATAATGTTTTGTCATAGGAAAATGAGTCTTATTTTGATTCACAGTACATTTTTGTGTTGTTTTCATTGTATTTTTTCTTTAAATTCTATTTCTAGAGACTGTCCATAATTGTCCCAGATCACCATAGACTAGGACTTGTACAAATCTGCATCCTTCATTTCTGACCAGTCATATAAAAGAGGCTAAAGGTGGGGTGTTATCCTGGTGGGTAGTAAGAAACCTCTCCCAACTCACAAGTGAATGAGAGCTCTGTTGACAATCATAGAATTTTTAATGTTGTACAATAATTTGTCTTTGGATGCAAGTTAATGTGTCTTGAAGAGAGTGATCTTTTATCCCATGGTAGAAACCTAACCTTTCATCTATGTTAAGATATCCTTTATATGGGAAATCATTATATGTTTATCAAATACTACTTTATCGAAAAGATATAATGGAACATGCTTCTTCTTACTTGTATTATGCAGGTTAACCATCAATTTTATGCATTCAGGTGGATAATTTTTTTTAGTCAAATTTCAATCTATAAAACAAAACTTCAACTCACTTTTGTAACGCTAGGAAAGAGACTCTTTAACATTTCTAGGTTTTATTTAATCCTTTCATGCTGCCTTCTTTCAGCTTCACTATGACTCTTTGATGCTACAAGAGCTTTCACTTCTGAAATCTCTTTCAATGTCAACTTTAAAGCATTCACGAGCTCTCCTCTACTACAATCAAGCACCAAAGAACCCAAGATGTCAAATCCTATTGGCGCTGAAGCTATAAAACCCTTTTGGCATGTACTCCTGGCCACAAAATGCAGTGTAGAAAATGATTGAGTGCACAAGCTGTCTTTTGGTCATGTAACAATGAAATTAGGGTGGAAAACAATGCTTTTTAAAATTTTGACATAGTGTAAGCCCGTGTTGGTCAAAATTTTGACAAACACGGGCTTGTTGGTCAAAATTTTGACAAACACGGGCTTGTTGGTCAAAATTTTGACTAACACGGGCTTGTATTTAACAAAAAATATATGTTGCCTTGCACATTTCAACCAAATTGACCCTAATTTATTGGATGGTCAAAAATTTTGGTCAAAAATTGGGGCCTAGTGTCAAGAAGTTAAATGTTTGAATATGAAATTGGGGTATGCTTTATGATACCAATTTCTTATTCAAGATTTGGTTTTAGTTCTACATCAGATTTAAATAGTCCTAATTTGGGAACAGCAACAGTCTACTGTGATACATCGGCTTTCTCTTTAAAATTGATTAAGCAATGATTAAGTCTTAAACATTCTTATGCATTGAAACCTAAAATAGTTCTAGACAAACTAGTTGAGCATATTGGATTGAGTGTAGCCAAATAATGGAAGATGGTTAAACAATTTATGTTGAATGTTGCCGAGAGACTTGTTGCCATAGTCACAATTAAAATGGGAACAAATATCATTTGTAATTTCTATGGATATTAGACTGTATTGAAGGGATTTTTAGATTAGTCACAATATGTAAATTGAATGTGTCTTTGTAATGATAGTGACGCCATTCAGAGGGACCCGAGAGCAATCTATTTTGTAGAGGTATGTCATTGAAGAAGGCATGCCATTGAAAATCTTAATGGTTATATTATACTAATAGAATTACAGGACATAATGAATTTGAAATGGACTTTGTTGAAAGAGTTTATTGTTTGATGGGAAACAATTATAGAAAGATGTTCTAAGTAGTTAGTTGCATTACAATCTATTTACTATCATTTAGTCCATTTAAAATTTGACTACTCGAAGTTCAAAATATTGTAAGTCTCAGTTCAACATTTGGAAAAGGAGTGAGACAATTAAGCTATTGTATTGTATTGGAGACATTATTGTCATCAACAAATTAAAAGTTCTTGTGAATATAAGATCTGATATCTTGCAATTAAATCTTGTACCCACTAAGTTCCTATTGGGTGGCTTATAAGCCTCCACGCTTCTAACTAGGGTATTGAGATTGAAAGGTTTCTCACTAAGGTTCAAGATAATAGAGAATTGCTTTGTGCCATTGGGAATACTATTGACTACAAAAATATTTTGATGCTTGTTAAACCTAGGGTTTTCACTTTGATCCCGTGATGGTGGAGTGGTTCTAAATGGGGCTAAGGGAAGGCTAGGGTTTTGAGCATACTTAGTGTTGGAAAAAGGAGCCAATTGCAATCTTTTGCACTCCTTTTTGTTTTTGATTGTTACCCATCTTGTATAATTATCATTTTACTATGGGTTGTTTTCCTTATAATTTTATAGATTTATCATTTCCCTTTGTTGCATTTGGACAATATCCTCTTGATTTGGAGGTCATTTTAAGTTATCTCTTATCACATATTTTGTTTATGAAAAATAATTTCCTTGTAGTGCTATGTTGCTAGGGTTCATTGATAGATCTATTTTGATTATTTTGTTTGAACTAGATTTTTTGTTGGTATTTTGGCAATCTTTCTTCTTTGATCCATGCTCAAGGAGATCGACTAGAACCAAAAAATTGTTGAATGTAGGCAAGGCATTTGAACTCAAATAACTTGTCTTCCCAAATTAATTTACTCCATGATTTTACATCAAGAAGTTTGCATTCCATGGGTTCATTGATCGACTACTTTTTTTAATCCTCAACCATTAATTATGTATACCTAATAAAAAGATCAAAGGCTATTACATTTAAGCTTTTCTTTATTTGAGGGGATGACACTATGAAGTCATTGAGAGATTGACTCAAGCTGCTTGATCTATACATTTTTCATAATTTCTTCTAAGCTTTTTTATGCACAAATTTTATACTTTTTCCAACCTCTCTCAATAATGAACTCATAATTATATGTGGTCAAATATCAAATCTTCACATTAGCCGAGGGAAGGATATTAGCCAGTGAACACTAGCCCGTTACATAAGGAATAAATAATTATACAAAAATTCTAGCACAAACACAAAGTAATCATAGAGGAAGAACAAAGAAATACCCTTTACCAATAATTAACTCTAACATAAAGCACATCATAAGCAAAGAAAATATTTAGTTTTTAATAGAAAATTCCTAATAGTAACTATATCAATCTATACATAAGGAAAATATGAATAATGTGCAAGTAATTTTAGCATCAACAAATATTAGGTATTATTAGCACATATCATCCAATATTAAAAAACAACAAATAATGTCCAAAATCTCTTTAAATTTTTTATATATTTTAGTTCTGTTGCAAAAATACTTCAATTTTTCTTTAGTCTTGACCATATGTTTATCTACAACTATAGATTTTATAGTGTTTATCTACAACTATAGATTTTATAGTGTTTTAGTTCTCTTGCAAAAATAATTTAGTTTTACTTAGTCTTGACCATATGTTTATGACAAAGGCGATGCATGAGGCTGAATACATTGAAGATGATGTGCTGAATAATGAAAAGAAGGAGATATAATAGAGATATAGCCTTACTATTCCAGTGGAGGTTGCACTGAAGCTGTCAAATGCTATTGGCACTGGCAGTAAAATGCTGTTGGCATGTAATCTTCAAACCCTTCCTTTGCTAGTGCCACAAAATGTAGTATATGATAAACATTAACCGCACACCCACAACCTTTCTTCCAGTTATGCAAGATTGAAATTAGGGGGCAACAAAGAGCTTTTTTGGATTTTGACATAGTGTAAGTTCGTGTTGGTCAAAATTTTGACCAACACAGGCTTTTAGTTAAAAAAATTATATACGTTGCCTTGCATAAAATGACCAATTTGACCCCATTTTATTAGATGGTCGAAACTTTTGGTCTAAAAATGGGGTCAAATGTACTAGTGCAGAAATGCTTTAGAATTATTGAGAGGGGGGGTGGTGTGAATCAATTATTCAAGGTCCTAATATCCAATTCAAACTTTTCCAATACATTTAGTGAGCCCATTCAACCATTCATTCATCCAAGCTTTAACTCTCCTAATCAACAAGTTACTATAAATCAACATGCAAGCATAACACATAAAGAATCAACACATAACATAGTGATTTATGTGGAAACCCAATTTGGAAAAAATCACCAGTAACATGCTACTCAATTCTCACTCTTCTAAAGTGATGCCTTGTGAAAGGCCTGCCCTATTAAAGGCTTACAACAAACTATTAAATGTGACCTTATTAGAGGATTTATCCACCCTATTAGAAGTGGGCCTAGTTAGAGGACTTTAGAACATTCACTTGGAATGCCACCCTATTAAAGGATTTACAAATGACTATTAAACCAACCTAAGTCCATAGGTTTTTCATAACTAATATAATTGCTAGAGAGTATTAGAAAATCTTTGACCTAATTACAACATACAACTTAACTTGCAGATCTCAAATCACTCTTCAGTTCTGATAGCTTGCCCTCCTTTCAAGCTTTGTCTCCTTGAGTCTTCATGCTTAATGTACCAGTGCAATCATTTCTCTTTGACCACTTTTTGAAGTAGACCCTTTGTGCTCTTCCTTCTCCTAGATGTCTTCACCTTGACACCCTTCTAACCACTTCACAATTTTGGCACTTCAACAGCAGTAGCCTCTTGTTCTGTGACTCCTTAAATAGAAGTCTTGGATTTACTTCTCCCACTTTATTCTTCCTTCTTTTAATTTCAATTCATATGGATTAGGTAGGATTCATTGTATCTAACCCATATTTTGTTTCCTCTAGAAACTTCTTGAATAATCCTTTTGAATTCGCCCAAAAATGATTTACATAGAATTTTGTGCCACTAGCTCATCATCCTTATCCTCCAAAAGGTTCACAAAATTCAATACAACCACTTTGTCAGCTTATATTTGGCAAATCTTTGATATTTTCAATAATACAGTAGCTCAGTACTATTGAAATATTGGTGCTCAACACATACTGTGTTACTCAACATCAACTAAGTTTTTACTGATGCTCGACACCTGAAGTTCACTCAACACCTACTAACATTTTGTAATGCTTGAAACCTATTATATCACTCGGCACTTGAACTTCACTCGGCACACACTAGATTTTTCTTTTGTTTAACTCCAACTGAAAATTTTCTCGGCTTCAACTAGCATGCTCGACACCTAGTAATGAACTTAGTTTAAGCTTTGTAGTCAACCTTGTTACAACTTATTCCTCCAATATTTTAAAGTGTAGCCAACCTCTATATCTTTGAGTATGTTATTAATACATCATTTAACCATTGGGTTAACTAATCCTTGCACTTCATTACAATATCATAACTCAACCTTTCTCTTAGGCACTCTTGTTACATCTTGTTGATCAAATCTTCTTCATGAATCAACTAAGTGATAGTACTTGGATTTTATAAGAAAATTTAATTCTTACAAATAGTAGGTTTGACATCAACGATAAAAAAATGATTGAAAAAAATCTCCCTCTTTCAATCAATCTTCTTTATCAATGATCTTTTCAATCAGATTTCCAACATTTTAGATGTTAGACAACCTCGTATGTACAATTTAATTAAATTTTGTTGTGATCATGCTTCAATTTATATTATTTATTTATGTATATGTATCATTACTATAATTCAAGTACATGTCATTAATATATTTTTTATTTACATGTATGCATGTGATTAAAGTGTTTATGTACTTTATCTTATCTTTTAGGACATGTTTATGATGTTATTGCATCTAATGTGTCATGTCCCACCTCGACCATCATAGCACTATTGACATTTTGTTTCTTTTGGACTTTGATAGTTAGACTGTAGATGACACATTATTACCCACTATGGACATTGATATTTTGATCCTTAGACTATTTGATTTCATGTTATGTTATTGGGACATTGATACCTATATCATTAGGCTATATGATGATTCCTTATGATGTTACTAGGACACTAATATTCTAAGTAGTTTTTATGATGTTATTCAGATATGCTTACTTACCTTCTTGATGATCCATATGTCATGATTAAAGCTTATGTTATACTCAAGTGAATGTTTGATTTTTGAATTGTGGTCTCCATATGGTGCTAGATTATCATGTCTTAGCATATTTAGAGTAACATTAAGAATTCATGTATCGTTTGAATAAACTAGAATTGTATACTTATATTATATTTGATGCATTTCTTAAGGTAGATTAATTCCATAATTTTCTGTAAGAATAAATGATCATAATGTTTTACTATCTAGATTAGAGAATTGCTACAAATGTGAATTGTGTAATGTGATATGAATGGAAATAGATATTACATATTAGTTATGTTATTCATTGATGATAGAATCTATGTGATTTATATTTACATTATCATTTTATCACCTTATTCTTGGACTATTGATATTTGCAATAAGTGTGCAGGAAAGAAGCCCATGGATTTATGGAGAACCTTGCTAGGTGTTTGGAAAAACCAAGGTTAACCCTAAGGAGGGTATAACCTTTTTACCCTTGTATTTTATTTGTAAAACCAATTTGTGTGTATTATTGTGATTCTATAAAAGTAAATTTGTTTATCTTGATGGCTTGCCAAGTGTGTTGTGTGTATTGTGGTGTCACTTGACACATGTTCTCCTTTGTAGCATGCTTAGTGGGATGGTAGGTGGTTGAGTGAACCAAGGAGTGGTTTGGTAGGATTTATTTTCCCTAGGTGTATTTATGGGTCCAAGAGGGATTTTTTCCATGCTAGGTCGAATGCACACCTTTTGTGAATTTCTAGGAGGTTTACACCATCCCTAGGGGTAGTTTGAGGTCTTATTTTAAAGCCCATATGATATACCTAGGGGGTAGGGGCATTTTTAAGTATTATAAGCTTCCCTAGGCAATGAAAAGAGCACCCAAAAATTGTGGATTCCCAAGTTGGCCGAATTTGGAAACTTAAGCATCAAAAGAAAACATTCTTTAGGGAGAGTTCTTGGGGGGAGAATTATTGGATAGATCTGGAAAAAGAAACTAAGTGGGGTAAATTTTGGAAAAGAAAAAAAAAACAAGGAGAAGAAGATAGCTTAGGAGGAGGATTGCTGGTAAAAAGTGAGGGAGCTCAAATTTTCTTGGAAACTAGGTTGGTAACCTTATGTACCCTTGCTATGAAAGTTTGTTGTTAAGTAGATTATTTTTATTGTGTTATGCATGTGAGTTTTCTGCAATGTAGTTGTAATATGGTGTGTTGTAATGTTGTGTTGTGTAAGGTCGAGGGATCATGTTTTAGTTTTGGTGTATGTGTGTATTGTGATTTACATTGTGTTGTGAATTCATATGTTCTTGTTGCTGTTTTCTGTTTTGGGTGTGACAAGGTGAGTCTCATCTTTTGGGAGGGAAAGAGAGCCTTGTGAGGGTAAGGGGTGCATAGGAAATGTGTTGGGTGAGAGTCTCTCCTAGAGTAGGAGAGGGATGCCATATGGGTGTTATGGGCCCCATATGCCACCTTGTTGGAGTTATAAGTATTGTAAAGATGCCATTTGAGGGCATGTATGTGGTGTTGGGTTGCCTTGTGAAGGCATGTGTATAAAGTGTATAGCCTAATGAAGGCATAGTTGCAGGTGGAGTCTCCTCAACATTCATTTTCCACCCTTACCCCTTGAGATGGATCTACATGTGATCCTAAGTGGTCTACCTTGGTTGGGAATTTTTGTGGTTTTATTTGTCAACTGTAAAATGTGTGAACAATTTTGTAATGTGAGCATTGTGTTGTAAATGGTTGTTAATAATGTATGTCCACCTAGTCAAGGTTCTCCCTGCTCGGGGGTGGCCTTTAAAAGGCCCAAGGTTGGGAGGAGAGTACCATGGGCTTGTTTGTGTGTGTTGTACTGCAGGTTGTGATCTATGGATTGAAGACTTGAAGAGAAAAAGGATGTTGTCTTATTTTCATTTGCAGAAAAAACACACTTCCAAGTGAATTCTTATTGTATTAGGGAGAGTCACCCTTGGGTAACTCCCAATATTGTGTTTTATGACAGCTTGTAAGCTGGAAAATTGTATAAGTGGACTGTACTTGTTGATATCTTGCTACATTCAGTGATTTAAGAAATTTATATATCATGCACTATCCTATAGTATATAGAAATGAGTAAAGTTGTTATGTTTTTGTTTCTAAAATGATTCTAAGAGAAAATGTGTGTCTCCAGTTGAAATTGATACATTTGGTTATAAAGACATTTTGTTAGAATTTCAAATAATGTTCTGGTTGGAAGGAACTAAAGTGGTTAGTGAAGTTAGTTAAATGTATTGTAGTAATGTACATCAATATTGTAGATCAAGGAAAATAAATATAAAAAAATAAAATAAAATAAAAATGCTTTCATTGAAAAAAAAAAAATATTTATATTTGCTGGTTCCTTTGACTGTAATATTGGTGCACTACATAATGATAATGATGAACAGACTGAGTATTGGCTAGCTAGATGTGTGGAACCTAAGGAAAAATTGAAATGTCATCAAGTAGATGATGATGGTTTTGAGTATCTAATTGGGTCTATTGTTGTAGCTAGCACCTGGCTACATACATACTTGATAAGAAGAAATGGTTAACCAACATTTGAAGACTACCAATTAGAAAATAAGACTTTACACTATTCTCATTTGGTTGTGGCAACAAATATCAAATTAGAAAGATACAACAGGAGACCTGCCAATAAGGCATTACAGACAATTTCATTGGATGAGCTTGAGACAATCATAGATGCATTGCAAAAGAGAGAGGAATGCAGATGGTATAGTGGGATGACTATATTTAAATCAAACACATGTAATTTTTTTCTTTATTGTGCTCTTTTTATATATGTAGTTATATAATTTAAATGTATATATGTGTTGTCAATAGAAAATTAAAGAACTTATATATACCTCTTATTAAGGTCTCAATTACAATTTATGAAAATTTAAATGTTAAAGGTGGATCAAACATCAACATCTTGTACAATTACACATAGCGAGTACATTTATTACACATATTTACATAATACAAATAACTCTTATTACATTAATGCTTTTATTAACACATGTTTTTATTTTAAAATTTTATTTTACACGACCTCATTTGAAGAAATGTGTTGAACCAATTACTTATTTTGAAATCAAAACATGTTGTAAACATTTTAAAACATGAGTGTACTTCTATTTATGTCCTTCACATTGTGTTCAATATATATGACTTTTTAATTTTTTTTATGATTTCAGTTGTGTAAAATATAAGAGTTCACTTCTATTTGAAAGTTGAAGGTGTGCACTTGATATTAAAAAATCTTTGTCAATTAAAGTAATCACCTCCTATATTTTTCCATTACTCTTACATTCAAACATGTTTAAATTAATGTTCTTATATTTAATTAAAATTGTTAAAATTATTGTTCATGTAACATATGCTAACAAAATGTGTCATAACATGAATATAATATGTCACAATAAAGAAAATGGTTCATATTTACAACATGATAACATAATAATCTATACTGCATACACTAGCATAATAAGAAGTCATAAAAATATATAGCATATAATACATATAATACAGTTAAGTATTGTAATACAAATTGTATCAAAATAAAAAAAGTGTCATAAAAACACAATCTAAATGTGCCAAAAGCCCTAATCTATCTAATCTGTAGTCCTCTTTACTCCACACGAAGAGGACTCATATGGATCATCCTGTGTAACATGATGTGTCTCTTCATGTGGGACATCCTATGGGGCATTACATGTCACATCTTGAAAACACAATATCTACATGCTTAATTGAAATGGGTTTCAAAATCTAGCTTGCAAATAAATTAAATATTTGGTACTTATTAAAAATAATATCACATGAGATAGGTGTTCCTCTATACTGGGAGGAGGTGCATTGTCAAAGCTAGCAAGTGTGGTAGTGGTGAGGTCCTGTAATTTATAAAATTTTAAAATTTGATAAAGATCATAATGAACTATGTATGTATAAATCACAATACTGACCTAAAAGTATGATGTTTGTACCTCCATTTATCTTAGTCCTATAGTCTCAACAACATTCATGGCCACATAGTCCTAAAATCATGGATACATAAACCTTGAGTCAAAATTATATATACATGAATTAAAAAGTATGTAAACTAAAAAGTAAATAATTTACACTAATTTTTTTTTTGAAATTAAAACATATATATCATACTTGAGTAGTAGCCAATGCCGTAGATGTGTCTAGATGATCATCGACATGTCTGAAATGGCCAAAAGATGAAGGAATAAAAAATAGACTATACTAGGGCCTATATGGATAAGTACGATCCATCTCCTATTCATAAAACCAAGATACATTATTGTACATGAATCAAAGTTGAAGTTAAGTTAATAAAAATGTGTACATAAAAATATTACAAATTACTTGTCTTCAAACTTAGTTCATACCATAGGTATTTGAGGTTGTGCCTCAAGGGCTGATGGAACAAGACTTGTATAAGTATTAGATTATGTAACAGACGACAATACCTACAACAATCCCTACAATATAAGATAAAAAGAATATATGAGCACATGTTATTAAATTTGAGTTCCAATTTACATTATTTAAACTATAATTCAAAGTGTATACCATATGAGAGATGCCAACATCTGGAGGTCTTGAAAAATTACTATATTGCCTCCTAAGAGGAATAATACCATCCATTCTCTATTAATTCAAAATTAACATACATTAATATGGTTAATTATACAACTATGTATATATGTAGAAAGTAAATAATTATGTACTGTATAAATTTAAAAATTAAATTTGTACCTATTGCTCCTAACTCTCTCCCTCTTGATAAAGAAGGTCAAAAAATGACTAAACATCAATCTCATCACTACCACCACCACAAGTAGCATATGCCTCATCATCAAAACCAATGCCCTTGACATCATGGTCATCTTGTGCTGCATCATCATCACCCTGGGGGCCTCTACCTATACCTCCACAATTGGTACAAATGTTTCCAAGTGGATGAATATATGCTACTTGCATCCACTGCTCAACTAAATTGCTTGAAAGGGCACTCAATGGAGTAAGAGTAGATGACACTGCTCAATGATGGAGAGGCACTGGGACAACTAGTGTAGGAAGTGGTACAAGAGGCCAAGGAAATCTGTAATCTTTACCTTAGGCCTATCCAAAGGCATCTCTCCACAAACCCCCTAAAATGCTCCAATATCAAAATAATTGGGTTTCAAACCCAATTCATACTCAACCCATAGTTTCATAAGGAAGTACATGGGCACTTCATGATTGGCATGTGGTGGATGGTCAAATACCATCTACCACCACAACCAAAAGTGTGCTGATATAGGTAGATGCATGCACACTCTAATAGAAATGTGAGGCTTCTTCTCACTAATCTCAAGACCCATCTTAGTGTTTAGAAAATATCTTTTAAAATGCCCTTTATTTATTTGATTTGATGGACCTCTGTATAAGATATGCCATTAGAATAGAAGGCACACATGTTTTTCCTCCATAGTCTAAAGCTATCAATGTCACTATCCAAATGCTCAATAGAGTGTACAATGCCTTGAATACTATCTACAAGACAAAGTTGGTGAGGCGGGGGGAGTTTGGGCATCATGCCTAATGGTCTCAATATCTTGCATGAGGTTGCAAAGGTTGCACATCATGCTCTCCCTCAGATTATCTATGGTAGGTGGTGGAGGAGGATTAGGTGAACATGGAGGTGGGGGTGGAGGTAGAGTGGAGATGGGCAGGGTGGGGGAGGGGGAGGTAGTGGGTCCATCAAAAATAATTTGCATATATGTAAACAATATAAATATTTGCAAAATTACTATTTAATAAAATAAATCTAAAATATCAATTATATAAATGTACATCTTTAAAACTTTATCAATTTACATATAATACATCTTTAACTACTTGAATACAACAAAAATAGGAGCTCATATATTTGGATTAAATAAACATTAAGGACATCATAAACATACAAAACTGTACAAAATAAAATAATAATCCAAAAAGATAGATAATAATGAAGAGGTGAAAGTGGGTAGAAAGGGAGAAGAGAGATGTGTGTGTGTGTGTGTGTGTGTGTGTGTGAGAGAGAGAGAGAGAGAGAGAGAGAGAGAGAGAGAGAGAGAGAGAGAGAGAGGAGGAGGAGGAGGAGGAGGATGGATTAGAGTTACATTCATGAATCAATATTTTACAATTTCAATTGTATTGATTTTATTTTTTATTAATTAATATTTATATGAAATATCTTGAATTTTAAGTCTTAGTTAATTTGCATTTATGATAAAGGTTTTAAATTTTGATTTTGATTTAGTAGATATTTATATCAAAATTAGATTTAAATTTGAATTTGAATTAATTATATATTTAAAAGTATATTTATTGCAATATCACTTTTTTCAAATATAAATATCAAATTTATATATTTAATTTTACATTTGATTTGGAAGGGAAACATGATTTACTAAAAATAACATTTAATAGAATTTAAGATCTAATCTAGGTTTATATCATAATTAGGGCTAAGGTTGTATTAAGTGTTGGTCTCAGACTAGTTTTGACAATTGACTGTCAACATACTTAAGAAAATTTTAAGGATGATATCGAGCTACAGTATGTGCCGAGCAAAAAATTCAACAGGTGCTGAGTGAACTTCAAGTGCCAAATGATAAGTGGTGCAGAGTCACTATAGGTGCCGAGAAAACTATAGGAGCCGAGTGAGATAGAGTTACTATAAGAGCCGAGCAAGACATAAATCCTATATGTGCTGAGCATTAGCAATCAGTAAGTGCCGAGTAACATAGAATTAGCATATGAGTTTGTGCCTAAACAAAATTAGATGTAAACCATTTTTGAGTTGACTTAGGATGAATCTCGAAGGTTCTAAAAGATAAGATCGAATCTATTATATTCCCTATGTAATCAACATGCAACCAATCAAAAAAATGGAATAAGCATGCAACCAATAGGAAAAGTGTAAGGATTTGAGCAGGAAAGATGGATGCATATCAATCGTGGATTCATAGCTAATCCTAAGTATTCAAAGCCTTTATAAGGAGATCAAAACCCCATAATTCATGTGTGTGTAAGAGTTGTATAGAATGTATGGGAGAATGCTAGCAAAGTTAGAAGGGGTATAAAGACTAAGAAAAGGAAGAGCAACACTACAAAATCAAGTTGATCAAAGCAAAGCATCAGTACTACGAATAAAAAGTTATTAGATCAAGAAGGATAAGATTAGATTGAGTAGAACAAGGATCTAGAATCAACAATTGAAGATTTTAAGTTGTCAGGTCAATAAATTTTAATACTTTTTAGCCATTGTATTAGGAATGAAAATCCTATGGAGATAGGTTGGTTTAGCAGCCATGTTGTAAACCTTTAACAAGGTGATAAATCCTTTAACAGGGTAACATTCCAAGTGAGTGTTTGAAAATCCTCTAACTAGGTCACTTTTAACAAGGTGTAAAGCCTTTAACAAGACAGACCATTAGAAGTGGTCAAACTTTGTAACCTTAATCAGTTACATATTGCTATAGTGATAATTTGTGGGTGTCATCCCCACCCCAGTTTTACCTTCTCATTTTGGAGGGTTTTTGGGTGACCAAAATCTTGTGTTATCTATTTTCATGCATGTCTTTACTTTCATATTTATTAGATGTGTTAAATGCATGAATTGATCTTAGTTAAAAGTTTTAAAGGTTAAAATATTGTCACTTCTGATTCACCCCCCCTCTCAGAAGTAAATCTTCCCACTTGTAAATTCAAACAATTGGTATCAGAGTAGACATGTAAAGGAATGAAAAAGTAGAGATAAAGAGTATCAGAAACATCAACATGAGACAAATCTAACTTAAGGAATTTTGGATATAGAAATGGCACATCAACTCAGAGGGAGTTACAAATTTTTGAGGTATATAGTCTTCTACAAACTTTTGAACAAATATTTGAAGTTTTGTATATATACTAGACAAGAGGTGTATTATGCACATAAAGATCAGATTCATAATGTTTAGTTAAGTTTTTTTTTGACATTCATGTCAAAGGGGGAGATTGTTGGTCTTAGACTAGTTTTGACAATTGAGTGTCAACACACTTAAGAAAATTATAAGGATGATGTTGAGTATAATATAGATGCCAATCTATATTATGTGTCGAGCTAGAAATTCAATAGGTGCCAAGTGAACTTCAGGTGCCAAGCAAGTATCAAGTACTAAATGATAAGTGATTCTGAGTCACTATAGGTGCCAAGCAAAGTATAGGAGTTGAGTGAGACAGAGTTACTATAGGAGCTAAGCAAGATTGAAATCCTATATGTATCGAGCATCAACAATGAGTAAGTGCTAAGTAACACCAAATTAGCATATGAGTTTGTGCCTTCAAAAACATAGATGTAAACCATTTTTGAGCTGACTCAAGATGAATCTTGAAGGATCTAAAAGATAAGATCGAATCTATTACATTCCCTATGTAATCAATATGCAACCAATCAAAAAAATGGAATAAGCATGCAACCAATAGGAAAAGTGTAAGGATTTGAGTAGGAAAGATGGATGAATATCGATTATGGATTCATATCCAACCCTAAGTCTTTGAAGCCTTTATAAGGAGGTCAAAACCCCATAATTCATGTGTGTTTAAGAGCTGTATGGAATGTATGGGAGAATGATAGTGAAGTCATAAGGGGTATAAATACTAAGAAAAGGAAGAGCAACACTACATAATCAAGTTGATCAGAAAAAAGCATCACCACTACGAATAAAGAGTTATCAGATCAGGAAGGATTAGATCATATTGAGTAGAACAAGGATTTGGAATCAACAATTGAAGATTGTATGTTGTCAGGTCAACACATTCTAATACTTTCTAGCGATTGTATTAGGAATGAAAATCCTATGGAGATAGATTGGTTTAGCAGACATGTTGTAAACCTTTAATAGGGTGATAAATTCTTTAATAGGGTAACATTCTAAGTGAGTGTCTGTAAATCCTCTAACCAGGTCACTTTTAATAAGGTGTAAAGCCTTTAACAAGCTAGGCCTTTCATAGGGTAGACCATTGGAAGTGATCAACCTTTGTAACCTTAATCAGTTATAGATTGTTGCAGTGATAATTTGTGGGTGTCATCCCCACTCCAGTTTTACCTTCTCATTTTGGAGGGTTTCTAAGTGACCAAAATCTTGTGTTATCTATTTTCATGCATGTCTTTACTTTCATGTTTATTAGATGTGTTAAATGCATGAATTGATCTCAGCTAAAAATTTTAAAGGTTAAAATATTGTTACTTCTAATTCACCACCCCCCACCCCCCCTCTTAGAAGTAAATCTTCCCACTTGTAAATTCCAACATTAAGAATTTGGTTATGATTGTTTAGGATTCAAGTTTTAGTTAATGTTAGGATTAGAGTTGGGCTTATGATTAGAGTTACATTCATGAATCTAGGGTTTAGAGTTAAAATTTTACATTCATAAAATCTTAGGATTAGAGTTACATTCATGAATCAATATTTTACAATTTCAATTGTATTGATTTTATTCTTTATTAATTAATATTTATATCAAATATATTAAATTTTTAATTTTAATTAATTTTTATTTATGATAAAGGTTTTAAATTTTTTGATTTTTTTAGTAGATATTTATATCAAAATTAGATTTAAATTTGAATTTTAAGTAATTATATATTTAAAAGTATATTTATTGCAATTTCATTTTTAAAATAAAAATAAAAATTTATATATTTAATTTTACATTTGATTTGGAAAGGAAACACGACTTATTGCAAATAACATTTAATAGAATTTAAGATCCAGTCTAGGTTTATGTCATAATTAGGACTAGGGTTGTGTTAAGGATTTGGTTATGATTGTTTGGGAATAGGGTTATAGTTAATGTTAGGATTAGAAATCAGCTTAGGATTACAGTCACATTCATGAATCTAGGGTTTAGAGTTAAAATTTTACATTCATGAATCAATATTTTAGAGTCGGGCTTAGGATTAGAGTTACATTCATGAATCAATATTTTACAATTTCAATTGTATTTTTTAATTAATTAATATTTATATCAAATATATTGAATATTAAATTTTAAATAATTAATTTGTATTTATGATTAAGATTTTAAATTTTTATTTTTATTTAGTAGATATTTATATCAAAATTATATTAAAATTAAAATTAAAATTAATTATATATTTATTGCAATATCACCTTTTTCAAATTTATAAATATCAAATTTATATTTAATTTTACATTTGATTTGGAAGAGAAACATGACTTAATGAAAATCACAAATAGAATTTAAGATCTAGTCTAGGGTTATGTCATAATTAGGGCTGAGGTTGTGTTAATGATTTGGTTATGATTGTTTAGGATTAGGGTTTTAGTTAATGTTAGTGTTAGTGAAATAGGATCAATTAATCTGTTCTGTAATTGTAATATCACTTCTGGATATTTTATGTATTTTCTAAGTTACTATACAAATGAATATATATGTGATATAAAGAGACATGTCTCTTAAGGAGACATGTTTCTTTAATATATTAACTTACATTAGTTATAGTTATAGCACAATTAATATACCCTCAATATATTATAATGATTATATAATAAAATATATGCATATATCACTCTTAATATATGTTAATTATTCCATATATAATATTTTTCATATATTATATATCTCATATATATAATATAATTTATCCGATAGAATTATAACATTAACACTCCCTCTTAATGAAGAAGGATAAAACACATAGATATTACACCATAGGTAATATTTCAAGAATAATACATATAGGAAATCTTTGATCAAAAGATTTCTAGAATATGATATCATATAAGTATTGACCTATTAGAATATCAACTCATCATATTCACCAATTACTATTTGATATCATATTAGGTAACATGAGCATTGGCCTATCAGAAAATCAATTGAATGATATTCATGAAGTACTCTGAGTAATGGCCTATCAGAATATCAACTAAATGATATTCACCATGTACTCAATGTGGTAATGGCCTATCATAATATCAAGGCAAGATATTCACCAAGTACCTAAAATATATCTATACAAACAACTTGTAGATAGTTAAATTAATAACATCTAATGCCTAGTTGTTGATTTATAAGATAAAGCCTTTCATGATTTATTTCAACATTTACACAAAATATATATCATGATACAAGTTATTGTAAAGTCGTCACCTTTCAATAACTTCTTCTAATACAAGTGATAATCATTTAGAAGTCACCACTTCTTGATGATATACATAGGGGATAGGCTCATACATGTATGACATCAAAAGTTCGATGAAGTCTCCATGAATACTATCATATGGTGTTGTCACAACATTCACCATAAAACATATCAAAGAATGAGGTTTCTCCCTCTTAGTTTGATATCAACTTTTTTGACCTCTTAGCAAAAGGTTCTTTCTAATAAAGTGTCAAAATTCCTCTGAATCTATTATCATCCTTCTACCCTCTTGGTAGAAAGTCATGGCATGCTTCCCTAGTTCAATGGGTATCCTAATACCATAAGGCCTTCCAACCTACATACATGAGACTTTATACCATGCATCATAGTCCTTTAGCTATTATAGTTTTTGACTAGTGTTCAATCCATCAATAAGGTCTGCTCCTTTTGAACCAAGATTATCAAAAGTTTGATTGAAGCATTTTTATTTTCTACCCCCTCTCTTTCTCCAAGGTTTCCTCTAATGAATCATCAAGGATATTTTCTTCAAGAGCCTCACATTATCCAACATGAACATCAGATGATTAATGAATCCTAAATCATAGCTTCTTTGAAGCTACTATCATAAGATTGAGTTTGTACAATATTTGATAGAATACCTAATGTACCAATCTTCTTTTCCTACAAGAACATCCTCAAAGACAAAGGAAAAGATCAAGGCAAATAGCTCTTTATAGTAATTATAGAAATACAAAATAAGGGAGAGAGACTACAATGAGTAGATACATGCAATGCCCAAGAATAATAAATACTTATTTGCACATCAAAAAGTTGCTCCAATGAAGGTACATATTGATGCAGGAGCATCCAGAGGTATAAGGGAAATCCTGTGTGACCCAAAAAAAATCTACCTAGACTTAGTTTATATTTCATGTGTTTTCATTTCTAGATACCCATTTGGGTCAAATAAAGGTTCCAACTCTCACAGTTCCACTATCAGTATTCTAGGATAGAGTATTTGAACACCTTGGGATATGTGTAAATGCCAAAAAATAGGAGTATGTAATTGAGACATCATTTTGGTGAACTAGAAGGTGTAAATTGGTTGAAGGATTTTAATTATAATTTAGAACATTTCAGAAAAAAGAATCAGGTCAAAAGGCCCCACGGTTTGAAAGTTATTGCAATTTTTTGATTTTTGGAGACCTCCTAAGAATGCTTCAAAGTCAAATTAGGGGTGTTAAATGACCTTTAATAGGGCCAAAAAATGGGGGATTAGCAAAGCTATCCATAGGGCTATAGAGCACTTTTCAAAATGTAAACGGTTCGTCAATCGGAGCTACGGTTCAAAAGTTATGCCTCCTAGAAGTTCGATTACCGTTTCTGGATTCTTCTAATTTTGTGCCAACTTCTAATGCAACTTCTAGAGCCTTCTATTTGGTCAGTGGATACCTAATAGCACTTTCTAGAATGTATTCCTAATCCTTAACCCTCCAGGGTCTATTTAAGAACATTTCTGGCATTGTAAAAGGTAGTTACAAGGGAGTTTGAGAGGAGGTACTGAAAGAAGAAATTATCTCCAAATTTATGCTATTGTAAGCCCATAGGGCATGTTTTGAAGACTATTTTCTCTATACTGAATGTATTAGCTTATTTACAAAGTTAATAAAAATTTCCCTTTCTTGTTGTGTCCATTTTGTGCTTGGGTCGTGTCCCCATCAAGTGGTATCAGAGCAGGTTTGCCTGAGTGTGTAGATAGAGCGCTAACTGTGATGCAGTTTACACCAGGACTGTGTGGTTGTGGGTTTGAGTTAAAGAAGATGCCTCCATGAAGAGAGCATGGTGGAAGGGCTGGAGCTATTAATCCTAAGGAGGTTAGAGCCCTCCAAAGGTAGGTACAAGCATTATAGGAGGAGTTTTGTAGAGGAACAAATGTCACTGCAAGTGATGAAAGTGACGATGACAATGAAGAAGAAGAAATTGGACCAGAAGGAGAAGTCAACAGGGAAGTTTTGAATCAGGTAGAGGAAAGGCTTTTTAGGGCCATTACTAAGTTTGGGAAAATACCTACAATTGATGTGGGTGTATTTTTAGGAAATTTGAAACCAGATGAGTTGATCGACTAGATCAATGAATTGGAAGAATACTTTGAGTATGAGGATATGAGGGATCTAGATAGGGTTAAGTTTGTAAAGGCCAAACTAAAAGGCCATGCCAAAATCTGGTGGCAAGAGGTTCAATTGGAAAGAAATAGAAGAGAAAAGGAGAAGATCACAAGGTGGGATCGTATGGTGGACAAATTGAAGAAGCAATTTATTCCTGTTGATTATGAGCTTGATTTGTTCAAGAAGATGCATGGGTTAAAGCAAGCAAGAAAATTAGTCCAAGAATATAGGAGGAGTTTTACCAACTTCTGATTAGAGTGGGGCATGCAGAAACAAATAAGGAGAAGGTTGCTCGTTACATCAGTGGGTTGTGACCTAGCATCTAGGAAGAATTAAGTCTGGTAAGAATGATCAGCATTGAAGAGGTATACCAGTTTTCCCTACAAGTTGAAGAGAAGCTAAATAAGAGGTTTGAAGGGAGACAAAGAGGGCATGGTCAAGGAGGAAGGGGTAGTGGTAGGTCATTTGGAGGCCGAAATGAAACCCAAAAGAAAAATGAAGATGTGGGTACTAGCAGGAACCAGAGGAATGAGGGTTTCAACCACTCTCATGATCAAGACTTTGGAAATCAGAGAGGAAGAGGTAGAGGACATGGAAAAGGAAGAGGAGGATTCTATGGTATCTATTTCCATTGTAATGAAGAAGGTCATTGTGGCTTTGAATGCCCTCAATGAAAAGGAAGGATAGATAGGAGAGCTGAGGGTCAAGCTAGGGTTGCTCATGTGGATGAGGATGCACAATCATCACATTCAGAGGATGCAGAAAGAGGAGAGACTTTAGTAAATGAAAGGGTCCTACTAAGTGGGGAGATTAAACTAGGACAAAGGAGGAGTTTATTCTGTACCAAGTGCAAGTGTGAGGATAAATGTTGTGATCTGATCATTGATGGTGGTAGCACTGATAACTTAGTGTAAGAGGAGATGGTCTCTAAGCTAAAGCTCAAGAGGGAGAAACACCCCCAATCCTATTAGATTGCTTGGGTGAAAGATGATCATAAGGTCCTAGTAAGTGAACAATGTTTAGTGAAATTAAAAATTGGGAGTTACCATGATGAAGTTCTCTATGATGTTATTCCAATGGATGTTTGCCATCTATTATTGGGAAGACCGTGGAAGTTTGATAGGCATGCAGTACATGATGGTCATACAAACACATACTCTCTAACAAAGGATAGATTTCACCACAAATTGAAGCCCATGAAAAAGGAAGGTGAAAAGGTATGTAGCAGTGCTAGGATTTGTCTTGTTGATGGAAGGAAGTTTTTAGATGGCATGAAACATCAGCGTATGTACTATGCTTTGATTCCTAGGAAAGATAAAGAAGGTAGTAGTGAAATACCACTTGAAGTTTCATATTTATTATGTGAGTTTGGAGATATCATCTCTGATAATGTTCCAGAAGGATTTCCACTAGTAAGGCAAATCAGTCATTAGAAAGATTTAATCCCAGGAGCTAGTTTGTCTAACAAGGCTCCTCAAAGGATGACTCCTACTGAAACTGAGGAGCTGAATAGATAGGTTCAAGAGCTATTGAGGAAGGGCTTGATTTGAGAGAGCTTGAGTCCATGTGTAGTACTTGCAGTACTGGCACAAAAGAAGGATGGAGAGTGGAGGATGTGTATAGACACTCGAGCTATAAATAGGATAACCATCAAGTAACGGTTTCCTTTGCCAAGAATGAATAATCTTATGGATTGTTTAAGTGGAGCTCAGTATTTCACAAAGATAGATCTCAAGAGTGGCTATCATCAAATATGGATACGAGAAGGAGATGAGTGGAAAACAACCTTTAAGACCAAGGAGGGTCTTTATGAGTGGTTGGTCATGCCCTTTGGATTGACGAACGCCCCAAGCACCTTCATGCAACTTATGCATGAGGTACTTAAGAAGTTCTTGGGAATATTTGTTATTGTCTATTTGGATGATATTTTAATTTTCAACAAGACTTTGGAAGAACATTTATTGCATATTCATAGTGTCCTTGAAAGGTTAAGGGAAGATAAATTGTTAATTAATCTAAAAAAGTGTATCTTTGCAAAAAGGGAGTTAGTCTACTTGGGGTTTGTTATATCACTTGAAGGTCTCAAAATGGATCTAGAGAAGGTAAAAGCCATCTTGGAATGGCCTACTCCATGGTTTGCTACTAAGGTAAGATCATTTCATGGTCTAGTTAGTTTTTATAGGAAGTTCATTAAGAATTTCAGTGGCATATGTGCACCCTTGACTAACACAATAAGAGGGGATAGAAAAGAGTTCAAATGGACTGTGGCAGCTGCAAGAAGTTTTGAATTACTGAAGAAGAAGGTGATAGAACAACCTATGTTGGTACTTCCAGATTTTAGAAAGGTGTTCCAGGTGGATTGTGATGCTAGTGGCAGTGCTATTGGAGCTGTATTGAGCCAAGAAGGTAAGCCTATTGCATATTTTAGTGAAAAATTGAATGATGCGAAAAAGAAGTATTCTATTTATGATCAAGAGTTTTATGCAATAGTTCAGGCCTTAAAGAAATGGAGGCATTATTTATTTCCAAAGAAATTTGTTTTTTATACTGATCATCAGGCATTACAGTACCTAAATAGCCAAGGTAAATTGAATTAGAGGCATATGAAGTGGGTAGAGTTCTTGTAGAGCTATACATATGTGTTGAAACATAGAAGTGGAAAATCTAACAGGGTTGCAAATGCATTAAGTAGGAGGCAGTTGTTGCTAACAGTAATGCAAGTTGAAGTAGTTGGGTTTGATGAACTCAAGAATCTGTACCCTGAGGATCCTAATTTTGCTGAAGCATGGAAAGCTTGTAAAGAGCCTGTTGCTGTAGATAGAACTAAGTGGTTAGACTATCTGATTCAAGATGGTATGTTATTCAAGGAAAATCAATTATGCATTCCAAGGAGTTCCATGAGGGAAAATTTGGTTAAGGAGAAACACAGTGGAGGGATGGCATGACATTTTGGTCGAGATAAGACCATTGCCATTCTCAAAGAACATAATTTTTGGCCTCATATTTCATAGGATGTGAAGAAGTTTGTACAGAGTTGTCAGATTTGTCAAGTGGCCAAGGGATTTAGTCACAATACTGGACTATATCAGCCATTTCCTATTCCATCAAAGCCATGAGAGGACATAAGTATGGATTTTGTTCTTAGATTACCAAGGAAACAAAGGGGTAATGACTCAGTATTTTTGGTGGTTGATAGTTTATCCAAAATGGCACATTTCATTCCATGCCGCAAAACTCATGATGTTGTCCATATTGCAGACTTGTTTTTCAGAGAGGTGGTAAGACTACATGGTCTCCCAAGGAGTATAGTTTCTGACAGAGATACTAAATTTGTGGGGTATTTCTAGAGGACATTTTGGAAAAGGTTGAGAATAGACTTGAAATTTAGTTCCACACATCACCCGCAGACTGACAGCCAAACAGAAGTGGTAAACAAAAGTCTGGGCAATTTGGTGAGATGTTTAGTTGAGGATAAGCCCAAGGGGTGGTATTTGATTCTACCACAAGCAAAGTTTTCTTACAATAACTCTATAAATAGGAGTATTGGTAGATCACCATTCCAAATTGTATATGGAAGTAGCCCAAGGACTACACTAGAATTGAGGAAGATAGAGCAAGGGGAGAGGACAATTGCTGAAGTTGAAGAATTTGCTGAACATATCAAGTGTCTACATGAGGAGGTTCAGGCACACATTACCAAGATGAATCAAGAATATAAAGCTAGGGCTGATCAAAAGAGAAGACATAAGGAATTCCAAGTAGGGGATCTAGTCATGGTACACTTACGAAAAGAAATATTTCCAGCCGGTACTTACAACAAGCTAAAAATGAAGAAATTAGGCCCCTGCAAAATTTTGAAGAAACATGACTCAGGAAATGCATATGAGGTGGAGTTGCCAGATGGTATTCACATTTCTCCTATTTTCAACATTACAGACTTAACAGAGCCATGTCCAATTCCTACTTCCAAGAAGGAGGAGATAGAAGACATTTTGGATCATCGTGTGGGTAGGAGTACTTGAAATAGGCAGTATGAAGAGTATTTGGTCAAGTTGAAAGGACAGCTGATAGAGGACTCAACTTGGATTTTAGTAGCTGATGTTTCCCATTAGAGCCATGTCCAATTCCTACTTCCAAGAAGGAGGAGATAAAAGACATTTTGGATCATCGTGTGGGTAGGAGTACTTGAAATAGGCAATATGAAGAGTATTTGGTCAAGTGGAAAGGACAGCTGATAGAGGACTCAACTTGGATTTTAGTAGCTAAGGTTTCCCATTTGGGATTTCCTCTACCATTCATAAAGTGACAGGGTCACTTTTCAATCTACCTTGGGTGTCTGATGCAGGAGCATCTAGAGGTATAAGGGCAATCTTGTGTCACCCAAAAAAAAATGTCCCTAGACTTAATTTCTATTTCATGTGTTTTCATTTTTGGATACCCATTTGGGTCAAATAAAGGTTCCAACTCTCACAGTTCCATTATCAGTGTTCTAAGATAGAGTATTTGAACACCTTGGGATATGTGTAAATGCCAACAAAATAGGAGTATGTAATTGAGCCATCATTTTGGTAAACTAGAAGGTGTAAATTGGTCGAAGGATTGTAATTGTAGTTTAGAACATTCTAAAAAAAAGAATCAGGTCAAAAGGCCCCATGGTTTGAAAGTTATCATAGTTTTTCAATATTTGGAGACCTCCTAAGAATGCTTCAAAGTTAGTTTAGGGGCATTAAATGAATTTGAACAAGGCCAAAAGATGGGGGACGAGTGAAGCTCTTCCATAGGGTTATAGAGCACTTCAAGAGCTTTTCAAAAATATAAACGGTTCATCAATCAGAGCTACGGTTCAAAAGTTATGCCTCTCAGAAGTTTGGTTATCATTTTTGGATTCTTCTAATTTTGTGCCGACTTCTAATGTGACTTTTAGAGCCTTCTATTTGGTCAGTGGATATCTACTATCACTTTCTAGAATGTATTCCTAATCCTTAACCCTCTGGGGTCTATTTAAGAACATTTCTAGCATTGTAAAAGGCAGTTCGAAGGGAGTTTGAGAGGAGGTACTAAAAGGAGAAGTTATCTCCAAATTTATGCTATTGTAAGCCCATAGGGCATGTTTTGAAGTCTATTTTCTCTGTACTGAATGTATTATCTTATTTACAAAGTTAATAAAATTTCCCTTTCCTGTTGTGTCTATTCTGTGCTTGGGTTGTGTCCCCATCACATATGCATCAAATTAGGAAATGCCTCCATGCAAAAATTTATCAAACAATTTGAGTACATCTTTTCTACTCCCATATAAAGATGGTTCAAATGGGAATAGAACATTGGTTATCATTCCCCCTTACAATGTTAGATTCCCACTATTATATTAATGAACTTAGAGATACATGAACAAAGTTGCATATATTTGGACACATAACCTATCTCCTTGTAGCTCAAGCCACATTGGTATGGCGTTCACAATATGTCCCATGCCCATGTGTTTGTTTACCATAATTTCTACAAATAGTTACAATGCATATTTGAGAAATGTGTAAGTTAGTAGAATGTCTAACAAGACCAATATTGCCATGAATTATGACCATGGGTCGAACTATAGTTTGCTAATCATACAATCCTTATAGATGAAGTTTCTCCTCTTGGAGGGTACCTTTCTCCATTTCCAAGAAAGGAAGTCATTATCAATATGCACACCATCTAGACATCAATGTCATTCCACCAAATACATCCACTCCTGCTTATTCAGATCATTTTACAGTAATACTTAGCAATGGGTAAGTATGAATCACTTTTCATGTATAACATTGTTCCCAACCATAATCTCTACTTCGGATCCATCATATTTATGGTTCCTATGCCCTTCTTAGCGATCCCTCTTTGGCATGGGAAGAAAGAGTCAAAGGTTGTGAATTTTGAATCAACACCTGCCTATAGCATCTTGTTTTTAGACTTCTATAATGAATATGTTTTCTTGCAACCTTGTCTATTGGCTCTATTTGCAACACTCGTTGATCTTGTTAGAATCTCTTGAATGCAAATAAGAGATGAGATTTTTGAAGACTTGCATGACATCAAATTATCCATGGATCATTGCCTCTTGATCTATCTTTGAGAATTATACTATGATATCAACATTCAAATCCCTATTTCTATCTCCACATAGGGGCTTGTAAGTGGAGCTCATGCTAAGAAATAGAGATCCCACTATGACTTGATTTGATTTCTTCTCTTCTTCCACTATTAATTGTGATCACTTGGTAAGATGAGATTTTGAGCAGCCTCTCTATAATCTTTTGATCTATTATACTGCCATCTACAAATCTAATCCTATAGGTTTTAATTCCATATATCATAACGTTCCTTTTACAAATGACACAATTTTTTATTAAATATATTCAACAACCCTTACAATAAGATAATGATTTATCCTCATTAATATAATATTATTTGCCACTCCATGATAACACCAATATCAATGTCTTGCTTGAATAAAAGTAATTATTTTGATCTTTCAAGCAAGTTGATACTGACTCTAAAAAAGATGATCCTGTAATCTTTCGCACAGGGAATTAGAGTATTTGCCAATATGAAGGTGTGAATATCATGAAAGTGCATTATGCTAGTTTTTACTTTGAGTCTCACAAATATTTAATTGCCAAGTCTGGAGAAAAATATAACCCTTAATGGGATATAATTGGGGAACATTCAAGTCTTTGCAAGGAATCTCTTATCACTTTAGACTAAAAAATAAATTTTAGTGCTTCCAATGATTATTGAAGAGATGTGTCCAATCAAAACATTATTAGTAAGGCTTCTTACAAACTCATAATTATGCTTGATAATTGTGAGGTAAAGTACTTGAAGAATTTTTACTATGTCAATAATATTTGTCCCTCTTTACTTCAATAATATTAATGATGTTTATACAAAATGTGATTTTTCTTAGACATCAAAGTCATTCAATCTCCATGGAAAATCTTAAATAATTTCTTCCTGAATATAAAGATAGTGATGCAGCACAGATATTTTACTCTAGTAGCCATCAGTTTTGGCTAATATGACATGTTTTGGCTAATA
Source organism: Cupressus sempervirens (assembly GCA_028749045.1). Lineage (NCBI taxonomy): Eukaryota > Viridiplantae > Streptophyta > Pinopsida > Cupressales > Cupressaceae > Cupressus > Cupressus sempervirens. Next base: position 770,659,574 of record CM053790.1, on the reverse strand, counting down.
TGACACAAGATGCAAAAAATTGTTCTAATTTCTCTTACGTATAATCCATGTGCAATCTATTTTATTCATTTATGCTCCACATAATTTCCCTACATACTAGTGCAACAACTTAATATGGGCTTCTCTTATCCAAAGTGGGTCTAACTCATTGGCTTGAGCCCCAGACTGAGGACATCATGTACAAAAAGCTTGAGTTGGAATTCATTCTCCTCGTAGTTGGGAGTCCATGCTAAATTTCTACGTAGGGGATCTAACACCATATTCGATTAACACCATGCTTATTCATTGGCTCTAACATCAATTTGTCACACACAATAGTCATTAAGAGAAGCGTAATATGGTCCCAAAGCATAGTTCTACATCCTCATTTGTGATTCCACATGAAAAAAACTCACCTACCTAAAATTCCAACACAAAGACCATCAATTTCACCTTGGCACAAAGGCATATAATACAAAAATAACACATTCCTATGAGAATTGGAGTTGATTCATCCTTGACATATACAACTCAAGGAGTATTGAACTCCCACATCTATTTACAATAGTTCCAGATCATTCACTTCTTCTTGCATCAATCTCCTATCATGTGTTTGGCTTTTTATTAAGATCCTATCATGTGTTTGGATTTTTATTAAGATCCCTAAAGACCAACCTACTTTGATACCATGTTAGTGAAATAGGATCAATTAATTTGTTTTGTAACTTGTAATAGCATTCTAAATATTTTATATGTTCTCCAAGTTACTATACGAATGAATATTTATGTAATATAAAGAGACATGTCTCTTAAGAACACGTGTCTCTTAAGGAAACATGTCTCTTTAATATATTAACTTACATTAGTTATAGTTATAACATAATTAATATACCCTCAATATATTATAATGATTATATAATTATATATATATATATATATGTATGTATGTATGTATATCACTCTTAATATATGTTAATTATTCCATATATAATATTTGTCATATATTATATATCTCACATATATAATATAACTTATCTGATAGAATTATAACACTAATAGTTAGGATTGGAGTCCGACTTAGGATTACATTTACATTTGAATATATACATGTACATAGCTCTAGATCATTTGATATAAAGGTAAATTTTACTTAAATTATCTTTTATTTGATATATTGAATTTAGAATTTATTTTAATACATAAAGATTGATTATTTCGTATTTAAAAATTAAAATAAATTCTAACTTGATTTTTTTATATAATGAACTATGAATTCATACAAGTGAACATATGTGAATAATTGAGAGATTGCAACACTTACAAATTTTTATAAATTTAATACATCTACATAAAATATTAAGCTTACATTCAATTCAAAAATACATACACCACCTTAAACTACAAGATCAAGGTTACATGGTTAAGTTTTAGAAATAATATTTTAGGGTATGAGTTCATTAAACTTGGTTAGCTTTAGTGTTGGGCTATGAATATGGGTAGCTAACATCATGGTTTACATTTACCTTTAGAATTCAGTGTCTATATGGTAGGGTTAGGAATATTATATAAAAAAGTAGTTTTTTACCCACCGTGGTTAACTAACCACAACAGAATCGTTATGGTTACCTCTAGCAGTTACCACTTAGCAGTCCGCCCAGCGGCACCACAACAACTTTTCCCTGTGGCCACCCAATTGCCACCCCAGCACTGCTCCACCATCGCTTATGCAGTGGTGTATTTTTTTACACTTTTTTAAAATTATTTTTTATTTCTTTAAAAAAAATTCTTATTGCTAATACAGGGTCCCTATCAGTTTTTTCTCCATAACTTGAGCATATAGATGTATTTGTTTGATCAAAAAAATGTGCCAGAAAGTTGGTTCTGAGATGGAGACATTGGTGTAGGTTGTTTAAGGTTTTGATGCAGTTTGGTTGCCTATTTTGGCAGTCAAAGTTGGATGTTTAGTTTTCACTACAGAGGGTATTTCTTGAGCATCCCATCTTTGTTTTTCAAAAACATTATATTTTTGGAAAGCTAATTCTGTCTACTTTTCAAAAATAATGTAATTTCTTCCAGATTCTACTCCATGCTATTTTTATCATGTTTTTGGCTTTTTTTCTCTATGGTGGATATCTTGGTTGTTTTAGGTCCAGGGATCATTTTCATGGCATGAGATCTCTTCTTTTGGGTTGTACTATCTTTTGTATCAACTTTTTTTTTTTTGGATCATTATTGATATCATTTGTAAGAATTTTTATGCAAATGCATTGAGATAAAGTGTCATTCCTTTCTTTTCAAGATCCTTCTCATCATTTCGATTTATTCTACTTGCACTATACTATAAAGTGCCATTTGGGGGATAGTTGTTGTCATTTTGGCCCTCTTCCTTTATCAAGTGAGTGTCCCTTCCATGAAATTAGCCCCATTCTATGTCAGTGACACATGTCTTTATAGGTGTATGTACCCCTTCCTCACTCTCGATGTGTCTGGTTCTTTATGTTTTGCAAGATATTTTTGGCCTGCTTTCTCAACAACCTATCACCTCACCCCGGTTTGCATTAAGGAGGAGTTCTTCTATTGTTCCTAATGCTTCCTTGGTTTGTTGGAGTGAGCTATGTATTCAGTATTTGGTCCTATGTACTAGGCAATTGCAGTGGCTGGATACCTATGCATTTTAGTGAGATGGATCATCTATCATATCGACACTCTTCTTTTTGTTCTATTTCAGAGGAGGTTCTATAAACATGTATTTAATATGTACAAAAAATTAATTTACAATAATTACTATTTAGTTGAAATTAATCTAAAAAATTAATATATTTACATGTTGAAACAATCTAAACATCTATCTAATCATTCATCACTTAACTTTTATTAAAAACATCGAAACATCTAAAATAATAATTTTTAAATGAACATCTACAAGGTTTTTTCTAAAATGAACTGATACAAAAATATTATAATGAACAAATACAACAATCTAAATATAAAGCTATTAAATGCAGAATTTTACATATTCAAAACTATTAAACATGTAAAAAAAGTAATTATTGTTGGAATATTCAAATATGGAAAGAATACTTATGGGAGGAGGGTGGGGGGGGGGGGTGGTGGGGTGAATCAGAAGTATCACACTTTAGCCAATAAAACTTTTAATTGAAAGTAAATTACATGCATGTAAATACATCAAGTAAACATGAAACTAAACACATGCATCAACAACTCATAACACTGGAATTTGGTAACCCAGAAACCCTCCAGAAATAAGAAGGTAAAACTAGGGTGGGGATAATACCCACAAAAATTACTATAGCAATATTGTTCAACCACTTCTGATGGTCTGCCCTATTAAAGGCCTACCTTGTTAAAGACTTTACACTGTATTAATAGTGACCTGGTTAAAGGCTTTTCAAACACTTTACATGACGTGTCACCCTGTTAAAGGATTTAATCACCTAATTAAAGGATCTACGAAATAGCTGTTAAGCTAACCTATCACCATAGGATTTTCATTTTAATACAATTGCTGGAAAGTATTAGGTATAATGAACCTGATAGATTACAATCCTTGATTGCTGAATGCAGACACCTTTTTCGCTTTCTCTGATCTTGATCCTTTGTGATCAGATAACCCTCGCTTCTGAAAATAGATTTTTCTTGTGCACCCTTGTTTTTCCACTCATACATTTACAATGAAATTTCATCTTCCTTATAAAGACATTTGAGGATTTAGGGTTAGGTATGGATCTATGATCTATATTCAATCTTCATTTTCTGCTTATTATTTGCACTTCTTCTATTAGTTGCATGCCTTCATCATTTTTCTTATTGGCTGCATGTAGATTGCATAGGAAAAGTAAAAGATTTGATCTCATCATTAAATCCTTCGATATTTACCTTATGTTGGCTGTAAAAATTGTTTGCATCATAGTTTGTGCAATTACAAACTCTTATGCTGATATTCTGAGTTACTCAGCTCCTAAAGTATTGCTGATACTCGACACATGCTATTTCCTGGATAGCTCGGCACCTAAAGAAAACTGTATCACTTGATACCTTATGTTGCTCGGCACTTTTTAACACTCGACACCTTGTGTTCCTCGACACTTGTTAACACTCGACACCTTGTGTTACTCGGCACTTGTTGACACTCGACACCTGAAGTCTTTCCTAACTCAGCATTTGTTGTGGCTCGGCATGCATGGTGTACTCGGCTCCAATGTGGAATGTGATTAAGTGTGTTGGCACTCAAGTGTCAAAAAAAATTATGAGGTTAACAATTATTTGATAGAATTATAAAGCAAAAAATAAAAAAAATGAAATAAAATAATAGAAAAAAGGTTAAATACTTGGTAGAGTGAAAAATAACAACATGGGGTCAATAGAAATGTAGAAATGGGCTCCTGTTTCCAAGCTAAAATCAAGCTCCTATTCACAATGAGGGTGAAAATGAATCAAAAAACACAAAAATTGGGTTTTATGCTTTTTCAAAATCGGGTACCTGATTTTTTTAAAATCGTGCACCTAATTTTGTACTCATGATTTAAGCATCTAATTCGTATTCAAAAATGGTTGCCCAATTTTTGAATACAAATCAGGCGCCCAAACCATAACAAATACCTAATTCTAAAAAATCTGGTACCCATTTTTGAAGATGTGTAATTCTATAGGATTTACTTCAGAATTGCGACCCAACTTTGTGCATTTACCCACATGCTTGTTTATATGGTTAAGGTTGTATATGATTAGAAAATAGGGAGAATAGAAGTTCATAATCATCAAATTTTCTAGGATATTTTCTCTCCCTAGTAGATTTCCTTGGCTGTGGTACTTCATCTATAGATTCTATATTGTCAAAAGAAGAACCTGTATGTGTAGTGCATTGTTGATGTGCGGTTGGAACTTTTCTAGTTCCCTATTCTATATTTTGGTGTGTCACTTCTGGTCTAGAGGCATCCAAATCTAAGGGCTGCTAAATCCCAACATGTGGGATAGAGGAAATTATAGATTTGGATTGGGAGGAATCCATGTGAATCAGACCCATCTTATGGTCACCAGCCATAGTTGGAGGATAAAAGCTTGGATGTCACATGGTATCATGGAGAGGGTGTTGGATAATGAGTAGTCCACGATGAGTGTGGAATTCAACTGAAGTTTCTGTTATCACAAAAGTTTGCACCCTTGTCCAAAGTGTTTACTAAGGAAAACCTTGTGAAACATGGAAACAACTTCCAAGCTGTGGGACTTGAACTATGAGGTTGAGTCTCTGGAGAAGGATGGCTTCCTTTACTATCAGGATGCACCTAACTACACTTGGAGAGGAAAAGGGAGAAGGAATGCATGCAAGAAAATATACCTATTCTAACCTAAGGGGGCAATGCACCAAAATAGAGTGTTCAAACCAATCTCTTCCCATATATGCATGCTTGAACTGTTATAACATCAAATATATACATATTTAGACTTGTTTAAATCCAACAATCACATGCAAATTAGACAACCAAAATGAATAATATAAGGAAGAAGAGAGTTCACTTATATATCATTCATATGCCAAAAGAGATACAATCATGCAAGTTGCAAATAGCCACAAAACATTGAAGAGAGGCAAATAGATCTTGCATAGTCATCAATGACTGAAAGAGATAAGGCAGAATGTCATTAGGTCCAAAGGAAAAGGGGATTTATAGTGAACTTGCAGAGCAATATTAGAGAAAATAGAGAATGATTGACCCTAAGAAAGATTACAAAATATGCCTTTATAGTTTAGGCATAACTAAGATATTTTTGACTGAAAGCTATTCCACAACCACTAGCATTAGGTGTGCAAAGAATAATCATACAAATTGAGAGAAAATTTGATCTTGCCACACATTTAGATGTAATGAAATCCAATATTTTGTACAAAAATAGAGCCTTGAGAAGAAAACAATGACGCCATTAATTTTTCTAACCAAGTAGATGGATAAAACTAGGGTGGTGGAGAGATGTCCTTCATTGTTTCTAGCCTTGCACTAATTCAAGAGTGCTTGGAATTGATCAAGAAGATTAGATTGTGTAGGAAAACCATCCCTATCCCATAGTTGGCTCAATAAATCAACAAAAGTCAACAAGTCAACTAAGCTCTGCAATTGGAATAAGCCATGTGGGCCAATAGTCTTTTGACTTTTCACCACCCTACAAAGTCTTCAAGTGTTTGATCATATTAATCATCTTAAATATGCCATCCTTTAACTGCAACTACCTCAAAAAACTACCAACTTTAATCACTATTGCCACCTAAGCCCACAAGCACACGTGTCCTCAAGGTGCTTATCCGCATTGTTTAAAATCCTTATAGCTTCAAAATATAGAAAAGCATCGATCGTCAATCATCAAATGATTGATGATCATGAGAGACCCTACTTATTATTACACTTTGCCTAAAAATATTTGGACCCATTGAAGACTCAACCTCCACCTTAATAGACACATAGAACCTCGATGAATTAGCAAGAACTCACTAACACATATTACACCTTAGCATTACCTGGCATCCTATTTGACATTCTTTTCAACCTCAATGACCCACATTGAGAACTAGACCCACAAGCACATGTGGCATGATGTCGCTTCCCTGCACTGTGTGAACATCTTGCAACTTCATAAAGAAGGAAAGTAAGGGTAAAAGCATAGACCTGTGTCACCATTTGTGATATCAAAACCTATTTTGGTCAAATTTCATTTCTCTATCAAAACTCAATTTTATTCAAAAACTAAAAATACCCTTTTATAGATCTTAGATTCAATATCATCATTATATAAATTTTTGAGTGTTTTGATTAGTTATAATAGGTTAGAATTTCAAAATATTATAAGTTGATATTTCAACATTTCAGAAGATGCTCACTTAAAAAAGGGAAAAAAATAGTAAATCATACCAAAAAAACAAAAAAATTATATTTATCTCTAAAGGAGAGAGTCCTCTCCATGAATATGTAATTTTTACTCAAGAAGCTATAGATTTGATTGGGAAGTTTTGACGGGAGGAAAAAACTATTGGCTTTTGAGAAGGTCGAGCTTGAGTACTTATAACAAAGAAAATATAGATCAAAAATAATTATTTCTTCTTTTGTGCACTAGATATACATGTCATCTATAAGATATTTTCAAATCAAAACAAAAAAAGATGATTTGCATTTTATTTTTTGATGGGAACTACACCCTATATTTTTTATAGTTAAAAAAGGGACTTCAAAATAAAAGAAATGAATAAATTCTTACTCAAAAAAATTTAAAAAAATGATAGGCATAAATTTCATCCAATTCTACACATTTCATCAGTTTACATCATTTTCAAATTCTAAACACAAATACCATTTTTTTTTTTCATTAATGTTGAACTGTCAAATTTTGATATCACGTTTCTTCATAAAAGGTGACACAGGTTTGTGCTTTTACCCGTAACCATCGTAGATCTTCCTCCATCTAATGATGAAACATAAATTGACTCACCTCTTTGCATAGTCAGCACCTTGACCAATGAAATGATGTGAAATTTCCAATGTGCCCTAACATGCCCATGCTATGGTTTGACTACTCTCCCTTTGTGGCTCTAATAGGAATGAGATCATGAAGTCCACATAACAACAAGGTGCTTGCCTACATTCCTTAAAAGCCTTGCATCTCCATAAAGTGGAAAAGCGCTTGCCGTCGATCTTGGGAGATCTGATAGTGGATGAAAAAAGTGGCCACCTTCTACCCATATTAGTACCTTAGTCAATGAAATGCCTACCATATGCCAACCCATTTGATAGCCCTCTACCTTGTCTACAACCCGCATGAAAACAAGACCCACATGCCACATGGTAGTGAGGCGCTTGCCCGCATTGTTTAAAGATCATGCATTTTGAGGAAGTAGAAAAGCACTTGTCATTGATTTGTGCAAGATTTGATGGTCTAGAAAGTTGTAGGGGCTAGGAAGTAAACTTAGGAATAAGGAAATACATTAAAGTTTTATTTTGTTTATTTTCATATTTCCATTGGTATTTAATATTTAAAAGTTGGGAAGTGACTATTAGGGGGATTGTGTCATTTAAATTCAATTTTTTGGCAAGAGAAATTTTTTGGCTAACAGTTTCCAGCGACCATTCAAAGAGAGAAGGTGGAGGAGTTGGGACACACCAGTCCATGTTGGAAGGAGTTTGTGACATGGATGCCCAATGTAGAGAGGCAATAGTTATGTTGGTTTGTATCGGCTAAATTAAAGTGTGGGGAACAAAGTATGAATGTTATGTAGAAGCCACGGGTTGAAGTAGAGGGTCATGCTGACCAATGCTTGGAGGTATGATAGTTGGTGTATTGATAAGAGAGTTTTGTTTATATATTATACAAGGCACATATTGGCTATGTGTGGGAATACAAATAGTTTGTGAAGGCATGAATGTAACAATGAGATGAAATGAAACTTGAGACTTTGACTATGCTCATCGTTATCAAATAAATCAAACTTAATATAATCGAAATGAAAAGTTTATTGTAATTTAAAACTTGAGAATAATGACTCATTGAAGACTACATCCCAACTTCAAACAATTTTTTGAACTATTGGATCCCACAAGAGAAAACCATACTGATCTTCACCATACCATAGAAATATGCACCTTTTGGATTTAAAATCTAATTTCATTCTTTGTTCCTTAGGGATGTGAACATAAGCATCACACCCAAAAACTCACAAATGAGAAAATAAAATTCTTGTACTAGTCCATCTCTCTTTCAAAATATCAAAATCAAGATGTGATGAAGGGGCTCGATTAATTAAATAATCTACTATATTGCATGCCTCTACCCAAAATTCCTTCCCTGAACTAGCATTGGATAACATACATTGAGCCCTTTCCAATATAGTTTGATTCAACCTCTCTGCTACACCATTTTATTGAGGTGTATAAGGGATTATTTTAATCCTTTGAATACCATGATCTACAAAAAAAAAATCAAACTCCAAAGAGCAAAACTCACCACCATTTTCTATTAGTAAACATTTGATCTTTTTTCCAATTTGATTTACACCATAGCCTTACAAGATTTAAACTTTGAAAATACTTCAGATTTCTTATTCAACATATAAACCCAAACCTTTCAAGTGTAATCATCAAGAAATGTGGAAAAATAGTTAGCACCACCAAGAGAAGTTACCTCCATAGGACCAAAAACATCAGAATGCACATGCTCTAATGGAGAAGATTTCTTCTCATGACTTGTCATTACTAAGCTGGTGCAATTTTTCTTACTGTAAAGACAATTCTCACACAACTCCAAATCAAGAGATTTAAGACCTAGAAGCTAGTCTCTTCAAAGTATGATGGCAAGACCCATTTTTTTCATGTGACCAAGCCTCTTATGCCAAAGTTCAACATTACTTTCCACAACCACCATGGGTGCTTCCACTTCACTATTGCACTCTAAAACATAAAAATTTCTAGATTTCTTTCCTTTAGCCAAAACTAATCGACCTTTGGACATTTTCCATGAATCAAGATCAAAGTTAACATTAAAACCTTGTGTATACAACTGACTAAACTTTACAATATCACATTCTTTGTTATCCCCAAGAAAAACTTTACAAAATACACCTTTGTGTTAATTTGTGAACGCACTTTGGCATGGAGTAGCATGAAAAGATGCACCAAAATTGAAAGCCCATGAACTTGATTCCATATGACCAGCTACAAGTACCAAAGCTTCATTAGTTGCAACATTTATGCCATCCTATATTACTTTGTTTTGAGCCTTCTTGTAATTCCAACATTGCTTCTTGGTGTGGCCTAGTTTACCACAGCACCAACAAGTGCCATTTCTTCCCCTAGACTTCGAGTGATGGTTCGATCAACCTCTTCCATTATTTTTATTTTTATGTATACCTCTTTCATGACTTCTTCCTCTATTTCTTGTGCTCACAACTATTAGAGCATCACCAAAAGAGGATTCATGGTGCTTCCTTTACATGTCCTCACTATGTAATGTGACTATGAATTCATCAAATTTCAGCTTGTACTTGGCACTATTGAAGTTCTCACAACCATTACTACACCTTCCTAGCTATTCAAAAGTGAACATAATAATAAAATAGCTTTTATTTGATCATCTAATGATGTACCAACTAAAATGAGTTGACTAGATTATGTATTTAACTCATTCAGATGATTCGACATTACTCCCCCTTCTTTCATTTTCAAATTATATAGCTTCTTCATTATAAAAAATTTATTCAATGTTGAAGGTATCTCATACAATGAAGATAATTTCTCAACTAGCTCTCTAAATGTCTGCTCAAATGAAACATTAAACAACACATTACTGGAGAGAGCTACGAAAATCACTACCCTTTCTTTCAAATCCAAATTTTCCCATTCCTTGTCTATCAATGATCCTTTGCCCTTTGTCTTACCAAGCAAAACATGTTGTGAATCTTGTTTGATGAGAAAAGACTCTATTTGCACTTTCCGTAGCCCAAAGTTTTTTCCAATTTTTTTTTTCAATTTTCCACTTATCTACCTCATCCATGACATGTGTAAATCTTTATCAATTTCTAGAAAATCAAATGAGCTTAAGAAACTCTGATACCAATTTTTGATCTAAAATAAAAGATATAGAAAAATATATAAAGTAAAACTAAAAAACTAAAACTGAATTAAAAATGCAAGAGTGGACAAAGAATTTATAGTGGTTCATCCAGCTAGTTTGGATTACATCCACTCTACAAGTAGGGAAATATCTCTATTCAAATATAATTCTTAGTACAATGCAACAACAACAAATTGATTATGCACATATACATTCTTCATTCTTAGTGGAAGACAAAAAGACTTGGAAGAGAAAGAGATGATGGGCTTCATCATCAGACCAATAGAGTTGTTACAATATTCCTCTACCAATAATTGATACACCCAAACCCTCACTTTCAATTTTTAAACAAAACAAGAAACTATTAGGGAAATTGTGCCCACCAAAGGTGATGTTTTTATACCCTCTCTACCTAATGAATGCAACTTAAACAATATTGAGCTTCCATTGTCACATGTATGTCCAAATATTATTAATGTGTCTGAAAAAGAGAAAATAATTGATAAATTATTAGAACAATTTTATTTTGAGAATGAAAATTTAACCATTTCTTGTTCTATTTATTATAGGAAGGATGATAAGTGTAAATGCTCCAATAACCAAGAGAAAATGGTGAATGAGGTAAAAGCTATTCTTAACTCTCACCATAATAAGGGTGAAAGTGGAAAAGTTTTTCTTGTAAGAGATAAACAATTTCAAACTCCAAATCAAGAAGATCAAGGTATGGATTACTCAATTGCATTGGCAAGACAAAATATTTCTTCAAAATATAATTTTCCATCTAGTATTCATAATGAATGTAATCATGCATGCTCACAACAACCCATATATCCATCTTATATTCTACCATCTCCATTATTTCCATCTCACTCATATTCACATACTCTATATCAAATACAACCCATTCCATTATCTTTATTCCATTCATTTCATCCATAATCCACTCCAACATATCCACCAATGGAATTCATGATTACTATTAAAACATCACATAATAAGGTGGTTCCAACTGCATATAAGGATGATATTTTGATGCTCATTTAACCTTCTATTAATGTGCATGAAATTGGTAATATGGATAAAGAATGTGATTTTTGTTTAATAGAACTAGAGAAACATATTGATCAAATTATCACCTATCAATTTAGTCCTTCTTATCTACTTAAACCATTTTTTTTGAGATATTTCACTCACATAAGGAGACAAACCATTATGATTTCATCATTGAAAATATATCTATGTGTGTTGGAATTAATCATGCACTAAAAGGTGATCTATTGCATTCCTTAATCATCCAATTGTTGTATGTGATACTAAATGATATCTTACAAGATCTATTCTTTAAAAATGTTTTAATAATCAAACATCAAGATCTTGGAAGGCCTATGAAAAAAATGCTTATTCCTCACACACTTATTGATTTGGGTACAATTGATTAAATAAAACTAGAAGAACTTGAATGCATTAATGACCAAATGAAATATGTAACATATTGATGATTAATTCATTTAACAAGAATTACCATATTAATATCTATATTTCTAGTTCTTGGTTCTTGAACATCTTAAGATGATCATTCATTCATAATAGGTGGTAGATCAATTTCTTGATTCCTTTGATGATTTAAATGCATGTGCTTTTGTAATGCGAAATTAAGGAGAAATCCATAGAATTATTGAAATTGACTAAAACTCAATAAATTCTTAAATGTGCTTGCTTTATTTCATTCTTCATATTATCCTAATGTTGTCATGACCTTGTAGCATGAAGTTAAGTTGGGGGAAATCCCTCCAATTTTGTGGTTCTTGGTTGATTTATGATAAAGTTCCATTAGTTGTTTTATTCCACCTTCTAGTAAACCTCCACATGTGAGATCTCAACCATTCAAGGTATGTGTTCTTGTGTTGACCAAAATTAATATTATATAATTATCAAATTTTATAACTCTACTTATCATTCAAGAACTGAATGGTAGAGTTATTGAATAAATGATATATCTTTACTATACTTGATATGCTTGGTCCTGAGAATATGGTTACAGGTCTCTTATTATGGTGCAATAATATTAGTTGGTAATGTTTCTTTGCATAGCATTACACAATACTCTATCTTGGCTTTTCCAAGCTATCTGGAGCATGGTGGTTTGTAGCTTGGTCTACGAGACTCATGAATCTTTTAGTGCTATTTTATAGAGCTACACATCTAGAGAAAACTTAAAGACATATATAAGGATCTTGGACATATTGCAGATCATCACATGCCTTCCTAGAGATGTGTCTCTATCTACCTCTAGTTTTATGGACACATTGGTGACTACAATTGGTTTTTCACTCTGCTACCTGGTCTTTGGTAATGAAGGTGCATTATTTCATACAATGGATACCTCTTATTCTTATCAAGATAAGATAACATAGGTTCACATGGTGCCATCATAGAGCAATATGCCTTTTGCATATTGTTATCATTATGAGTATTTATTCTATCCAAGTGTGCTAGTGTGTTTGCCAAAGTTCTATAAAAAGCTTCCATATTCAATGACATGAGAGAAATGGATCAAGATTGGTTCTGTGGAAAAGTGGTTATTGATGGGCTTCCAAAAGACCATTCTTTTAAGTTCTTTTTATCTTGTTTTCAAGTAGTTATCTTGCAAACACAATCACAACTTTATGGTTTTAAGCCTATGAATTTATGTTTTTATGTATATGCCTTATATATGTTAAGACATGAAGTCTAAGTATGGATAGTTCAAATATGCTATATTTTCTTGAACTATTGACAAAATTGGTATAATGAAGTAATGTTACATGCTGATAAATGTTTCCCCATTCATGTTATGTCTTGGGTAGTTTTCCTCCTGTAGCCATAGGATTTGCAAGAGTGGCAATTTGAACTTTGCACTTTTTGTCTATATTAATGATGAAATAAATATATGTATGTGGAAGTTGTGTGCACATTGAATGTTTTTCAGGCACTTACTATGGATATTTAAATATCAACACCTCAGTGCTAAAGTCAAAGCCAACTAGATTGCTAAACCATCACAAGTGGAGCAAGTGATTATATGCTTTCTATTGGTGCAATGCATGAATGTAGCTTCCACAACTTGCTATATTATTGAAGGATTTATTCATGGTTAATGGAGATTCTATTTCATTATCAAAATTTATAAATTTATTTTAAAAAAAATGAAAAATGGAAAAAAGAAAAAAAAAGCAACGCTATAACTGGGTTGGGTCAACCATTTTTTAGGGACACTTAGTTGCTTCTTTGGCTCTTTCTTGCTTAGTGTTTCTTGCATGTCTTGTTTCTTCATTGTGAGGTTGTGCTTCAATTTTTGATGATCACCATGATTTTTATCAGCTACCTCAAGTACTACACATTTAGTCAATGTGCTATGGAAAATGGATCCAACTCCCTTCATTGTGCTCTATATTACTTCCTATTGGTGGCAATATTTTATGCCCTAGTCCTTCCAATTAGTATTTTTGGTTCCTTTTGATGGTCTACTACCGAGTTCTTTATGTCAATTGAAAACATTTTGTGGTGTTGTAATTCTTGGTGCAATTCTTGGTTCCTTCTTTGTTCAAGCTTCATAGTTTTAGTGATCTTTTGGCTTCCCGACCTTGGCATCCACATGGAGATACCTATTGGTAACACATTTAGTTTTATTTTTCATTATTTTATCTCTTAACTTTATTTATATTACTTATTATATTGATCTTTATGCAACATCCTTACCTCACCTCCCCTTGTTTCCCGTGGATGGTCAACCATTTTAGTTGGTGGGGGCTATCCCATCCTATTATGTATCCTTCATCTATCATCCTTAATAATCCCATCATATTATCCATTATATTCATCATACAATGTCCTTTGTTGTGTCTCTTATTTCACTTATTTCAAATCATTTTGTGCAGAGTGAGATAAATTTCTCATGGCACCTCATATATATAACCATTTGAACCATGATTCTATAAAAGTGGAAAAAGGAAAAAAAAAAAGAAAAAAGAATAGCGATAACTAAAGGAGGTATTTATATTGCTAAAGGTAAATTGAAGAAAAATAAAGCAATAAATCCTGTCATAAGAAGATCATAAATAGTAAAATGTGGTTGTACATGAACTATCATAATTAAGGGTGATTGTTGTCATGAAAGCTTGCACCCTTGCCCAAAATATTACTAAGGATAGCCTCATGAAACATGGAAAGAACATCCAAGTTGTGGAACTTGAACTATGAGGTTGAATCTATAGAGAAAGCTGAATTCCTCTACTATTTTGATGCACCTAAACTATCTTTTGAAGAAAAAAGGGAGAAGGAATACATAAAAGCAACTACCTAATCTATCCTAAAGAGGTGATGCACCAAAAATAGGGTGTCCAGATCAATCTGCCCATACATGTGCAATGCTATTATCATGATAGTCTAAAGATATATATATTCAACTCTACTTTAATCTATAAGCTACACATAGATCAAGAAACCATATGATCAACACAAAGGAAATGCTCCACTTATATCATTCACAGGTCAAAAAGATATAGAAAGTGCTGATTATAGATATTCACAATTAGTTGAAGAGAGGCAAACAAATTCACATAGTACAATGACTATCAAAAGAGATAAGGCAAGAAGTCATATAACTTAGATGCAATAGGGAATTTACAGTAGCATACCAAGGTAGTACCAAAGAAATAGAGAAAATTTGGCCTTGAGAAAGAGTACAATATTTTCCTTTATAGTGCTAGTATAACTTGGATGAATTCTCTCATAAGATAGATCTTAACCACTAAAATCAAATCTCTGGAAGAGAATCACTATAAAAATTGGAAACATTTGACTTTTGCATAAATCTATGCATGCAAGGATCACTTCTTTACCAAAAAAATCCCTAAAAGGTTAAGAATGACAGTTATTTACTCTCTGATTGAATGAATGGGTTAACAAATGGTGGAGTAACTCTTTTCACTAATCAACCCTAGGGATCAATGAAAATAGTTGCAGGGAATCAAAAGATTGCTCAAGGAAATCCTTCTGTTGCCACTAACATCCAATTTGATCATGATCTTTGGGTCAACTAAGATGGATCTTATTTTTTATGCTAACCTGCCAGCATCTGATCTTCATGTCTTGCAGTTAACTATCCACAATCACATCTTCACCACCACCTTCCTTGAATAACTATCTCTATTTGCAAAACTATGACCTACAAGTTATCGTTACCTTGCCACCTTGAGCTAACATCATTTTCTGACCTTTGTGACCTATAGGAGTTGATTCAAGGAAAAAAAGCAAGAGAAAATATTTCACAATAGGAAAAATAAAATTTCTATGTGAATTGATGAATTTACAACATGAGAGAGACCACTTATAAAGGCCTCAAGGAAGCTTGTAGAACAAGCTGGAAGGAGGTCAAAGATAAGGTTGACAACTAAGCACTCTTCCACAAAAAGGTGGAACATGCTAGAAGGCAACTAAGCACTCTAACATGACCGAGTGAAACAAAAGGAAATTTCTTGATTGCAACTTAGAGCTTAGCCACCTCTTGATTCGCGGTGATCATGTGCTTGGCCATTCAATCAAAAGGATCTAATGACATAGGATATAAGAAAGGGAATCTTTCTTTGTCATGCCATCACAACTCAAACCATAGCATGTTAATATGACCATGTGACTGGGTGAAATCAAAGTAAGTGCGCCTTCATAACCTTAACATTAGTCAATGCTTAACTACCTTTGACCATGCGAATCACACAATTGCACCTTAAAATATTAAGGAAAAACATAAAGGAATGAACATGACTTAAGGCTTTATTATTTTGTGTATTCTAGGTGACTGTTGAAACTGATCTTGTTTAAATTTGGTTTCCTTGTAGGAGGCAATTCTGGACTAACATTTTTGGCAACTCAAGGGGGATGCAAGACTACTTAGCATATAACGAGTGATCAAAAGATCCATTGGGCTATAGAGCCTCTGAAACTATAACTCATTAGTTTACCACCTCTGTTACACTACATGTCATAATAAATCCTTTTCACTACAACTTTGCAAAACAATTGTAGAACCAGACCCTTCTTTACAAGACAAAACATGTGCTCATTCTCTTCTTTGAAAAAAAGAAAGAACAAGAAGAAAAACTACTCTAACTATATACATGCAAAAAATACAAGCATTAGAAATAGGTTTAAGGTATATCCCATTAATAGGGATGGGCAAGACATTTCCATTAGGCTTGCTTAACTGAAAAGCATTAGATTGCTTATAGCTAATAATCACATAGGGGCCACTCCACAAGGCATTGAACTTTGAGTGTCTTCTAGTCTTTTCTCTATCTGCATCCCATTTCAACACGAGGTCACCTTCCCTAAAATTCTTGACCTTAGCCTTTTATCAAAGATTCTCTTCATCTATTGCTGATGTATCTCTAAGGCCTAGAATGCTTGACTTCTTTTCTCCTCTAATTCCATCATATCTACCATTCTTATAGACATAACATTATTTTCAATCAATTCCAACTGATGAGCCAACTGAAGAGTAGGAAACTCTAGTGAGACAAGAAGCCTAGCTTCCCTTCCATAGACTAACACAAAAGGAGAATTCCCTAAGGATCTCTTGGGTGTCATTCTATCTGCCCAAAGGGCAGTCCTCAACTTCTGATGCCAACACCTTTAGTTATCTGCTGCCATTCTCTTAATGATTCTAATCAAATTCTTATTAGATGACTTGATCAAGCCATTACCTTGAGGGTAATAGTTAGATGATGTGCTTAAGTAAATACCATGATCAAGTGTCCATGTACAAATCTGATCTCCTATGAATGATTTAGCATTATCTAAAATAATAGTTGGAGTGATAAAGCTAGTTACAATCCCATCAAGGAATTCAATTATTGAAGGTTTTGTGGCATCTCTTAGTGCTACTACCTCTTTCCATCTTGTAAAATAATATGTAGTAGCTAAAATCCATTTATGACTAGAGATAGAAGAAGGATTGATAGGGCCAATAAAATCTAGTCCCCACTAAGCAAAAGGTTGATCTACTTGGATGGGATTAAGTGGAAAAGCTGCAAGTCTCTACTTATCTAAGAAGAAAACACACTTCTCACACCTTCTCACATGTTTGTGGAAGTCATGGAATAAGGAGGGCCAATAATAACTAGCTCTCATAATTTTCATTGCAGTAGTGTTCATTGAGAAATTCCCAACATCTGGGCCATCATGAAGCTCTTTTATTATTCTCTCTACTTGATCTTCATCCATACATCTTAGTAGGGTCCCATTAAAATCTTTTCTAAAAATAACACCATCGGTTATAGTGTAAGGAATAGACTGTAGCTTGAAATTTCTTCTCTTAGATTTATCTACCTCCTTTGCAATCTCATGAGATGAGATCATATACTCACATAATACCTTTCCCCTTACCAGTTTGGTGATCTAAATGTCTACATCATATTCCATTACCTTAGTGATCCAACCAACCCTCCTCTCATTAATATCTTTGCTTAGCAAGAAATCTTTTACACTAGCATGAGGAACCAACAAATAGATTTTGTTATGAGATAATAGTTATCAATTTTTTTTTTAAGGGCTCTTATGGCTTCGAGAGCTTGCTTTTCAACATAGCTATATTTACTTTCATATTCTTTAAGCCCTTCACTAAAAAAGCAATAGGCTGCTCTTCATTTTTGTCATTTAGTTAGGATGAAATCCTTATCAATATTTAGATTAATGAGAGTGGGAGCTAAAACTATGGCTGCCTTGATTTCCTCAAAGCTTCCTTTCCCTTCCTTGGTCTATGAGATAGACATACTCTTTTTTAGCATAGTTGTAAGAGGGTTCACCATGGTATCTAGGTTAGGAATAAATCTTCTTACAAAATTTATCCTACCAAGGAAACTTGTAGACTCTTGGAAGGTGAAGGACAAGTATTGCTTTTATTCTTTCTAGATCAATAGTCAGACCCTCCTTGGATACAATATTCCCTAATAATTTCCCTTGGTTAGTGGTGAAGACACACTTGCTTGGATTTAGAGACACCTCGTACTCTCTATATTTTACAAATACTCGCCTAAGGTGACCAAAATGCTTTGCTACATTTCTTGAGTATACTATGATATCATAGAGGTAGATCAACACAAACTTTTCAATCATTTTTTGAAGGCCATGTCTATCACTTTTTGAAATGTGACACTTGCATTTGTTAGTCCAAATGACATTTTACTATAGGCATAGGTACCCCATTTAGTAGTGAAAGTAGTTTTATATCTTCCAATTTTCTTAACCAACACCTGGTTATAACTTGAGAATCCATCCAAGAAGGAGAATCTTTTTGAACAACCAATCTTAGATAATATTTGTTTCATAAAAGGGAGGGGATGATGATCCTTTAGGAAGGCTTGGTTAAGAGCCCTAAAATCCACACATAGTCTAATTTCTCCATTCTTTTTCTAATAGGGACAAGGTTTACCACCCAAGAGGAATGCTTGATAGGAAAATTGATATTGGCCTCAATTAATTTGGACAAATCATTTCTCATTATGGGCTTAATCTTGGGGTTTACTAGCCTATGTTTTTGCCTATCAGGCTTGACATTATCTACCAAATCTATAGTATGTTGAAACAAGTTAGGATCAAATCCTTTCAAATCATCGTATCTCCAACCAAATATATCATTAAATTCTTGACATAGATTTAAAAAATTTTCTTGTTTAATTTCAAAACATACCTTTCCCAAGTTTAGTGCTTTTTCATTAGTGATTGTGATTGGCACATGGTCTCCTTTATTTGCAACAAGATTCATGCCTCTTTCCCTTGCTTGGTCATCACAGTTGAAGAAACTCTCTAAGGTAATATGGCCCTTAGGTAATTTTTTGGAGCTAAGGTTGATGATTTTATCTCCATATTAGTCATGTAACTTTACTTGATTTCTATTTGAAAATTTCACTTCATTCTACAAGAAACTCACTATTTGTGCATCAGTTTCAAAGACTTGCCAATTGATATTATTATCAGGGACAATGGGTCTAATTATCATCTTAATTCTCTATCTCTTTTCATCTTGAAGTCTTCGTGAGGCATCATGAGATGCACCCACTATCGCAAGTCAATTAGCATGTTTGTTTTCTTTCATAGGAATGCTTTGGATATTGAACGCACTAAAATCTTCAAGAAAATCCCATACCATCTATTTGTAAGACTTGAGTAGATTATTCTTGGTGACATTTTGATTCCTCACTTGATCACCAACTCACTATCCCCATACACACTCAATGCCTAGATTCCTCTTTTTTGAGCAATTAAGAGACCCTGAATCAAAGCCTCATATTCAACCACTTTCTTAGTGCAACTTAACTACAACCTAAATGAGGAATAGTAATTTTCTAATGTAGGAGAAACCAACATTACACTAGCCCTTGAACCATTCTTGTTTCTTGATCCGTCAAAGTACATGCTCCATATCCTATCTATATCTCCTTTAGCTTTCATCAAGTTAGGAATGAGAGCATCCTTTTCTGATATACAATATGTACCTAAGCTAGTCTCCAAGGTCTCCAATATGGAATCAAATTGATAAGCATTAGCCCATTCATGCAAGAGGAAATTAGGTGTATTAGATAAGGAAGTGGTAGGCTCATTTGTTTCTTCATTCTCATCTACTTCTAGTATGGTACAATTCATATTGTTGAGGTTAGGAGTATAGGGCTCAATATGATGGAGGGCTAATGGTTCTACTTTAATTGAGGCCTTGGTTCCATATCTAGTTATAAAAAACATAAATGGCCAATCAGAAGATATATAGCCATCTATTTGAGTAGTGAAATCTCTTGACAAACAAATGGAAAAATGCAGCTTGACTTCAACAATTATATGTCATAAACTATAGTACAACCTAGACAAGCATGCATGACCATTTCAACATTCTTAAGGATTCCAATAGTCTTGATGGTACTACCATCAAGTTGCAACACATCCTTAACAACAAGTTCATATTTCATTTCTAAGGTATCAACAACACATTTGGGCATCACTGAACTACTGGATCCTGAGTTAATTATACATTTATGGACCATCTTATCTCCTATAAGTAGAGAAACATAGAATGGAGGAGGTTTAACCTTTTTACTCATTTCTATCTCCTTTTATGGTTGTATCAAGCTTACAACATTCTTTTTCCAAGTGGTTGATCTCTAAGTTAATGCTTTCCAACTCCTATTACAATAGCCTCCTTTGCAATGGTACAATAGTTACAACATCCCACATAGAAATTTTTGCATTGGTCTTCCTCATTTTCTCTAACATGCTAAAAGAAGCATTAAATGTTTTGGTAGGAGTCTTGAAAATATAAGTTTGAGAGGAAATAGTCTATGGATTATTCACCTCATTTCATCCTATCTCTACTGTAGAGAAACATTAGGAGGCTAGTTAGCATTATGTTGCTAGGTGATTTCTTGTATACATGGTGTTGTGCTTGATGCCAAAGGCTAATTAGGAGGTTGAGATGTGATTTCATTCACTATTTTCTTGCTCTTGGTATTGTAAGCACATGAATCCTAGTTTACATTACCATGTTCCTCTATTAGGTAGTTCATGAAAGAAAAATCATCCTATTGAAAGGTCTCAATAAGTTGATTTGCATCATGTTGCTGGGAAACTACTCACTCTAGGAGAGCCAAAAACAAGTAAGATTCTACCTTTTGGCACATGCAACATCCATAGGATTAGTTACAAGAAGGGAAAAAATCTTGATCTTGGGCTAGGTTGTTCTGAGGGACTAAGGCCCTATTTAGGTTCGTGTTTGAAGATTGGGGGTGGTTGATAGGTCTATTCTAATTGTGAGAATGGTTGATAGGTATATTATGATTGTAGGGGGTATGAATCTAGTTTGGAGGTCTATCATGCATGGGACCTTGACTATGGAGTTGGAGAGGCTTATTATTCCGAGTTTGTTGCCTCTTCACGGTCACCAATTCATTTCCCATTTTCTGTACTACTACACTATTCTCTTCCACCTTTCTTTCCTGATCCAATATTATTTTTTCTACATCATAGCCTCAATCCTGTCAACCCCACTAGAGGACATAGAGGCTATTGGAAGCACAAAAAGAGTATGAATTACATATGAGATATGGATAGGGGCTACAATAGGTTGATGATTAGGTATGTCAGGGAAGAAAGGCATTAGGGGCCTTGGAGCTAACTTCCCTCCTTGTATCAAATTTTTTTTAGCTCTTATGGAAACCTCATAAGCATTTAGTAAAGCATCCCCCCAAGGGCTACAAGGTGGTAGCAATATTGCTATTGAAGGCTTGAAGGTTGTATAAGAATGCATTAGTGGGGGAGGGCTTCACTATAGTAGGTAATCTATCCTATTTTTTCTGAAATCTATAATTGAAATCAATCATACATTCATGGGGGGGCCTTTTGATTGAGGTTAGCTACTCTAAAAGTGATATATAGTCACTTTTGTCCTCAAAATGCTTACATAGGGCTGCCCCTAACCTGTCCCAATTAGTAATAGAGTTGTGAGGCAGACCTCTATACCATTGTAGCACCTTATCTTTTAGGGATGAAGTTAAGAGTCTGACCACTACATCATTCTTAGAGATGCCATGGGTATTACAAACATTAGACACTTCTTGAATATGTTCAATAAGGGATGTGGAAGTCTCACCAGTAAACTCAGGTACACTCTTAAGGACTAATGCTAGTATATCATGCCTTTGGCTTAAAAGGAGGGGGCTCCCACCATTGAAAGTGGCAAAAGCATGAGCTCTAGCCATAAAATAAAGTGTTCTATTAATATGAGAGGATGGTATCCTAGGCTAAGATCTAACAATTGGAGGAGTGGAAATGGATTTTGCAGAGGTGTGCATTATTGCCCCACTCCTCATTGGTGACAAGGATATTCTAACTTTTTCTCTCATGCTAGAAAGGGAAAGCTCTTAATACTAGAACTTACTTTTGGAAGTTGCCCTTGTGTATCTCTTGGGCATGAATTACATCAACTTTGGTCTGGAAACTAGATATGCTTCAAAGCTTAAAGTCACCAAGTACTTGAACAATGAGCATCTTTAATACTTTATACTAAAGTCAGTATTATCTCCTTAGCATAATCATGAAATCTTCTTGTCATGAGGTCCCACCGAGTATGCCAAAAATTATTGTCATGAAAGCTTGCACCTTTGTCCAAAGTATTACCTAAGGGCATCCTTGTGAAACATGGAAGCAATCTCCAAGCTATGGGACTTGAACTATGAGGTTGAATCTCTAGAGAAGACTAGTTTCCTCTACTATTAGGATGAACCTAAAATATCTTTTGAAGAAAAAAGGGAGAAGGAATACATAAAAGCAACTACCTAATCAATCCTAAAAAGGTGATGCACCAAAAAATAGGGTGTCTAGATCAATCTTTGACCATACATGCATAGTGCTATTATCATGACAGTCTAAAGATATATACATTCAACTCTACTTTAATCTATAAACTACACATAGATTAGGAAACCATATGATCAACAGAAGGAAAATGTTCCACTTATATCATTCACGGGTCAAAAAGATACAAAAAATGTAGATTATAGATATTCACAATGTGTCAATGAGAGGCAAACAAATTCACACAATACAATGACGATCAAAAGAGATAAGGAAGAAAGTCATATAAATTAGAGGCAACATGGAATTAATATTAGCATACTGAGGTAGTAACAAAGAAATAGAGAAAATCTAACCTTGAGAAAGAGTACAATATTTACCTTTATAGTGCTAGTATAACTTGGATGACTTCTCTCGTAAGACAAAGCTTAACCACTACAATAAAATCTCTGGAAGAGGATCACTGCAAAAACTGGAAAGATCTAACTTTTGCATAAATCTATGCATGAAAGATCACTTCTTTACCAAACAAATCCCTGAGAGGTCAGGAATGGTAGTTATTTACTCTCTGACTAAATGAATGGATCAACAAGCAGCAGTGGAGTAACTCTTTGCACCCATCGAGCCTAGGGATCAATGAAAGTAGTTGCAGGGAATTGAAATATTGTTCAAGGAACTCCTATTTCCATTAACATCCAATTTAATCACAATCTTTGGGTCAACCAAGATTTAGCCATTAATTTTTCTATGTGGACCAAACACTTCTTATTTTTTATGCCAACCTATCAGCATTTGATCTTCATGCCTTGTGTTCAACTATCCATGATTGCATCTTCACCACCACCTTCCTTGAATAAGTATCTTTGTTTGCAAAACCATGACCTTCTAGTTATCACTACCTCACCACCTTGAGCTAACATTGCTATATGATCTTTGCAACTAATCAAAACAAAAGGGAATCACTCGATCACAACTTAGAGCTTGGCCACCTCTTGATCGATGGTGATCATGGGCTTGGCCATTCGATTAGAAGGATCTAATGGCATAAGATATAAGAAAGGGACTCTTGCTTTGATATGTCATTACAACTCAAATTGTAGCATGTTAATATGACCATGTGATTAGGTGAAATCAAAGTAAGTGCACCTTCGTAGCCTTAACATTAGTCAACGCCTAATTGCTTGCGACCATGTGAATCACATGGTTCCTACTTAAGGTATTAAGGAAAAACATAAAATGATGAACATGACTTAAGGCTTTATTATTTCACATATTCTAGGTGACCATTGAAATTGATCTTGTTTAAATTTGATTTCTTGGTGGGAGGCGATTCTGGATTAACAGTGACAAATAAAGTCAAGGACATATATTCAAATGACTAAAATTTCAAACTAAGACATCTTGATCACAATAATTACATGAGGATGTGCAATATGTTAAGTTGGGGGGAAATATGAGATCAAATTATGCTATACTTTATTTCATATTTATCCTCTTTCATGAACCTTCATACCCATATTCTATTTCCATTCCATGACCTACCATTTTTTTATACTATGTTGCATATGATTAAATATATGTGAGTGGTATTTAATATATTTTTAGATAAAATATAGAATTACTCATTGATTGCATTTACTAATAAGAATTGTTATTTTAGATTTGGAGAATAATATGCAACATGCGATGGAGAAGGAGAAATTTTATTCCTACATCTGGTGAATATACTAGGCAACAAATAATTGTGACTATCAATTATTTATTTTGTTAAATATTAGCTATTTTTGTTGTAACAACAAATAATTCATTTTTGTACTCATATGACATAAAATAGTACAAACTAGCAGTTCCAAGCTTTTGTGCTTGCAATGATTAGCCGATAGGTTTTTACTAAGATTTTTTTAAAACTATAATTTAATGTGCATAAATCAAATTAAAATTAATTTTTAATGTAAGTAAAATTAAATTAAATTCTTTTAATAAACTAAATAAATATTATTTTTTTACTTAATTTATCATATACTTATAAATTATCATCTAAAAGATAGCACATATAAAGTGAATAGTAAAAAATAAACTAAATAATTATAAAAACTAAAAACCAAACTATCTTAAAGTCTGTCAGCTTAAATATAATTTAAATAATCATTAAAAAAAATCTCCATCAAAAAACTTATTATGCAAGATTAATATGAGATATATAAAAATATATTAAGAAAATAGCAACTCCTACAAATATTCTACTAGCTAAACTAATTTAAACTAGCAGTTGCATGCTTTTGTGCATGCAACAATTAGCCAATAGAAAAAATATTTTTATAGAAAGTAAGATTGGTTTGCAATATTGATGGAGACACAACCCAAGACTAGAATGAACATAACATGAAAAGGGAAATATTAGTATAAGTGAAAATCTACTACTACATTTAGTACAAGGAAAAAAGACCCAAAGACATGCCCTATGGGCTTACAATAGAATCCGGAGAGAAATTCTCCTCACAGTGCCTTCTCCCAAACTCCACTAAGAACTGCCTTTACAATGCCAGAAATATTCTTAAATAGACCCTAATTGGTTTAGGGTTAGGAATACATTCTAGAATATTCTAGTTGGCATCCAACCCCAAAATAGAAGGTTCCAAAAATCTTGTTAGAAGTCGGTGTAAATTAGAAGAATCTAGATACAGTAGCCCAACTTTCAGGAGGCATAACTTTTGAACCGGGACTCCGATTGATGAACCGTTTACATTTATAGAAAGCTCTTGAAGTGCTCTATAGCCTTATGGACCAGCTTTGCTCATCCCCCATTTTTGGGCCCGTATGAGGCTATTTAGTGCCTCAAACCTGACTTTGAAGCGCTCTTAGGAGGTCTCCAAGAAACTTAAAACTACAATAACTTTCTAACCATAAAGCCTTTTGACCTAATTCATTTTTTGGAGCACTTTAAATTACAATTATAATCAACCCTCCAAATTACACCCTCTAACTCATCATAATTTTGGCTCAATTACAAGATAACCCATTTTTTGCATTTACACGTATCCCAAGGTGCTTAAAACATCTAACCCAGAAAACTAATAGTGGAACTATGAGAGTTTGAAACTTTATTTGAGCTAAATGGGTATCAAGAAATTAAAAAACATTAAATAGAAACTATCTCTAAGCATATTTTTTTTCGGGTGATACAACATTTCCCTTACACCACTAGATGCTCCTGCATCAAATATTAAAATAAAAACATTAAATGTTATTAAAGAAGTTGATAACTTTCTCTTTAAATTATATCCTATGATATCCAATTTCCTTTCATTGATTTCATGGCAACCAAGTTTCAAAGTCTAGTAGACTATTGTGCTTGCAAGCCTTTTGAATTCTTAGTATGGATGAAAATTTAGAAAAAAATTCTAAAATTATATTATTAAATATAAAAATATTTGACTTTCATGAGATTTTGAGGCCCACAGTAGATGTTACACTGATCGAAGTACTATGAGGATTCATGGTTAACAATAAAGAAGGTGCCAACAAGAAAATAATAAAATGATTGTGGGTACCAAACTAGATAGGGTTGATCACAATGTACAGGAAAAGAAGTATAAATGGTTTTAATCCACTAAATTTGCATAAAATTTTAGGGGGTTGTTAATCTTAGAAGAAATAGGGGAAATTAGGATTCTCTAGGAGAACATAACATAGTGTGAGATAATTTTTTTTACAAGAAGGTGGTGGTGCAACCAGCGAAGCCTTTCTTTGTAAATTCAAGATTCCATCTAAAGCACAAGGGTAAGGAGAAGGACTAGGTGCCGTTTAATATTTGTGAGAGAGAGATTCTTTTTAATGGTAGGAAGATTGTTGAATTTGCAGACTAGGTGGTGGTGAGGGATGGTGAATCAAAGATTTAATGATTAAAGGATTGGAACGAGGGAGAATGTTCTTTTTCAGCAAAGAATGCCACCAAGAACATAGATTCTTCCCAGCTTGCTTCCTTTAATCCAAAATTTGCTTATGGAACTACTAAGGTTTTGTAGTAGACTATAGAGTTCAAATAGATTTGGAGGAAGAAACAAATGGGAGAATTTTTTTTGGAGCAAAACAATGGAAAATGTCAGACAATTTTAGAAATCATTATTCCAGAAAGGTTATTGGCATCACATGTGGAGTTTCTGAGAAATTTAGAACTGTAAGTGCAAATCCTAGATAACCAATTGGGTCGACAAGAAATTCACTATTGGGAAAAGGAAAATTAGAAAGGTATGAAAGAAATTTTGTTTCATGAATCAGCCCCTAATTGTTTTACAACTTTATTTTACTTTGTCATGTATAGATATAGGGTGCATAAATTTGAACCGTGGTTTTGAAAGGGTTTTGGTATGTCCACTTATCATTTTACACTAAATTTTGTTCTAAAACTGGATGATGTTAATTTCTTCCCACATTGGGTAGAATTTCTAGATTTGCATTTGGAATATCATGATCTTGAGATTGTTGAATTATTAGCAAATAAGATGGGTATCTTTATAAAGCATGATTTGATCCCATTTGAGCAAGTCTTTAGGTTGGTTAGGGTCTATATCCTTTTGAGTAATAAAAAACCAACACTTATTAAATTAATTTGTCACTCGAAATGTGGTGTGTAGAACCAAAATATTATTGTTCAAGGGTGGGAGGAAATTGAAAAACATGCTATGTCATTAGGGAACCTCAACTTAGCATGTCGAGGGCATATCATAGATAGGATCATGGTATGTTATGATCACTCTATGATGGTTGAACATTGTACGTATTGGAAAGCCTTGAATCCATATCAAGAAGAGGTTTCAGAAGTATCACCAATCTGGGTTGGGTTTGGAGCAGATGTAGGGGTTATAAATGCAATATCACCTCCCATTCAGTCTGAAAGTTTAAATCATCAAAGTATTCAGGGTGTTTATCAAATGTAGGATCTCAGTAATTCTAGTGCTCTAGTTAGTAGGATTGGAGGCAATGCTGAATTTAGAGCAGAATCAATCATGAATAAGGGGAAAAAATGTTCACTATTCTCATCCATAGTGGAAGGTTTAAGATCAATTCAGAAAGATTTGTATTTAAGGGACATAAATCATAGCAGTTAACTCCCCATTTAGCAAAAGTCAGTCTCAGAGGTAGTGATTCACAAGAAGATTTTATTCCAAAAAAGAAGTATGGGTAAATGTCAATTTTCTCTGCAATTCCCTATTTGCATGATAGGTGTAAGTTTTAAGGATTAGTTCAAATTTATGGAGCATGCTGATAAAGTTCATCATTTATTAGTAAGGAATCATATGTGTCAAGAGATTTTTTTCAAAGATTATCTGATTACTACCATGGAGAATTGCAGATGGTCTAGTGAGGACATTATCACTCAGCAAGTAATGTTTAACAATTCTTCATTGGAAAATTTTATTCCACAATGTCAAGAAGTCATGAAAAGTGTTAATCTTGGATATAATGTGGAAAAGGATCTTTTAAATTTGGTAGAGGAGATATCTGATTTTATTGTTTTGGAGTAGATGAAATTAATAGAGAAGATAATATTTAGGATTAAAATTGTTTGCATGAGGATAATGATTTATATATGGGGCCAGTATTCAATGAATGGAGAGACTCCAGTGTTCAAGCTGATTAGTATACTTTTTAAAGTTTGGAGGAAGGGGAGACCAATTTTGATTTTTCAAAAACTTTCTCAATAATAAAATCACTTGGTGAAAAACAAGTTGTTGTTCATACCCCTAAGACTCGTGGTAGGAAAATTAAAAGCATGAAAGCTCAGGAAGAAATTGCTATAGGGATTTAATGTACTTTGGAAGACAAATTTCATTCAGCCAAGAGAATTACTAGAAGGACTAAATGTCCTCTAGTTGAAATATGAAGATCATTACATGGAATGTTAGGGGCATAAATGCCACTAAAAAAAGAAGTAGAATTAAAGAGTTATTAGAGAGGTTGAAAGATGACACTATTTTGCTGCAAGAGTCAAAATTATCAGATAGTAAATTTCAAGATACAGTTGCAAAATGGAAAAGTTGGATGTCTATTCATGTGCCTAGTATTGGGGCATCGGGAGGGCTAATCACTTTGTGGAATCTTAGGTCAGCTTTAGGTCACTTATTGGATAAAGGATCGGTTTGGAAATGTTGTTATTTTGAACATTTTGATATTTCTATGATGGTATTCAATGTATATGGTCCAACTAGTGGCACAGACAAGCTGAAGCTTTGGAATGAAATTTCTGATAAACTTAGAGATCTTTTGGGCCATAACTACATAATAGGAGGAGATTTCAACGCAATAAAAAATACAAAAGAAAAATAGGGAGGGATCTTTCCTTTTGTGAAAATTATGGAAGAATTTGAAAAATTTATTGGTGATAATGATTTGTCTGAGGTGTTGTCTTCTAATGGTATCTTCTCTTGGTTTAATAAAAGAGATGGGTTTTTGCAAATTGTGGAGAAATTTGATAGATTTCTAATTGCCAAAGCTTGGAACTTAACCTCAATCTACTTTACTTCAAAAATTTTATCATTTCCAGGATTTGATCATTTTCTAGTTGCCTTAAACTTAGAAAATAACAATTCAAAATCAGCGGGCAAGCATAAGTCCTCTTTTAAATTTGAGAGAATGTGGTTTAGACATCCTCAATTTCTACCTTTAATTAGACAATGGTGGGTCAGTGCACTAGTAGAAATGGGGAATTGTATGTTTAAATTTTTTAAGAAACTCTAATACCTCAAAAAAATAATTAAAGTGTGGAATAAACAAGTTTATTAAAACATTTTTGAAGAAAAGAAAGTTGTGCATTAGGAATTGTCAGAGATAAATGAAGAAATTATGAAGTTTGGCTTGAATTCAAAGTTATTGTCCATTCAAAAGGAGAACCAGTCTGAGTGGATGGAGTTATGTAGCAGAGAAGAAGAGTACTGGAGGCAAAAATCAAGAGAGTTATGGCTTAGTGAGGGAGATCATAATATGAAGTTTTTTCATGCTACAACTAGTCAGAGGAAAGCAAGTAATGTTATGTTCTCTATTTTGGATCAGAAATTAGGTAAGGTTATCAAAGAGGATTCATAAATTAAGAGGGGAGGAGTAAATTTTTATAAGGAACTTCTTGATCTAGTGTATAAAGAAGATATTTGTGAAGACCAACTTGCTTTATTTCTTGATGTTGTCCCAAGAATTGCTTCAAATGAGGATAATCTTGATCTTATGGAACCTTTTTCTATGGATGAAACTTGGCAAGTGGCAAAATCATTTCTACCTAATAAAGCTCCTGGGCCTGATGGTTTTACGGTCTTATTCTTCCAGAAGTGTTGGGATGTTCTTGGTTGGGAGTTATTATTAGCCTTAGATTTCTCAAGAAGGAAGGGGATTATGTTGAAAGACTTCAATGCCACAAATGTTGTTATTATCCCTAAGAATGGGGCTCCATAATCTTTTTTATATTTTAGACCCATACCTTTGTGTAATACCATTTACAAGATCTTTACCAAAGCCATCTATTCTAGATTAAAACTCATTTTTCCTAAGACCATTTCTTCAAAATAGGGTGGTTTTTTGCCTGATAGAGAAATGCCAGAGGGAGAAATAGTTACATATGAAACTTTGCATTATATTAATGAGCATCACTTATCTTTGTTTGTGATCAAGCTTGATATGATGAAAGCATATGATAGGGTAAGTTAGTTCTTTCGCTTAAAAGTTTAGGAGAAAATGGGTTTTGGTAGGGGTTGGTATAAATGGATCAAAGCCTGTGTGTTGGAAGCCTACTTTTCAATTCTCATTAATGGTTTTCTAGAAGGATACTTTAAATCCTCATAGGGTATCAGGTAGGGCAACCCATTATCTCTAGCTTTATTTATTCTAATGGCAAAAGCTTTTAGCAGAGCTATTACTAAATCCCAATAGTTGGATAGCTGGCAAGGTATTCAATTTTGGGGGAAGGATTTAACAGTTACCCATTCATTATTTGTAGATGATACTCTTCTATTTGGGTTAGCAACCATTAAGGAAGAAAAATATATATAGTCTATACTAGACTTATACACAAAGTTATTTGGACAAAAGATTAGTATTGCAAAATCCAAGGTTTTTTTGTTTCATACAAGGACTGATGTTGGGAAAATAATTTACAAGATTCTAGATTTTAAGTAGAATCATCTTCCTTCTACATATTTGGGAGTTCCTTTTTTCATGGGTAGCAACAAGTCTTCTTATTGGAAAAATATTATTGGAAGGATTAAAGCTAGAACTATTTCTTGGAAGCTGAGATGGTTATCTTTGTTGGGTCACATTATGTTAATCAAATATGTTCTTGCTGCTATCCCAAATTATTTTTTCTCTATATTATCAGCTCCTATTAATGCTATTAAGTAGATTGAAAATATTATTCAAGGTTTCTTATGGTTAGAAAATATGTCAGGAGTTAAGAAAATTCCATTAATATCACTTAAAGAAATGTCAATTGACAAAAGTGTAGGGGGTGTAAATTTTCTAAATCTAGAATGGAGGAATAAAGCTTTTGGGGGTAAGTTGGTGTGGCTCATTATGAAAAAGTAGATGCTAAATGGTGTAAGATTATGCAATGGAAATCTTTAGATTCATCAGCAACTACAAAGATTTTTACATTAGATAAGTTACCTAAAGGCTCTGTGGTTTGGAACTTCATGGTGGAATCCTGAGACTTGGTTACCAAATATCTTTCATGGAAAATGAATAATGGTGATAGAGATTTATTTTGGGAAGATTCTTGGAATGTGTTACTAATTCTAAATACAATGCATTCTTTTGGGGTATGGAATTTTTTTTTTTTTTTTTGTGAGCATTAGGGTAACTGTGTTGCAGATTATTTTAAGAAGGTGGATCCAATCTCAAGAGTAGTTAGCTAGAAGAATCCAAAAGATCTTCCTATCCCAGAGAAGGTGAAGAGGGATTTTGTCAGCATGTGCAAGGCAAGAATTATGTTGGTTTCAAATAAGAATGATGAATTAATATGGGTTCCTGAATAGGAAGGAAGATATTCGGTAAAACTTGGTTATTTGGCTGCTTCAAATCAACAACCAGGTCTAAGAAAATCAAGGGCTTATAAGTTTTTTGGAATTTAGTGGTTTTTCCAAAAGTTGGTTTCTTTGCTTGGCTAGCCCTTAGAAAGAGAATTTTGACAGGAGAACGAATGCAAAAAATGAAAATAGCCTAAAATTTTCAATGTGTGTTGTGTTTAGAGGAACTTGAATCAATTGATCATTTATTCATTCATTGTAAAATGGCCCAACAATGTTGGTCTTTTGTTCTTCAGAAGTTAAATGTTATGTTTCCATTACCAAATACATTATGGGATTTTTTTAATGATTGGCCATCTATGGATAATTATTCCTTCTATGCTTGCTTTTGGAAATTTATTCTAGCTTTAGTCATTTGGGCTTTATGGTGGGAAAGGAACAAACAAATTTTTAGATAAAAACATACAAATACAGGAGGAGTGTTAAAAGTTTTAGAAGGATCAATAGTTGAAGTGGTTTTGGTGTATGTTAAAAAAAACAAGCATCTAATTCTTACAGGTTGGTACATTTTAATGTCAAATAGATGGACAAATTTATCTTCCCTGAGTTACAATTTTATTATTTCAGGGCCAAGTGTTAAAATACATAGAAGGAAAGTAAGATGGATACCTCCTAAGAAGGGAATTTTAAAGTTAAACTTTGATGGATATTCAAGAGGAAATCTTGGAGCTTCAGGTATATGGGTGTGTATCAAAGATCATGAAGGTAAGGTGATTGAAATGTTAGCTCAAAAAATTCCTTCAGGAACAAATAATTGTGCAGAGGCAATGACCCTTCTATTTGGGGTTGATATGGTGTTAAGCATGAATTTTAGAAATATTCACATAGAGGGAGATTCCACCTTGGTAATAAATGCATGTATACAACGGAAAGTGAAAAATTGGAAAATTGGATCTATTCTTCATAAAGCCTGGAGCATAATTGATCTATTTAACTCCATGTCTTTTTCCCACACTTTGAGAGAGGGAAATCGATTTGCAGATATTTTGTCTAATTTGGGTTGCGATTTGTAGGGTGGACATAAGTCAATAAGAGAATTTGATGCTATAAAATTTCCTAACCTTTTTAAGGAGATAGATCAGGATAAAATATTATTTATCTATATTTAGGAAATTTTGGAGTGGAAGGATGGAAAATCATTATTTATTTTTTGATTTAAACATATGATAATTGCTACCAGCTATCCATACTTCACGTGCTTCACCTTACACATGATTTAATTTTTAAGCTTGCTAACCTATCTACAAAAGGATGCTGGCAGCATTCATTGTCAGACCTTTTCATTATTATTGAAGATTTCTTGGCTAACATGAATGTAAGTTGTACAATGTGCGTGATCATACAAGGTGTTATGTATTTATTCCAACTAGTTGGCTATGATTTAAGTGTGTGAGGTACAAGATTACATTAAGAGGAGATGGATTTTTTGATGAATATTGATGATCACATGTGTGAAGTAAATGCTATAAGGGTTTGTTGACGTTGGTTATTGCATTCACATTGGCATAAAATTTGGTTGAGATTTTGATAATGGTTCCTGGTTTTAGTGTGATGAAGGGCAACAATAATTATGTCAGAGTTTCTTTGAAATGCATTGGGTGGGAAATTCCATTCTTTGGCTAGTTGTCCATGGGTAATTTGGAGGAAATTTTCCATTTTAAGTATGCCAGCTGCTGTGAAGATGTTATGGGGATTTTGGGGGCTGATTTTCTCTTTCCAATTTTACCAAGACTGATATTTTTGTCACAAATTATATCTCTATTTTTAACTTATGTTATGGATTTTATGCTAGATTTGGATGGAGTTGTTCATATTGTTGACAAGGTGTCATGTTATAATGTTATTGGGAAATAAAAAATTGAAGAGGAATTAAGGAAATTTGATCTTCAAATGGGTCTAGCCCCAATTGGGGGTGTGTTTGAAAATCTAGCTCTTAAGAGGGATGAAAGATTTCTAAATTTTCTTTTATGTCTTAAAAGTGTGGTAGTAGATAGGAATCTCAGGCTGATTGATAGTATTTTGTGGAGCCATAATGATTTTATATCGAGAGAAGCCACTACTTTTCTAAAAGGGAAAGTTTAGTCCATGTTTGATTTACTTAGTCACGGGCATGATGATTTGGGAAACATGCAAGGATTCGGGAAGAATAAGATACACATGGAAGTTTATAAGTAGAGTTTAGTGAATTTAATACAAATTGATAATCCATTTATTCAACTAGATTTATTGGATGAAGGGGCCTCGATTGTTATGGATTGGGAGCCAGTTTCGTAGAATGGATTTTGATGGATTGGGATCCAGTTTCATAGAGCTTTTTTTGAGAGGAAGGGGTAATATTTGGTGGATTCAAGATTTTTTGAAGTGGGTTTGCTATCATTGGCTTTAAGATGGTTTTTTTTTTTTAACATGTTTCAAGTGTAAGCTATGGTGGAGCTCTAAGGGGCTTAATTTTTGAGATCGATACTTGTAAATATGACAAGACATTTATGGTGTATCTTATGTATAGTGACTAGCTAGTGTAAATTGTTTTGTTTATATGTCACATACATGTATGTTGTATATGGCCCATTTTTATAAGGGCTTTGACTACTTTTATCCAGAGTTGGTCTTAATGTATACATTATTGTATAATTTCCTATTACTCTATATTTGGTAACAATTGGAGGGTTTCTTATTGGTTCTTCCCTTCATGAACCATTGAACCAGATTTATATATAAATAAATATATTCAAAGTGGTATGTCACTTTTTACCTATATATATATATATATATATATATATATATATATATATATATATATATATATATAATAAATTTTATAATACTATAAAATATTTGGAATCATCCTCACAAAATAAGTAATATAAATACTAATAAAATATGATGTAAGATTTCCTATCCATCACATTGGTATTATTTCTTAAAATAGAAAATTGAAATAAAGAGCATTGTCAAATAGATTTGGGAATAAGTTCATCCACTTTGAGTTGTAATGAGGAGAGACTTGTGATTAGTCATTTGCATGGAAGTCTAAAACAATGAATTAAAGAGACAACCCTTAAAAATAATATTTGCAATGCAAAGTATATATGGAAAAGAAAAGAAAATCAACAAGGAATGGAAAAATATATGAAACTAATGAAAAAGTTCGCTAATCAACAAACAATCAGATTCATGAACACAAAATATATGCATGAAAATGAAAAAAATGTCTTACAAATAAACAAGCAATATGATTCACCAAGACATAATATATGCGAAAAAAAATGCCTTCCAAATCAATAAATAATTTGATATGATAGAATAAAATACATGCAAGGGTCAAAATAACAAAAAAAAAATCATTTTCCATGAAAGAAATGCCCTAGTGGTAAGATAGGGTGAAAGAAGGAAGGAGAAATCTAAATAGAAGAGTTGCTACAAAGGGAAATAGTGTCATTGAACTAGAGCTTGCAACCAAAGATGGACTATGAGCTATTGCCACCTCCTTCAATTGCAAACTGAAAATTTTGAAGTGTTTTCACCTTTTGAGTAATTGAAATTTTGTTGCCATGATTCTAGTCTCTTATATATTTTTCAAAATTCTAGGGTTTGAGTCAAATCAAGTATAAATGTCTTGAGTCTAAGTCTAGATTGCTCTTAGGATGTCCTTTATTCTTATCTTCTTTTGAATTAACCTAATGCAAGAAAACATATGAACAATGCATCGGTCCAAAGCAAGGTGATTAGAGTTTGGAGGGTTTGTTATGAGTTATCCCGATGAGAAGAAGGTCTTAATATTTTGCTAATTAATATTTCCTTGTTCCTAATCATGTTGAAGACAAAGATTCATACTGTGAAGCAATTCTTCATGAAAGCATTTTTAAATCTCTGAGAATTTTCAACTTGATGGTGAAAGGTTTATATCTAAAAAATAATACATTTAAAAGAGATCACAAGCATACTCAGAGTAGATAGTAGTGGAGAACATCAAAGACTAAGATTACAGGTTGATATACAAATTGTGAAAATAAGTCAGAAGAAAAATCATTTAGATCCAATACAAAATGGACGTTCAAAAATGTAGAAATGGTGAAGGAAACAATTCAAAGGTGACATGACTATTTTGAAAATAAAATTGATAGTTGATATTTAATCTATGTGTATACATTGCAATGTTGAAAAGTCAATATAATGAAAGAAAGCTTGCAATTCGCTAGTCAGATCAGGTTCCATTTAAATATTAAAAGAAGGTTGGATACCTTCAGCTGCTAGATCAAAGAAGATCTACAGAGGTCACAATGTCTCTATGTAAAGATGCCCATTTGATAATTTATATGAGAAAGCAACAAGAAGGTACATGTCTGGTGGGCCATCACATTTCATAAGGTATAGTCAGAACCCAGTCACAAAGTGCTACAAAGGAAAGAAAGTCAACATTAGATTCTTCAAGAAATTAATTACTATCATCTATCTACCATGATGTGCTTAGTTGGAAGTGAGATGCACACTATGGAATGAAGAGACTTGCTATCATTTTGCTATCACTGTTAGATCAAACAACGATCCACAGACATCTCTATCTCATTATATGAAGTTGTTTGACCATTATTTTATGCAACAAAGTGACAAGAAGACACATGTATA
Source organism: Cupressus sempervirens (assembly GCA_028749045.1). Lineage (NCBI taxonomy): Eukaryota > Viridiplantae > Streptophyta > Pinopsida > Cupressales > Cupressaceae > Cupressus > Cupressus sempervirens. The sequence continues at coordinate 770,622,918 of CM053790.1, read as the reverse complement.
TGGAGGAACCCATGGAAGAGGTTACAAAGGAAGTCATAATGTTTTAATCTCGACTGTCAATTTGAGATCAACAATAGGAATTTGAAAATGTAGTGACCATTGGAATATGAAATATAAAATTTGGCATGAAAGTAACATAAGATGAAGAATAACTGATTTTCTATAGGCTTTTCTGAGATCACATGAAGAAGAACAATCATTGGGCAATTTTAGGAATACCATAGATTCAAAATCATCAGTAGAAGAGATACCGCATGCTCATATCATGATGTAGATTAGATAATTTTATATTTTATTCTTTTTTACCATATGACTATTTCTCTACTAGAATTAAGAATTGTTAAAAACAAACTATAAATGTAACTTCATTTGATAATACAAGGATTGAGAAATTATGTCTAACTTTTCTCGCTGCATTTCCAGATTTTGAGTGAGAATCAAAAGTTTTAAATAGAATGAAGAATTTGAATGATGTTTGTAGCTAGGTAATGTGATGTTCTCATTCCATTTAGGATTAGTGTGCCTTGGTTTATTTCATTGTCTCTTTTAGCTGAGCTAACCTTGCATTTTCGCAATAGTTTCTATGTGATAGTAGGATAGATGTATTTGAAGCTAATGATATCTTACTAGATTCCATTTTAGTAGAGAGTTATTGGTCAAGGTGGATTCCATTTCATCTTTCATGTGCATCTCTTCTCTATCGCTTGATTGCATTTCATTAGAACTAATCTACATTTAGAAGTAGGAGTAGATGTTAGAAGAACTTTAAGGTAGCTTGTGATATCCATTCTACTAGGTGTTATAATTTGCCCAAATCTATTTTTGCCTAGGGTGTTTGTAGTTATGAGCATCTTGGTTTATCCACTTCTACTCTCAGGTTAAGAGCATACCCCCTATCCCAATGATCTATTAAAAACACAATTCATTGCATATATTGCATATAAGGGAGTTGTACCTTACAATTCAGAGGGAAGTTATATAACACATGCACTGACCCATTTGTTGATAACATCCTTTTGTTTCCTCACATTTTGGACATCTAGAGTCAAGGTAAAGCCAAGTTAGCAAGAGGGACAAACTTTTAACCAATAGTTTTTGGTGACTTCACTAGGGTGCTTGGTTTCTCATTCTCATAAATCTAAGTGTGTCTTACTTAGGATGAAGACTAGAGACTTTGTATGAAGGACCCATTTTCTTTGGTCTAAGAAGTTCTAGTGTAACTCAATGGCCATACCAATTTCAAATATTGGGAGAAGGCCAAGGACTAAACCCATTTTCCATGAACTCAATGAGATTATTGATAAAATATTGCAAAAACTTGTACTTCTATATAAAGAGAGCTCTTCCCTTTCTATCCAAAAGAATATCACAATTGAAGATGATCATGTTCCTACATCCTTGTGGAAATGTGTGTGCTCTAGATTCTACAAGATAAAAGACATGCAAAGAGAGGAGATGAGGTTGAAGCAAGCAAGGCTGAAGCTGATTCCTACTCATTGGTGTAAATAAGTATTTACTTATTACACTTACTTAAGTTTACTTAGGTTAATGCATTATTTTATTATTTTTATTTGTGAGACTCTTAGGAGTTTGCACACCTTTTTGAGTTTTCATGTTGACAACATAGGAGGATGTAACTCTATTTTAGCACATGGTGTCTACAACACTGATTTTTATGTCATACCCTTGTAGGCTTATCCTATCATCACCACACTTACTTCTATGCTTAATGGAGGATAACCTATATATGGTGGACATGCACCTAGTTGTATGAGTTATCATGTAGCTGATTATGAGGCATTCTAGATGTATCTCAAAGGCCTTTATTTACAAGCACCGCTAGTGTACTCTTAACAGGGCATATTGAATATATCATCATTCTAATCATACTCTCTCTTTCTGGTCTATAGTTGTGCTTGTGTTTGAGTTCTTAATTCTTGGGTGAATTTTTCCTTTAAGTAAATTCTTACATGGTATCAGAGCTATACTAAATTCTTACATGGTATTAGTGCTTGGAGATTTTCATAACACATAGCCATTTGAGACCACTGTTGCTTTAGCACCTGGAGTACTATAGAAATTGGGAGCATCTAGAGCTAGATTTGACCTTGCCATTACATATAAACTCAGCTACCTAGGCCAAATTCGATTGTGAAGCAATTTTTTTTCATAAACTGACACCCGCAGGACTGATTTGTAGAATTGGTATGATCATTTCAGATTTGTACATTTAATTTTTAGATCTACATTTTTTTCATCTGCATCTTTGCTTTTTTTCGAATATGCATTATTTTTTGGAATTTTTTTGGCCATAGGGCCATAGGAGAAATTTTTTGTAGGTGAAGATTGGTGCTTGCTGATGCAAATCAGATATTTGCATCACATTCAGAAGGTCCAAAAAACCCCAGATTAGATTTTGTTTCATCCAAATCAGGAATTTGAGGCAACATCTAGAGCCATTTGATTTTTGGAGGTGTGGTGGCAATTCAAAAAAAAATAGCAGCAACTATTTTCAAACATCAATATCTTCCTCATATGGACTCCTTTTTGCAAGCAATTTTTTTTTGTTTTCGGGTAGAATTTCGTGATCTACACATTGGTGTAGGTGGTTTGAGATCTCTATTCCTAAATTTTTTTGCAACTCACAAATCCCAATTTTTTCCACTTAAAGTGCTTAGTACGGGATCATCTGGACTCCTTTTTAGGTTCCATTTTTTTGAAAATGCAAATTATTTTGTTTACTTTCTAGATTTGCAATTAGATTATAGGTTCTATGGACATAAATACTACTTTTAGAAATAGGCCCTAAATTGGAAAGTGGCTATCAAGTGCCCAAATCATTCATTGGGGGGGGGGGGGGTTCTTTGATTTCTTGGAGGTTTCATTGATTGGTCCATCATGGAAGAGGAGTATTGTTCCACTTGTCGATATGGCATTAGACCCAAGTTGAAAAAGTGCAACTATTACACATGGTGTGATACACTTTTTGATCATCTTAGAAGAGAGCATAAGGAAGTATTTCCAGAAACATTGCTCACATACTAATGGATTGTGGAAATCTGATTATGTTAAGTATTTCCTTATTTATGTTCCATTGACTTGATCATTGATAAATTTCTAGAACCTCAAGGTAGACTGATAATTATTGTTCTTAACAATCTCTCTCCTTTTGATCGACGTAAGTTGATTGTCAAGATATGGCCACCACATGATTATTGGATGTATCTTTGGAAGAAGTATGGAGATCTAGATGTTTCTCCATTTAAAAAAGACATCTTACTTCTAATTTCTTTTGTACCCTCTTCAAATGAGATCACACCTCTAGCTCCTACTACTCCTAGTGGTCATGTTCTAGCCACAGATGCTTCAGATTTAGTGCAACATGACTCTTTATCACCTCCAGCTCTTATTGCTCCTACTGATCTAGTTCCAACCATAGATGATTTAAATTTAGTACAATAGGACCCTTTATCACCTCAAGCTCCTATTGCTCCTATTGATCCTATTCCAACCATAGATGCTTCAAATTTAGTGTAGTAGGACCCTTTATGTCTTCCTACTCTACCTTCATGCGACGACTTCCTTCTCGCCCTTGTAGGCCTATTCATGGAGTCTCACATTAAAGATGTGGGAGATATCCTAGATGATATTTGTCTTCTTTTTGAGGTGAATTCTTCATCAATTGCAGCAGTGATAGATTCATGTACTTTAGCACAATAGGGTACACATGGTCTTCTAGCCTTAGGTGATGACTTCATGACTAACATTTTAGGTATGTTTGTAGAGTCACACACAATAGATTTGGAGGACTTCTTTGATAATATACTACTTCTCTTTGCTGAGGAAGATCCTTCTACAGTTGTTGTGAGGTCCCACTCTGACCCTCATGTCCATTCTCTACATGATCAATCTTTCTAGGTTGGCATAATTGTGGATACTTCTATACAACATCCATAGGAGGTCTCTTTATCAGTTGAGAAGACTGTTGGTTTCTTGAAATAGGTTTTACATCACTCCTTGTTTGATCTAAACTTCTTCTCAACACTTTTGGAGGAAGCCATCATCAACATCAACACAGGGACACTTGAACAAGTTTCAAAGATACCATTCATCATAGAGATTCCTTCTCCATATAGGGGACACATCTCTTTTGTACCCAAAATCATACTTAAGGGGGGGTGTTGGTGTAAATAAGTATTTACTATTTACACTTACTTAAGTTTACTTAATCTAATGTATATTTTTATTATTTTTATTTATTAGCCACCTAGGAGTATGTGTGCTCTTGTGAGTTGTCATGCTGACAACACAAGAGTCTGCACCTCTTTTATGCACATAGTTTCTACAACATAGGAGTTAGCACACTAATTAAGCACATAGTGTCTACAACCTTCTCATTCTTATCCACTCATCTAGAATGATGGATAAGGCATGCGCTTAGTTGTTATGATGCTTGTCTTATCTCCTGGCTCTTTCTAGAGACATTCTAGGTGCTTCTTGAGAGGCCTTTATATACAGGCACTACTAGTGTGTTTGCACATCATATAGTGAATAGAGAAATGTATTAGGACATGCTCTAATTAATTGATCATATCCATTTTTGGTCTAAAATTATACTTGTTTTTGAGTTCTTTGTTCCTGGGTGAATTTTTCCCTTAGGAAAATTCTTACATGGCATCAGAGCTATACCAAATTCTTACACTACTATTGAAGAACTTCACACTACAAATGAAAATGTGCTTTGTAAGGTTTTTGATCATTTTAGAAAAGTATCTCTTATGCAACCCAAGAGAGCCTTAGCATAGAGGATGATCATATGTCAAAGATTTTTTGGAATCATATCTGTGCCCATTTCAAAAGACTTAAAGACCTAAAAGAAAGTGAAAGAGGAAAGCTGAAACAAGTACATATAGCTGAGCATGAAAAAACTTTTGTAAGGACACCTGGATCTATTCCTTATGGTTTTCAGATGATTAAATAGTAGGTGAATATCCCTAATGTGAGTACCAAAGAAAGGACAAGACTTGGACCTACCCTTGAAGAACTCCATACAATTAAGAATAATGTTTTTCAGAAGATCTTGTTAAGTCTTGTAGAGAGTCTCAATAAAGGGGATGACCTCAAAGAAAAGAAAATATAGGACCACCTTTGTAATCTATTTCACCAGTTGAAAGATCAGCAAAAAGATAAGAGGAAGGAGCTAAAGCTAAAGATAATATCTACACCTGATCATGAAGCTCCTATTGTAATTTCACCTAATTCTAGTTCTCATATTATTATAGTCTTTGGTAGACAAGAGGCTATTCCTGATGCTATAGATCAAGGTAAAAATACTCCATCAAAATCCTCTAAAGAAGAATCTTCTAATGATCATTTTCTTGCACTAGAACACTCCACTTGTGATCTGCTAATAGCTAGAAGTCTGACTCTAGTTGAAGAAAGAAGAAATGAAGTTTAGCTTGAAGAATCATTGTATCAGCATAAGGAGGAACTTCATGAACCTAATGGTAAGAATCTTATCCTTGATAAAGATGCGATTGAAGAAAAGAGTCCTGAGATCAATTGTTAGTTCGTACAAGAATCAGTTCTATTGGTAGACAAAACTTTCCCTTATAGCAAGGAAGAGACTTTTTATGAAACTAGTTGAATTGGAAATTTCATTTCTGATCACCATGACCTTACCTTTGATGATAAAGAACAAGTCCTAGATGACAAAAAAGAAAGTAGAAGACATAAAAAGAGAAGTTTCTCCTTTTTGATCATCTCCTATAGAGAAATGCTCACTTGATGAAGATGGACTTGTTGAAAAGGGGTTAAGGGTGGATGTACTATTTGAGAGCTTTTTGAATGTTCATAACTCCTCCAAGGAAATAGTGAAGTGGATGGTAGAAATATCTTACAATAACCCAAGTATGAAAGATCCAACTATGGAAGATGAGTTGTTTTCTATTTCCCCTTCCCATATTTATGAACCAGATATTGTCAATCTAAAGTATAAGCATGTTATTGAAAGAACCACTGACACACTAGTGGACGTAAGGAAAGAAGAATCACTTGATGGCTCAAGCACAAAACCAAATCAAATTGAAGAGGGGTCATTAATAGTTGAGTTTTTTCCTCCTTTTGTGTTTATCCTTGCTGATTTCATTCTTGAAGATAATGGAGATGCAAGGGAGGATAGGGAGAATATATATCATTGCATAGCTAAGGGAGATTTGTTTCTTGAATGCAATGAAGTGGGTATCCATCCAATAATAGAGTTTTTGTAGGAGAAGATTTTATCTACCTTGATTGATAAAGCCTAGTTATGTGAGAGGGTAACCAAAGTCTTTGGTGCCAATCACTTTTCTCCTAATAAGGAGGTGCATTACCATCTTCCTCTCCCAAAAGATTATTAGAAAGAGAATATCAAAGAGATAAGGGATGAAATTGATTTAGTTTATCGAAGTAATAAGGTGAATGATCATCAATTAGTGAACTCCACGGTAGTGGTGACATTTTCTTATTCTCTGGTTCATAAAGGAAGTTCAAACCACTACAAGAATGAGTTAATTTTACCAAAAGAAGTGTATGTCTTTGGCACAATAGAAGACCATCAAGAGAATGACATGAAACATGCAAAGGGAGATAATGAAACATATGAATAGGCATGGTTGTCTAGACCTGGATGAATGTATGGCCAGCTAGTGCATGTAATCAAAGAAACATGTGGAGTTGCCATGTTATTGTTGCTGATACAAGTAGGGATCCTAATTAAAGATCAAGATCAATTATAGAGGAAGGGATCCTACTTCAGTCAATTAGTAAGTGGATTCACTTGAGTATCTTTTACTACTAGTTTCATAATGTGACATTCATCTCATTCTATAAATATGTTAGGTTAGGTGTGTATTTAGTGTAATTGTCTTTCCTTGCTTTCTTGTTTTTTGATTGTTTGATTTTCTTTTGTGTTGGTTGCCTTATTTCCCCACCACCAAAATGCATAGTGTCTCTATTGAGATCTGATTGAAAGATATCATTGAAAGAGGGAGATTATTGAAGAAGACTATGTGTTTCAATCATTATTTTATCACTGATGTCAAACCTGCTATTTTCTAGTAAGACAACTACTTATAAGATTTAAGTATGATTACTTAGTTGATTGATGAAGAGGATTTGATCAATAAGATGTAACAAAAGCACCTAGAGAAAAGGTTGAGTTATGATTATGTAATGAAGTACAAGGATTAGTTAAGACAATGATTACATGATGTATTGATAATCTACTTAAGGTTACAAATGTTGGCTATACTAAGAAAGTTTAGAAAAACAAGTTGCATAAAGTTTGTTTACCAAGGTTGACTGAGTGGATAGTAGGTGCCAAGCAAAGTCAGTACAAGCCAAGTAGAAATTTAGTTGGAATTGAGTAAAAGCAAAATTCTAATGAATTCTGAGTAAGACAATTGATGCCAAGAAAAGTTTAGTTGATGTCGAGCATCAATGAACTTATTTGATATCGAGTGATTTTATAATAGATGTCAAGCAACACAATATGTGCTGAGCATCAAAAGTTTGATAATGTCGAGCTACTGCATTATTTTAAAGATCTTGGATTCATTGAATTTGAGCTGACAAGTTTGTTTTCTTGAGTTTTGTGGACTAGGTGGAAGATAAAGTTGATGAGCTGGTGGCATAGAATTTGAGGTAAACCATTTTAAAGCATGTAGATGCTTAAAATCATCCCAAACGCTATATTAATTTATTTAATATTTATTTTTCTATTATAATTAATTAATTATATTTTTCATATTCTTCTACTTATTTAATTAAATAGGCTCATTTCCCTAACGTATTTACATTTAATTTAAATACTTCCCCTCTAATGTATTAAATTCATTTAATGCACAGTGCTCCATAAATGCCCTTTTAAATAAACTTTAATTTATCTAATTGCCCATACTTCATTAAATTCTTTAATCCTATGATTAAGTTAAATCCTATTTAATTTAATCCCAATCCCATCCTAAAACCTAGTCTACACCCATCACCCTCATCCTTCTACGCCTATCTATTAATTAATCCCACTTTATTATCCTAAACCTCTTTTAATCAACTCTTTAGCAACTGAACAACACAAGGATGAAGGAGCCTTCTTTCATTAAACTCTCCAAAAACATACTCTTATACCTTTTTCCCCCACTCCTTTCCCTAAGGTTGCTCACACATGTGTGAACACACCTTGAGCCTCTCAACCATAAAGGCTCTCTTTGACTTTTTGTATGGCTTGTCCTTTAGCCCATGTGTCTCCTTTGTGGCACCTATGTGGATACCACATAGATGACACCTCCCCAAGGCCTCTCTCAAACCTATAAATAGATCCCTTGTCTCAAGCATTTTACATCTCCCTCATTTGCATTGTTATCATGCTAGTTTAGAGTTAGATCTTTGTAGTGATTTTGGTGATTTTATGCATTGTTACTAACCCCTTGGTAGTTGCTAGATTTCATTTCATTTTCATTGTTAATGTAGTTTGATTTCTTCCATCCACATTCATATCCTTTGAGTGCTTTCAAGTATGGTTGCTTCCATAACCATTGCTTGAAGTATTCTCCATTCATCTTAGTATAGTCTCGTTATCATTGCATATCATTTATCAATCATTGAGATTCATATTTGTGTTTGAGAGAGCACATCCACATCCCCCACACTTAACACACCAACAAGGCCTCTTATGGGTGCCCTTGTTGAGATACATTGGGGTTGTGTGGGAACTCTTGCTTTTCGATTGTTTTAAGTAATACAACTCAAGTCTAACATTATTTATTTTTAATTTATTTTAAATCTTTGATATGCACATGCTACTAATATTTTCTTGTTTACATGTGCTCATGAGAGGTTAGGTTTTCATGCATACATTTTGGCACGCCTGGTGGAATCCATCTCCCTTTTCCATATTCAAGATTGGTGAAAAACTCAGAGTTTTCTGCAGAAACTGTGTACTATCATCTCTATTAGGACATAGAGTTGTCTATGAAGACATTTTGTCATCTCCACAGATATGTGTCTCTGTGGTTTGACATCTCTGCTTGTAACAATTTTTTTAAAAAAATGCTTCTTACTGCAAACAACAACTATTCTATCATCTTTGTTCCATTTTGTCATCTCCATATTTTATATTGTTGTTTGTGATATTTAACCTATTTTTTCATCTGGGTTGTGGGAGGTCAAAAAATTGTAATATTTGTTAACTATTTATGGTATTCTGCCATGTGTATAGTTTGACATCTCTTCTTTATTATTGTCATTTGTGATCTATGAGTGTAAGTAATAGGTATATCATACTTTGTTTTTTTTCTATCATCTGTGTGTTTTTTCATCTCTGTTGTTTTTCATCTTTGCCTAGATTCTTTCATTTGTGATTTTATTCTTATTTTTTTAAAAAAGAGTATAAATCAAAATTTGACTTTTAGTGGTTTTGTGAGATTGGAGTCATTCTAAGCCTATTTATGCATAGAAAAAATAAAAAAAAATTTTAAAATAAATTTCCCCATAGTTAGCCTTCATTTTGGAGATTTTTTTTGTAAGACTAATCAAGTTGTTTATTGCAACATTTGCAGATTGGAGCATTCTAGAAACAACTAACCATATTTCTTGCAAGTTTTCCTTAACTTTTTTTTTGGGGGGAATTAACTTGAATGATTAAACACTTGTCTTTGAATTCATGTTGCACTCAATTGGATAAATCAAACAAACTCTTGAATGTCTTGAAGCTAAAACAATCCAAAACTCAATCTTGAATGCCTTAAGGGAACTTACAATCTATCATTGGAATGGATGTGCTAAACTCAATCTTGAATGCCATGGATTAAAACCTACATGTTTTTCGTTGGAATGAATGCTAAAATACACTCTTGAGTGCCCTAAAGAAAACACATTTTTTATTGGAATGCATGCTAGTGAATACACTCTTAAATGGATAAAGTTCAAAGAACAATGCTATGATATAGAGTTCAATTTGGGCTTAAAAAAACATTCACTCAATCTTGAATGCATAAAGGAATTGACTCTTTCCTTATCAAATTTTTTATGTTGACGATGCTCGATTTTCTTATGTTGGTGAACTCTCAATTTTTATTATGTTGACAATGTTGTCACATTGGAAAGAACATTGTATGATATAAACATGAGTGTCTTCAAAAATAGGTTACAAAACCTAAAGCTCCATTGGGAAAGAAGAAGTGTCTTTTAAACCCAAAACCACTTACATATTCACTCCTCTTTCGCCTTCGAGTGATCTTGAGTGCACAAGAAATAAGTGGCCTTGTTTTACATTTTTTTAGGAGGCCTTCTTGGGGATTTCATCACACCTTGGGATGGCCTTAACTCTAGCATTATGGTGGAGTATAAATATCAAGACGTGAATTAAAAGACACCTCTCTTGGAAGTAAAATCTTGTCACTCTTGGCTAAGCCCCAAAGAACTTTATATCTTTGGGAAGTGAAGGTGAAGATTTGGGTTACCGTTTCCTCCCACCTGTGTGACATTATTTTGTTTCATCTACAGATTTGGGCATCACAAACCTTGTGTATATCAAGAACACCCCTAGCTGAGCCTGTATATCCTAGTCAAAACCTTATAGGATTATTGGTGTGTTCAACATGCTAAGTGTTCAAAAACCTCCCCATTTGAAGGGAACGCAACATCCAAAATTTTCTTGTATGTATTTCATTGTATGTTTTGCATGTTATGTTTCATAAAAAATCCAAAAATGTCATAAAAGTTAAAAATCTAAAAACTTTTCAAAATTACAAAATAACAAAAAGAAGCTCTTTTTTTCCAGATCACTTCTTCTATCCATCAAATTCATCACCATCATGCATCTCTTGTCTTAATCATTCAAATCATTCCTCAAAGTCTTAATCATCTCTATTCATCCAAATCATTTCCTCATTTTCTTAATCATTCAATCAAATCCATAATCTTCATCCTATTCATGATTCATAATCCACATCAAGATCCAATTCCCTCATCCCATGATTCATCCTCATGATTCCTAATCCAATCCCTTGTCAAATTGATTCCTTTCTAATCAATTTCTAATTCAATCCATTTAAATCTTCATCCAAAATCAATCAATATTTCTAATTTCATCTATTCAAATATTCTTATAATTCATTTTTTCATAAAATCTTCTACTTTGGACTTAGGAGCACCATCATAAACCTTAGACTTTAATTCAAATCCAACATTCACTTTTTGGAAATATCATAAGGTTTTTATTTATATCAAAGTTATCTCAAACCTTCATCCAATATCAAATCAAATCAAATCAATATAAAGTCAAATCCAATCCAAATCAAATCAAACACAAAGTCCAAAATTTCTCCTAGTCTCCAATTCCTATTTCATTTCTCATTGAATCTCTCACTGCTCCTCATCTAATCTCAATGGACAAGAATTGGCTTAATCAAATGGTTGGGGACTTTTAAAGGCAATATGGAGCCACACCTCCAACACAAACCCCATAACAAATTAATCCTCAAAATTGTATGTCCAATCCTAATCCTTCTCACATTTCTTATTCCTCTACCTTTGATAAGGGAGATCCACCTCATTATCCTTCAACCACATATGATTCTATTCCTAGCCCACACAATTCCTCAAATAGAAATGTCATTACCAAAGAAATTGAGGAACTCAAGAATTTTATCTTGAGCCTAGAAAATCAAAAGAAAAAATCTAACTTCCAAGAAATATGTCCTCTTGTCCCATGTTTTAAAGACCATAATCCTCATTTCCCATTTAACCTAAATCCTCCATGTAATTCCCCATACTTTGAGCTTAATATCCAAAACCATCATCCCAAAAACCCTACCCATACCTCAACCTCCACAGAATCCTAATTCTCCAAAATCAACATCATCCCCACCTTGTAATAGGTTTATGTCACTAGAAAGCTTATCTAAGTATACAAACAAAAACAAAGTGATCCAATCACCCAAAGTCATACACCCAATTCCATCTCTAGACCTTCCTCCAAAAGCATGTCATTACAGATTCCTCTTCTCCTCTAGATCCAAGAATTTCTCCATCCTATCATTCCCTTATCCCTAAAAATCCATTTATCCCTCTTATTCCATCTCATGATCTCCTTCCTAATCAAGATCAAGACATTCCATGTACCGCACACATTATTGATTCTATTTTTTCTCAAGAGTTAGAATCCATAGATTCTCCACCTCATGAAGATTCTCCTTCCACTCCATCCACTAATAATCCTCTGTGTCAAGATCAAAACACTCCATCTCATTTTTCCATTCCCTCCACTCCATTATATGATTCTATTCCATCTCATGATCCAATTATTCCACCACATGATCCTCTTATAAGTCAAGATCAAAGTACCCCTTCATTTGTCTTTCATTATCCCAATACATCTCAAGATCCTATTATCCCTAATAATACCCTTCATGATCCTAATCCTCCACATGATCCTATCACACCTATCCAATCCACTCATGAAACCCATATACATGGACTCACATCTTGTATTGAAAATGATAAATATCTCATTGAAGAAATAATGTCTTAAGATTTTGGTACACCTTCCATTCCTTCCAAACCTAAAATTCCTCCATCCAAACCTAAATGTTCCCATCATCCATATTCCAAGTCCATTTTGGGACCTTATATCCATATTCCCATTCCTTCCTCACTTCCATCCCTTTTGGGTCCTTATGTTAAAAAACCAAACCCTTCATCCCTTTTATCCATTTTAGGTCCTTACATACATCCATCCACCATATCCATGTTTTCCACTTCATCCCCTCATGTTCTTAATCGAGATTGAAAAAGGCACACATCCTTGCATTCATTCCAATGTTCATCCTCCATAATTCCATCCATTTTCTTGCCATACCTTTTATCCTCATGCACCCATACCATGGACAACAAAAGCAAATTGGATGCCAAAGATAAAGTGAATCAAGCTAAAAATCTGCAAAAATCTAAGGATAAAATGTCCCCTCTAAAAGACATGTTCAAGATAAGAAAAATATGATAAAAAAAAAAATCCAAAGGCCCCAAAGGGTCAACATTAAAAATGCAAAAATCATGTGGATTCCAAATCTATTTAATGAAGCAATGAATCTCAAAGAAAACTTCAACATAACATCCAATTTCACTAATCCAAAGGTTTCCTTCATCCATAACTCTTCAAAAATTCTATTTTCCAAGTCCATTTTGGGTCCTTATGTCCCAAAATCCACCATCCTAAATCCATTATCTCCTTTATCCATTTTGGGTCCCTACATCCCAAAATTAAAACTTTCTCCTACATATCCTCCAAAATTTTTGCCTTTCCATCACTCTTCAAGGTGTGTGTAAATGATGATATTTCCACCTTCATCATGCACTCATTAAAAAGTCATCCAACCTAGAATCCATCAACCATGTCTTCCTCCCAACCATTCCACCCCCTTAATCCAAACCTTTTCATAAGTCCTTGACCTTCATCTCCCACTCCATTTCACCCTTCTTTTCATTATCCTACCAACATCTATGAGAAAATAGTAAAAATTCCTTGAAAATTAAAAATAAAGAGAAATAAATATCAAGGGATACCATTCATGTAAATAGATGCTTGATTCCTCCCTCCATTTCCCAATAATGTATCCACTGTCTTTTGAATTCATATATCTAGTCATTCACTTGTCCACATCCACTTGCACTCTACATTGGAGGCAAGATTGATATTTACATACATTCCATTATTCTATCTATCATCCATCATCCTTTCCATATTTGATCTTGACTATCCTATTACTTTCATCCATTCATGCTCACTTTTTATATCCATCCATTATCCTACATACTCCCACCATCCATTCACATATTTGATCTTGGCATCCTATCAATATCTTGCATACCATAGCCCATGGGATTTTCCTTTCCACTATCCTCCATTCATAGACCTACATACTTACATCCTTCTTTCATATGTCCTTGCTCTTGGTTATCCCATACATTTCATGTCCCACATTTCATCCGTACTCTTCATATCATTATCCCTATTTCATACATTCCCTCCCATATCTCCTATTCATTCCACTTTTAGGCCTATGCTCATGATTAATGCTAGAGGCACAACAAAAAAAATGTTCATACATGCTTTGGAAGAACATGTGCCTTCCCTTCCTCGATAAAATACCATTCACACCATCCGTCCATTTTCATGCATCATTTCCCACCACATTTCCTTCCATTTTCATATCCTTGGTATGAAGCATTGTTGGTTGCTCCTTTGAAACATGGTCCTTGGCTCCCCATTGTCCTATACTAGATCCTTTGGTCCCCCCATATCATTCCTACATTTAGATATCCCCACCCTTTTCATCCATTTACAATTCCTTGGATCTCCCTTATCAATGGTCCCAATCTAGTCATTATCATCAATTCAATCAATTCATTTCTCCTCTAATCTACTCATATTCCCTTCTTCTAATCACTTCACACAAATCATTTTCCATAATCAATTGCTTCATTTTTCCATCTATTTGCATATACCTTGATCAAATTTGTAGTGTTCCATTAAAAAAACTTTCATCTAGAGAACATTTGTCACTTGTTCTCTCACATTCCCCTTCCATTCCAATTCAACTCATCCATTATCTTATCATATCTAATCCAAATTATTCTATTTATCTCATGATACTGTGCTTCAACCCATCAAACCAAGCTTATCAAAATAGTGATTGCAAACAAAACTTACACAAATTCACACTAAGACTAAATGATTTGATAATCTTGTTCCTTTCACACCATTGCCAATGAACAATCACAAACATTTCAATACAATTCAATCAAACAATCAATTTTTTCCTTGTAGGATGCATCCTTCCTACACAAGCTTAAAAAATTTCATTATCAAAATTAAGTTCATGGCAATAATTTTGGATTGAATGACTACTTGGTCATAAGGTCTTTTTTTGATTTTATTTCTACGTATCAGTGATATTCTCTCCAAGTGTACCTTGATCTTCAATATCTTGGTAACATTTGAATGGCTTAACTTGATTAAACGTGTCATTTTGTGATATGATCTATTTTCATGATTCTTTAGCACATATATGTTGGTTTCAAGTTATGGTTATGCATTTCTCACTGGGGGTAATGGGTCAACACCCTTTCCACCAAGATCCCTAAAAAGCATTTGGGTGTGCCCAAACCTCTCCATTGCATATATGTCATTTGTTCCATCATGACTATAAAACATACATTTTTTTGAGAATCTATTACGTGCAAAGGAATATTGTCATCTATGCTTCTATAGCATTTGGTGCATAAATCCTCTTGCAATATCAAACTAGGGTGTGCTCTCCCTTATGAATACAACTGAATCCCATGCATTCATGTAGTTAGGATGTGTTTAGATCAATCATTATCAAATTCACTCTACTTCATTCCGATCTTATGAACAAGTCATGCAAAGCCTTTTTGTTTCCCTTTTCCTTCCCATGTCTATTTTTGAGAAAATGGGGAAAAATATATATTCCTTTTTTACCCCATTTCCTCATGGGGGTACCCTCCTCCCCTGTCATTGTCATGACACAATTCCTAGGACTGCTATCCTGTTTGGGGCAACTTATATTTTCTTTTCTTTGATATAATGTTTTTCTGACATCACATCAAAGAGGGGCAAAATGTAGATGCTTAAAATTGTCCCAAATGCTATATTAATTCATTTAATATTTCCTTTGATCTTATAATTAATTAATTATTAATTAATTATATTTTTCATATTCTTTTACTTATTTAATTAAATAGGTGCATTTTCCTAATGTATTTAAATTTAATTTAAATACTTCCCCTCTAATGTATTAAATTCATTTAATGCATAGTGCTCCATAAATTCCCTTTTAAATAAACTCTAATTTATTTAATTCCTCACACTTCATTAAATTCTTCAATAATATGATTAAGTTAAATCCTATTTAATTTAATCCTAATCCCATCCTAAAACCTAGTCTACACTCATCACCCTAATCCTTCTGAGCCTATTCATTAATTAATCCCACTTTATTATCTCTCTTTTAATCACCTCTTTAGAAACTAAGTGGTTTCTCACACATGTGTGAGTAGCACAAGGCTTAAGGAGCCTCCTTTCATTAAACTCTCCAAAAAGGTACTCTTACACCTTTTCCCTTCACTCCTTTCCCCAAGGTTGCTCACACATGTGTGAGCACACCTTGAGGTTCTCAACCATAAAGGTTCTCTTTGACTTTTTGCATGGCTTGCCCTTTAGCTCATGTGTCTCCCTTGTGGCAACTATGTGGATGCCACATAGATACCATCTCCCCAAGGACTCTCTCAAACCTATAAATAGAGCCCTTGTGTCAAGCATTTTACATCTCCCTCATTTGCATTGTTATCATGCTAGTTTAGAGTTAGAGATTTGTAGTGACTTTGGTGATTTTATGCATTGTTACTAACCCCTTGGTAGTTGCTAGATTTCATTTCATTTGTATTGTTAATATAGTTTTATTTCTTCCATCCACATTCATATCCTTTAAGTGTTTTCAAGCATGGTTTCTTCCATAACCATTGCTTGAAGTATTCTCCATTCATCTTAGTATAGTCTCATTATCATTGCATATCATTTATCAATCATTGGAATTCATAGTTGTGTTTGGGAGAGCACATCCACATCCTCCACACTTAAGGACACCAAAAAGGCCTCTTATGGGTACCCTTGTTGAGCTGCTTTGAGGTTGTGTGAGAACTCTTGTTTTTCAGTTGTTTGAAATTATAAAAACTCAAGTCTAACATTAGTTATTTTCAATTTGTTTTAAATCTTTGATATGCACATGCTACTAATGTTTTCTTGTTTATACGTGCTCCTAACAGGTTAGATTTTCATGCATACAAGGAAAATTCAAATGGATTCTAGGAGAAGTTTCTAGAAGAGATATGAGATATGGGATAGATACATTGTATCCTACCCAATCCATCCAAACTCTAAATTTTGACGATGGAAAATGAGAGGGAAAATATCCTAATTTCCTACTTATAGGAATGTATGGTCATGAAGAAAAGGAGTCATGCACAAGAACCTAAGGAAGAGAAGAAGTAAAAGGGTTTTACTTCATCAAGTGACCCAAGAGAAGAGTCTACAATGACATGTTAAGAAAGAAGGTTTAAGGAAATGAATGATTAAAGCGTGAACAAGATATCAAAGCTACAAAGTATGAAGGCCAAGCATAATTGAGGATTGAATATAGATCTGTAATTTGCAAGAGAATTTGTAAGTTGTATCAAATCAAAGCTCTACTATTACTCTCTAACAATTGTATCAGTCTAGGGTAAATCTTTTAGGGTAAGGTTGACCTAACAATCATTTGTAAATCCTTTAATTGGGTGACATTCTAGGTGAATGTCCTAAAGTCCTCTAACAAGGCTCACTTCTAATAGGGTGATCGAAATCCCTTAACTAGGTCACATTTAATAGTGTGTATTGTAACCTTTACTAGGGTTGGTCTTTCATAGGGCATCACTTCAGAAGAGTGAAAAAGAGTAGCATGTTACTGTCACTTTTTCCCAAATTGGGTTTCCACATAAATCATTGTGTCAAGTGTGTTGATGAATCTATTATGTTTCATGCTTTACATTTTTGCAAGTAGATTTGACTATAACCTACAAGGTTTAGTGATTGCATAATCTTAAGGATGCATGCATGGATATTTTATGGGTTCACTAAGTTGTGAAATTTTTTATTTATACATTTGGACCTTGGATAACTGATTCACCCTGCCTTCCTCTCAGTTATTCTAAAGTATTCCAACAATCTCCCTATGTTATTTAAGAATCTACAACCCAATGGACTAGGCATTGATCTTTGCTATTTGGTATTTTCCATAATAAAGAAAGTGGATATTTTGTTGCTATTTGTGTTTTTACCAAGTTTTTTGTGAAACTAGAGATTGCTAGGTTCCTACCTATGCATCAACATGCCTAGTTCCCTAGTTAGAGCCAATTGTTGCCATGATTCTAGTCTCCTATATATTTTTCAAAATTTTAGGTTAAATTTGAGTCAGGCCAATTAAAAATTTCTTGAGTTTGAGTCTAGATTTCTCTTGTGATGTCATTCTTCTTATCTTCTTTTGAGTTAACCTAATGTAGGAAAAAATATGAGCAATGCATTAGTCCAAATCTAGGTAATTAGGGTTTGGCAGGTTTGTTATGCATTATCCCAATGAGAAGAAGGTCTTGATATTTTTCTAATTCGTATATCCTTGTTCCTAATCATGTCAAAGACAAAGATTCATGCTGTGAAGTAGTTCTTCAAGAAGGCATTTCTAAATCTCTAAGAATTTCTACATTCATGGTCAAAGGTTTATAGCTAAAAAAGAATAAATTTAAAAGAGATTATACGCATACTTAAAGAAAATAATAGTGGAGAACAACAAAGAGTGAGATTACAGGTTGATATGTAGATTGTGAAAATAAGTCAGAAGAAAAGTCATTTAGATCCAATACAGAATGGATGTTCAAAAATGAAGAAATGACAAAGGAAACAAGTCAAAGGTAATATGACTCTTTTGAAAATAAAATTAACAGTTGATATTTACTAGTATGTTTCTGGATTCGATTGTGTTAAGATATTTAATTCACATGCATACATTGCAATGCTGAAAAGTCAATTGAACAAAAGAAAGAGGGCAATTGGCTAGTTGAAAATTCAAATGCTTACCTATCAGATCGGCTCCCTTTTAAATATTAAAAGAAAGTTGGATGCCTTCAGCCACTAGATCAAAGATGATCTACAAAGGTCATAATTTTGCAATGTAAAGATGCCCATTTGATAATTTATGTGACAAAGCAACGAGAAGGCACATGTCCAGTGGGTCATCACAATTGATAAGGTACAGTCATAACCTAGTCACAAAGTGCCATGAAGGAAAGAAAGTCAATATTAGGTTCTTCTAGCAATTAGTTACCACCATTTTTCTCCCATGATGTGCTTAGTTGGAAGAGGGACTCACACCACATAATGAAGAGACCTAACACCATTTTCTTATCACTGTCAAATCAAAAAGAGATGCATGAACATTTCTATCTTGCTATGTGATGTTGTTCGATTGTTATTTTACATGAAAAAATGACAAGAAGAAATGTGTATATGGAGGAACCTATAGAAGAAGTTAGAAATGAAGTCATAATATTTTAATCTCAACCATCGATTTGAGATCAATGATGGAAATTTGAAAATGCAGTCACTATTGGAATATGAAATACATAATTTGACACGAAAATAATAAAAGATGAAGAATAAATGATTTTCTATAGGGTTTTCCAAGATCACATAAAGAAGAATAGTCATTGGGCATTTTTAGGAATACAATAGATTCAGAATCATCAGTAGAAGAGATACCACATGCTCATATCATGACGAAGATTGGATTATTTTGTTCTCTTCCACCATATGACTATTGCTTTGCCAGAATTAAGAAAGGTTAACAATAAACTATAAATGTAACTTCATTTGACAATACAAGGATTGACAAATTCAGTCTAACTTCCCCCCCCCTACATTTCCAGATGTTGAGTGAGAGTCAAAGAGTTAAATGGAATGAAGGATTTGTATGATGTTTGTAGCTAAACAATGTGATGTTCTAATTCCATTTAGGATTAGCATGCCTTGGTTTCTTTCATTGTCTCCTTCACCCGAGCTAACCTTGCATTTTTAGAATGGTTTCTATGTGATAGTAGGACATATTTATTTGAATCTAGTGATATCTTACTAGATTCTATTTTAGTAGAGAGTTATCACTCAAGGTGGATTCCATTTCATCTTTCATGTGCATCTCTTCTCTATCTCTATATTGCATTTCATTAGAACTAATATGCATTTAGAAGTAGGAGTAGATGTTAGAAGAACTTCAAGGTAGCTTGTGATATCCATTCCACTGGGTGTTATAGATTTCCCAAATCTATTTCTACCTAGGGTGTTTGTAGTTATGAGCATCCTAGTTTATCCCCTTATGCTCTCAGGTCAAGAGCATACCCACTATCCCAATGATCTATTAAAAAAAAAATTCATTGCATATATTGCATATAAGGGAGATGTACCTTACAATTCAAAGGGCAATGATATAACACATATACTAACCCATTTATTTGTAATATCCTTTTGTTTCGTCACATTTTGGGCATCTAGAGTCAAGGAAAAGCCAAATTAGCAAGAGGGATAGACTTTTAACCAAAATATTTCAACAAACACCCCTTCACTTCTTGCTCTTATCCAAAAAGCTAAAATACATTAAACAAAAATGAAAACCCCTTAACAATTTTTTTATTTCACTCTGATCATTCAACAAACAACATTTAAAACCATCATTAATACTTTATAGAAATCAACTAAAACATATAAAACAAAAAATTAGAAAGTTTCTATGACAATTTATAGATTGTTTTTAGGAATTTCTAAAAATGATTGTGTATTGAAAAATCTACCATATATTCTAAAAACTATTGGGGCTGAGAATTTTTCGGCAGGAAATTGTAAAAATCCAGGAGAAAAGCTCCCACATATAAGCCTATCAGTAATTATTTGTTGTTGCAACTAATAAAATTATGTTGTAGGTAGGGCAAAATGATGGCTACTTTTATGGCACACCAAATTCCTATATTTGTGCCTTGTTTTATTTCAAGTTTCAACCCACAAGCCACAAATGATTCTAAAAGAAGTGGCAAGAGAATAGAATCATGTGCTACAAAATAGGGCTACCAAAATATACTATTGGTGGACAAAAGAATAATTGAAAAAATTAATATCCCTAAATAGGAAATAGTTGAGGATTTATTATGTGCCTTTTCATTATAAAATGACAATATCACAAAGAGAAACATATGTACTACTTTTCTCATAAATAAATTATTCATTTCATGATCGTTCCTTGTAAAGAAGGCTTTCATTTAATCTACCTTGCATACAAGGCCCACTCCTTGGGAAGCTTGGTGATATTTTAAATTTTTTTTTTTTGATTTTATTTATTAAGATAGATTTAATTTATAGCTATGTTATTTTAATTTTCTTTTGATTTTATTAGTTCTAATTTATTATAATAGTTGTGTGCTTTTAATTGTTTTATTTTATTTTATTTTGGTTGTACTTTATTTTAATAGGTTTTATGGTTTTAATTAGTTTTATTTTATTTCAATAAGATAGTTCTAATTTATGTTTTTATAGTTGTGTGATTTTAATTAGTTTGATATTATTTTAATAAGCTAGATCTAGTTTACTTTAATAGTTGTGAGATCTAAACTTTACCACTATAGTTTGATAATATATTTTAGATTAAAGCTTGTTTGGAAAATTAGATTAATGTTTTATTTAGTATTATTAACTTGGTGAGATGTTTTATTTTCTTTAATGAATTGTTTGTTTTGTTTGATGTGTGTATAGTTCTGGTTACTAGGAGTGACAGTTCCTATCTCTGGAATTATTTTCTTTGTTGTAGGTTTCCTTCCGAGTGATCTAGCTACAATCATCCCCACTTTGCATGCCATCTTCATGCTAGCAGTTAGTTAACATCCCTCACAAGATTCATGACATGGCTTAACTTCCTCCTCTAGTTCTTTAAGACTATTGGTTGTATCAGGCACGAAGAGGTCAATATTTTTGTGTAATAGAAACTCTATCCTTTCTAAAAATTTGTATCATAGCATGGTCATACGTTCAAATCTTGTAGACCATGATGAGTGGCACTAGGATGGGGATTGTTGGTAGTGGGTCAGCATCCCTCATAGGATTCACAACATTGTTTAACTGTCTCCTATAGTTCTATAAGACTATTGGTTGTATAGGGCATTAATAGATTGATCTTTTGGTGCAATGACAACTCTGTCCTTTCTAACACTTCATCCATTGAGAAAATAATGTAAGAATTTGGTATAGCTCTAATACCATGTAAGAATTTGCGTAAGGAAATAATTCAACACCAAGATTAAGAAGCTTAATAGATAGCACAAGAGAGACTAATGATGATCAAACGAGAATCTCAATAATGATCAATGATAATGGATATTAGATGATTGGATATTAGATAATTGGATATGAGATGAATACACACTAGAAGTTATTGTATATAAAGGCAACTAGAATGACTAGGAGTCAGCAAAGAGATAAGGATTACAACTTAGCACATCTCCACCAAAAGTGGATTATCCTCCATTGATCACAAGAGTTTGTGCAATGATGAGAGGATAATTTTACATAGGTGTATCTCATAAAGAGATTTTGTAGACACCGTGTGCTCCATTAAGTTGCTAACTCTTGTGTTTTCAACAACACAACTCATATGTCTATGCAGATTCCTAAGTAAACTTATGTAAAGTGTAATAATAATTAATTATCTACACTAACACCCCCCCTTAAGTGCAACTTAGGGGAATGCACTTAAGATCACAAAGCTAAATGCAAGAAGCAATGTGGGTCCCAACTATTAGGCCATGTTAGGTACTCATGTACAGATACAATGCTCTACAAAAATGCAATGCAATGCAATCTCTCTGAAAATAGAGAAAGAGGGAGACCCTCATGGGAAAAATGACCTCCAAAAAGAGAGATGAAGTAGTAAAAGATGCATGCAAGGATGGAGTCCCCCTAGTATGACATACATCATGCATGTACAAGCATATATCCTCCATAAGAAAAAATACATAATGGTATCCCTCCATTTTGAATAATCTCCTGCAAGGATGTCATGAAGATAAAAAAGTATCTAATGTCTACAAATGAAATTTCTACCATTAGGAAGAAGATACACCAAGTATAGGTGCAAGTATACTTCCCATTATGGATAGGAAGATGGATGAAGAATTCATATGTAGTGTGCTATGGATGCTGCCTTTGAAGTCTACTCATATGTTGACAAGTCCTTGATGAATGTAGATGCCACAAACCAATCTCGTGGATGCCCAAAAGAAGGTGGCAAACAAAGTAACATGTGAATGTATGAAAGTGAACCAAACTCCAAAGACAAGGGAATCATCCTTATAGGAAGATATGAGAAGAGAATCAATGTAGTCTCCCCTCAATGATGAATGCACACCCATGAAAGAAGCTCCTTAATGACTGAAGAAGCTATACCATGAAAACTTAATGATGTTCATCCTTGTAGGAAAAAGTGGTGCCATAGGTGTAGTAAAGAATGCTCCCTAACTAGTAGGAAGAATCCTCAAAAGATATGATGTTTGAGGAAACTAGAATACAATCTCCAAAGACTAATATGTCTCCTTTGAAGTAAAAGAGTCCTCCTCCAACTTCTAGAAATAAGTTTCCATAATAATATCAGTCTCAAAGAAAAGATCAAGTTGTTAAGGGTCAGAGTGTTCCCTCACAACAAGTGAAGAAGAATTATCCTCAACAAAGAGAAAATGGGTGTCATCAATAATGTCTCCCACATCTTCAATGTAAGACTCCACAAACAACACTACAATGTTTGGAAGGAAGTTATCCCATGAAGTTGAAATAGGAAGACATGGTGTTTCTTGCTACATTGAATTAGGAGCATTTGTGGCTGGAACTAGATTAATAGAAGCAATAGGAGCATCAAGAGGTATGATCTCAACTAGATTTGTAATTACCACAAATGGAGTGATTGGAGGTAGAATGTCCTCTAGTAATGGACAGACTTGTGGATCTTCATATGCTTCCTAAAGACACATCCAGATGTCATGAGGACTACTTTCCTTACTAAGAGGAGCAAAAGATTCCTTACTCATACTATTATACATAAAGTGAAGAAGAAGAGAAAGATGTCCCCAATTACTATTAGGTGGAAATATCTTTGAATATAGATAAGGAAACACTTCCTTATGTTCTCCTAGATGATCAATCATCAAAGCACTCCATTTCTGATAGTTCCTTTTTGTCAATTTGAATCTTAAACCAAAGTGACACTTTGACATGACTAACTAAGATCAAATAATATATGCACCCCCAAAATGCAAAAAAGTCAAAGAAACCCCCCTTAATGCATGATTTGGCACGTTAGTGCAATTACAATGGCCACTTTCCAATTTAGGGCATAAGTGGACTTCTAATTTTGATGGTTACAACAAAAAATATGAAGCTATATCCGACTCAACAAGATAAGAGAAAAGACCTCTCAAGGATCTAATTAATTACAAGTGCCAATAGGCCAAAATGTGACCAAAATCTAAAGGTACTATGTCTACTTAGAATTATTGCAAACTAATATGAGATCAAGAAAATAGACAAAAAATCATGCACTCTAAAAAAAAGCACCTTAATACATGTCTACATGGGCCCAAACTAAGCCTTTGAAGTTGAAAAAAATGGGATTTATGATTTTTAGAAAAATTCAATAACAGAGCTGTCAAACAACTTACACCAATGTGTAGATCACAAAATTCTACCCTAATACAAAAAAAAAATGCTCACAAAAAGGAGTTTGTATGAGGGAGATCACTGTTTGAAAATCACCTTTGTAATTATTTTTCTCTAATCATCGTTGTTGCACCTTCAAAAATCAAATGACTCTAGATTTCACCTCAGATGTTTAATTTTGATGAAACAAAAGTCGATTTGGGGGTTTTTTAACCTTCTAAATATTATACCAATATCTGATTTGCACTAGCAAGCTCCAAGCTTGACCTAAAAAAAAAAATCTCTCCAATGGCTATACAATGAAAATCCTATGGCTCTGATACTAGGTAAGAATTTGGTATATGTCTAATACCATGTAAGAATTTTCCTAAGGTAATAATTCAACACCAAGATCAAGAAGCAAAATAGATAGTACAAGATAGAATAATAATGATCAAATGAGAATCTCAATAATGATCAAAATGATAATGGATATTAGATGATTGGATATCAAATAATTGGATATGAGATGAATACAAACTAATAGTGCCTATATATAAAGGCAACTAGAATGACTAGGAGTTAGCAAAGAGATAAGGATTGCAACTTAGCACATGTCCACCAAAGGTGGATTATCCTCCATTGAGCACATGAGTTTGTGCGATGATGAGAGGATAAGTTTACATAGGTGTATCTCATAAAGAGATGTTGTAGACACCATGTGCTCTAATAAGTTGCTAACTCCTATGTTGTCAACAAGACAACTCATATTTCTATGCATATTCCTAAGTAAACTTAAGTAAAGTGTAATAATAATTAATTATTTACACTAACAGACAACCACTATACCTTTCATCAGTTTACAACCCCAGCTTGATATTTAGATGCAAGATGAAATGGCTCATTATTAGCAATATTAGAACCACATTTTATCCCTACATAAAGGTTTGTGCAACTTACACACCATATTTTTCTTGGTAGGATCCACAAATCCTTCAAGATGCTCCATGTATTCTTCTTCTTCAAATATTCGATTTGGAAGTGCATATTTGACATCCATTTGATATATATTAAATCTTTTATAAGTAGAATATGCAAGTAGTGTTCTAACTCTTTCTAGTCTTGCTACAGGGGTAAATGCTTCCCCATAATCAACATCTTCTTCTTGTGCATATCCTTTGCATACCAGTCTAGCCTTGTTCCTTGTGACCTCCCCATTTTCATTTAGCTTGTTCTTGAATACCCACTTTATTCCAATAACATTTTTGTCTTAGGTCTGGGTACTAGTCTCCACATTTTGTTCTTTTCAATATTCTCAATTTATTCACTCATTGCTTGTATCCAATCCCCATTTTCCACAACATCTTTCATAGATTTGGGCTCAAATTCACAAAGTAAGCATGCATCATTTTCGAGTCTTTTTCTTGTCATAACACTTGATTCTTTGTCTCCAATAATTTTCTTTTGTGGATGACGTATTCTTACATATTTTTTTAAAATGGGTTCTTTTCTTTTCTTCTTTATTCTTCAATAGGTTCATCTTGAAAAATGACTTCAATCTCATTATCTCTCTCTTATTCAGGTTTTGGTTCATGCTATACATGATTGACATTATCTTTCTCATTTTCAACTTATTTTGTCTGTGACTTAGAAGGGTGAACCCACAATAGTGGGGTACGCTTTTTTGGAGGAAGAAATTCCTCCAAAATCGCGAAAGTCAAATTTTTTGCCAAAAAACTTTTGATAGAATGTAATCATCTAGTTTCGATAGAAACTATAAAAGTTTCTATCGAAACTACTTTTGATGGTAGTTTAGATCGAAACTAACTATGCAAAAAAAAAATTATCCTAAATAGTTTCGATAGAAACTAAATAGTTTCTATAGAAACTAAATAATAGTTTCTATAGAAACTATTTAGTTTCTATCAAAACTATTTTTTACATGAAAACTCGGCCTTATTAGTTTCGATAGAAACTAACTAAAAATAGTTTCTATCAAAAGTATTAAAAAAGTTTCTATCGAAAGTATTAAAAAAGTTTTGATAGAAAGTTAGTTTCTATCAAAACTAGTAAAGTAGATGGCTTTTACAAAGCCTATAACATTCTTAGTTATTTTCATGGCTTCCAGGCTCAATTTCTAGGTTCAGATGGAGCACTAAAGACATGTCATTTTCCATGACTCAAGTACTTAGAATGAGCTTTCTAATGAATATGGATTTGATAAATTTTGAATTTTTTCAGTATACATTTTTTTACGTTAATTGAACAGAGGTTCATTATAAAAAATAAACCTATATATTGAACACTCATGGAAAAATAGTAAATAAGAGAATAAATTTTTTGAAAAATAACTACAGTCTTTGTATTTGAGTCCTCTTTCAATCAAAAAAAATAAATTGAAATTGGATAAATATATAATAAGTTACATGTGTCAAAAGCCATGTATGTCCAAATTAGTATTAGGTCAACTTTAAACTCTGATAAAATATGAAATACTAATGATAAAGACATCAAATCACCTTTGTGGTTTTGGTATGGATGTTAAAAACCTAAATTCGAAAGAGTTATATTGATATCTATTGTAGAAAAAAAGTTATGTGTGTCAAAAACAATGTCGCTTTTTAAAAATTAGGTTTTTGATAACATAGCAATTTTCTTGGGAGAAAAATTAATTCAATCAAATCAATTAAAAAAATATTTAGTATCTACATAGAAAATCCTAAAGGACTCTAGTTTACTTCATCTTCAAATTCCTTACCATTAAATGGCAATTCGCATCTGAATGTGAAAGTTTTCTTGAAAATTCATAGTTCAGTGTCAGTTTAGGCAAAAAAGTGTAACCCATTATTGTGGGTCCACCCAGAACCATTTCCATGTTGCTTGACACCCACAGTCTATTGCTCGACAACTGACTATTGTAGCTCGATATTCTCAATCTATTGTAGATCTACAACTTTGTTTTCTTGTTCAAGTGGGGTACTAGGGGAACTATCATTCACATATATGAATCAACTATATTCTTTAGGTTTTGTTTTACATTTAGGTTCATTTCTTTCAATATATTCATCAACATTCACATTTTCACTTTCTAAAACTTTGTTAGTGTTAGAGTTCAAACACTTATAAGCTTCACTCTTAGTGGAATATCATAGGAATATAACCTCATCACTTTTAACATCAAGTTTTTCTTGTTGTCTTTAAGTATGTATCATATGTATCATTTGCTTCCAAAAACTTTGAAATACTCAACATTACATGCATATCCATACCATAATTAAAAAAGGTGTAGTATTTGTACCTTTCTTGAATTGCACTCTGTTTAAGGTATAAATAATTATACTTACAACTTCTCTCTAGTATTTTTGCGATACATTTTTCTCCATCATCAATTTTCTAGCACAATCCATGATTAACCTATTTCTTCTTTAAGCTATCCCATTTTTAGGAGGGGTCTAGGGTGTTAACATCTATCTTTTGATTTCTCTAGCATTGCATAATATGTTGAACTCATTGGAAATGAATTCACCACCTTTGTCAAAGCTCAAGTACTTTAGAATCTTACTTGTCTCCTTTTCAACTCTAGCCAAGTAACAATTAAATAAATGAAAAGCATCAATTTTTTCTTTAAGAAACATAATAGTCTTCATTCTAGAGTAGTCATTAACAAATAGAATAAAATATTTGTCTCCACAATAGCTTTAGACACCAATAGCTCCACATAAGTTAGTATGAACCAATTTGAAAATATCATTTGATGAGTATGTCTTTCTCTTGAAACTAGACTTTGTCATTTTTCCCAATTGACATTGTTTACACATAGCATTATTAGGTTTCTTCAGTTTTAGAAAATCGCTCACTATTTTCATTTTACTAATGCTAACAAAATTTTCAAAATTTAAATGACATAATATCGTGTGCAATAAAAAAATATCTTCAAGTTGTGCAAAAAAAATGTCTTATCAAATAAATCTAGATAGAACAAGTTACCGCTTGTTTGATCACCTCTTCTAATCAGTTTATCATCAACATCAAATATTTTTGCCTTTCTATGATGGAATTCAACTTTGTAGCCTGATTTGTTCAACTATGAAACACTCAATAGATTATAATCAAGTCCTTCAACCCAATAAATATTGTCACACTTGATCTTATTAGTAAGTTTTATTAATCCTTTACCTTCACAAAACATGAAAAATCATTATCAAATTTAACACAGCTACCCTTTAATGGTCCAAAGTTCTCAAATTTACTTTTATCACTAGTGATGTGATTTGAACAACCACTATAAATTATCCATCTATTACTTTTATTCACATAAGAGATTAAGGTAGTTTTCTCATCTTCATCAGAATCTTCTTTCATAGCAACATAGACTACTTCTTCATCATTACTTTTAGATTTAGTATCAGTTTCTTCTTAAACAATATAATAAGATTTCTTAACTTTGTTTTTTTAGTTCTTGTTCTTCTTGCTCTCTAAATGATCTCTTCTTCCTTTGTACTTGGTTTCCTTTCTCTCATCCTTGTCTTCTCAATTAGGACATTTAACAACAATATGATTCACTTTGTTACATGAAAAATAGATTATAGAAAGTTTACCTTTGTATTTTCCTTTGCCTCTTTCAAGTCTTTTAGCCATTAGTGCCTCAAGTTCATCAAGCACATCATTAAAAGTATCACTATCAATTTTCACATATTTTCTTTCCCTTTCTTGCTAAGAATAAGTTGTGATTTAAAAGTAGATTCAATAGTATCATGAGTGTAATTGTCAAAATTAGACATCTTAAAAGTTCCAAGTCTACCAATCACACCTTCTAGAGTTAAGCCATTACCTAGTGTACACCTTAGTTCTTATATTGTAGAAACTCTAATAGCATAGACATTAAGTAGAGTTCTCAATACCTTTCTGATTACTATTCCATCCTCAATGATTCCA
This sequence comes from Cupressus sempervirens, assembly GCA_028749045.1. Lineage (NCBI taxonomy): Eukaryota > Viridiplantae > Streptophyta > Pinopsida > Cupressales > Cupressaceae > Cupressus > Cupressus sempervirens. The sequence goes on along the minus strand of CM053790.1, from coordinate 770,593,613 downwards.
TTGGCATATCAAATGGCATTGACAACCTCTTTGATTCTTGCATAGTATTGAACTTTGTTCTCACCTTCTATCATTCTCATTTCATCAAAATTTCCTCTCAAAATTTTTGATTTGGCTATCAAGACATTTTCATCTCCTCCATATATGGTCTTTATTTTATCCCACATTTCATTTGTATCCTTCCATTATTTTATGTCATCAAACTCAACATAGTTGAGGGATGAAGCAATCTCCAACATTGCCTGATTGTGTTCTTCCTTTTCTTTTAGTTGTTGAGTGGTCAAAAGGACTATTTTTATATTCATATGCATTTTCTAGAAACTCTAGTGCAACATCACCAATATAAGCTATATGTAGCCTCATCAATCTTCACCATGCAAGAAGATTCTATTTGTTCAACTCTAGTACCTCCTTTTTGTACACTATGATTTTTAGCTTTGAGTATCTTCAAACTTCTCTCTATAAGAACCAATTCTCTGATACCAATTGTTAGAATATTTAGAATAACTTGCGGGGGGGGGGGGGGGGAGCCGGGGGGGGGGGGGGGGGGGGGGGTTGAATACATTATTCAAGGTCTAGATGCACCAATTAAATAAAAAAACACTTCATGAAATTCATATCTTATAATTCTGTTTCTCTGTCTCTACAATCAACTATTAGTAACACAAACTAGTTGTCCACTGTCCTAGATATAACTAATGCAGGGGACTCCCTTAATAACATAAACTCATAACAAAAACAAAGAAACAACAAAAAATGCAAGAAATGAAATATGGACTTCTTATTATTGCTGCAAATGTGGAATTATATAATTCTCAATTACAATATGTTACTCCAAATGGGCACCTTCATTACAAGAAATATGCAAGAAAGTGCTACCAACTATCACCCAGAGCTATCCTAGACAATGTCTGGGCCTTTCTTAAAAAAGTAGTTTTATGCCACTTGGGAATGTTCTAGATGCTTATACTTAATACCTAGGGCCGACGGACCCTAGAAATACACATAGAGTTAGCCAAATACATCTTTGACAAATTATTTTAGAAATTTCGGTAGTCCAACTTCCAAAGGAGATAACTCATGAATTGTTGCTTTGATTGGCTATCATAACCACTTTTCAAAAATGCTAGCTCCTAATCTATAGGTTTGGAATTGCGCTAGTGCCCTTCCATCGAGTTTTTAGACCTCATCTGGGCACTCTAAGGCCTCCAATGGTGAGCTTGAAGATTTTTCTACAAATTTTCCACTAAAAATCTGCAATAACTTCTCTAATACTAATTCTTGAGCAATGAGATTTTTATGGTAGGCTTACAACTCTAAAATGAACCTTCCTATAGAAAATGATAGCATTCTGAGCTCATATGAAAAAATTACTAAAAATAGTATGTTCCCATAAATAGTAACCACCTTGTCTACTAGTCCTTATTAAAATAGAAAAGGCTGAAAAATAAAATATTTTTGGGTGATACAAGATTGCCCTTACACCTAGGATGCTCCTACATCAGACACCTAGGGTAATTTGAGAAGTGACCCTATCACATCTCAGGTGTTTAGAGGAAAACCAAGATGGTTGACCTCCTTTGCTAGCCATGATAAATACTCAATTGAACTCCCTTTCCATTTGACTAGATGTTCCCCATAAGTTCTATTTCTAGTACTTTTTCCAATATGACTGTCTAGTATCTCCTCAATCTCCTTGGTAACTGAACTAGCTGCTGGAATGCTCTATTGAGCTTCTATAACTTCATCTCCATCACCTCCTTCATAATACTCTATCAAATCTAAAATATTAAATACTGGTGAAATATTCAATTCAGTAGCCAACTCCACTTCATGCACATTTCTAGAATCATTCCTATTCACTATCTTGCATGGTCCAAACTTCTTCATCTTTAGTTTGTTATATGTACCTACTAGAAAACACTCCTTTCTCAAATGAACCATGACTTGATCTCCAATCTAAAATTCCTTATATCTCTTTTTCACATCTACCTTAGCCTTATACTGTGTATTCATCTTTATGATGTTCTTCCTTACCTCCTCATGGATGTTCTTCAAATATTCTGCAAAATCTTCTGCTTCAACACTACTTATCTCTCCCTTATCCAACTTCCTCAATTTAGAAACATTTTTGGGACTACTCCCATATACAATATAGAATGGAAATTTATTAGTGCTCCTATTGATAGAATTATTATATGAAAATTCTTCTTGTGGTAAAATCATATCCCATCCTTTTGGTTTATCTCCAACCAAGCATCTCAACAAGTTTCCCAAACTACGATTCATAACTTCTATGTGCCTATCAGTCTGTGGAAGATGTGATGAAATAAACTTCAAATCTATCTTCAACTTCTTCCATAATGTATGCCAAAAATACCCAACAAATTTGGTATCTCTATCTAGAACTATATTCTTTGGCAGACCATGGAATCTCACTTCTTGTCTAAAAAATAGCTCTGCTACATGAACAACATCACTAGTCTTCTTAAAAGGAATAAAATGTACCATCTTTGAAAACCTATCAACCACCACAAAAATTTAATCATGCCCATGCTATGTCCTCGGTAACCCAAGAACAAAATCCATCTGACATCCTCCCACAATTTCTCTGACATAGGTAATGGTTGATACAACCCTATATTATACTTCACTCCTTTTTCCATCTAACATACTCAAAAACTTTGTAAAAAATTCATCACATGATGTAGTAATTGTGGCCAGTAATAATTTTCAACAACTAAATTTATAGTTTTATCTCTGCCAAAATGTCCAGCCAATCCTCCACTATGCTTCTCCTTTATTAGGTTCTCTCTCATTGAACTTCTAGGAATGCACAACTGGCTTCCTTTGAACAAGATATTATCCTAGATCATGAAAACCAACCACTTTGTCCTATTAGGTGTAATAGGTTTTGTACAAGCCTTCCACGCTCCACCAAAATCATGATCATCTAGATACAAAGTACTAAGTTGCTTGAACCCAACCACCTCTATCTACATTTCTATTAGCAAAATTTGTCTTCTACTAAGAGCATCTGCAACTTTGTTAGACTACCCACTTCTATGTTTCAAAACAAATGTATAACTCTTCAAAAACTCAACCCACTTTAAATGCCTTTGGTTATATTTTCCTTGACTATTCAAATATTGCAAAGCTTGATGATCAGTATACCAAAACAACTCCTTGGGAAGAAGATAGTGTCACCACTTCTTCAATTCTTGAACAATGGCAAAATTTTTTTGATCATAAACAAAATATTTTCTTTTGGCATCATTCAACATTTGATTGAAATAAGCAACAAGTCTACCTTCTTGGCTCAAAACAGCTCCTATTGTAGTACCACTAGCATCACAGTCTACTTGAAACACCTTGTTAAAATCATGAAGTGCTAAAATAGGTTGCTCAGTGACTTTTTGTTTCAATAGATTGAAAATCTTATCTGCTCCTATAGTCCACTTAGACTCTTTCCTATCTCTTGTCATTGTTTCAATCAAGGGTCCACAAATACTACTAAAACTTCTTATGAACTTTCTATAAAATGTAGCCAATCGATGAAAATAACTTACCTCTATTGCACTCCTTGGAGTAGGCCATTAAAGGATAGCCTTCACCTTCTCTGGGTCCATTTTTAGACCTTCTCCTAAGACTACAAATCCCAAGTACACCAACTCCTTCTTTACAAAACTACACTTCTTCAGGTTTATCAACAACTTTTCTTCCCTCAACTTTTCAAATACCTTGTGAATATGAATCAAATGCTTCTCCAATGTATTACTAAAGATCAATATATAATCTAGGTAAACAATGACAAACTTACTTAGAAACTTCTTTAGTACTTCATTCACGAGCCTCATAAAAAGTGCTTGGTGCATTGGTTAGCCCAAAAGGCATGACTAACCAATCATATAGGCCTTCCCTTGTCTTGAAAGTAGTCTTCCACTCATCATATTCTCTGATATGAATTTGATGGTACCCATTTTTTAGATCTATCTTTGTGAAGTACTTAGCTTCACTCAAATAGTACATAATATCATCCATCCTTGGCAATGGAAATCTATACTTTATCATGAACTTGTTGATAGCATGAGAATCTATGCACATCCTCCATTCTCTATTCTTCTTTTGTGCTAATACTACTAGTACAACACATGGAATTAGACTCTCTCGAATCAACCCCTTCTACAATAATTCATGAACTTTCCTGTTCAACTCTTCACTTTTGCTAGTGTCATTCTATGCAGTGGCTTGTTTGGAAAATTGGCTCCTAGAACTAAATTCATCTAGTGACTGATCTTCCTCATTGGGGGCAATCCATTAGGTACATATTTTGTCAGCACTACATACCTTTTCTTCTTTATCCTTCAATGGCTTCAACTTATGTTTCACTCCATCTTTAGTTAGAGTGTAGGTATTTGCTTGCCCATCATGTACAACAAGCCTATCAAACTGCCATGACCTACCCAAAAACATATGACATATGTCCATAGGTATGATATCACATAGTACCTCATCCTAGTAGTTTCCAATCTTGAACTTCAGTGAGCACTACTCATTGACCATGACCTTGTGGTCATCTTGCACCTTGGTAATATGGTATGGATGTAGGTGTTTCTATCTCTTCAAATTCAACTTGGTGAACTTAATTTATAACACCATATTTTCAGTAGTTCCACCATTAATGATCACATCATGACACTTATCTTCACCTCTACACCTTGGTCGAAACAAACTCCTTCTTTGATTAGGTTCATTCTCACCACTCAGTAGAACTCTTCTATTAACTAGGACTTCTCCTCTTTCAACATCTTTAGAATGTGAGGATCTGGGATCTTGATCAACATGTGAAACTTTTTCCTAACCTTCTATTCTTAGACCTATCCTTCCTTGGTGTTGGATACATTAAAATGCACTAGCCCTTCTTCCCTATAGTGAAATTTTTTCCATAGAAGCCTCCTCTTCTAGATCCTCATCTTCTGCCTCTTCCTCTCTGATCTCTATTGTTCTAATCATGGAAATGATTGGAATTGTTTCCCTTTTGGTCTTTGTTGCTACTTCTAGCCTCATCCTTGTTCTTTTGATCATCATTATAGCCTCCATAAGATCGTCTGCTAGATCTTCCACCACAACCGCTTGTTGGTTAGTTTTTCCTCAACTCTTAGGAAAAATTGGTATGCTTCCTTAGTACTATTCATCCAAACTAGAGTTAGCTCATCCTAAATGCTAGGCCTTAACCCATTAAGATAATGGGCAACTTTCTCCTTATTAGCTTCTGCATGGCCAATTCAAATGAGAACTTAGTAGAACTCCTCGATATACTTTTGAATAGATTTTCTTGCTTGCTTCATTCCTTGCATCTTCTTCAACAAATCAAGCTCATAATCCATAGGAATGAATTGTTGCTTCATTTTAGCTATCATATATTAATTTTGTCCTTTCCCCTTCTATTTCATTCCAACTAAACCTCTTACCACCAGATCTTTGCACGTCCCTTCAGTTTTGCCTTCGCAAACTTGACCCTATCTGGATCATCAATATCTTCATCCTCAAAGTACTCCTCTAGTTCATTGATCTAATTGATTAGATCTTCTAGTTTAAGATTTCCTAAAAATGTGGGAACCTCAAACTTACATCTTTTTCCAATCTTGGAGATGGCCATAAAAAGCCTCTCTTCCTCTAGGTTTAGAACTACCTCTTCTTTAACATTTTCTTCTACTTCATCCTCATCCTCGTTTTCATCTCTTATGGGAAGATTCATTCCTCTACACATTTGTTCTTCCAATGCTTGCATTTGTATTTGGAGAGCTCAAAATCCCTTAGGTGTAACACTTGTAGCTCTTTCACCATGCTCTCTTTATGGAGGCATTTTCACACTTCTGGCAAAACCCTAGTGCAAATTACCTCACAATTGGTGATCTGTCTACAAGCTGAGCCCAAACCATAGTTTTGGTGCAAACTACATCATAGTTGGCAATCTGTCCACATGCTCAAGAACTCTAGCTCTGATACCACTTGATGTAGGGGACTCCCCTTAATACCATGAACTCATAACAAAAACAAATAAATAATAGAAAATGCGAGAAAAAAAAAAGGACTTCTTATTATCCCTGCATATGCAAAATTATAGAATTTTCAATTACAATATGCTAATCCAAATGGGTGCCTTCATTATAGAAATTTGCAAGATAGTGCTGCCAACTATCACCCATAGTTGTCCTAGACAATGTTTAGGGCTTTCTTAAATAAGCAATTTTATGCCACCCGAGAAGGTTTTAGATGCTTAAACTTAATACCTAGGGCCGAAAAACCCTAACAATACACATAGAGTTGGCCAAATACATCTGACAAATTATTTTAGAAATTTTGGTAGCCCAAATTTTGAAGGCCATAACTCACAAACTATTGCTCTAATTGGCTATTATAACCACTTTTCAGAAACTCTAGCTTGTGATCTACATGCTTAAAATAATGCTAGCACCCTTTCGTCGAGTTTTTAGACCTCATCCTAGTGCTCTAAGTCCTCCAATTGTGAGCTTGAATATTTTTCTTCAAATTTTTCCATCGAAAATCTATAATAACTTCTCTGATACTAATGCTTGAGAAATGAGATATTTATGGTAGGCTTACAACTCCAAAACGAACCTTCTTGTAGAAAATGAGATCACTCTAAGCTTGTATGATAAAATTACTAAAAATAGTAAGTTCCCATAAATAGTAACCACCCTATCTACTAGTCCTTTTTAAAATAGAAAAGGCTGAAAATAAAATATTTTTGGGTGATACAATTGCCCTTACACCTAGGATGCTCCAACATAAATAATAGACTTGAAGAATGTAAACATTAGTTAGTAAAAAACCATAAATAACATCCACAAAAGTTTGACACTATGATTTTGTTAATCTTAGATTGATTTTGACATATGAGTGATAATACACTTAAGTCATTTTCTTAGTTCATGCCAAACAATTAATGTATTCTGAGCATAAGATGTTAGATAGTGTATGCCGAGTGAAGTTATACAATATGTGCCAAGTAATAGTAAGTGCTAAGTCACTCAAGCATTATGTAGATAGTAGATGTCAAATCATTTAGATGCCAAGTGATTAATGGATGCTGAGTCATTCAGAGGTTGAGTTACATCATTGAGGATACAGTGGATGCCAAGCATTAGACACTTCAAGTGCTGAGTAGATAGTTGTTTGTAATGGCACAAACTTCTATATAAACCATTTTTGAGCTAACTTAAGGATTACTTTGCAATTCTAGATGACAAGGACAAATCTCTATTGAGGGTCCTTATGTAGTACATGCAACCAATTAGTTGAATGGATATTTTAAGTAGAAAATGAGTGAATCATAATTGTTGATTCAAACCTAACCCTAAGTCACTAATTCTTCATAAGGAGGATAAACCCTAAAAGGAAGCAAGTGTGGAAGGAACAAAGAGAGAAGTTTGCATGCACAAATAGAGCATTCATGATGGCTCAGGTGTTGTGAATTGAGATAGATTGCAAAATTAGTTAGAGGAGAACAAAGGAAAGGAGTTAGAGGACATAAGTGATACATATGATTAGAGAGGATCAAGTACACATTAGGAAAGAGGTGATCTATTATCTGGCAGTAGAGTGCTAACCACCGGATCATTGCTGAGACATTCTTGGAGATGAATCAATTAAATCTCTTAACAAAGTAGTCCTAATAGGCTATTGTAAATCCTTTCATAGGGTGCTTACTTCATTGTATATTTTAAGTCTTTTAATTAGACACACTTCTAATAGGGTGTTGAAATCCTTTAACAGGGTAAGATCTAATAATCTTGTAAGCCTTTAACAAGACCTTTCACAAGGTAGATCATAGTTTATGATCAAATATTGTAAGCTTCATTAGATACACTTTACAACTATAGTAGTGAAGATTTGTGGGTGTCATCCCAACCCAAATTTTACCTTCTCATTGGAGGGTTTCTATGTAGAAAAATATTTTGTGTCATAAATGTGTTGAACATTATTTGCTTTCATGCTATGGATAAATATGTTTAGCTAGCTATTTCATATTACATGCAAATTGTGAGATGGATGTGTGGTGAATTTTTTAAGGGTTAAAGTTTTGAAGGATTGATTCACCCCCTCCTCTCAAAGTTTACTTTCCCTATTATATTTCCATAAATTGGTATCAGAGTGTAGCTCTCTAGAAAGTAAATCTTTGTAGCTTCAAGGAAAGATCTTGAAGATAGAAGTCTACAAGTTGGGAAATTCTATTGAGAATCATAAGATTGAAATCCAACTTGCCATACATCAGCTAAATGAAGCAAGAGATGAGTTGAAGCACTCATTGAAGAGAAGGAAATATATACCTATTGAAGATAATGACACACATTACCCAGAGATTGACACTACTAAATTATTTGCAGATGAAAACACAAGTGAATTTGATGCAACAATTGTAGATCTAATGGAAAAGAATGGAGCCCTATATGAAGAGGTTAGAAATTTTAAGATAGAACAAGAAGACCAATTAATATTTCTATGTGAGGTGACCAAGTAGAAAAATAAATATGAAGAAGACAATGTCATGATTGAAGATGAAAAAAAGATATTGACTAATAGACTAGAAGAGAAGACATCAGAGGTGAATAGGATTGCTCACATGCAATTGAAAACATTGAATAAAATGATGATTTCCAATCATGAATTGAATGGAAAAGATATTGAGATTACAACACTAAATTTACAAAATGAACAAATAAGAAATGATCTAAAAAGAGAAATAATTTGCTAAATGTTTCAATAGACCTAGTGAAGCAATCAAGTACTTTGAGAAATTGATGAGATCTCCTAGATTTAACAATGATACTACTAGATTGGGTTACACTAGTACTAAAGAAGGAGAATAATCTAAAAGTGGTGAACAAAGAAGTAACTTAGTTCTAAAAAAATCATATATTCATGGAGTAAGATGCAAAGTATTTTTTAGAACTAAGAAGAGATCTATACATTATCATGTTACTTCCAAGCATGAAAAGTTTTACTATTGTTGTTGAGTGAAAGTTTAGTTGTTGTTGAGCTATTAAAGGTGATTGTGTTGGCCAAAATCACCATGATTGCCAAGCATGGAAGAAATTACATGGAAGCCAAGTGAGCCAAAATTTCTATTGGAATCGAGCTTACAACTATGTAAGCACTGAGCATTTATTCTAAAGTTTCAAGAACTATATGGTCAATTTTCAACTCATTTGCAATTATTTGAGATTGAAGAGAGCATAAAGAGAATAACAAGAATTGGAGAAATTGATTCAAGAATTTGCATACTAAATTCAACTGCTACTTGACACCAAACATCATATTTTTCAAAGTATTTATCATGTGTCAAGTTATGTTGTTTGAATTTTTGTAACCCCTAGTTAGTTTTTATGGTGTCTAACTCTTTTGATATTATGGTTAAGGAAATGAACGAATTTTTAAATGTTCAACTGATAAGTAATGAGATCAAACAACCAATTTTTAGAGCTATTTTTGATATTCTATATAAAGGAGACCTGTCTAGTTCATTAGCAACGATACCGCCACAAGTCTTAATGATATAGGATGTAAGGTGTTGCTACACTTGTAAGGAAAAAAACATTGGAGATATGGAAATAATAGACTTATATGGAAAGTTGCGTGTGAACAGAGTACTAAAAGAGGAAAACAAGGTTATAGAAAGAAAAGGGTTAAATAGTACCCTAGATTTTCCTACTGTATTCAAGACAGAGTGGATTAAAATTGTGCTTAGTAGAATTCATGACAATCCTATATGGTTGAAGGATGGCCCTATCAAAATGACAAAAAGAATTATTCATAGAGTGATAGGGTATCCAACCCTAGACAGACCCAAGACTACACTTGCAAGAGTGATGCTAGAGTTGGACAAATCTAAAATGACAAAGGGTATTAATAAGGATAAGGTAATATTTGCTCCAAAATACTTGGGCTTTAATATTTTACAGAAAAAAATTGAAGAGGTTGTTTAGCAAAGTACACATTTATGGAAGGTGTTCTATGGGCCGACAACACAAAAATCTATTGGGCAAGCACCTAAGGAAGTAGGTGAAGACAAAGAAGAAGAAGAGGTAGTTGATGTAAAAAATGATGAATCTATATTGGAAGTACATATGGAAGGTAATACAGAGCCAACAACTAAGGAAGAGAAACAACAAGACTAGAATGTACCATAAGTACATATGTCAAGTGCCAGTCCACAAGCATATACAATAAATATTAAGGATGTCTATGACACCACCATTTAGAACTTTAATCCCCTAACAGACGATGATATGTAGAAGATATTGACTAATTCCACCACTAAAGCACAACTATGCAGTCATCCTATTTTGGTGAGTGTGGATGAGATTGAGAAGAAAAAATTGACATTTGTAAGGAAGAAGACACAAGTATTATCCATTACCCCCCAATCACTTTATAAAAGTGCAAATTATAATTTCTATTGTAGTATACCAAAGGAAGAACACTATTCCTTCACCTATAAACACTATGTAAAAAATGTCTCACCACTAGTAATTACAATAATTGAGAAAGAAGGGACACCAATCCAAATAGGTTAGGAAGCTAGTCCTACACCTACACTACAAGTACAAGGTGGAGAAGAAAATAAAGAAAAGGAGAAGGATAGAACTAAAGATTCATAGCAATTTAGACACTGGTACTTCTATTCCTATTCAAGCACTTCATAGGCTGAGTACAAGAGCTATACCATCGCAAGCATCAAGGCCCAATCCTAACACATCTAAGGTTGATGAGGTGACATCCTATGGTGATATAACTAAGATGAGGTGATTGTATTGCCAAAGTTTGATCTTACATAAATCACAATAGAGAAAATGAACATATTTCAAGATGCTTTGACAATGAAGAAACACCAAGAACTACTTAGAAAGGAGTATAGGCAAAAATAAGCACTTCATGACATCAAGGACATATTTCTTGATGCATTCAGCCTACTTGCACCTAATGAAGCCAAGTTAATCATTGAGTAGTTGGAAAATATTGTGGAGAAGATCAATAATGATGACCTAGATAGTGATGTCAAATTATTGGAATGATTTGAGAAAAATATTTCAAACGCAGTCAGATGAAAAAATATCTAGTGCCATTGCACTACACCAGGTTGAGTTAGCAACCAAAATTGAGGGGATGAATAAGATGTTGGAGAATATTTTCTCTCTTTACACCAACCTATGCGATTTTCCCTTGTTCACATGAGAAGTGCAGAGACACATTGACCATTTGGAGGGAGATTTAAAGAAATAAAGTGACATTCTACAATAATCTCCTAGTCAAGGTTAGTCTCATTTTAGAAATTTATTGTCAACAAAAGGTTAGTTAGCAACTTTACAATCTCAAGATGCAAATATTAGGGCTACACTAATCAAAATACAATCCATGTTAACCCCTCACATAGAGGTGTTACACAAGGAAATAGCCTATTTAGAGACATTAATGAAGAAAGATCCTCATCTTTCTACTCATAAAGGCCTAGTAACCCTTGTTGCTGAGTTGGACATTCAGATCAAATCTCTGGAGGTAGCATGGGAGAAATAGGATGCAACACTAAAAATTATAATGGAGGCACATAAATCATTGTTGGATAAACACACAATTTGTGTACCACCCATGACATAAGTGTCAAAAGGGGGAGACTGAAGAAAGGGGAGAGAATGAAAGGTAGGAGAGAAGAAGTTTTTGGGGAGACCAAATAGAGACTTAAAAAATAGAGCCATCACAACAAATCTACTCAACAAGAGTATTGAATTTCAAATTCAGAATAGAACAATCAACTTAGGGAGAGTTATAGAATTTTGAGGTATATAAGCTTTGTAAAATTTTTAAGTTTTGAATTTTTTTATGTAAGCTAAGTACTAAATGGATATTATCTAAATTATTCTCAAGTGCTAAGATTATTCATGCATGATCAAGTGTTTTCTGCACTCATATCAAAGAGGGAGATTATTAATCTTATATTGGCTTTGACATATGAGTGATAATACACTTAAGTCATTTTCTTAGTTCATGCTAAACAAGTAATGTATGCCAAGCATGTGATGTTAGATAGTGTATACCAAGCAAAGTTATATAGTATGTGCCAAGTAACTAGTCAATGCCAAGTCACTCAAGTTCCAAGTAGATAGTAGATGCCAAATGATTCAAATGCCTAGTGATCAATGAATGCCAAGTCTTTCAAAAGCCAAGTTACAACATTGAAGATATAGTGGATGCCAAGCATTAGACACTTCAAGTGCTGAGTAAATAGCTTTGAAAATAGTTATTTGTAATGACAAAAAATTCCATAAAAACTATTTTTTGAGTTGACTTAAGGATTATTTTGTGATTCTAGATGACAAGGACAAATATCTCTTGAGGATCCCTATGTAGTACATGCGACCAATCAATTAAAGGGATATTTTAAGTGGAAAAATGGGCAAATCACAATTATTGATTCATACATAACCCTAAGTCACCTAAGTCTTCATAAGGAGGACAGACCCTAAAAGGAAGTAAGTGTGGAAGGAGTGAAGAGAGAAGTTTGCATGCACAAATAGAGCATTCATGGTCGCTAAGGAGTTGTGAATTGAGATACATTATAGATTCAATTGGAGGAGAACAGAGGAAAAGAGTTAGAGGACAATAGTAATACATCTAATTAGAGAGGATCAAGTACAAATAAGGAAAGAGGTGATCTATTATCTAGTAATAGAGTGCTAATCATAGGATCATTGCTAAGACATTCTAGCAAGTGAATTAGTTAAATCTCTTAACAACGTAGTCCTAATAGGCTATTGTAAATCCTTTAATAGGGTGCTTACTTCATTGTAAGTCTTAAGTCCTTTAATTAGGCACACTTCTAATAGGGTGTTGAAATCCTTTAACAAGATAAGATCTAACAATCTTGTAAGCCTTTAATAGGGAACACCTTTCACAGGGTAGATCATAGTTTATGGTCAAACATTGTAGCCTTCATTGGATACACTTTATTATTGTAGTAGTGAAGATTTGTGGGTGTCATCCGTACACTAATTTTATCTTCTCATTGGAGGATTTTTGGGTAACCAAATATCTTGTGTCATACATGTGCTGAATGTTATTTTCTTTCATGCTATGGATGAATATGTTTAGCTAGCTATTTTAGTTTACATGCAAATTATGAGATGGATGTGTGGTGAATTTTTTGAGAATTAAAGTTTTGAAGGATTAATTCCACCCCCCACCCCATCTTAGAGTTTACTTTCCTTATTTTATGTCCATCAGATCACCTATTTTTCACTCTTTTGAAGTGATCTCTATTAGTAGCCAACCCCACTCAAGGTTACGAAACACAATTTTAAATGTGAAATTATTAAAGGATTTAATCAACCTATTAGGAGTGACCTTGTTAGAGGAATTTAGAACATTCCCTTAGAATGCCACCCTTCTAAAAGATTTGCATATGACTATTAGGTCAACCTTGATTAAAGGATTTCAAATACTATTTACAATGGTTAGAAAGTAACAATAGGTTTTGATATATTAATTAAAATTCACTTTGCATGTACAAATCTTAGTTCAACTCATAAATTGATTCATTTTCTAGCCTCCATTATCATTTTAGTCTCTGATTCACTTGACAACCCTTCAAGAAATCACTCTTCACTTCTTCACCTCTTCTTAGCCTTCTTCTTAGATTCACCAGTCAATCAGATCATCAACTGCTCCAACTTTCTCTAGAACATATGTAAAGTTCACCCTTGTGCCTCCTTAAATAGGCAATTTCTATCTTTTCCCACTTAAACATCACCATGGATCTTAGGGTTTATGATTAGATTCATCACATACAATGAATTTGATCACCATTTATGTTATTCTCTTCTTTTCTAGAAACTTCTCTTGGATTCCATTCCTTAGATCATTTTCCTAATCCTCTCCTAGTATTAAATGATCCAACTCATCAATCCTTATCTTCAACACACTTTCCATATTTCAATAAATCATCTTATTTAGTTGGAAGTTACAATATCTCATAAATTGGTAAAATACTATTCCTTGACCAATACTATGTTTTGACACTTGGTCAACATTGGGTTTCTGTCATGTCCCCTATTCAAATAATTAAAAATAAAATAAACTTTGTTAAGGCAGGCAGGCTCCAAAAAGGTGAAATTTCAAAAAAAGGGGATAATCTTTGGAAACCAATGGACTAATAAATAAAAATTATTATTAAATTATATTTTATTAACCCCTCTTGGATGTGAGTTAGGGTTATGCCCTCTTTAAAAGGGGTTTGGAGGCATTTTGGGCTCATTCTACAACTTGATTCTTGTTAATTTTCTTGTTGTTCTTTAGAGGCTGCCAAACCTGTGGAGAAGGAGACCCAAGAATGGGAGTTTTTAGGTTTCCAGGAAGGCCAAGGATGGGAGTTTGAAGCCATTCCATGTGCATGCTCATACAGAGTTTGCCTTTGTGCTGAATAGTGCCGATTTGGATATTTTCGGGGTTGTTTTTGGTTTGAGTTTGGGTTTTCAGTTGAGTGTTTCATATTAGTTTGGTTTGCTGCTGTATTTCAGACTTTATGATGTTAAAATAGAGCTGAATATATGTATTGGGTTGTGATTAAACTTCTGAGATAGTTTATGAGTGTTTTTGTGGTGTTTCCGGGCATTTTTGTGTTAATTTCGGGAGCCCGATTGAGCATAGTTTTGCCCTACATTCGTGAGCTGTTGTGTAAAGGCTATAAAAATCTGGAAATGTCATTTTGTAGGCTGTTATGTTGCTGAAATTTCTATAAAAATTTCCATTCTCAGATTTATTAAAAAATTGTGAAGTTGTGAAGTTTTTGGCACTAATTTGGACATACCCGATTTGGGTTTTATTGGGAAATTGGCAGATCTATGTAATATTGGTTGTTTGATTTTAAAGTTCTGATTTGAGGCTGGAAATATCATACAAAATCAGTAAAGGGACATTTCAGTGGTATCAGAGCCGTGATCTTGCCAGCCTGAGGGTTTGTAGAAGTTGCATGTCAGTTTTAACAACTACCCAGATCTTGCATGTCATATTTTATGATTGCATGCAACTAAGTGAAAGAGAAAAAAGATATTTGCAGTGAGAAAAGAATAAAGAAATTTTGATCAAACCCCCAGTTGAAAGCAAAAGTACAAAATCCAAGGAAGAAAAAAGTATGGCTGATCCAGATGAGATGGCAAAGAAATTCTTCCAAGACATCCAAAATACTCAGAAGCAAACAGTGGATGGTTTGGCAAAAACTAGAGAGGCTTTGCAAATATTGACAGAAAAATTACAAGGAATTGCATCTATTAATGAGAAAGGGAACACTTCAGAGGAGCCAAGAAATGGGAGATCCACACCATCTAAATCAACCAAATCTATTTTCTTGCCTGCAGATGAGCCACCAGTACCAAATCCAGCCATTAATCCAGTGGAAGAGGTTACAGGTAATTTGATTACATTAAGAGCTACTTACAATGGCTTAGATGATGACTTTCGTAGTTCAGTTCCTTTTAGAGAATATATGGATATGATGAATGCTTTGATGCCCAAGAAAGAGAATATGAGGGAGCATGACACAAGTGGAAGAGAGATCAAAAATAAAATAAGCAATTTTACAGCACCTACTTTTGATGGAACAAATAAAATTTTAGCTAGAGCATGGCTACAAAAATTACAAACTTTCTTCACACTTAACCCCATGAAAGAGAGTGATGCTATTCAATTTGCAAGTCTACATTTGGAAGATGCAGCCTATGATTGGTGGTATCATGGAATGACTACTCAAGGTCATGATCAGGTAACTACATTTGAAGATTTCAGTCAAAGAGTGATAGATAGATTTGACCTCAAGGATGATGAAGAGTACTTTAAAGAATTGTCAAAGTTGAAGCAAACCAAATCAGTTAATGAGTATATAGAAGAATTTCAAAAAGTGGCTGTTATGGTATCTGATATGAGTGAAAAGAGGATTGTTTATCTTTTTCTTGATGGTTTAGAAGATTCTGTTAAGGGTTTGGTTAAGGCTTTCTCACCCTCAACCTTACAGGAAGCTATCAAAAGAAGCTTGCAACTTGAAACTTGTGTGCCTATGAAATCAATCACTAATCAAAAACCCCCAAATCTTTGGCAACATAAGGGAAATTTTTAGAAAAAGACTTTCCCAACACTACCACTAAAAGATGTGACAAATGTGGCAAAAAAGAAGGTAGATGAAGAGACTAGGAGTGAATTACGAAGGAAAAAGCTTTGTTTTACTTGTAGAGAGCCATGGGTTCCAGGACATAGATGTTTGGGGAAAGGTCAAGTGCACTATATTGAAGTTGCTTCAGAATCTGATTCAGATGAGCATGAGGAATTTCATGATACTAAGGAGGAGGTAGAAGAAGAGAAAATAAAAGAAATCAGCAAGGATGGCACTTTAGCAGCATTATCAGGAGTCACAAGATACCATCCCTTTTGAATTCGAGGGGTACTAGCAGGGCAAAGGTTGACTGTTCTTCTTGATAGTGGGGCAACTCACAATTTTATTGATGAGGGATTTGTCATGAAAAGAGGGCTTAAAGCAGAAGATTTTGAGGGATTAAATGTTATTGTAGCTGATGGATTCACTATGCCTTGCACACAGGTGGTGAAACAACTTAAGATGACCTTAGGAGATTATGAGTTATGTGATGACTTCTATGTGGTTGGTATTGGGGAGACAGATCTTGTATTGGGTGTTCAATGGTTGCACTCTATCGGAGGCTATTACATGAACCATCAAACTATAGAGTTTAAATTTCATTCCAATGGGAAAAAAGTCATATTGAGAGGGTTATCGAATGGAGCACCTAAGGTGGTCTCTGCAAAGAGGATGGAGAGGACTTTTCGAAGAGGACAAGTAACATGGGTAGCAGGAGTCATAATCCAACCAACAAGCTCTCCAAAGAATCAAGGTAATTTCCATTTTGAAATTCAAAATATTCTTGATAAGCATAGTATAGTTTTCAATGATTTGCCTCCAGGATTACCACCAGATAGAGGTTTTGAGCATGTTATAGAGTTAGAATAGGGTGCCAAACCAGTTATAACAACCCCATACCACCATCCAAGAGGTTATAACGAAGAAATTGAAAAAACTATTAAAGAACTCCTAGACATGGGATTCATAAGGCCTAGCTCTAGTCCATTTGCATCATCTATGGTACTTGTCAAGAAAAAGGATGGTACAATGAGAATGTGTATAGACTACAGGGCTCTAAACAAGAAGACCATAAAAAATAGGTATCCCATACCACGCATAGATGAACTCTTTGATGAGTTACATGGTGCTGTATACTTCTCAAAAATTGACTTAAGATCAGGCTACCATCAAATCTGAATGAGGAGTGAAGATGTGGAAAAGACTGCTTTCAGATGTCACTATGGGCACTTTGAATTTCTTGTTATGCCATTTGGACTCACTAATGCACTTGCAACATTCCAATCTTGTATGAATAAGGTATTCAGTCAGCATCTTCAAAAATTTGTTTTGGTATTTTTTGATGATATCTTGATATATAGTAAAACATGGGAAGAGCATCTAAAGCACATAGACACTATTTTGGGAATCTTGGAGCAGCAATCCTTCTATGCTAGGCTATCTAAATGTGAGCTTGTTTTGACAGAGATCCTATATTTGGGACATATTATAAGCTACAGGTTGATCAACAAAAAATCTAGGCAATTTTGGATTGGCCTCCACCCACTAATCTTACACAGTTGAGAGGTTTCTTCGGGTTGTGTAGCTACTATAGGAGATTTTCCAAGGGATTTTCTCAGCTTGCTGCCCCCTTGACTGATTTGACAAAGAAAGGAGCTTTTGTTTGGATAGAAGAGGCACAAAAAACATTTGATAAGCTTAAGGAGGTAATGAGTTCATGCCCTGTGCTTGCAATTCCAGATTTCTCTTTACCTTTTGTTGTTGAATGTGATGCTTTGGGAGAAGGTATAGGGGCTGTCCTAACTCAAAGGGGACATCCAATAGCATTTGAGAGTCAAAAATTAAATCAATCAGAGAAAGGGTACTCCATCTTTGATAAGGAAATGTTGGCAATCATGCATGCACTTCATAAGTTTAGACAATATTTGGTATGTGGGAGATTCATTGTAAAGATAGACCATAATAGCCTTAGGTTCTTCTTGAACTAAAGGGATTTGAATGATCATCAACAAAAATGGGTAATCAAATTGCAAGCTTATGATTTTGATATTGAATACATGAAAGGAAAGAATAATGTGGTTTCTGATGCTCTCTCAAGAAAGCCCACTTTGTGTTCCTTATCATCTATCTCTGCTGATTGGAAAGTCTCCATAATTTTAGAGTATGCTAAAGATTAATTTGCCACCAAGATTTTGGATAAGTTAGTGGATGATAACAGATACAAGGTTGTTGATGAATTGATTTATTACAAGAACAGAATCTTCTTAGTGCCAGGGTCAAAAACTAAGGAGAGGATATTGAGGGCCTTTCATGACACACCTTTGGCTGGTCACTAGGGATACTTCAAGACATACAGGAAAATTCGAGAGCGGTTTTCATGGAAGGGTATGAAGGAGGATGTCATTAAACACATTAAGGAATGTATGGTATGCCAACAAAGCAAGAGTGAGCAAAATTTTCCTGCAGGGTTATTGCAGCCACTTCCTATTCCCGAACAAAAATGGTAAAGTATTTCCATGGATTTCATCACTGGGTTGCCCAAGGTTCAAGGTAAGGATTGCATATATGTGGTGGTAGATGGACTAACTAAGTATGCACATTTCTTTCCTATCACATCTGATTTCAATGCATCACAAGTGGCCGAATTGTTCTTCAAGGAAATTTTTAGATTACATGGTTTGCCTAGAAACATTGTTAGTGACCGAGACAGTAGATTCCTCAGCTCTTTTTGGAAGGAGCTCTTTCATTTGGCAGGAACTGAACTCACTCCCAGTACTAGCTATCACCCTCAAACAGATGGACAAAAAGAGATAGTTAATAATTGGATAGAAGGATATTTGAGGAACTATGTTTCAAATCAACAACATGCTTGGGTGAAATGGTTACACCTGGGGGAGTATTGTTACAATACATATCATCACATGTCTATTGGTATGCCTCCTTTTCATGCTCTTTATGGTTATGATGCCCTTTCCTTTGTTGATCTAATACTTTTCGATAGCAGAGTACCCGCAGCAAGTGATTTCATCAAGCAAAGCCAGGACATAATAAGGTCCCTCAAGGATAATCTACAACATGCACAAAACCAACAAAAGATATATGCTGATAGGAAAAGGATTGAAAGATCTTTTGAGGTGGGAGATTTGGTATTTGTTAGGTTGTAGCCATATAAGCAAAGCACCTTGAAGAGAAGTGGGGCAGAGAAACTCAAGCCAAGGTTCTATGGGCCTTATAAAATCATCAAGAAGGTAGGAGAGATAGCTTATGAATTGGAGCTCCCACCAAACAACAAAATAAATAATATTTTTCATGTATCTTGCTTAAAGAAGGTTCTAGGCCAGCAAACCATAGTATCTACAGAATTACCACCTCTTGATGATGAAGGGAAATTAGTTTTGATACCAGAAGAGATTTTGGATACAAGAGAGAAAAGGTTGAGAAATAGGAGCATCATAGAGCATTTGGTCAAATGGAAAGGATTACCACTAGAGGATGCAACTTGGGAAGGAGCACATATTCTTGAGAATTCCAACCTTCATTGCTTGAGGACAAGCAATATTTTGGAGGGGAGGACTTGTCATGTCCCCTATTCAAATAATTAAAAATAAAATAAACTTTGTTAAGGCAGACAGGCTCCAAAAAGGTGAAATTTCAGAAAAAGGGGCTAATCTTTGGAAAAAAATGGACTAATAAATAAAAATTATTATTAAATTATATTTTATTAACCCCTCTTGGACGTGAGTTAGGGTTATGCCCTCTTTAAAAGGGGTTTGGAGGCATTTTGGGCTCATTCTACAACTTGATTCTTGCTAATTTTCTTGTTGTTCTTCAGAGGCTGCCAAACCTGTAGAGAAGGAGACCCAAGAACGAGAGTTTGTAGGTTTCCAAGAAGGGTAAGGATGGGAGTTTGAAGCCATTCCATGTGCATGCTCATACAGAGTTTGCCTTTGTGCTGAATAGTGCCGATTTGGGTATTTTCGGAGTTATTTTTGGTTTGAGTTTGGGTTTTCAGTTGAGTGTTTCATATCAGTTTGGTTTGCTGCTGTATTTCAGACTTTATGATGTTAAAATAGAGTTGAATATATGTATTGGGTCATGATTAAACTTCTGAGATAGTTTATGAGTGTTTTTGTGGTGTTTCCGGGCATTTTTGTGTTAATTTCGGGAGCCCGATTGAGCATAGTTTTGCCCTACATTTGTGAGCTGTTGTGTAAAGGCTATAAAAATATGGAAATTTCATTTTGTAGGCTGTTATGTTGCTGAAATTTCTATAAAAATATCCATTCTCAGATTTATTAAAAAATTGTGAAGTTGTGAAGTTTTTGGCACTAATTTGGACATACCCGATTTGGGTTTTATTGGGAAATTGGCAGATCTATGTAATATTGGTTGTTTGATTTTAAAGTTCTGATTTGAGGCTAGAAATATCATACAAAATCAGTAAAGGGACATTTTAGTTTCTTAGTCAGTACTAAATTTCTTGCTCAGTACATACATTGTCACTCAATTGATATTAATTCTTGGTCAACACTAATTCTGCTTAGCTTGTTCTAGCACTTGGTCAAAAATAGCATCACTCGACATGGACATCAAATTATTTTATCTTTTTCTTTATTGTTCAATCACACCTATGCATTTGATCTATTTGTGATCATGCCTTCAGGACTTGAACATTACTATCTTCTCCTTTTGCAACATGATTTAAGCAATCACTTTATCTTGTTAAAGTCCAACTAATCAAGTGTTCATTTATAGTTTCCTCTTTGTAACTCAACCTTTCTTCTATATATTTTTGTTATGAACAACCTCTAAATCCTCTTCATCAATCTATAGATGAAACTTAGATCAAGATAAGTAAGTTTAAAGCTAAGCTTATAGAAAGAGAATTTTCTAAAATTGAAGATTTAGATTACAATGAAACTTTTGCTTCGGTTGCTAAAATGCCTACTATAAAAGTTGTGAGTGCTTTAGCTTCTAAGATGAATTGGCCTATTCATCAAATGAATGTTAGCACACCACTTTTAAATGATGATTTACATGAACAAATTTATATGCCTCAACCACATGGTTTTATCAAAGAAGGGAGTAAATGGTTAATATGTAAACTAAAGAAATCTATTTATGATCTAAAGCAATCTCATAGAGAGTGATATTCCAAAATTAATGCTTTCTTTATTTCTGAAGTTTTTGATAAAAGTAAATGTTGACCATTTTGCCCCCCTTATTTTCCAAATATTTCCAATCTCATGAACATCAGGGTGCTAGCCATGGCTACATCCTTTGTATTATTCATTATTGCCATCCAAGCTATTAGGGATACATGATACTTTGAATTTTCCTTTGATATCCATAAATCCTTATAAGTTTTCATATTGAAGGAAGAATTCAAGATGCGATGATGCAATTTTTCCTTGTTTGCATGGTCACAGGTAGTTAAGGCTTAACTATCAAGGGGTTTGTAAACATGTAAAATAGTTAAGTTCAATGTCAACATGACTTCACAACACAATGGGATCAATAAAGTAGTCGTGATAGAGTGATCAATAATTTAGGATTGTCTTTGTAGCTTTGCAAGTCAGCATAGTCAATAGAGGAATGGAGTGGAAAAGTTGTGACCAAAGGGAATAGTAAGCTTTAGAAGGTTTTTTCAACTTTTTAGGGTTTGAGCTATAGTTAAGAGAAGTGGCTGTGATTTTGCATGTAACATCAAATAGTCAAATAATATAGTTTTGCATAATCAAAGGTATCAAAGATCTAGTCATGTTTTAAGTCACGATGGTGCAAGTGGCATTGCTAGTAGCTAAGATCATAATAGTTGTTGTGTCACATACATTTATTTCATGGCTAGTTTTAGGTTGTAAAAGGGTGACAAAGGCAAATGATGGCTTCACACCATCATAGGGATAAGAAAAGTTAGATCCATAATTGCAACAATGTTGTGAAGGATCAATTTCATGTTGAGCGTAGGGTCATAATATTCAAAGAGCATAAGTGAAAACAAGCTATGAAGTAGAAATATGGCATAATATGAAGGCATTGTGGTTTCATGGCCTTAACATTAAAGATAAATATGAGTTGTGAAGCCATGATCAGAGGTAGTCAATAGGTCAACATAAAGAAATAAAGCTGGATGAGATTGTGGGATACTTCAAGGATATTAGGCCATGAGGAAAGTTTTGATGGTTGAATGGAATTGACTCAATGAAATATCTAACTTTGCATAGTTGCAAATCCAAAAATATTAGTTTAGTGATGTCAATCAGATCCTTTGATTAGTTGCAACAACTTATTGATGTTGTCTACCCAGCCAGAGTAGTTATGGCCACAATTTCTACCTCTTGAAAGCCACATTTCCACGTATAGGATCAACTCTTCTATATGGAGATGTGTATTTGATCATGATATTATTTGATAAAAAATTATTTCTCTTTTGCAACTTAGACTTAATGGTTGAGTTTGAACTCAATGTAAACATTAGAGTTATACCTAAACTCTATAAAAGGCAGTTGTAAATATATTTTAAGGGTTCCTATTTATGTCTACTTGCAATAGCCTTGTGCTCTACAACTGTATTCCTTTCTTTCCATTAAAGAAATAGTTCCCTTCTTTACCTCTTCTTGGCATTAATTTTTCATGCATGTATTTTGTCTTTTTTTTTGAATGTTTCTTTCTAGTCTTTAAGGTTTGTATGTTGTGTTCAAACTGTTGATGACTGCTTGATTGTAAAGATTTCTTTCCCTTCAACACTCGATTAGTTCTAAACTTGCATGTGATTCTTTTAGAGTAGAATAGAGTTAGGATCTAAGTATTTGGGATTTTTATTGATGTGTTGTGCATACCTAAGTAGAGTTGTAACCATCTCAATTAGGTGCATCACCCCCTTTGCCTTTCAACAATTTGTTTTCCTATATCTCCTTCTCCCTTTTCCTCTCAAGAAGTAGTTAGGTGCATCCTGATTGTAAGGAAGCCAAACTTTATTAGATATTTGACCTTAAAGAAAAAGTCCCACACTTGGAGGTCATTTCTAGTTTATAAGAGGTCACTTGTGGGTCATACCTTAAGCAAGGGTGTAGAATTCCATGTCAACAATTTTTGACATGCTAGGTGGGACATATATTTTAGCTACTCAAGTTTGTTGGAAGCCATTTTGAAGTCCATTCATTGAGAATTTGGGTGTTATTCTCAATAAAATTAGCCTTTAGAGGCATTTGTCTAACACCATGGAAACTCTATGCATCTACTAGTTTCATAGAGACCAAGTGCTAGTATGATTTTTTACTTTTTATGTTTCCTCAAGATTTGTCTAAAGGTGTTTGGTTAAATTCTTTACCATGGATTTCCTTAATAGAAATTCCTCCCATTTTCCCTCATATAAGGAAGAGGTTATTCCTCAATCTCTCATTCTCTACATTAGCATTCCTAGTCTTTCTTGGAACTTTGTAGTGATATTAGGTCAAAGGTAGGAGTGCTTTATGATTGCTTAGATAGTTTGGGGTTCAAGTTTGCTGACCTTGGAAAGATTTTAAGCCATGTTGAAAATCCATATCCAAATATAGAGTGCAGGGATTTCCTCTTATTATTCTCATTATGACTTCTTAGATTAAAGAGTTTCAGGAAGACAAGGTGGTGTGGGAGAATGATCCTTATGTCTTCATCATGGTGTTTGAGGATTTTGATATTTTCAATGAAACTTACCAGGCCCTCCTTAGGTTATAGTAGGAGGAAGATCTAAAATAGAAGAAATATGTAGATGAAGCAAGATTTAAACTTACCCAAATGTAGAGAGATGAAGCACAAGAGCCCCCCAAAGGGAGGTTTGATAGCTTTAGACAAAGAAACCTTCCCATATTTCTACCCTAAGATGCCCTAAACCTCAACCTTTGGTTTAGAAACCTCCACATATATTTGATGATGAGTAGCCACCAATTGAAGAACATGTGCTACAATAGGAGGTTGAAGAAGAAGAATATCAGGAGGAAGTCCATAGTATTGAGGAGGGACACATTAGTATGCATAAGGTTTCTCCCTAGCCTACATGCAACATCACAATAGAGAAGACCATCCAAGAAATAAAGTTTCTTTCTTCTTCAAGCCATCATAGAGACTATTGTGACATGGTGAAATTAGAGTGGCTGGGGGAGATTTATTTCTATGAACTTGAGGCCCCATGCCTATCTAACAAGTCATCTTCCCCATATGAGGAACAAAGCTTGGCTCTTCAGCCTAGGGTGGAATCTGAGGACGTACTCTAGAAAGAAAAGTAGCTAGAACATGTGCTACAGTAGGAAGTCTCCCATGATATGGTGGAGAAGGAAGAGGCCTTGCCTCAATTTCCCTAAATTCAGTAGGTATTGGTTGCTACTTAGGAAACATCACACACTCCAGAGGGAGAGATGAGGTTGCAACAACTAGAAATAGAGATTTTAGATAAATTTGAGGTAGAGTGTGAGAGGAGGCTAGAAGCCCAAAAATAAGGGTATGAAGTAGTTCTTGCAAGGGATTTGGCTTTACAAAAGGAATGATGTGAGAGAGAACTATAGGAGAGGTTTATGAGCATGATTAGTGCTATGTCAGAAGAAAAAGAGACACTATCATCCCTCCCTCCTACATCACAAGAGCATGTACAAGTGTAGGAAGTGCAACCTCTTGTCTACAAGGATTCACATGGGTTTGAGGAGGAATACATGTTGCAACTACAACATGAATTAGAACATACAAAACCAACTATACCATCAGAGCTAGCCCCTATAAGCCAAGAGGATTCAAAGGTTGTGTTGGCCTAGTTTTTCACCATTCTTGTTTTGTCCACTTAGTAGTGAAAAACCTTGATTATGTGCCTAAAATTTTTGAAATTAGGTTAAGACCCTAGGTAAAATTCATAAAAAACCCTAGTGCTTTATCTTGTTTTACGCTAGGTTTTGAAAAAACTCTTTTAAAATGATTTTAGGCAGGACATTTTACCCTAAATTTTAAACTTATGCAAGGATGACTCCATAAATTTTGTTAAACCTTTTATATCCTTGTTTTGTTTGCAGTTATTATGAATATTTTATTGAAAATATTAACTGCAACACCTTTTTTTGCCAACAGTTGATCTCAGTCAGATTAATGAAGGGCGCTTCCCTGCAACATGGAAATGCAAGGTTTTTAACTATTGTAGGCAAGCACCTTTGCGCCATGTAGCCCTTGCTCATGACAGAATTTCAAAGCGCCACAAAGTTTATGATTTGTCAGAGTTTTTTGGAGCTTTTTGTAGAATTATTAGTACCTTTAATACATGTTTCAAAATTCTCACGATGTCATTGGTTGGGTTTTAAAGTGAAGGTAGTACTTTATATTCAGTTTTGATGCACCGTTGATCTTGTCTTAATCAACAGATAGTGCTTGCCCACATTTTGAAAATGCAAGAATGTTAAGCAATGCAGGCATGCACCAATGTGACATATGACATCATGGGCCCACCTTTTCAGAGGGTAACAATGATGTGTCTTCCATGGCAATTTTTAGGTGAGTTGGACTAAAAGGAAGTATCTCATTGCTCATTTTAGTTGACTCACTGTTATAAAGATGCATGATTTCAAATTGTTGATCTATGTAAGATCCATGTTCAATGCTTACCTACTTTATAAAGTTGCTTAATTTTTAAATAATGCAGGAAAGTGCTAATTGGACACGTAGCAAGGTGGGACCAAGAATGAAGGGTATGTGTTGCATTGTGCTAGGCTATAAAGAGATGCTGATATGTAATTCTAGTTGAGCCAACAAAAGGGTTTTTCTATCAAAAAGCTTGGAAGTTTTATGATCATAGATCTTTTGATGACGAAGGGCCAGTGCTTGCCTACATTAAGAAAATTCTCGAGAGATAAAAATGTGGGCATGCACCTTTGCACCATGTGGCATAGTGGGCGAAGTTTTGGGTCGACTGCCAAATCATGACCTGAAAGTAAAGGCCTTGTTGAGCTAGAACATGTTCATTGGTCGAATGTGACACATATAGGGCTAGTTGGAACTGATGTCATGGGTGCAAAAACTCTAATACTTAATATGGTAGTCAGACTTGTCAAAAAATGATGTCTAAAAGGTATTATTTTATTGGTTAAATTAGATGTTGGGACCATAAAAGACAAAGGTTTTGACCCACTATCAATCTTAGTTAGATCGACCAAGGATACTTACCCACATAAGAAAAATGCTCACTGGTTAAACAAAGTGGGGAAGCACCAACCTAACACGTGGCAAAGGTGATGTCAAAGACTCACTTTCTTAGAAGATAAAATGGGACCCACTTGTGTGGAAGTTTTTTAGAAGGCACTAATTTAGATGGAGAGTTCATATTGGTCAATGCAGTTGATTGGGCATCATAAGAGTACAGGTTTGCATGATCATTGATCTTGCCCTAATCAATGGATAACACTTTCCCACTTGTTGAAGTTGCATGATAGATAAATAATGTGGGAAAGTACCTTGGTGACATGTCTCCTTATGACATCATCACATTCATCTTAGACTATCAAATAATGCCATCGTTGATCTCTCATAGATCAATGGTTGGTGCTTGACCACATTTTGAAAGTGCTTGTGGGTTAAGCAATGCAAGGAAGTGACAATGGGGCCAACTACTACCAAAATGGGTTAATGTTTACTAGGGTGGAAGATTTATTGTGCTAGCTGTGTCACACCTTGTACTTTTTGCCACAAAAATATTTTATTTCTCTTCACCATTGATCTAGAGAAAGATCAACAACCGACACTTGCCCACTTTTTCAAAATGCAAGAAACTTAAGCAATGCAGGGAAGCACTTGATCAACATGTGGCCATATTTTTTAAGTCATAAAGCTTTTTTCTTTTTGAATTAAGGCTATCTAATTTGATGAAATTGATAGATAAGATTCAAATCTAATTGTAATTTGGAAATAATGGCTACTGGAAGTTAATATAGTTCAGAGTTCATTCGTGTGATTTTAATGCTCAGAGATAGTTCACGATCTCACCATTATTGACCCACCAAAGTGCAAACAATTATTAGAGCACCAATAATTTCTAGAGCTAGGGAACATAAATTCTACTAGGTGATTTAGTTAATTGTAGGGAAAATTACACAGAAGAGAAGTGCAAATTTAGTGGGTAAGTACTTTGCATCTTTTGAAAACCTAGAATCTATTGTTAGATAAATCTTAGGGTTTTTCAAGATGCCTCCATGAAAAGAATTCATGGGATAGATTGATTACCTTAAGAGATCTATGCATGATGATTTTATTGAACAATCCCCTTTGTCTATAAATGAAATAACTAAGTGGAGAGAGCTCATCCCAAAGAACCCGAGGGTAGCTGTAGCAGAGGGTTTTTATGATAGGGCTAACTGGGTAAGAGATGCCCAGGTATCTATGGGAGGATTAAAATTGTTTAAGAAGTGGTTTTCAGAAAGAAAACTAGATACCTTTATGAGCAATGTCTGGGAATTTGACATTGGGAAATTAGTAGTCACTATAGCTTTCTTTGATAGTGGTCTACTAACTAATTTAGCTAAGAAGTATGATCCTATTACTGGGTATGTGAAGAACCATGCTGGAGTAAATCTTTTTAGGGTTTCTACTGAACTGATTAGAGAGGTTTTTAACCTCAAACCTAACCATCCTATGCATGAAATCATTTATATGGATGACCTTTAAACAAGGTGGATATTCTTAAGGATAGGGCCCTTGCAAGAGCATTCTACCAAGATTGGTATATTATCTTTAATTACTACCAGCACCCTAGAGCCATTAATGAGGAGACATTTCAATCTTAGAGCTCAAGTTTTATGCTTTTCTTTCTACAAAATTTTCAGGATGGATGAAGCAAAACATATCCTCGGTTCAATTGTTCTCATCATGGCTCAAACTCTACAATTTAGAATGAGCACTATTCTTGATTTTGCCACTTTCCTTGCACAATATATTCAAAATGGTTTGGTGGGGATATCACAAGGAAAAGTAAAAAAACTCTTTTGTTGGTACTCATTACTCATGCATGTATGTCTATTTAAGGGAGTTACTTATTTCTCTAAGGGCATGGAGCTGGAAGTAACAAAGGATGGTGAAAGAAATCTAGTCCAATTATGGAGTGTTGATATGATTTTAGAGGCTAGAGGTGCTAGCTTTGTGAGATTTGATAGATATTTTGCATCTAGACTAAGATTTCTTTTGAGAGGAGATAGCCCTAGGATTCCATAATCACTGTTAGAGTTGGTCAGAGCCAAGGATCATGCAAAGTGGCTTTTGGTTAGTCATGATTAGGGGGATATAATCCCATACAATGTCTCTACAATGATAAGAGTGTATGGTTTCCTGTGGAAGCCTCATGTGCTCCCTTTCCATGTGTCTTTGAAGATATGGATAGTAGAATTGTTATGGCAAATCAAAACTATTGATGAAATAGATTTGCCCAAGAAAGGTACTTTCTTCTCAATTGTTATTGTAGCACATGATTTTGTTTTTGTGAGAAGAGGATGGAAACACCTCAGTTTATTTTTGGATAGGTACAACATGGAAGAGTCCCATGCAAGATTTATTGATCCAGAAGGATTTTATGATCTTTTAAGAGAAAGGACAAAAGCTGCCCACATGACAGAACAGGTGTATTTTCCTGAGAATGTTATAAGAAATATTTTCTCTTTACAAGACCAAGAAGTTAGGAAAGAAAAATGGATAGTGCTTAACAAAGTGTTGGAATTCATTAATTCTTTTGATGTTGCCTATGATTCTTTGAAGGATAAAAGATACTAGGGAGCCAAAATATAGGTTTTGATGAACACTTTTGCTGTAATCATGCAAAAAATGAATGAGAAAAAAGCTACATATACTAGAACCTATCCAGATAGGGCTGTAGAGGTACAAAGAAGAATAAATAGCAAAAAAAAGTAGCTCCTAGTCAATATACTTTGCAAAAAAGGGCAGGATATGTGATGGTGTGGCATGTACAACAAGCTCCCCCTCATGAAAGACCAAGGCCAAAGAGCCCAAATACAAAAAGTGCCCCAAAGAAGCAAAAGTTGGAGCAAGGATCTTGTTCTCATGTAGAACAATACTCCCCAAGCCAAACCCTAGTCTAGATAGATGAGGAAGCATCCTTAAGGGAGCAACTAAGATAGATTGGTGGAGAAGGGGATGTTATTGTTACAACCATAGATTTGGAGAGTGGGGTACCTCAAGAGCCTCTTGTATCCTCCTTGGACCTTACAATTGCTAACTATTGTAAGAAACAAAAAGATAGAGAAAGGAACAAAAAATAATCCAAGTAAGTTAAGTGTGAAATAATGTTACCATGTAATAAGCAAAATCCAAGAGCATACACCAAGATATTTCAACAATGGAGACAAGGATTTATAAGGGGAAAGCAAAGAAAACCCCTTGTGAGTATTATGAATGAAGGAAAATGCCTAGAGAATAGAGAGAGAGAGTGGTGGAGCAAAATAGCTCAATACAATAACATCAAAGTGATGTGTTAAGAAGAAAGAGAAATTAGCATCTCTTTTAAAGAGATGAGAAAGGAGTTGCATGTGTTCACATGTGTAACTCCCATTTCTATGAATGCCACATTCATAATAGGTGTGTGCAAAGTGTCAAGATCCTCTTAAGGAGGATACACTAAATTCCTTTATAAAGGAATTATAAAAATGAGTTGTCCTCACATGTGTAATAAATGAAAAATAATGACATGTCCTCCACATGTGTACAATAGGACAAACTACATTTAGGGATCCTTGGAATATCCCAATTAAATACATCCAAGGGAAGATTAATGTTTCTAACTGTAAAAACCCCAAATAGGCTCTACGCTAATGACTGTTTGTTTCCCTGGGTGTAATGATTGTTTTTGTTTTGTTTTTAAATGTTTTAAGCTGTTTTTGGGTTTTTGAGTTGATGAAAAGAAAATACAAATATTGAAAACTAATCTTACCTAAAATTATAACTCAAATTTGGTTATAATGCTAATCAATTTCATTTATTCAGATGGCTCCTAATGTATGTACAATACTTATTGCTGGAAGAATACATTAAAAACATCATCATTAATAGTTGAAAAAAACCTGATTTTTGTCTCCAATACGCAACCACACTGCTGGTTGCTTCCTCCTTGGGCAGCACCTATCAAAAACCGCAATATTAAATCTCTAATTTTTAATTCACTGTAGCGCTGTACTGTTCACAGCACTGTAGCGCACTATTCACGGCGACATTGTAGCATGTTACTGTTTGTGGTAATGTAGTGCACTATTCATGACACTGTAGCTGCTGTTATAACCCCTTCCAACCTGTAAATAGATTCATCAACTTTTTTCCTACTAAAACACAATATTTACTCTAGAATGAAGTCAACTCACAGGCAAAATTCAAGTGATATTTCACACCCTCAAATTGCATCAACTCTGAAGATACTACATTCTCCACAGTCTGAATTCTTCTCAAACTTGTAGAAACCCTTGTTGCCACAACTTCAAGAAATTTCACAAGGAGAATTTTTTAAGCAATTCTCATAACCTGCTCTTGAAGGAAGACAAGGTTTGTTTATAAGGACTCCTCAACTCCAGAACGAGTCTCCACGCTCAATGTGGGATAAAAGATATAATAATAACATAAAAAATGTTATTACATTAAAACTTAGAAAATCCCTTTTAATTTTTCCATAAGCTTGGACCCACAATTAATTGAAACAATGGCCCCTTTTATGATATCATGACCCTCACTTAAGTTATATATTATAACTTAACAATATAGGCTTCAAAACAATAATGTTTATTTTAACTAAATAAAAATTAATATCTTCATTATTACTCAACATTTTTGAATGTCGTTTGGATTGGGAGCTAACATGATAGAACTACATATGACCATACCCCTTTTCTAAAAATAGCAGGGGTCTATCTTTATAACTCCAAAACTGCTAAAAATAGCCTGACCAAGCCAAACTCAAAGCAAAACTCATCATAAACAAACTCTGGCAACCCAGAAGAGTACTCTTCTCTGGTCCTTGGAGGATCTCCACACCAAGGTGACCCTCTATCCAATCTTATTATCCTATGAGGGTCTCTGATAGGCTAATCACTACCTAAAGTGATGTCTCTAGCTAGAAGGGGACATCACAGTCCACCCTCCCTGAAATTGCTTGTCCTCAAGCAATCTCAACTCTGGATACTATAAAATCTCCTCGCTCTCCCAAGTAGCATCCTCTACCGGAAAATCCTTCCACTTCACCAAATATTCTTGGATGGTACATTTCCTCAATTTCCTCTCTCTAAAATCAATGATAGCCTCCGGTAACAAAACAAGTTTTTCCTCATCATCCAGGGGTGGTAGTACTGTAGAAGGCACAATATGATGCCCTAGTGCCTTCTTGAGGCGTGACACATGAAAAACATTGTGCACCTTGCTCTCCGCTCGCAAGTCTAACTCATAAGCCACCTCTCCCACTTTCCTAATAATCCTAAATGGACCATAGTATCATGGCTTGAGTTTTTCGGTAGCACTCTTCTTGAGAGTGGATTGACGGTAAGGCTGCAACATAGGATACACCATGTCTCCAACCTCAAAAGTCTACTCAGTCCTCTTCTGATCTGCATACTACTTTTGTTAGATTATCCTTGAGAGTCTTAACAAGGTCTTGACTCTCTTGTAACAAATCACCTGTACTGGGCACTCTACTATCACTCAAAAGAAGATCCATAAAATTGGGTGCCTCATACCCATACAGGGCCATAAAGGGTGACATCTGAATAGACATGTGATAAGTGGTATTGTAGCAATACTCACAGAGATAAATCCACTTTACCCATGCCCTCTGTTGCCCTGCTATATAATTTTTGAGATATCCCTCCACCCATTTGTTTACTATCTCTGTTTGACCATTTGTCTACGGGTGGTAGCTAGTACTCAGAGTGAGCTCTGTTGCACACAACCTGAATAGCTCCTACCAAAAGTGACTCATAAACCTGCTGTCTCTGTCACTTACAATGCTCTGAGGTAAGCCATGTAATCTAAATATCTCTTTGAAGAACAACTCTGCCACCTATGTAGCAGTGTATGTAGTAGTGATCAGAAAGAAGTGTGCAAACTTCGTAAGGTGATCCACAACCACATATATGCAGTCCCTACCCTGGGCTCTAGGCAGTCCTGTGATGAAGTCCATAGAAAAACACTCCCACTTCCTATCAGGAATCAGAAGTGGCTGCAGTAAAATGGCTGGATAGGAGTGTTCTTGCTTATTCTGCTGGCAAGTGGGACACTCCCTAACATATTGATGTACCTCTGCTTTGAGCCCTTTCCATGTGAATCACTCTCTAATCTATCGGTATGTCTTGTAGAAACCAGGATGTCCTGCCATAGGTGAATCATGAAAAGATTTCAAAACCACCCTCCTCACTACTGATCCTGGGACCAAAAATATTTGTCCTTTGTAAATGATGAGCTCATTCACAAGGGTGTATCTGCTATCCTGAATAGTACCATCTATGAATCCAGCTGCCCAAGTGTCCTTTGCATACTCTACAAGGATCAAGTGTCTCCAATCCTCCGATATGTCTGTCAATAAGCTCAAATGGGGCCTACATGATAAGGCATCAGCAACTACATTCTGTGTCCCCTTAAAATATGTAATGTCAAAGTCATAGGACTATAACTTGCTCACCCACTTTTTTTGCCTATCATTGAGATCTCGCTGCCCCAAAAAGTGTCTTAGGCTATTATGGTCAGTTTTGATATAAAATTTGCTACCTACCAAATATTGCCTGAATTTGGCCAAAGCATGCATAATGGCTAACATCTCCTTATCATATATGCTGAAGCTCCGCTCTGGCCCTCTCAATTTCCTGCTCTCATAAGCAATAGGGTGCTTCTCCTGCATAAGCACCGCTCCAATGCCCTCTCTAGAAGCATCACAATGTAGCTCAAAAGGTTTGCTAAAATCTGGTAATGCTAACACTGGACAAGAAGTCATCAACCCCTTAAATTTCTCAAAACACTCCTGTGCCTCAAGAGTCCACAAGAAAGCTCCCTTCCTCATCAAATCTGTCAAGGGTGCCGCATGCCTGGAATATCCATCCACAAACCTTCTGTAGAAACCACATAGTCCTAGAAATCCCCTCAACTGTGTAAGGTTCACCGGTGAAGGCCACTCCACAATGGCACAAATATTTTCAGGATCCATGCACACGCCCTCTGCACTAATGATGTGACCCAAGTACAACAACTCTGTCATGCCCAAATCACACTTTGACTCCTTTGCATACAAGGATTCTCTGTCCAATATACCCAGCACTGTGTCCAGGTGAACCAAGTGCTCCTCCCAAGATCTACTATATACCAAGATATCATCGAAGAAGACAAGTACAAATCTCCTCAACTAAGGATGGAAAACCCTATTCATTGTTGCCTGAAAAGTAGCAGGTGCGTTAGTTAGCCCAAATGGCATAACTAAAAACTCAAAATGACCACAATGACATCTAAAGGCTGTCTTCTCAATGTCCTGCTCTCTAACTCTGATCTGGTGATAACCTGATCTCAAATCTATCTTTGAGAAGAAGCAAGCTCCATGAAGCTCATCTATCAACTCATTGATCCTAGGAATGGGGTATCTATTTTTAATAATCTTCCTATTAAGCACTCTGTAATAAATGCACATCCTCAATGTCCCATCCTTCTTCTTTACTAACATCACTGAAGAAGAAAAAGGAGACTTACTTGGTCTAATGTGGCCCATAGCAAGTAACTCCTTTATGGTTTTCTCAATTTCATCCTTCAACCTCTTCGGATGCCTGTAAGGTGTAATCATGATGGGCTTAGCCCCCTCCTCTAACTCAATGATGTGCTCAATACCTCTTTTTGGTGGTCTACCTGGTAGAATGTCACTAAACACCTTAGAGTGTTTAACTCTAAGGTCCTGAATATCAAGAGGATATTCAATCTTATGCTGTCCCTCCTGTGATGGCATCAACATGCACTCTGCTACCCACTCTACCTGGTCATGTCAAATCAATCTAGCCATTCTACGAAAAGAGACCATCCTGAGATCACTGTCCTTGATTGCCTTAAGAATATGTGTCTTCCCATTCACTTTAAACCTCATCTCCATCTCCTTGAGGTTAAGAGTGAACTCACCAATATCATGCAACGAACTCATCCTAAGAACTATATCTGTATCTCCCATAGGTACAACATAAAAATCTGCCTTAACGTCATAATTATTAACTTTCAATGGGAGTCCAGTGATCCTATGATCACATTTGAGGACATAGCCATCCGCTACCCTCACTCTAATTCCCTCAAACTCCTCTGTTTGTATGCCATGCTTCTCCACCATCCTAGCATCAATGAAATTATGAGTGGCACCTGTATCAACCAAGGTTATGACTCGCTGTCCAGCAAGTGCTCCTCTCATTCGAAATGACCCTTCTTGCTTAATACTAGTGAGACGAGCTTCCCTAAGTTTCCCATCTCCTTCCCCATCCTTGGACTCCATTTTAGACAAGTTTTCAGCCTTGTCTTCCTCTTTTTCACCATCTATTTCCTCTATATCAGACTGTTGATCTGAATTATCTGATTCTGATTCCTCATAGTATGCCCACATAACTCTGTTAGCTTTTCCCTTTGGCCTAAGAGGACAATCATGGTTTGCATCGTAGGGTCCCTTACAGTAGAAACATAATTTTTTCTTCCTCAAATCATTTAATGTTTCCCTGTCAAAAGGTGCTGGAGTTTTATCTTTAGAATCATTTTTAAAATTAGTCCTCTCTGGTTTTTTATAAAATGGTTTGTTATCCTTACTAGAAGATGCTCCTTTGGACTGAAATTTGTTTGTTGGGACTGCATGTTCCATACTTCTTGCCTTTTTCATCGCTTCCTATAAAGAAATAGAATCAAATGCCTTTATCCAACCTCTCAGTGGTTCAGATAGGCCCTCAATGAAAAGAACTATCAATCTATGCTCTGAAATGTTTGGCACCATGACTGCCAACCACTAAAATTCACCAGTGAAATACTCCAAGTTGCCTATTTGTTTCAACTATGCTAAGTCCTAGACGTAAATCTCTGGATCTTTCTTGTCAAATCTTTCAACCAACCTATCCAAAAAGTCCTAGTATTTTGTCACTTGGTTATGCTGAAGTGTTACCATACCATGATACCACCAATCATGTGCTATTCCCTCCAAATGCAAGGTGGCATATTTGATAGCTTCAATCTCTATCATTGGCCTCAGTGCAAAAAATGTGTCAGGCTTATGAATCCAAGCTTGAGCTGTCATCTTACCAATCCCATCAAATGTAGGCATAGTAAGCTTGCCTGTAGCCCTCTTCAGCTCACTATTTTGACCTCTAGGCCTCCTATCTTGTCTGAGTGACTTGTAATGCTCTCTCCTCTAATTTACAAAGTGTTCAAAGGTCATCCTCTCCTGAACCTATGGAGCTAATAATTCCCATTCATCATTTGCAGCCATGAGTGCATTTGCAAATATGGGGTTTCCCATCGCCTCCTCTACCGGAGCTTCTTTTGGCTCCTCCAAAACAAATGTAGGGCATGTAGGCCTATCAACTAATCTGGAATGGGTCCGTCATGGTCTTTGATTACCTGTAGCACTCTTGTTATCTCCTTGTTCTCCCAGCTCCCCATTTTGTCTAACAGGTGGGTTCATCCTTTCTACCATAGTAGTGAGTGCCTGTAATGCCTGTGCCATCTGCTGCTGCCCTGTAACCATAGCATGGTAGAATTCTCTGGTATCTTGATCATCATTATTCCTCCTGTTTCTAGGTGGACTACCATCATGCCTCTCTTCCATATTTCCTATTTCCTATAACTGTTCTCTTTCAATCAGAGCTCTCCTACAAGTATGGTACCTATGTGGTCCAATTTCTAGTGGCTGCATGTGACTCCCCAAACCCTTAGGATGGTAGGAATGAGGCTCTGATACCAATGTAAAAACCCCAAATAGGCTCTACACTGATCACTATTTGTTTCCCTGGGTGTAATGATTTTTTTTGGTTTGTTTTTGAATGTTTTAAGATGTTTTTGGGTTTTTGAGTTGATGAAAAGAAAATACAAATATTGAAAACTAATCTTACCTAAAATTATAACTCAAATCTGGTTATAATGCTAATCAATTTCATTTATTTAGATGGCTCCTAATGTATGTACAATACTTATTGCTGGAAGAATACATTAAAAACATCATCATTAATAGTTGAAAAAAACTTGATTTTTGTCTCCAATACACAACCACGCTACTGGTTGCTTCCTCCTTGGGCAATGCCTATCAAAAACCACAATATTAAATCTCTAATTTTTAATTCACTATAGCGCTGTACTATTCACAGCACTGTAGCACACTATTCACGGTGGCACTGTAGCATGTTACTATTGGTGGTACTGTAGCGCATTGTTCATGGCACTGTAGCTGCTGTTATAACCCCTTCCAACCTATAAACAGATAAATCCACTTTTTTCCTACTAAAACACAATATTGAATCCAGAATGAAGTCAACTCACAGGCAAAATTCAAGTAATATTTCACACCCTCAAATTGCATCAACTCTGAAGATACTACGTTCTCCACAGTTTGAATACTTCTCAAACTTGTAGAAACCCTTGTTGCCACAACTTCAAGAAATTTCACAAGGAGAATTTTTTAAGAAATTCTCATAACCTGCTCTTGAAGGAAGACAAGGTTTGTTTATAAGGACTCCTCAACTCCAGAACGAGTCTCCACGCTCAATGTGGGATAAAAGATATAATAATAACATAAAAAAATGTTATTACATTAAAACTTAGAAAATCCCTTTTAATTTTTCCATAAGCTTGGACCCACAATTAATTGAAACAATGGCCCCTTTTATGATATCATGACCCTCACTTAAGTTATCTATTATAACTTAACAATATAGGCTCAAAACCAATAATGTTTATTTTAACTAAATAAACATTAATATCTCCATTATTACTCAACATTTTTGAATGTCGTTTGGATTGGGAGCTAACATGATAGAACTGCATATGACCATACCCCTTTTCTAAAAATAGCAGGGGTCTATCTTTATAACTCCAAAACTGCTAAAAATAGCCCGACCAAGCCAAACTCAAAGCAAAACTCATCATAAACAAACTCTGGCAACCCAGAAGAGTACTCTGCTCTGGTCCTTGGAGGATCTCCACACCAAGGTGACCCTCTATCCAATCTTATTAGCCTACGAGGGTCTCTAATAGGCTAATCACCAGCTAAAGTGATGTCTCTAGCTAGAAGGGGACATCACACTAAAACCCCCCTTTAATCTCTACTTGGGGAGTTTACATTAAAGGGTTGTAAACCCAAATTTTTACAATGAAATTGAAATCTATCTTTAGAAAGTGATTTTGTCAAAATATCAGCCACTTGATGTTCACCTTTACAATAAAGAAGAGTAACTTGCTTGTCTTCAACTTGTTCTTGAATGAAGTGATGTTGAAGTGAAATATGTTTGGTCCTTGCATGAAAAATTGGATTCTTTGCCAAGGCAATAACATTTTGATTGTCACAATGTAGAGGGGTAGATGCTTGTGGAGGTAGACCCAAATCTTCAAGAAGTCTTCTAAGCCATAAGGCTTCCTTAGCGGCATTGGTACAACCTTTGTATTCAACTTCAGTTGAGCAAAGGGAAATAGAGTGTTCTTTTTTACTTTTCCAAGAAATTGCTCCCGAACCAACAAAGAAACAATAGCCACTAGTGGATTTACCATCATTGGGATCTCCACCTAGATCAGACTCAATATAGCCATGTAAAATAAATTCAAAATTGGCATCATATAATAGTCCCATATTAATAGTTCCTTTAATGTACCTTAAGATTCTTTTAGCAACTTTAAAATGCATTTTTTGAGGTTTAGACATAAATCTAGAAACTAAACCAACACTATAAGAAATATTAGGTCTAGTAAGAGTTAAATAATTTAAACGTCCTACCAATTTCTTATACAAAGTTTCATCAACAAAAGGAGTATTCATATCAGCCATTAATTTAGTTCCTAATTCACACGGAATTGAAACATGGTTAGAATCATTCATCTTAAATTTTTCGAAAAGGTCATGAGCATACTTTCTTTGAGAAAGAAAGATACCCTTAGGGGTTTGCCAAATTTGTATCCCTAAAAAGTAATGTAAAATACCTAAATCAATCATCTAAAATTGCTGTTTAAGTTGAAATTTAATATTAGAAATCAAAGCATCTGAACTAGAAGTGAGAATTAGATCATCTAGATAAACAATAACAATGATAATATCATCTTTAGTATGTTTAATATACAAATTAGGATCATTCTTACTTCTAGAAAAGCCTTGAGAAATAAAGAATGAATTAATTTTAGAATACCATTCTCTAGGTGATTGTTTAAGACCATAAATAGATTTTTTCAAATTGCAAACCAAATTTTCACTACCTTTCTTAACAAATCTAGGATGTTGAGCCATATAGATTTCTTCATGTAAATCACCATTTAAGAAGGCACTTTTAACATCCATTTGATGAATGGGCCAATTCATTTTAGATGCTAAAGCAAGAACTAATTTGATAGTAGGCATTTTAGCAATAGGAGCAAAAGTTTCATTATAATCTAATCCTTCAATTTGTGAAAAAGCTCGAGCAACTAATCTAGCCTTAAATTTACTAATTTCATTATTAGAATTCAATTTTGTTTTGTATAACCATTTACATGAAACTATATTCTTGCCATGAGGTAAATTGACTAAGTCCCAAGTTTTATTAGCAATTAAAGAGTCATATTCCTCTTGCATGGCCTTTTTCCAATGAGGTTGAGAGTTAGCTTGATCAAAAGATTTTGTTGGAAATGTTTTAGAATAACTTGTTGGGGGGGGGGGGGGGGGGGGGGGCTTGAATCAGTTATCCAAGGTCTAAATGCCCTAATAATACTTTTTCACTAATTATAGTGAGCCCATTAAACTACTCATCCATCCAAGCTTAAAACAACCATCTTAGCAAGTTACAGCAAATCGACATGCAAGAATAAAACATGCAAAATGAACACATGACATAGTGATTTACATGGAAATCCAATTCAGAAAAAACCACCAGTAACATGCTACTCAATTCTCACTCTTCTGAAGTGATGCTCTATTAAAGGCCTACCCTATTAAAGGCTTACAACACATTGTTAAATGTGACCTTGTTAGAGGATTTCACCATACTGTTAGGAATGGGCTTGGTCAAAGGACTTTGGAACATTCACTTGGAATGTCACCCTGTTAAAGGATTTACAACATGGCTATTAAACCAACCTAAGTCCATAGGATTTATACTAACTGTTACAATTTCTAGAGAGTAACAATAAGAGCTTTTGATCTGATACAACTCACAACATATCTTGCAGATTTTAGATCACACTTTAGTTTAATCCTTTGCTTTGCTTCAATCACTATGGCTCTGATAGCTTGTGTTACTTTCAAGCTTTTTCTCCTTGAGTCTTCTTGCTCATCATACCAATGCAATCATCTCTATGGTCATCTA
The DNA here is from genome assembly GCA_028749045.1 of Cupressus sempervirens. Lineage (NCBI taxonomy): Eukaryota > Viridiplantae > Streptophyta > Pinopsida > Cupressales > Cupressaceae > Cupressus > Cupressus sempervirens. The sequence goes on along the minus strand of CM053790.1, from coordinate 770,553,875 downwards.
TCAAAATGGAGTTTCTATGCTCTCTTCCTCTTTAGCACCTTCTTCAACACTTCATGCTTTCATGCTTTACCAACTCACTTGCTTCATGACCTTATGACTCCTTAAATAGAAATCTAGAATATTTTTCTCACTCGATTCTTCCTCTCCAACTTTAGGGTTTCCATAGATTAGGTAGGATACAACGTATCTATCCCATATCTCATTTTTATCTAGAAACTTCATCTAGAATCTAGTTGTATTTGCTAAAAATGTTTTACATAGTGTTCTGTACCACCATCTCATCATTCACATCTTCTATCTGTTTCACAAAATTCTAGATAACAACCATGTCGGCTTAGATCTAGTGAATCTTTGACTTTTCAAAATAATGCAGCAACTCAACACTTTTGACTTTCTGATGCTCATCACATGAATACAACTCAACACTTGATCTTCACTTGGCACTTGATCTTTACTTGGCACTTGATTTTTACTCAGCACTTGATTTTTACTTGGCACTTGATCTTCACTCAGCACTTGATTTTTACTCGACACTTGATCTTCACATATATTTTCAATACATCACTTTATCGTTGTCTTAACTGATCTTTGCAGTTCATTCCAAAACCATGACTCAACCTTTCCCTTAGGTGGTTTTGTTACATCTTATTGATTCCTCATCAATCAACTAAGTGATAGTCCTTAGATCTTATAAGAAATTGCCATTCTAGCAAATAGCAGGTTTGACATCAGTGACAAAATAATGATTCAACAAATTTTGTAGAAGCAATATCTTTCATACAATGATCTATTTCAATCATATTACAATAGACTTAGGATCATTAGAATTCATAATAGTAGTCATCAAAGCATAATTACAATAATTAATCCTTCTATGTTTAATTCCACCAAATCTAGAAATGTGGTCATCACTTTCATTGATTAAGTTTTGAGCCCATTTATGTTTACGTTTAGTTGTAATGGAATCATCACTAGAGGAAGAATCATTATCAATAAAAGCATCATCAGTAGCTACTTGAATATCATTATTAGTAGAAGCAGAAATAGTAGGTGGTGCTTGATTTTTAGGGTTAAGAGGAGGAGTAGGGTTAAGAGAAGGAGGTTGGTCCTCCACTAGCACAATTTTAGTGCCATTGAATTCTGCATCATGTGTAGTAGAATAGTCATGTACACCATTTTTTGCAATGCAAACATCTCTAGCAACTTGAACTTTTTTAGTAGTAGAATCATAAACACGATAAACATTAGTGTTTTCATCATAACCAACAAAAACATAAGGAGAAGACTTAGCATCTAATTTATGTCATTTCTATTTAGGAATATGAACATAAGCAACATATCCAAAAATTTGCAAATGATGTAAATCAGGTTTCCTACTAGACCAAGCCTCTTCTGGAGTAATATCCTTGAGAGCTTTGGTAGGAGTCCTATTAAGAATATAAGTTGCACAAAACATGGCTTCAACCCAAAATTTATAATGCAAATTCTTAGCATACAACATGCATGCCATTTCTACAATGGTTCGATGCTTTCTTTCTGCCACACCATTTTGCTATGGTGTATAAGGAATAGTAAGCTCATGTTTAATTCCACATGATTTCAAATAAGAATGAAAAGCATTATTCACATATTCCTTTCCATTATCAATTCTGAGAATTTTAAGTTTAAACCTAGATTTCCTTTCAACATATAACTGAAATTCAATGAATATATCAAGAACTTGATCCTTGCTATGCAAAAAATAGATCCAAGTTCGTCTAGACAAATCATCAACAAAGGTAAGTGCATACAAAGAACCTTGGATGGATTTATTCTCCATGGGGCCCAAAAGGTCACTATGGACAAGGTGCAACTTATGAGTTGCCCGCCATGATTTACCACTTGGAAAGGGCTCCTTATGCATTTTACCACTCATACAACCAGTACAACCAATCTTAGAAGGAATAATGTGAGGCAAGCCATCAACCATATTGATTTTTTGCATTAAAGTAATATAATCTGAATTTAAATGGCCAAGTCTTCCATGCCATATATTGAAATCAATGGAAGTATGTAAAGAATATCATGAACTAGCAAATTCATGGAATTTAAATAAGTTGTCATTATCTATTTTAGCATGAGCAATCACTTGTTTAGTTTGAGGATCTATCACATAACATGTATCTTTATAGAATTCAACTTTATAGCCCTGACATAACTTTGAAATAGAAAGAAAATTAGTTTTTAGATTAGGTACATACAATACATCATGCAATTTACCATTAGGAATTGTGACATCACCTAAACCTTCAACTTTACAAGTCTGATTATTAGCTAACTGAATAGGAATGTTAGCAATATCAGGTTGCAGAGAATCAAAAATTTCTTTATGAGAAGTTACATGTTGTGATGCACCACTATCAACAATCCACTCTAAAGGTCTACAAACATTAAAGCTACAAGTAAAAGCATGATGAGAATTGGAACCAGTAGAGTTACCTTTTTTATGATTTGATATTTGATTATGGTTATTGTTGTTTATAGGTTTTTTATCATTTTGTTTTTTAAAATAGTTATTAACAACATGACCATCTTTGCCACAATAAGAACAATGAGGTTTGGAATATGAATGATTCTGTTGATTATTATTATTATGATTGGTATGGTTATTTTTATTATTGTTATGTTTCATATTAGAATTATTATCAGAATTATTAGAATCATTATTATAGTGTTTTTTATTATTATGATGATTATTATTATTTGAACGAAAATTATTACTATTTGAATTTTGAGACATAAATGCATGTTCAGTTGATTTAAGAGTACCAAATTGAATTAGTTTAGCTTCTTCCTATCTTAATAAATTTTGAAAAATAACATAAGTTAACTAAGCAGTTAATGTAGGAATAGCAAGCTATGCATAAATATTAGTTATAAACTGTTGAAACTATCTAGGAAGACACTTTTTAAGAATAATATGAATTAAGAAAATTCCATCTAATTGAACACCTAAAGCAACAAGTTGACTTTTAATAGAATCAAATTTTAACAAAAATTCATCCATGGTCTTAAAATCTATATACTTGAGATCTTCAAGTTGATCCTGCAACTATATTTTGTGGGATTCATCTGCACTATCATATTTGGTTTGTAAAATTGACCAGGCGTCATGAGCTTTAGAACAATGTGGAATTAAAACATATAAATCTAGAATAATGGAAATACCAATTAAACCTAAAGCTTCTTCATTTTTAAGTTTAAAAGAATCTTTTTCATCTTGGGTAGCTGCTGAACCAGGTTCAATAGAAGGATCAGTGGCTATCTCGAACAAGTGTTTAAAATGAAAAATAAATGAAATATGGGTTTTCTAGGAGTGATAATTAGTATGGTTAAGTTTTATTTCTAGAATTAAGGTTGGAATTTTTATGAAAAAAAGATGTCCCCCTTATAGAAATATGAATTAAAAAAAAGTAACTGGAATTACTGAGAAAACTATGATTAAGATTTTGAAAAAAGAATGATACAACCTTGCAAAGAAATGTTAGAAATAATGATTAATCTAAAAAAATAATGCAGAGGCATTTTAGAATAATTAAGAAGAATAAAGTAGAGGTAATTAGAATACTTAAATGATTATAGCCTTAAAAAAGGATGATGAAATAATTATTGCATAAAATGAATGTCAGACAGATGGAACCAACTCGCTATACTTAGGATTTCAAATGGTGTAAAATGATTACAAAAAAATTATAAGGGGTCAAATTTTGAAGTTATAAATTGATTTTATAACTTTATAATAATACAAGTTAATAAATGCAAAATATTAAGTTTTTTTTTTTAAAAACAAATCTTAACAAGGTTTTGACTAAGGACAAACTAACACTCTAACAATTAAGAGTAAAAAAACTTGCTAACAAAAATGAATTAAAGAACTAAATTAAGCATTAACAAGCCTTAATGCCTTAGTCAAACCTTAACATTCCTTAAGCCTTTTTTGGAATATTCAAATGGGAAGAATGCTTCTGAGAAGAGGGGGGGGGGGGGGGGGGGGGGTGGTGGGGGAGAGGGGGGGGGGGGGGTTGGGGGGGTGAATCAGAAGTACTAGCCTTTAACCTATTTTAAATCCTTAGTAACATATAATTGAAATTAACATGAATGCATATAAATATTAAACAATTATGAGAAACAAACATGCATCACCACATGAAACTTTAGATTTTGGTAACCCAGAAACCCTTCAGGAATAAGAAGGTAAAACTGGGGTGGGGATGATACCCACAAAATCACTACAGCAATAATGTTCAACCACTTCTGATGGTCTACTTTGTTAAAGGCCTACCTTGTTAAAGGCTTTGGACTATGTCAATAGTGACCTGGTTAAAGGATTTAAAAACACTTTACATAAAGTGTTAACCTGTTAAAGGATTTAATCACCTTTTTAAAGGATCTACAAAAAAGTTGTTAAGCTAACCTATCAACATAGGGTTTCCTTTCTAATACAATGGCTAGAGAGTATTAGGTATAATAAACCTGATAGCTTATGATCCTTGATTACTAAATACAGGCACTTGATTTACTTTCTATGACCTTGATCCTCTAAGATCTGATATTTGTTCTTATCCCTTGCTTTATTATGATCAATTGAATGTCTAACTATTTCTCTTTGCATGCCTTCTTCATTTTTTTAATTGGTTGCATGTAGTTTGCATAGGAAAAATAAAAGATTCAATCTCATCTATTTGATCCTTCTAGATCCTTCAATGTCAGCCATTAAAATGGTTTACATCTAAATTAGTGAAGTTACAAACTCATATGTGCATTATGTGTTATTCGACACTTACTAATTTCACTCAGCTCCTGTATCATGCTTGGCACTTGAAGATCACTCGGCACTTGATCTTCACTCAGCACCTGAAGATCACTCGGCACTTGATCTTCACTTGGCACCTGAAGATCACTCGACACTTGATCTTCACTCAGCACTTGAAGATCACTCGGCACTTGATCTTCACTCGACACCTGAAGGCTGCTCAGCTTCAATATAGAAAGTGATTAAGTGTGTTGGCACTCAAATGTCAAAACCATTTTAAGACTAACAATTTTCCCCTTTGACATGAGTGTCAAAAACACTTAACTAAGCATTATTTATCTGACCTTATGAGTACATTCACTAATCTACTCGGTATATATATAGAGGTTAAAAAAACTTGATCAAAATTTTGTAAGAAATAATATATACCACAAAATTATTGTAACTCCCCTTCAGTTGATTGTGCCATTATCTATTCTGTTTTGGTAACCAAAATTGTTGTGCTAAATATGTCTCATGCTGAATGCTGATATAACATTATATCTCCCCTTTTATCTCATCTCCCCCATATATCCCCTTTTATCTCATCTCCCCCATATATCCCCTTTTATCTCATCTCCCCCATTCTCTTTATCTCCCCCTTTTTGACACTTATGTCAAAGGGTTAAGACCATATTTTGCCAAAAATGTACTATTTACCTCCATAATCATCCTGAGAGAAGCATCCCAATTACTCAAAGTAATTTCAAGAGATTTGTACTGGATGGCATTCTCTGTAGCAAGATGAACAAGACCATCTAAAGTAGACAAATTAGGGTTTTTCTTTAGAACATTTTTTGCATAGGCTTGTTCCTTAATGAGGATTTCCAAGTGTGGGGTGATGGAAGATTGAAGCTGTAGCAATTTGGCTTTGATAGTGCTCTCTTCTGTTGTCAATTCAGCCAATTCCTTCTTAGTACAAAGCATTTGAGCAAAATGATTCTCACTTTGAGTTGGATCCTTAGGTAGCTACATGCTTGAAATATTCAGATTCCTCTCCAAGCTTGTTATCCTCTAGTTGGTCTCTTGTGTGAAATATGAGAAGTCACACAACTTTTTGTACAATGAGAATATATTCTCAAGTACCTATTTGACCTTTTCAATTTTCTTGGCCAATTCAACTTGTGATAGTGCTATTTCATTTTCAATTTTCTTGTTTACTTTCCTTTGAAATTTCTTTTCAGACCATTCCATTAGTTTTACATTGGTCTCTTGGTCTTCACTTTGTACCTGGTCCACTATATTGGCTAGTTGCTCCATTATGGGCTTTATTTCATCAGGTACCTATAAATTGAAAGCATCTAGAAATATATCCTTAATTTCTACTAATGCTTACCTTTGTTTGTACTCATACCTAAGTACCTCTTGCTTCTTCTTCCTTTCAAGTGCCTCTTGCACTTCAGTCATTTGGGCAATGGTCATGGTGTCAACGTCATACCTAGAAATGACTATCTCTTCATCAAGAGTAGGGTCTCCACAGTGAAGTACCCTTGCAACCTTGGTAGAACCCAAGCCTAGTACAAATATCTACAATGGTACTACAAAGCTTGACTACTGTGAAGTTTTACTGGGAGTCCATGTTCTAAGCAAGTTTGCCAATGTTTGAATTGCCTGCTGTGTTGGAAATATTTAGAATAACTAAGAGGGGGGTGAATAAGTTATTCAAGGTCCAATGATGTCCTATTCAAAATTTTTATTCTAATCATTAATGGCACATAACTGAAATTATCATGCATGCAATTGAACATTAAACAATCATGAAAAGTAAAAATGCATAACACCATAACACTAAGGATTTTAATGACCTAGAAACCCTCTAGGAATAAGAAGGTAAAACTAGGGTGGGGATGATGCCCACTGAATAACTACACAATTAATTTCAACCACTTCTAATGGTCTGCCCTGTTAAAGGCTACAACACATTGCTAAATGTGACCTTGTTAAAGGATTTAAGAACATTCAACTTGGAATGTCACCCTGTTAAAGGATTTAAATAGAGCTATTAGGCTCACCCAAGTCCATGGGATTTATAGTCACCTTCTCAAAAGAATCTTTCATCCCTCTCTAAGGATCTCCTATCCTCCTCCTAAGGATCTCTTTATTCTTTTCCTAAGGATCTTTTTATCCTTCTCATGGGGATCTCTTTATCCTTTTCTTGAGGCTTACCCACCTAGCTATTAAGCTAACCTAGCAATGTAGGGTTTCAATATCTAATACAATGGTAAGAAAGTATTAGAAGGGTTTTGACTTGATACAGATTGCAACCCTAACTATGCAAATTTTAGATCACTCTTCAGTTCTCTTCTTTGCTTGGATTTTCCTCCTTTGCAGTGCTGACAACTTGTTCACCCTTCAAGATCTATCTCCTTGAGTTCTTTCACTTGTTATTCAATGCATTCTATGGTCACTTTATCAACTTAGAGTCTTGATACTCTATCCTTACTCCTCTTGGCTTCTCCACAAGATCACACTTATGACAACCTCCCTCTCATGCATGTGCATTTGATCTGTGACCTGTAACTCCTTTTAAAGAAGTTCTGTTCTTGATTTCCCACTCAAATCTTTTGAGAAAATAACATTATTTTCCCTCCAATTTGCTTCTTCTAGAAACTTCATGATAAATCTATTAGCATTCACCTTGAATTGGTTTGCATGGTTCACATAAAATTCTATGACATCTACTCATCATCCTTATCATCCAACTAATTCACAAAATTTGATGTAACAAACTTATCACTACTGATCTGGTGAATCTTTGATTTTAACAAATAATGCAACAACTCGACATCATTGATTTACTAATACTCAGCTCCTTCTGTGTTGCTTAGCTTCGATTGTTATTTACTAGCACTCAGCACCTAAAGAAATTCTATGAAACTCAACACTTGAATATTACTCGACACTTAAATATCACTCGACTTCTATATCTTGCTTGGTACTTGAAGTCACTTGGCACTTGATCTTCACTCGGGACTTGAAGGCTACTCAGTATCTAAAGATCACTCGACACACACTAAAGTTGAACTTTGTTAGATTGAACTAAGAATCTGCTCAGCTCTAACTAGCTAGTTTAGCTCTCTCCAATGAACTTAGTTAATCCTTACATCTTTGATGTGTCTCAGTATGTCCATCCTCTATATCTTAGGGTATGTCATCAATAAAAAATTTCATCAATGGCTTAGCTAATCCTTATACTTCATTACAACATCATAACTTCAACCTTTCTCTAGGTACTCTAGTTACATCTTATTGATTGCCACCTCCTTGTCAATCAACCAATTGATAGTATTTGGATCACTTAAGAAATTGTCATTCCTACAAGTAGCAAGTTTGACATCAATGACAAAACAATGAATGAAACATTCTTTACCAATTCCATTTCTCTTCATTCATGATCTTTTTAATCATTTCCAACATGCTACTCCTTCTCGTTAGGGCTCTCCCCTTCCTTGTCTTGTTCTTTTCTACCTTGATCAATGATAGTTATCTTAGGTAATGCACCTTGTGTTTGTGCTATAGATACAGAGGTATCTTTCTGTCCAGTTTTCTCTTTTGTTGTCTCTCCTGCAAGTGTACTTACTAAAGTGTCAACCTTAGTAGTTGTATCTTTGACTTTGTGCTCTTTAGGTTGAGTACTAGTAGCTGTAGGAAGTTGTGAAGGTGGTTCTTGTGGATTCACCTTTTCCTTGGTAATTTTAGCTACTGCCTTCTACAATTCATCTACATTCACTGAAACAGGGCTATTGCACAACTGTGATTGCAATGTTGGTTGGTGAAGAATCTTCTTGAGATCCTCTACAATGAGTGAATTGATGTTCTAACAAGAGGTGTTAGTAACATCCTTTATTGTTACAAATTCTGCTGGTGTAGTTGCAATATGTGGAGGACTAGGTGGTGGCAATTGGGTGTCTTGGACACTCTATTCTTGTTGCTACTCCTCAACTGTTATTTGTTCACCTTCTTGGGAATCTTTCTCCACATCTTCCTCTTTTTCAATTTCATCAATATCTTCTTCTTCATTTCTCCCTTCAAAAGGGTCCTCTTCTCCCTCCTTTCTTATAGTCAATCCATAGATTACCTTCCATATTTGTGTTGACATTTTTACAACATCTTCAATTTGATTCTGCAGGATACTGAAGGCTCGATATTTAGGTTCAAATTTTCTTGCATATTTCTTGCTTGCCTTACTAATTTTACCTTTTGTAAGGTTTGGCATTACATAAGAAAAAGTTGACTCTCTTATTTCCTCTTCCATTTTGAGGTAGTAATGCCACTTACTCTCAATTAATGTGCTTAGCTCCTTGGGTATTGAGTCATCAAGTTCAAGTGGAGTAGTTTTGAACTTTTTCATCATAGTGTAGATGGACTCCTCAACTATGTTTTTTTGTTCTATAGACAACTTATTGAACTTTATGGTCTTAAGACCAGAAAAATCTACATTATCTCTAATATCATTACAAATGCTTTCTAATCTAGATGAAGTGGAGCATCTTACCATTCTAAATTATTCTTCATTAGATTCTATTTCTTCTTCCTCTAACTCTTGTAGTGCAATAAAATTTCTTTTCTTCTACTCTATAGGCCCACCTTGCTCTATTGCCTTCTTCTTTTCTTGTTCCTTTTCTACTTTGGCTGTTCCCCTTGTATCTTCCCTTGCAGTTGGTTTTAGTGGGCTAGGTTTTGTCACAGTTTTCTATGCCTTAGGCTGTGCAACTGGTTGCTTCTTTGCTTTCCTTTTCTTAGGCTTAGCCTTGGGTGCATCCTTCTCTACACTTTCCTCTTCTTCAACATCTTCATCGATGCCTTAGGTTAATGTAGGTGGTCCTTGCTCTTCTTCATCTCCTTTTGCTTCTTCATCTTCTTCATCCCCTTTTTCTATGCCTTCACCAAGTTTTGCCTTTAGCTTTTTAACCAATTTATCCTTTTTCTTGAGTATGGAGGCAGTCTTTAACTCCATATCCACCTTTGACCTTACCACATCATAAGTGCCAAAGTGTGGAACACTCTTGTCTATCTCTTCTACCAATAATGTAGTTATTGTTGCAAATGCTTCATCTATGTTGATCTCATAACCAAGAGGCCTTAACCATCTCACTCTTGGTATGATGGCTTGTACATAGGTATAGTAAATATCTACAAGAAAACAAACATCATTTACATGTTTTTCCACTAAAGAAACTAGAATCTTGAGTCTTTGCTTCATTGATTTATTAAAATCTTCAAAATAACTTGTCATTAGTGTGTCAAAATTATCTCCCATTTGTTCTATATATTCATCAATTTGGGGTATGATAGTTCTATCATTTATCCATGCAACTTTTCCAAAAGAAGGAAATTCATTCTGAACATAGAAGAATATACAAACCAAAATTGCACCAAATTTGCATTAGGCACCCTTTGTCCTTCTTATAGTTGCTAAGTTTTCATTAATCTATTGTAGTTGCAGCTCGGCAAGATCATAAGTATGATCCTTTTTAACCAATTTGTAGCCTACATCTACTACAATACAAGGCACACTGTTGAGTCTATTGGATTGATAGAATTTATGTGCAATAACTCTAATAGCAAATTCAACGAGAGGATCTGTAATGATGTCAATTGTCATTCCTCTTTTACTCCACTTGGCACTTGTGTTTTTCTCAATAACCTCCTTGGAATTACTTCTCAAGGTCTTGTACCGATCTAGGGTAGGATATCTAGTTACCCTATGAATGATTCTTTTTGTGATCTTTATGGGAACATATTCTAACCATATACTACCATGATGAATTCTGCATAACACAAGTCTAATCCATTCTGTCTTAAATATGGTGGGAAAACCCAAAACTCGTGTTAAACCCTTCCTCTTAGAAATTTTATATTCATCTTTCAAAACTCCATTGACACACAACTTCTCATAGGCTTCCCTTATTTCCATATCTCCTATGGCTCCTATCTTACAGTTATAGCATCTCCTTACATCCTGAACCATTACAACTTTTGGGGGTATGTAGGAAAGAGCTCCAACGAGATCGTTCTTATATGAAATTTTAGGGATGGGATGGAAATCAAGCTGCATAACCTCATTAGATACTAGTTAGACCTCAAAAAACTCTTTTTCATGGGTTTTCTTAGAACTTGAAGCCATTTGTGCAAAGTAGGGTTTCCATTACAAAGAAATATGAAACTGCTTAGCTCGACACAAATGAAAATACCTCAAGATCAATGAAAATGTGTTGTAAGAGGTTGGAATCTACTTGGAACATTGGATTCTTTGTTATGAATTTTCTCCACTCTCTTTCTCTTCTTTGTTTCTCATTCATGATGAAGAAAAATGATTACAATCACGATAATATACCCTATTTCCATCACATTAAATGCTCAACTGCCCACTTAGCTTCTGAAGGATTTTTAACATTACTTGGCTTGCACTACATTTCCACTTCACTTGGCTTCCATTGGAGTTATTCAACTTGGCATCAGTCATCAACTCAATCACTATGAGGAACTCGACACCCACTAGAGTTTTACTCAGCCTCTGAGGACAACTTGGCAGTTTTGTAAGAATCATCATATTATGACTTGGCATCTTTGCTTATGCTGATTTCTTCTTTTCAATACTTCTTTGTCTTAGGACTGGTGTATGATATAACTTTCTATATCATTACCATGCATCTATTCATGTTTAGTTTGATGAAGTGTGATCACTTGACCTATTGGGTGAAGTGATCCCTTCACTTGATGTACTATACTCATCTTTTTTTTCTTCCAAGTCTTATACATTTGCCCTCTTATTTTTTCAACATCAATCTTTTCTTTTCCTTTGTTGGCTTCAATTTTTGGTGCATTAGACCTTGTAGGATAGTTTTTGCTGATATGACTAGTTTTCAAGCAGCTGAAACAAGTGGTTTGACTTAGTCACCTGCTATAATTCCCTCTAAAGTGTGTCCTTATACAATTTTCAGGGATATGTCCATATTCCTTAAAATAATGATAGCTATACCTGGTGTTGTAATCCCAATAGTAGTGATTTTCATTTCCTTTTTTTTTTGCTAGTTGATTTGATGCCCACATAGATTTTGATCTGCATTCAAAGGCTCTATGTCCATACTTCTTGCAGTTGTAGCAGTGACCTTCAAATCTTGGTGTCTTGATAGTCCTAGTTCTACATTCATGTGCTTGATGTCCTTGCTTCTTGCACTTATGACAATAGCTTACACTCTTAGGCTTATCATATTGATGGGCATTCTTGCTTCTGCATACATTAGAGGTATGTCCTTTCTTACCATAGAAATGATAGGTAGGTTTGGTGTTCTTACCTTTGTTGCTTCTTTTTTCTGCAGTCTTGGATAACACTCCCTCTTTAGTGCTGGTATATCCTAATCCTTGAGTGTAATGGCTGGACCTTGGGGATTTTAGTAACTGCTCAAAATACTTAATGGCCTCATTGGGTTTGTTGAAGCTCTCTAAAATTTCTTTTTCTCTTTTCAAGTCATTCTACAATTGCTCATTTTGCATTTTTAGTATAGAGATATCAATGTCCTTCATATTCAACTCATGATGAAGGTTCATCATTTGGGCAAGTGTATCCATCTGCATGTTTGAGATCCTTGTTAATTTAGTACATTTTTCTTCAAGTCTATTTGCAAGATTCCTTTTGTCATCTTCTATCATGACTCTATCCTCAACTGCTCTTTTCTTTTGTTTAGTGATTTCACATAACATTATGGCCTGTAATTCATGTTCCATCTTGAGAGATCTTATCTCTTCTGCTTGAACTCTATTTTTCTCCATCAGTTCTACTATTGCTGCATCAAAATCTTTAGTGTCTCCATTGACAAACACTTGTGTGGTATCAATCTCCCTATAGTTTATATCATTTTCAGCTATGGCTATCTCCTTTCTTCATTTCAAGGATTTTCTTATTTCCTCTCTAGCTTCCTCTACCTTGTATAGAGTGAGATGCACATCTATCACCTAGTTCTCAATGATCTTTCCAAGTTTGAAAACTTCCATCTTCAGATCTTTTCCTCCTAGCTGTTAGCTTCTTTTGAGAGAACTTTTGGCTCTAATACCAATATTTAGAATATTCAAATGGGAAGAATGCTTTTGAGGGGGGGGGGGTGTGGGGTGAATCAAAAGTACTAGCCTTTAGCCTATTTTAAATCCTTAGTAACATATAACTAAAATTAACATGCATGCATATAAATATTAAACAATCATGAGAAACAAACATGCATCACCAAATAACACTTGAGATTTTGGTAACCCAAAAACCCTCCAGGAATAAGAAGGTAAAACTGGGGTGGGGATGATACCCACAAAATCACTGCAGCAATAATGTTTGACCACTTCTGATGGTCTGCCCTATTAAAGGCCTGCCTTGTTAAAAGCTTTACACTGTGTCAATAGTGACTTGGTTAAAGGATTTACAAACACTTTACATGAAGTGTTACCCTGTTAAAGGACTTAATCACCTTTTTAAAGGGTCTACGAAATAGTTGTTAAGCTAACCTATCAACATAGGGTTTCCTTTCTAATACAATGATTAGAGAGTATTAGGTATAATAAACCTAATAGCTTATAATCCTTGATTGCTGAATACATGCACTTGATTTACTTTCTCTAACCTTGATCCTCTAAGATCTGATTTTTTTTGTATCCCTTTCTTTGTTCTGATCAATTGAATGTCTAACTGCTACTCTCTTCCTCTAAGTCTTTTTACTCTTCACTCTGAACTCCACTATAGTTTCCCAATGCACTCCATCCATTCATTCATAAAATGAGATTTTTTCTTCCTTATAAAGACATTCAAAGAATTAGGGGTTATGTGTGGATCTATGATCCATATTGAATCTCTATTTCCCTCTCATTCCTTGCACTTTTGTTATTGGTTTCATGCCTTCTTCATTTTTTTAATATGCTACATGTAGTTTGCATAGGAAAAATAAAAGATTTGATCTCATCTATTTGATCCTTCTAGATCCTTCAATGTCGGCCATAAAAATGGTTTACATCTAAATTAGTGAAGTTACAAACTCATATGTGCATTATGTGTTACTTGACACCTACTAATTTCACTCGGCTCCTATATCATGCTCAGCACCTAAGGATCACTTGGCACTTGATCTTCACTTGAAACTTGAAGGCTGCTCAGCACTTGAAGATCACTCGGCACTTGATCTTCACTTGGAACCTAAAGGTTGATCTACACCTAAAGATCACTCGGCACTTGATCTTCACTTAGCACCTAAAGGCTGCTTAGTACCTGAAGATCACTTGGCCCTTGATCTTGACTCAGCACTTGAAGGCTGGTTGGCTTCAATGTAGAAAGTGGTTAAGTGTGTTGGCACTCAAATTTCAAAACCATTCTGAGACTAACAAACTTAATACTATTAAAAGAAAACTCAAAAAATAATAATATACTTTAAAAAAATTTAACATGCCTTCAAAATACCTATGTAGACGAGGTGAATAAAAAGCCAACCAAAGACTAGAATGCTGAATCCTATGAAATCCCTATTTCTTTTCCAAGAGATGAGAAAGAGGTTTTAAAGATCTTAAACCCTTTTTAGGGTTTTCAAACCAGCAGCTGAGACACAGACTGAATAATGGTAGCTGACGCTTCTCACAAATCTAAAATGTGAAAGACGGTTTGTAATGGTAATACAATGATGGAAAATCATTTAGGAGTGATCAGAAGACCTATAGATCACATGAGAAGGAAAGGGAAACAAGGGTTTTAAAGCAAACAAGGGTGGGAGGAAGCAACAAACAAACACAAGGGTAGGAACAAAGTAGAAGACTCCAATTCCTTAAATTAAGTGGGTATATAAGATGGATAAAGGTGATGAAGCAAGCGAAAATAGTGTGAAGGAGTTCTCAACAACAAAGCTGGTAATAGAGAGTGGGTGGGAAAGGTCAAGCACGGTAGGCAAGCAAAAAAAAATGCAAACGATGTAAACTCATATGCGCAGAATTGAATACGATGCTCACAAAGAAGCTGCAAAAAAGCTACGAAGAAACCTACTACCAGCAAGGCAAGCACGGATAAGATGAATGGAAAGGAAGAATTGAAGGAAAGATTCTTAACAAAAACAAGAAAATATCCTAAATGAACTTGAAGAAAAGGCAAGATTCAAAACTGGAACGAATGAGATACTAAAAAAAATTTAAAATCTCATAAATTTAAAAATTCTTTTTAAATTTCAAAATAGATATATTAAGATAATTTTTTTAAAAAAAAGGATGAGTTTTAAATTTCAAAAATAAGGTAATATTTTAGAGTTTAAATAAATAAATAGGAAATGTTTTAAATTTTTAAAAGAAAATGCATAAGTTTAAACTAATCTATTGTGACTTCTAAGGTTTTTAACAATCACACTTAGAATTATTATTTGCTTAATATTATTGAAGGAATTTTTTTTAATTAAATGATAAGTGGAATAAATATTTAAAATATTAAAAATTAAAAATTGCACAATTTATAATAAATAAGTGCTATCTAATAAATGCTTCTTGTTTTGGCGGCACGCCTTCCAAAATATGAGCAAAAAAAAATTGAAATTTTTTTGATAGGAAAACCCTTTGGCGGAAAGCCTTCCAAAGAGGGTTGGTAAATTTTTTTATAAAAGATGATAAAATAAAACTTTCACACAAAAGATTTTAGAATGAGCAAACAACCAAAACACAAACTTCTTCCTCCAATAACGTCTCCAAATAAGGTGTGCTCTAATGAATGGAAACCTTCAACATAAAACCTAAAATGAGGATTTGTAACCAAGCTCTGATACCATGTAAGAAATGAAAAGATGGAGCAAGGAACGAAAAACAATCCAAGTAAGTTAAGTGTGAAACAATGTTACCATGAGATAAGCAAAATCCAAGAGCATAAACCAAGATAGTTCAACAATGGAGACAAGGATTTATAAGGGGAAAGCAAAGAAAACCCCTTGTGAGTATTATGAATGAAGGAAAATTCCTAGAGGAGAGAGAGAGAGAGTGGTGGAGCAAAATAGCTCAATACAATAACATCAAAGTGATATGTTGAGAAGAAAGAGAAAGGAGCATCTCTTTTAAAGAGATGAGAATGCGGTTGCATGTGTTCACATTTGTAACTCCCATTTCTATGAATGTCACATTCATAATAGGTGTGTGCAAAGTGTCAAGATCCTCTTAGGGAGGATAAACTAAATTCCTTAATAAAGGAATTATAAAAATGAGTTGTCCTCACATGTGAAATAAAGGACAAATAATGACATGTCCTCCACATGTGTACAATATGACAAAGTACATTTAGGGATCCTTGGAATATCCCAATTAAATACATCCAAGGGAAGATTAATGTTTCTAACAACTATCAAGGTAGGGAGATAGACCCAATTGTTGCTCAAGCTTTTGAGAAATTTATTAATCATGAAATTTTTGTTAAATCTAAATATTTTGCACAATTTTTGTAGAGATTAAATATAGGAAATTTTGAAAAAATGTGTGAGAAAATAAAAGCAGAGCAACTTGGCAAGACGGACTCTGTTATAAAGGAGGAGGTAAAATCTAAGTTTTCGAGTGATTATTCCCAATTTACACATGAGATTAGGAGGCAATTAGTTAAACATTTAGGGATCTTAATTTTGCCAAAATGGGACATAGTAAATGCTATGATTTTTGAATCAGTAAGAAAATAAAAGGATGTACAGTATAAAATTGAGGAAGAGGTATTGCAGGTGCACAAGGGAGTCAAATTTAGTGATGACCAGTAGGCCCTAGTAATCTAGTCAATTGAGAAGAGAGAAAAATCCAGAATGCAGGAAATCTCTATTGTAGAGCATACTTGTGCACTAACAGTATTCAGGACTGGTGAGGTATGTAGCAAATTTTTTTTTGGAATGGCTATAGAAATGATGAAATTTGGCATTATGGTGTCTAGATAGGAAGAAGATAAGTTTGTGCAACTTAGTGCTAGGTTTGAAGAAGCTTTGAAGGCATATGTAGATAGAGGTCAATAGATACAATCATTGGGAAACCAAGTATTTCAAATGGAGAAGCAACTTGGGAAAAGGAAGGTGGGAGAATCTAGTAGGCCTAGAATTGTATGCCCCTGGCCACCTATTGAACCATTTAAATCACTTCCCATTATTGAGATACCACATACCCTAGAGGGGTGTCAGTTCTACACTGCAGAGGAATTTGAAGAAGAAAAGAGTAAATTGTATGCACTTCATGTGGAGTTGAACAATCAATATGAAGAAAAGATAAGGCAGGGTATACTATATTTGATAGATAAAATTGAGTGGCCAACATTCTTTGATTAGTTGGCAAGGATTGTAAAAATCAGAGATGAATTAAAAAGAGATGAAGTTAAATTGAAACCTCTTGTATAGAAGTGGACATAAAGAAATAATGATATCACTGCTATGTGCATATCTATCATCCAATTGCCTTGTCATCAAATAGAGAAGATTTTTGATTTGTTAACTAAGTTAGAGAGTTTGATGATAAATGAGACTCTTTTTTGAAAAGAGTGACAATTTGTTTTTCCAAGTACATAGTTGAAAGATTTGATTTATTTCCTAGTACTTTAATAACTGTTCATAAAGTAAAGGAAAAAGAAGAGTGGAAAGAGGAGTTGGGTGAGATATTTTGTCAAAGGATGACTAATGTCATAAATGAAACTGGGCACCTATTATGGGCACTAACTAATGAGGAGTTAGTTAAAGTACAATTATTCTATAGTGCCATCAAAAAAGACTTCATTGATATAGAGGCAGTTGAAAATTATTTAATAACTATTATAAGGGAGGTCCTAAATTTTGATTGGTCTAATGACATTGCCTACAATGAATGGAAGGAAAAATTCATGTCTATAGAGTAGATGACAAAAGGTAATGGGGTAGAAGATGATGTAGAAGTAACTATTACCTTTATAGTTGATGATGAAGACAAGGAGAATCCCCAGGTTAAAGTGAGTTTGGAGGTAACTAAAGATGACACATCACTTTCAAGCCTGATAGCCACTTACTTTGAGGAATCAAAATAATAAAAGAATCAAATCATAGCATTTTTGTCGTTCCAAGAGATGTAATAGAAAAGGGGCCTACCAAAAGAATGTTTGATGTATAAGTTTTTATGTTACACACAATTTTGTCTTTTTGTAGGAGTAAAATGTGAATATCTTTGTGAAGGGACACTTGCCAAATTCTCTAAGCCTGAAGCTTGTTGCATCTCACACTATATAAGTTAGATCTTAGGGCTAGAGGAAGGGTCTAAAAGTTGTATAATTTTTGTTTTGTTCAAAAAGGTACAATTAGTCCAGTTGTATGTAGATGTGTTGAGTTTACTGTCAAACATGTACTCTCTGATAGTATATAGAAATGATAGAATCAACAAGATACTTTAGGTTTCTCATTGAATTTATATTGGTCATTGTATTAGTCATCTAAAAGGATAATACAAAGGGGTACTTGCACCAGATTTGTGTCACCAATTTCTATCTCCATTTTATGAGTTTTTTTACTTTGAAGTCATTTGAATAAGGTTTAATTAATTGAATGTAGTTTGGATGGGTTGTATACCAGTTCTGTTGTTGCTTTTAATTCAAAGAATTAAGTAAATGCTTTATTAGATCAATAGAGTTTACGAGTTCATGAAATGGATAATTCATAAGAATGGGAACAATGATTACAATTGATAGATTCATTTACAAGTTACTTGAATTATATCTCCTACCAATAGTCAATTTTTTGCCCAATGGATAAGGCATTGGTCACATAAGTCAGAAGTGAGTAAGGGTAAGTTCTTTCTCTACATATCAAATCAATTTTCCATTTTGTTCAAAGTTATCAATGCTGGTCACAACTCGTTTATATCTAGTTTCTAAGTCTTAGGTAGCTGCTATTTCCAAAAATATTTGTAAACCTTAGGAGAATTATGACCAGATCTACTTATGAGGGATATATATAAATATGAAAATGATGAAGAATTGGATGAACTGTGTGTGTGTTTGAAGATTGAAGATGAGAATCAAAATGAAACTAAGATAATTGTCATACAACAATTTGCATTTGAACCATCCCTTGGTATACCCACCTTGGCTTTGTAGAGCTTAAAGAGTGGGAAACCATCCTTGGTTTTGTTGAAGTTGGGTCCAATTGGTTTGCACATGTAATTGCTAATAGGAATTGGCTAATCCTTAGGTTATGTGAGTATTATCACTTTGGTATTGATCATTCTATTATTCAGTAGTTTTAAAAAACCAACATGTTGTAGAGCACAACCAAGTGGGTAAGGATGATTCCTTTGATGCTATACCATCAAGAGGATACCCTTTTAGGTACCTAGCTTTGCAGTAATGCAAGTTGCCCCTAGTCATGCTCATTTCTGAGCATGAGGAAATTTTTTCGAAAGAAGAGCATGTTAATCTCAGATTGGTTTTGATATATGAGTGACAATATATTTATGCCATTTACTTAGTTCATGCCAAAAAAGTAATACATGTTGAGCATAAGTTGCTAGATAGTATATTTCGAGAGAGAGACATATAATAAGTGCTGAGTAACTAGTAAGTATTGAGAAGATAGTAAGTGTTGAGTCATTCATATGCCAAGTGATCAATGGATGCTAAGTCATTTAGAGGCCAAGTTTCAACATTGAAGTTGTAGTTGATGCCAAACATTAGGGACTTCAAGTGCCAAGTAATACAATTTTGACATAGTTGTTTGTAATGGCACAAACTACTATGTCAATCATTTTGAAACAAAATTAAGGATTGTTTTGCAATCTTAGATGATGAGGAAAAATCTTTATTGAGAATCCCTATGTAGTACATGAAGCCAATCAGAAAAAGGGAAGGATTAAGTGGCAATATGGGTGAATCACAATCATTGATTCATACCTAACCCTAAGTTAGCTAGGTCTTCTTAAAGAGGACAAACCCTAAACTTTTTTATGAATGTAGAAGGAGAAAAGAAATAAATTTTCATGTTCAAATAGAGCATTCATGGTGACTAAGGAGTTGTGAATTGAGATACATTGCAAAACTAGTTAGAGGAGAACAAAGGAAAGGAAATAAAAGACAACAAAGATACATACAATTAGTGAGGATCAAGTACACATCAGGAAAGAGGTGATCTATTATCTAGTAGTAGAGTGCTAACTATAGGATCATTGCTAAGACATTATAATAGGTGAATTAGTTAAATCTCTTAACAAAGTAGTCTTGATAGGCTATTGTAAATCCTTTTACAAGGTCCTTATTTCATTGTAAGTTTAAGTCATTTTACCATGCACACTTCTAATAGGCTATTAAAATCCTTTAACAAGGTAAGATCTAACAATCTTGTAGGCCTTTAAGAGGGAAGACCTTTTATAGGGTAGATCATGTTTCATGATCAAACATTGTAACCTTCATTAAATACACTTTATTATTGTAGGAGTGGATATTTGTGGGTTTCATCCCCACCCCAATTTTACCTTCTCCTTGGAGGGTTTCTTAGTAACCAAATATCTTGTGTCATACATGTGTTTATTTTTTATTTACTTTCAAGTTATGGATGTATATACTTAATTTGGTATTTCAATTTGCATGCATAGATTGTGAGATGGATGTGTGGTGAATGATATTAATGTTGAAGTTTTAAGTGTTGATTACCCCCCCTCTCAGAGTTTACTTTTCCCATTGTATTTCCAACATAGCAACCATGTTTTGCTCAAGTTGATAATGTCTCAATGTTGGAAAGCTTCATTTTTCTTAGCATTGGGAAGTTGCTTCAAGTTGTAGCAACATGCTTCTCATGCTTTTTGCTATTTTTAATTGCCTAGATACATGAAAGAAGAAATTAGTTGGTGAGAAAGGGCAACTACTTCAACAAACCAGTCAATGGGTTTGTTTGATATTTTGTTTGTAAATTTCTATATATATATTAGAGTAGATGTTTTCTATCTTTTCCAAAAGTGCACAACCATAAGCTGTTTCTTTGTGAGATAGAAAAGTTTTGAATTTGTTTAGTTGTAGAGTTTGTAGTTTTCTAGTTGTTTGCATAGTAGGTTTCATTTTTTGTTACTCTATAACCTAATGGATGTCTTAAGGCTATTGGTTCATGCTCAATAAGAAAGCATCCCCTATGAGTCACCAAAAATGTTGACCATTTCCCCCTCTTTATTTTCAAAATATTGTAAATCTCATGAAAATATTCATTATTGCCATGACCATGTCCTTTGTATTATTCATTATTGCCATGAAAGCTAATAGGGATACATGATACTTGAATTTTCCTTTTATATCCCTAAAGCCTTAAAAGTTTTCATGTAAAAGGAAGCATTCATGCTATGATATTGTGATTTTGCCTTTTTCACATGGTCATAGGCAGCTAAGGCTTAACCATCAAGGGGTTTGTGAATGCAAAAATAGTCAAGTTCAATGTTAGTGTAGCTTTGCAGCTAAAAGGGCCCAAAATTCATATTTAAGTCATGAAGTTGTGACTAACCATACATCACACATTCACATACTACTTCCAGCAAACATGTTCAAGTAGTGATGTTGTGACATACTGTATTCACATGTTCACAAGGTTAATGGACATGTTAATAGATGAAGTTGTGATAGTGCGAGGACAATTAGTGTTGGTGGCTTTGTAGTATCAACAAGAAATTATGATGGAGCAATCAATGGTTTAGGATTATCTTCACAAATTTTTAGGTTAGTACAATCAATAGAGGAATGAAGTGGTGAAGTTGCAATCAAAGGGAACATTTAGCCTTAGAAGGTTTTCGCAACCTCGTAGGGTCCAAGTTCTAGTTAAGAGAAGTGAATGTGATGTTGCATGCAACATCAAATAAAAAAAAAAGTAGTTCCACACATTATAAGGTATCAAAGTTGTAGTCAAGTTAAAATTCATGAGGGTGTGAATGTCAATGCTAGTAGTTAATAATATAATAGTTGTAGTGTCGCATGCATTTTATGTCACACTCTGTTTTAGGTTGTGAAAGGGCGACAAAGGAAAATGATGGCTTTGCACCATCGCAAGGACAAGAATTGTTAGATCCATAAATATGATGATGTTGCAAAGGATCAATTTCATGTTGAGCATTGGGTCACAATCTTCAAAGGGGTTCAATGAAAACTAGGTGCAAAGTAGCAATATGACATAAGATGAAGGCATCATAGGTTTGCATGGCCAAATAGTTAAAGAGAAATATGAGTTGTGAAGCTACAATTAGAGGCAGTTAGAAGGTAAACATAAAGAAAGAAAGTTGGATGAGATGACAAGATACTTCAAGGATATTCGGCCACATGGTGAGTTTTCATGGTTGAATGTAGTTAACTCAATGACATATCCAACATGGCATAGTTGTGAACATGAAAAAATTAGTTTAGTGATGTAAATTAGATTCTTTAATAAATTTTAACCACCTATTGATGTTCTCTGTGCTTGGTAAATGCAAAGGACAATCCTTCACCACCTTGGGTTATCCATCTACCTAGCCAAAGTAGTTATGGCTACTGTTTCTACCTTTGCAAAGCCAGATTTGCACATAAAGGATCATATCTTTTGTATGGAAACATGCATCTGATCTTGATCTTTTCTAATGACCAATTATTCCTCTTCTTCAACTTAAAATTAGTGGTTGAGTTTGAAATCAATGTAAACATCAGAGTTATGCCTGAACACTATAAACGATAGTTGTAAATATGTTTTGAGGGTTCCTCTCTATTCTGTTATGTCTACTTGCAGTAGGTTTGTGCTCTACAAATTTATTCCTTTCTTTCTATTAATGAAATAGTTCCCTTATTTTCCTCTTCTTTCCATTCATTATTTATGCATGTATTTTTCCTTGTTTTTCAATGCTTCTTTCTAGTCTTTAAGGTTTGCACATTGTGTTCAAATTGTTGATGGTTGTTGTATTGTGAAGATTTCTTTCCCTTCAACACTCGATTAGTTCTAAACATGCATGTGATTCTTTGGGTGTAGAATAGAGTTAGGATCTATGTATTTGGGCTTTTCATTGATGTGTTATGCATCCCTAAGCAGAGTTGTAACCATTTCAATTAGGTGCATCACCCTATTTCCCTTTCAACAATTTACTTTCTTGCATCTCCTTCTCCCTTTTCCTCTCAAGCAATAGTTAGGTGCATCTGGATTTTAAGGAAGCCATCCTTCTCTAGAGACTCAACCTCAAAGTGCAAGTCCCACACTTGGAGGTATTTCCATGTTACATGAGGTTGCTTGAGGGTCATACCTCAAGCAAGGGTGCAAACTTCTGTCTCAATAGTAAAAATGATCCAAACTTATACATAATAAATATTCAAGATGATATTGTTATTATTGTTCTATATGTTGATGATTTGATTCTTACTTCAAGTTCTAACACTTTAATTTTTGATATTAAGTTTGGACTTAATAAATTTTTTAAAATGTTGATTTATAAATTTTATATTACTTCTTAAAATGCAAATATGGAAAACACCTAAGGATATTTTTCTTTCTAAGAGCAAGTTTGCTAATGATCTTTTGGAAAAATTTCAAATGAATGATTCTAACAATGTTTCTATTCCCTATGAATTAGGAATTAAGTTAACAATTAATACAAACAATCCTTTTGTTCATGTTACTTATTATAGAAATATTGTAGGAAGTTTGAATTATCTCACTCTTATTAGACCCAATATTGCATATAGTGTTAGTTTAGTTTCAATTTTTTTGTCCAAACCTGAACAAACACCCTTTAATGTAGCTAAAAGAATATTAAGATATATCAAATGAAATATTAGTCTAGGTTTATTTTATGATGCAAATTCTAGTTTTACTTTACAAGGATTTATTGATTATTATTTAGGTGGAGATCCCAATGATGGGAAATCTACTTGTGGTTATTATTTCTTTGTCGATTTAGGTGTTATATCTTAAAAAATTAAGAAAGTAACCTTTGTTTCTCTATGTTCTACCAAATTTGAACATAAAAGTTATACTAATGCATCTAAAGAAGCTCTATTTCTTAGAAGAATGCTTGAAGATTTGGGTCTGCCTCAACAAGAACCTATACTTTTGTATTGTGACAATCAAAATGCAATAACCTAGGTGAATAATCCTATCTACCATGCACAAAGTCAAAGAATATCCTCTCCAAAATCACTTCATTAGAGAGAAAATTGAAGAAAAGAAAGTTTCTCTCATATATTGTAAGGGTGAAGATCAAGTTTCTAATATTTTGACAAAGCCTCCTCCTAAAGAGAAATTTGAATTTCATTGTAAAAATTTGGGTTTGATACCTTTTAATGTAATATCTTTGAGTAAGATTAAAAAGGGGGTGTTAGAATTAATAATCTTTCCTTGGTTGTATTTATTTATTAAATGGGATAAACCAAGGTATCCCTAATGTTGTTTTCCCTCTAGTACACATGTGAGGACATGCCATTTACTTGTCATTTTCTCCATGTATGAGGAAAAATAATATTTTTTTAATTCCTTTAATAAGGAAATTAGTTCATCATCCTTAAGAGGATCTTGACACTTTTCACACACTTATTATGAATTGTGGGCATTGATAGAAATGAGTTACACATGAAATCACATGAAAATCCATTCTCATCTTTATAAAAGAGATGCCTCTCTTTTATTCTTTTGCTCTTCTACACATCACTTTGATGTTATTGTAATTAGCCAACTCTCTCTCTCTCTCTCTCTCTCTCTCTCTCTCTCTCTCTCTCTCTCTCTCTCACTCTCTCTCTCTCACATGTGCGCACGTGCGTGCTAGGATTTGACCTCATTAATAATATTACACAAGAGGTTTTTTTTTCTTTTCCCTGGCTTGAAATTCAAGCACTAATTTTGAGTACATTCTAAAATTTGAGTCAAAATAAGCTGTTATAAGAACTTTTCATGCATGTGTACCTGACCATCATTATGAGGTTTATGATGTATTTCAAGTGTTTAACACCTTTCATTCAATATATTTATGCATGGAATTATGATAATTTCATTCTGAACAATTTTGTAAAGTGTCATTTTGAGCATTTCTCAAATCTGCATTTTTGCCAAAGTGTCAAACAATGACATGAAGCCTAGTTTGCATTTGAATATCTTGTACTTGGTTAAGTTTAATGAATCACCACTTTGGGAGTGCTTAGTATGAATATTGAATAACCTATTTTTTAAATTTCAAGTCATTTGGATATGTTTTGACCAAGCTTTGAATCCCTCAAAGTTGGTTGTTTACTGTTGTCATGCTCATGCCCATTGCTGAGAATTTTGGTTAACTCTGTTTGATCAGTTATAACTTTTACCTAGTTGTCCCTATTGAGAAAATTATTTTTGTATTATATTCTAGGGGTCAGAGAATTTCTATTTTCCTAGTTTGAGCCTATGATGAATCCATTTGACTAGTTTTCAAATCTGATTCCAAATGCATTTTCTGAAGTTTTACTAGTAACTGAAAGTGCAAATTGATCAAAAGGAATGTTCGAGATGTTATAACTTTAAAATCATTATAGATGAGAAAAAATGGGTTTCACCACTATGTTCTAGATTGGAGATACTTCAAGTGTGCCAATTTTCAAATCTTGACAAATCAGTTTACACACTTTTCTTGGTCCATTCCAATTGCAAAATCATTATTTTGCTAGTGTTCCCAGTTATACAAATCCAAGTACCCAAATTTGAATGCTTTCCAAATTTTCCCAGTTATTCATCATGAGCCAAAATCACAAACTTACAATCTCTACATGGCAATAAACTAGTGCCCCAAAGTGTATGTTTGATCTATTTTTTAAAGCCAAATTTGAATACAATTTATTGTTTCTAATGTAGTTATTTGCAAATAGTTTGAAGTGAGAAACTTTGATGGTCAATATCTTTTGACTCAGATGTCATCAAGAGGTAAGGATTTGTAGGGTAATTTTATGTGGACTATAGAACATGAATGAAAGTTTATAGGACTTGGTTGTTTGTTTCAGTTAGTTTTTAAGGCCGGCTAAGAGGCCTTCTTGGCATAAAATCATAATTTGTAGTAGGGCATAAATGAGTTTTTAAATGATAAATGAGGGATTGGAGTAAATTCTATTAGTTTTGGAAGATCATTCAAGAGATTTTTAAGATGTTAGTTGTTTCAAAATAATTTTTTTTTAGCTAGACCCACTCTGGGGCCTGATTGACTGCATCAAACTAGTGAACTTTGGGGGATCCAAGTAAAAATAGTTATAATGGAAATGATCATTAAAAGAATTTGAAAAATGTAAATATCATCAATTAAAATCAAATGATATTTCCTTATATAAAATTAATAATAAAAGGGAAAGTTGAACATATGAGAAAGGATATAAAAGTTTTGATTTGCTAGATGATGACTTGGTTAGAATACCCAGCTGCCACTTGTGTGAAAAACATTTTCATTGATTTGGTCAGAATACTATAAAATTGGCATTTGAAACTTTTATAAGGAATGTGTGTCAAGTTATTAGTTTTTTGATGGAATGGTAATGTAATATCCCATTGTGCATGTCATAGAAAATGGAATGTATTTAAGTCAAAGCCTATCTCATTGTGTGTGATCCCATGTGGGGCGAGTTGCGAGAGACCATAAATATTTAATTAGACTATGCTTAACTTCCCACAGTGATGGGAATACTAACTACTACTAAATTTAGAAGGAAAAATAATTGAAGGGACTAATTCATATAATATGGAGTAACAATACTAGTCCAATTACCCGACACTAGCACGATTTGCATATTAATCTTGCCAAAGTGATAGTCATTCTTGGATTGGAGCCCCAAACCCATTTTTGTTAAAAAGAGGTAAGGGAGAAAGAAGAAAGAAAGCCAAAGGTTGGAAGTGATGATACAAGTGATTGTGAAGTAGCAAATGTTGAAATGGAAAGATAGGAAGATATTGAGTTAGAGATTGCAGAACTAGGAAAAGAGGCTGAACATGTTAATAATGTAAATGATGAATTTTGAAGTGATGAAGAAGATGACCTAGAAGATAATGAAGAGGATAAAATAAATAATGATGCTTCTACGGATATAAGGTGAACATGGGAAAGCTTCAGAAAATTGAGAGGAAGCACTCAAAATCAATTATGGAGTTAAAGCAAAAGATTAAGCCCAAGAAAAATGATTTCAAACACAAACAATCTAATACCAGGGCATCTTTAGTTGAGATTCTGGATGATATAGCTGAGGGGAGTGAATCAGACCTTGAAGAATTTTATATGGACACTTCTATATATGATACATTATTATCACCTCTAAAATCAATTTCTAGATCTTTTGCCCATGTCTATAATAAAAGGTGAAGAGAACAAGAAAACATTAGTAGTGGGGAGAAGAGAAAATCAATCCATGTAACAAATGAGGGAGCATATTGAACCAAGGCTGATCTATCATTTTAGGATTTTTTTTTTTTGTAGCTAAATACACACTTGTTTACCTCAACTTGGAGAATACAAATGAAAGACATTATTTTGCCTCTTCCTAAGCCACTGTAAGTGACTAGGAATTGAAGACCTATTTTTTGTGATTTACTAACCATACATTCATGTTTATTGGAGACTTTCTCCTCGTGCGGACATCACTAGTCATTCTACAAAAAATCTAGTATAAGCTTAGAGCCCTTTTTAGTGATGGATTGATGCCATTACTATAGAAAACATTATATGCTAAGGGAGGACACTCTAGTCATAGATCAAGCATGAATATGAATGATATTGGTATTGCTAGTAAAAAATGAAACCATTTGCAATGTACATCATTTGGAATATGAATGGAGCAGTGTAGCATCAAAACATCCATGTTAAATTGTCTTCCAAATTTCTCATAGTAAACAAAAATGGGTATTTCAAGATGTATGTTGTTTTGCATGGTTGGGGAAGCTCACATACAAGGGGTTTCTTGTCAAGGATCCATTTTAAATTCTTATTAGTAGAAGCATTGATCAAACTAGAATAATATGAAATTGCAAGATCAGCAACATTGAACATATGTAGAGGAGCACAAAATGAGTTTTGAATCATGGTGCTAATCTAAAGGAACACATTTCCTTGACAGCCCATGAACATGTTTTTGGGAAGGTATTTTTGCAGGTAGGGGTGTGTTGAGCATCCCATTTTTTTTTGAGTAAGATGTTTCAAGAGTATCTAAACTATTAGTAGTGTGTGGGGGTTCACGATTGTAGATATGTAATAAAAGATTTTAGTCCCACATTGCTCCAGTGAGAGTTTTTCCATATGTTTTCATACACAAGAACCATAAATGGTAAGTTTCTTAAGGACAGAAGCCTTTTGAGGCATAATGTGTGTGCGCATGGGGCCCACGGCCAACTAGAGGGCATGGTATGTAAATTTTGAACCAACATGTAGAATGAGGATAGTGATGTGGACCCCAATGACCAACCAGACATCAACATGTGGCAGTTCAAGATCTAATGAGGACATGACACTTGGAAAGGAGTTCAAGGCCTGACATGCATTTCAAGGTGGGTGACATGGCAAAAGAGGACATGTGTTGAAGTGTCACATTGTCACAAATTATGTTGCCATTGGTGACTCAACACATGAGAATGCAACAAGCTACCATGTGGTAGGGGTGATGAGGTGGCAAGATGACATGGCACATACTTCAAGGTAGGTGATTTGCCAGAAGAGGACATGTGTTGATGTGTCACATTCTTGTCAATTACATGGTGATTGGTGAGTTAGCATGTGACAATGTGACACATGGAAAAGGTGATGATGTGGTAGGTTTCAAATGGACACACCAGATTATGCCACTTGGAAGAAATTGACAGTTGTCGTAATGTCGCTATGGAAAGTTTCTCTCTAGTTAGCTAATTTGACAATGTGATGACCGATAGGATGGTGACATGTGACAACATGTTAGAGGAAGGAAGTAGTCCACAGACCAATCAAGTAGCACCACATGGTGCCTAGGTGGAAGACGTGTCCAGAAGATGCAGATGAGGAAAGTTGATAGGAAAGTGTGGATCAATTGGATCAAGACATGTGTCATATGCCCAGTCCACCAGGTTTGACTAGAGTAAAAAAGAGTTTAAAATTTCAAAAAGTTAGACAATAAATTTTTTAATATCATTTTTTTCCCTTCTGAACATGTAAGGTTGATTTGAATAAAATAGGTTTATATTATATAGTTTCAACTTTGGATAAAAAATGAAATTTTGTAATGAGCTTTGATACCACTGTAATGGGCACCTTGGAAATGCCCATGAATTGAACCAATTGCTGATAAAGATTCTAATGTTTTTGCATAGATTTAATTAACTACATATCAAACTCACTAATTACTCCAACATCATAAAATCAAATACATAACAAACTCTTCAACTCACTAATTACACCCAATCTACTTCTAGCTAGAAATGCATCCAAGCTGCTTATTAATGAGTTGATAGCAATGAATTCCAAGGGCCAAACCCCAAGGGAATGACATTTGGAATGCCATAAGAGAGGATAGACATCCTCTAATGCCAAGAACATATCTATAACTCACACATCCAAGTTCTTATCAAATATAATTCACAATAATTCGATGCTAAACAATGAAACTCCCACCTCTATTTATACTTTCCCTACACCCTTCTAGAAGGAAATCAAATATTAATTAATTTCAAGTACTAGAAGATTCCCCCTTCCAATAATTGATGCACTCTCTAGAAACTCCTCCCTTGCAATACAATAATTAATTGTGCTTCTAGAAAACTAAATTACTATAGGCTTCCCCCTTTCCAATAATTAATACACTCTAGAAGCTTCTCCCTTGTAATACAATAATTAATTAAATATAAAGTCACCTTTTAATTTTTAATTTATTTAATGACTTTATACAAAATTAATTTAATTTCCTCTTATGCTTCACTTAGCCTTTGGAGAATGCGAAGGCTAAGAACTCCACTTAGTTGCTAAAAGATGGGGATATTATAGTCCACCCTCCTTGAAATTGCTTGTCCTCAAGAAATCCAACAACACAATGAAATCCAAAAACACAATGAACTCCAAGCAACACCTGGATCCCAAATGAAGTAGTATGTGATATCCCTATGGACACTAAACCAACTACAAACTAGCATCATCAAGACCAATCGTATGTCTTGCAGCCTAGCACCCAAAACTTGTGCTGATGTTGTAGAAGTCAGAATATCACCAAAAGGTGGCTCCATAGAAGATCTATGAAATTTCTTCTTCCTAACCACTGCAACACAAAACCAAATCTTTGTAGATGGTGAAAAATAAGCACAACTCCATTCAGGTGAGTGATCGACAGCAACCTCAAACATCAAATTGTCATAAGACAATGTTGCATCCATGTTGAACATAGTACTATCCCAGATGTGAACATCAATACTTTGTTGATCTATAGTGTGATATGACTCTATCACTATATCACTCACATCATTAGCAATAACAAGTGTACTATCATCAAAGCACACATCTAAAACTGCATGCATATTGCTAAACTCCTTGTTGGATGGTTAAATTGACACAGAAGTGGTTGCTGATATGACAGTATCCTCGCATTCTCCTAATCCCACTATTGTTGCATTGGCATCTCCTAACAAAGCTTCATATGTGGAATTTTGACTCTACATATATAACTCAACACTAGATTGTGAATCAATAATACTAAAGCGTAAACCCACATCTATTGACTTTGGTGAAACACCCACATCACCAACATCGTAGCCGAGTGGATCTATACTTTTCTCGATGCCACTCGAGGAATCAATTACCTCCTGCACTATAGCAACATACAAATCATCAATATTGATGCCCATTTGTCTAGCCATAAGTTGCAACATCATATCCATTTTCCTATTTTCCTCCTATTGCATCATATCTATTCACCTATTCTTCTCTTGTTACATATGCTGCCACTCCTCTAATGTACCCAGTAACTGTCTGAACATCACATCCTAATATGGACTGATATACATTTTTTAAAACACTTTTCCCTTTATCCTACTATTCTAAATTCCCTATAAGACCTCCACATGCTGGTATGACTTTCACTTTGATACCACTGTAATGGGCAGCTCTGATACCACTATAATTGGAAACTCTGACACCACTAGAATGGTTTGTATGGTTTCAATAATGTTCCTGAAATTGTCAAAGATGCTCCTGAAAGGTTTTTACTCTGATACCACTACAATGGGCACCCTAGAAATGCTCATGAATTGAACCAACTGTTGATAAAGATTCTAATGTTTTTTGCATAGATTTAATTAAATACATAGCAAACTCACTAATTACTCCAACATCATAAAATCAAATACATAACAAACTCTTCAACTCACTAATTACACCCAATCTTCATATAGCTGGAAATATGTCCAAGTTGCATGTTAATGAGTTGATAGCAATGAATTCCAAGGGCCAAACCCCAAGGGAATGATGCCTAGAATGTCACAAGAGAGGATAGACATCCTCTAATGCCAAGAATAGATATGTAACTCACACAACCAAGTTCTTATCAAATGCAATTCACAATAATCCAATGCTAAACAATGAAGTTCCCACCTCTATTTATACTTTCCCTACACCCTTCTAGAAGGAAATCAAGTATTAATTAATTGCAAGTACTAGAAGCTTCCCCCTTCCAATAATTAATGCACTCTCTAGAAACTCCTCCCTTGCAATACAATAATTAATTATCCTTCTAGAAAATTAAACTACTAGTAGCTTCCCCTTTTCCAATAATTAATGCATTGTCTAGAAGCTTCTCCTTGCAATATGATAATAAATTGTGCTTCTAGAAAATTAAATTAATTAAATATAAAGTCTCCTTTTAATTTTAATTTATTTAATGACTTTATAAGAAATTAATTTAATCAATTTCTTATTTCTCCACTTAGCCTTTGGAGAATGTAAAGGCTAAGGACTCCATTGAGTACCTAAAAAGATGGGGACATTACAATTTTCCCTCCTTGAAATTGCTTGTCCTCAAGAAATCTAGCAACACAATGAACTCTAACTTCCACCTAGATCCCAATAGAAGTAGTATGTGACATTCCTATGGACATTAAACCAACTACAAACCAGCATTGTCAGGACCAACCACACGTCCTGCAACCTAGCACCCAAAACTTGTGTTGATGATGTAGAAGTCAGAATGCCACCAAAAGGAAACTTCATAGAAGATCTATGGAAACTCTTCTTCCCTGTATCCACCAACATAATATATATTGGACTGGAATCCTAATCATCACCAACGTGTGTTGAAAAAGATGAAGCTATAGGAAAATCATGTGCACTCATCCCAACTGTATCAATAATAGGTGTAGCTACCTGAAAATATATGGACATAGGAACAACACTAATTGTTGCAACAGAAAACTAAATTTGATCTGTAGTTGATGAAAACTTGTAATCATCAACATGTGTGCCATCATTAGAACAAACATCAACAACTACATGCATACTACTAAACTCCTTGTTGGATGGTATACTAACATAGAAGTGGCTGCTGATATGACAATATCCTCACATTCTTCCAATCCCACTATTACTACATCATCATCCCCTAACAAAGCCTCATATGTGGACTCCTAACTCTGCACACATGACTCAATGCTAGATTGTGAATCAATAATACTAGAGCATAAAACCACATCTATTGACTGCTAAAATATCCACATCACCAACATCATAGCTAGGTGGCTCTACACATGCCTCGGTCCCACCTAAGGAATCAAGTACCTCCTGCACTAAAGCAACATACAAATCATCAATATTGATGCCCATCTATCTAGCCATAAGCTGCAACATCATATCCATTCACCTATTCTACTCCTGTTGCATATGCTACCCCTCCTCTAATGTACCCAATAATTGTTTGAACATTACATCCTAATCTGGACCGATATACATTTTGTCAAACACTTTTTCCTCTATCTGGTTATCTCAAATTCCCTATAAGACCTCCATAGGATGGCAAGACTTAAAGCTCTGATACCACTATAATGGGCTCTACTTTGATACCACTATAATGTGCAGCTCTAGTGTAGCTTTGATACCACTATAATGGGCACCCTTGAAATGCCCAAGAACTGAACCAACTACTAAAAGAGATTTAAATGTCTTTGCATAGATTTTGAAACCATATAATGTGAACAAGAAGGAATTTAACATGAAGATTGAAACACTGCTGAAATAATATTAGTTCTCAAATACATAGCAATGAATTCCAAAGACCAAACCCCATGGGAATGACGTCTAGAATCTTACAAGAGAGGATTGATGTCGTCTAATGCCAACAAAAAATCTATAACTCACCTCCAAGATCTTACCAAATTCAATTAACAATCATTCGATGCTAAACAATGAAGCTCCCACCTCTATTTATACTTTCCCTACACCCTTCTAGAAGGAAATTCAATATTAATTAATTGCAAGTACTAGAAGCTCTCGCTTCCAATAATTAATGCACTCTCTAGCAACTCCTCCCTTGCAATACAATATTTAATTGTTCTTCTAGAAAATTAAATTACTAGAGGCTTCCCCCTTTCCAATAATTAATACAAACTCTAGAAGCTTCCCCCTTGCAATACAATAATTAATTAAATACAAAGTCACCTTTTAATTTTAAATTTATTTAATGAATTT
Source organism: Cupressus sempervirens (assembly GCA_028749045.1). NCBI lineage: Eukaryota > Viridiplantae > Streptophyta > Pinopsida > Cupressales > Cupressaceae > Cupressus > Cupressus sempervirens. Next base: position 770,520,457 of record CM053790.1, on the reverse strand, counting down.
ATGGGAAATTAATTTAATTTCCTCTTATGCTCCACTTAGCCTTTGGAGAACATGAAGGCTAATAACCCCACTTAGTTGCTAAAAGATGGGGACATTACAATTTTTTGCAAAATTAAATGGATCTTGAACCTATTTTGGAACTTGGTTTTCAAATGGTTTCCTTGATTATTTTTCTTAAGAAAGTATAGGCTTATCATATATCGATGAAAAGAACTCATAGTATATTTCTCCAATTTTTGATTAGTTTCTATAGAGGTGTAAGTGGGTGGAAGTTATGTTGGGTTTTTCCAGAGGTGCTTCTTATCCAACTTTGTTCTAGTATGGGTAGTTCAGAACTAGTTTTTGGCCAAATAGTGAAATGGGTAGGTGCCAAACTTTGAGAGGTTTATTTTAGCAGCATCATTTTTCCTCCAAATCAGTTTGGTAGAGGTTTTGGAAAATTTTGATGTCAAATCTAATAGTTTATAAAAAAGGGTTTTTTCTCATCATTCTTGGAGATATTTTCAGAGTTTGTTGGGCATAATGATGGGATTTGATCCAATTTTTGGTTCTAGAGAGAAGAAAGAGGCTTTGTAATAGTATTGGAGGGATATTCAAGTGGACAAGTGCCAATTTCAGATCAAATCTAGGATTCCTTCCTCATCTATATATTTCTTTCTTCTTTCATTGTACTAGGTTGGTTCCCAAAGTTTTGAGCAAGTTCTCAATTGGGTTTCCACTATTCTTTCAACATTTATCTCTTGTATGAAAAACAATAATGAAGTACATAGAGTATATTTCTAATCTATTTGGTGTTTTATGAGACTTTCATTCATCTTTAATGTACTTTTTAAAAAGGAATGAATACAAAGAACATCAAATTACTTAGTTTCATTCTGAGTCTTGTCTCCTATCTTTGCTATTTGTAACCTTTTGTCGTTTGTGGCCAAATATTATAGATCTACTTGCAATTAATTTTGGGATGTATGTGTAGATGTATTTTTCCCTTAGTTCAAAGAATCATGCAAATTCTTGATACATCTTGACAGGGTTGTGAATTTTATGAGAAGGATATTTGATGAGTATGGTGTTTAGATTAAACATAGATGTCTAGTTTATAAAGTAGATGGATAGATCACCAATACCTAATGTATGTCATGATTTGTGGAATATCTAATGGATAGGGAATTGATCAGCTACATAATCAACTTCATTTTTTATTTCATATGTGAATTACGTTGATTCAAAATCAAATATCAATTATCCATTTTCCCTTTCTACTTAAGAGTTGAAAGGATACCCTCACTCATCTTGTGGATTTCATGGTTTTTGTAACTTTCTATTGCATACCTTTGTTATTACACAAGTATAGAATCAATAAGGGTTTAATATGCTTTGTATAGATTTGAATGTATGCTTTGAACTGGTACCATATGAATAAATCTAAAGGTCTACCCACTTAGGTTTTGCAGAGCATAAAGAAAAGTAGTTCAGCCTTATAGTTGGCTTGAGTTCTAGACAAATTGTGTTCATCATAGGAGATAGCTTCCCTTAGATGCAATCTTGTCTTGGCTACCTGGTAGTTGAAATCTCTATTAAATTAGGAGCCAACAATCTCAATTTGTCTTGATCTTTGGGAAGATCTCTTAAGCTTCAGGAGTTTATCACAACTTCATTTTCATTTCAAATTCTCTTTAATTAGTTCATTAGATTTCATATTTATCAATTCCTTTCAAAATTAAACATTTAAAAATGAATATAGGATGTAAAACCCACTTCCTCTCCCATGCAAGTGGCATGATTTAGACCAACAACATCCAAATTGCAATGCGATTTTGTCACTACAACTATAAAACATAACATAATTTTAATTTTTTGTAATGTGCATTATATGTGCCAATATAATATGAAAATAATTGAAATTATATAATATCCCTTTATAACCTGCAGTCTCTAGCCTTCCCCGTGTAAGAATTTTCCTTAGGGAAAAATCACCCAAGGCCAAGAAACTCAACAACTAGTACAAAATAGACCAATAGAGTATGATCAGAATAACAATATGAAATTCAATTGATGTTTTTGATGTCCAAGTACAATAGGAGTACCTGAATATAAAGGCCTCTAGAATGCTTCTAGAATGACTAAGAGTTAGCAATATGATAAGCCTCAGAACTAAGCACATGTCCACCAAGAGTGGATCATCCTCCATTGAGTATAGGAGTTAGTGTGATGATGAGAGGATAAGCCTATAAAGGTGTGTCACATAAAATTATGTTGTAGACACCATGTTCTTAATTAAGAGTGTGAACAACTATGTTGTCATCATGACAACTCAGTTGATTATGCAAACTCCAGTGTTGTAGACATCATGTGCTATATTAGAGTTTCTTACTCCTATGTTGTCAACATGTCAACTCATATGAGTACGCAAAGTCCTAAGTGTCTAACCTAATAAATAATAAAATAATGCATTTATCCTAAGTAAAATTAGTAAAGTGTAAATAATAATTATTTACACTAACACCCCCCCTTAAGTGCAACTCATGGGTATGCACTTAAGCTCACAAAAGATATGATGAAATGCATAATGGGTCCAAGCTACTATGCCATGTTAGGTACCCAAGCACAAATGAAATGTTGTACATACAATGCAATGCAAGAAAATGCAATGAAATCTATCTAAAAACATAGAAAGAGGGAAAACCTCATGGGAAAAACCCTCCCCCAAAAATAGAGATAAGTACAATAAGGAAAGATGCATAAATGGATGGAGTAATCAAGACCCCTCCATTATGACATACATCATGCATATACAATAGAGAATGCCTCCATGAAATCCCCCCCTTAGTGAAGGATCTCATAATGATAAGTGCTTGAAGACAAAAGAAAATCCAATGCCGACAAACAACATTTCTCCCTTTAGGAAGAAGATACACCAAGTGTAGGTGCAAGTATGCTTCCCATTGTGGATAGGAAGATGGAAGAGTGTCATGACCCCTCCTAAAAGGGAATCCTATAACTGAATAAAATATATATCAAATATTCACACAAGAAACATTATTAAAAACTATGTAGATAAATATCTATAGTCCATTTATTCTATGTAATTATTTATATCATTCATAATATTATAAATTTATATGATTCCTAATAATAATGATTATTATTAATAGACATTAATAAATAATTATTATTATGTAATATACATATATTAATATAAATGCCTAACCGATGGCATCTATATTATAAATAAAATTAACAAACATAATATAGAAAAACATAACAACCTAACCAAACAATGCATATAATTACTAAACAAGATTTTAAACAAACCTATAAAATTTCATTACCCATAACACAAAGGACATGTCATTGAAAGACACATCTTCTCATCACCAAGCCAATGATATTTATGGGAGTCAAAAAGGACCAAGAAGGGGGATAGCATGAATAAATCATTCACAACAAAATACGTGGAGCATCATTGAATAAGGAGTTACAAACTCACAGGTCAAGTTCAAATCAACATAAATACAAGGTCATCAAAGCTAGGTTTCACATTGGGAAATAGACATGGAGGAAGTTGAGAAGTATACCCAACACGTGGAAAGGCCGTGGAGTATATTGTATGAAATGGACCAAAATATTGAGGGATTAAGGAGGGTATAGTTAACATAAAACCATGAATGACATAATACATTCCAATCATAGTCAAACATGGGAGAAAAGTGTGATAAAACTGATATCAAGGTGGTACAAAGACCTTTAGTAAGAATCCACATTGGGTTCTAAAAATGCTAGTGCTCATATGAAAAGGGATTGGTATGTGATAATACCTTCATTAGGTGTATGCATATACAAATTCGAGGAATAAATAAAGTTTAGGAAAGGATCAAGGTTATCGATAAGGAAGAAATATTAAAGTTGGTTTATGAAAGGGGTATAAACTATTAATAAGAGAGGAGTATAAAGTTGATATAAAATTAGGAGAGATTCCTAATTATAAATATATTTTATCTTACACACAAGTTATACGTACATACATACATACATACATACATACATACATACATACATATATGTATGTATGTATGTATGTATGTATGTATATTTCAGGAGTGAATCAAAAGAGAAATTCAATATATTTCCAACTGTAGAATAATCCTTGAAGGTATTCATAAGGTCTTAAATTGAAACCAAGAGAAATTTGAGGTATAACCCTAGACAGGACATTACAAGTGGTATCAGTGCATCTTTCTTGCTAGCTTGTGGAAAGTAGTTAATGCAAAAACACCAAAGGGATTAGAGAGCATTAGAAAGGGAAAGAAGGAAACATTCCACCAAAATGAACAATCAAATAAGTAAAGAGTTAAAATCTTTCATGTAACAAATGAATCAAACTACTCAAGTGCTCGTGGAACAATCTGAAAGATATGCTCAAGCTATAACTGAGCAAAGTGAAACAAATTGACTCCTCTTAGAAGCCCTTCATAATATAAACAAAAATGGGGGAGATACAAATTATCACCAATCTAAGGATGATGATCAGCTACGTACACCAAAATTAGAGCATAGACCCATGAGACCCCCTTTCCTACCTAGAGAAGAACAAGAAGAGGAGGACGGGTTAAATGAAGTAAATAATATAAATGTCATTATAAATGATTATTCTAAAATTGATCCTGAACTTATGAGGGAGATACCATTTAAAGATTATTGTGATGCTCAAAGGAAGTCACTATCTAATAGAAGGAGACAGATACATCAAGAGAAGGGGCTAAGAGAAGAGATAAATAAAGTGAGTCTTCCAAAATTTGATTGATCAGTAAAAACTACAACACACTCATGGGTATAACTATTGGGTACATATCTTTCCTTAAATTCTATGACAGAAAGAGGTGCTATTCAATTTGTTTTTCTTCATGTAAGAGGAGTAGCACAAGATTGATGGCAACATGGATTTAACAACCAAGGACATAACCAAATTAAGAGTTATGATTAATTCACCCAAAAATCATAAAGTGATTTGACCAAATAGACTTAGAATGGTACTTCAAAAGATTGACCCAACTTAGACAGGAGGGATCAGTGATAAAATTTGCTAGGAAATTTGAAAGGTTATCAGCCATGGTACCTAAAATATCACAAGAGAGATTCACTTATTTATTTATAGATGGATTGAAGGAATCAATCAAGAGTGTAGTGGGAGCACATGAACCAAAAAAATTAGAAGATACCATCCAAAAGGCATTGAAATTTGATACCCATCTATTAAAAGATAGGTTCAAGAACCATGCATTGAGCACACATTCCAAGCATTATGAAAAAGAAAGAAAGCACTCCAAGGAATTTTAGAAAAATGAGTTATGTTAACATTACAAGGAACCATGGGAACATGGCCATAAATGCAAAAGAGAGCTCAAAAGCTATCATGACAAACTAAAAAGACAAAATTTATGATTTCATTGCAAGGAAAGTTGGGAACCAGGACACATATGTGGAAAGAGAGGCCAAGTTCAAAAAATGGATGCCACACCTGATGAGGAAATAAAGGGAAGGATGAACAAGAGCCCTAAATCAAGAGAATAATGAAGATACGAAGGGCCGACAAGAACTAGACGAGCTGCAATTTTAGTGATCATTCAATAGAAAAAGTAAAATTTGATCCAAAGTTTAATTTTTGCTACCATTAAGGCCGAGAGGGCCAAATTTTTTCTCTCGGGCTTAGGTAAGATATTTAAGAAGGAAAATAATATTCATCTAAGTAGATCACCTTGATGGATGCTGAAGTGCTGCCATCAAGGCCAAGAGGGCTAAAGTTTCACTTTTGGGCTTAGATTGGGAAAAGAAAAATAAAGATGGACATCTAGGTAGACCACCTTGACAGAATAATAAAATATTTCCATCATGGCCAAGGGTGCCAAAGTTTCACTTTTGGGCTTAGATTGGTTAAGAAAAAATTGACATCATGTCAACTTAATTCAGTTAAGAATCTGCCAAGTAGACCACCTCATTGGATGATTGATGTCTTCTATATAGGCCAAGGGGGGTAAAGTTTTTCTCTTGGGTTTGGTAGGATATTGGTTTAGTACTAATTTATCATGACTCATCTTTTCTTTAGAGATATTATATATATGTGCATGCTAATGCTTATTTGTTCTTACAATATTCATGATCAATAAAATATACTAGGGAAATATATTTTGTAAATCAATTCCTTTCCTCTATTTCATTGTGAGAGATAAAAAATCAATAAAGAATGTATGATGTGCCTACATCGTGTTTGCTTTGTGTTTTTGTCTATCTCCATTGTGTATACTTTATGTCTTCATGCATTCATTTGAATACCTTGTGTTTCTTCATGTTTTAATTTGTTAAAGATATATAACTAACAAATCTTTTAAGTCTTTTGTGTGCAGATATATTTTGTGTCTATGAAGGAGTTTGTGTATTTCTTGAGGACAAGCAATTTTGAGAAGGGGTGACTCCCTCCTAAAAGGGAATCCTATAACTGAATAAAATTATATAATAATAATGAATAAAATATATATCAAATATTCACACAAGAAACATTATTAACAACTATGTAGATAAATATCTATAGTCCATTTATTCTATGTAATTATTTATACCATTCATAATATTATAAATTTATATTATTCCTAATAATAATGATTATTAATAATATACATACATTAATATATATGCCTAACCGATGGTATCTACATTATAAATATTTAAATATAAACTTAACAAACATAATACAAAAAAACATACCAACCTAACCAAATCAATGTATATAATTAATAAACAAGATATTAAACAAACTGATAACATTTCATTACCCATAACACAAAGGGCATGTCATCAAAAGAAATATATTCTCATCACCAAGCAAGTAGTATTTATGGGAGTCATAAAGGACCAAGAGGGTGGATAGCATGGATAAATCATTCACAACAAAATATGTGGAGAATCACTGAATAAGGAGTTACGAACTCACTGGTCAGGTTTAAGTCAACATAAATACATGGTCATCATAGCTAGGTTTCACGTGGGGAAGCAGATGTGGAGGAAGTCGAGGAGTATATCCAACACATGGAAAGGCCCTGGAGTATATCGTATGACATGGACCAAAAAACTAAGGGATTAAGGAGGGTATGATTCAGCATCAAACCATGAATGACATAATACATTCCAGTCATAGTCAAACATGGGAGAAAACTGTGACAGGATTGGTATTGAGGTGATACAAAGACCTTTATAAAAAACTTGCATTAGGTTCTGAAAATGTCAACACTCATATGAAAAGGGATTGGTATGTGATAATACCTTCATTAAGTGTATGCATATAAAAATTCAAGGAATAAATATAGTTTAGGAAAGGGTCAAGGCTATCGATAGGGAAGAAATATTAAAGTTGATTTATCAAAGGGGGATAAAATTATTTATAAGAGAGGAGTAGAAAGTTGTAATACAATTAGGAGAGATTCCTAATTATAAATATATTTTATCTTACACACAAGTTATATATATATATATATATATATATATATATATATATATATATATATATATATATATATATATGTCAAGAGTGAATCAAAAGACAAATTCAATATATTTCCAACTTTAGAAAAATCCTTGAAGTTATTCATAAGGTCTTAAATTGAAACTAAGAGCAATTTGAGGTGTAACCCTAGATGGGACATTACAAAGAGGGATCTAGATGTAGTATGATGTGGATGTTGCCTCTAAAGTTTTCTCATATGTTGACAAGTCCTTGAGGAATGTAGATTCCATGAACCAATCCGGTGAATGCCCCAAAGAAGGTGAAAAACAAGGTAACATATCCATGTATGAAACTGAATCAAACTCCAAAGACAATGAAGCATCCTAATAGGAAGATGTAGGAAGAGAAGTAATGTCACCTCCCCTCAATGATGAATGGACACGCATGATAGAAGCTCCTTGATGAATGAAGAAGCTACACCATGAAAGTTGAATGAAGTTCCTTCTTGTAAGAAGAAATGGTGCCATAGGTATAGTAGAGAATGCTCTCAAACTAGTAGGAAGAATTCTAAGAAGATATGATGTCTGAGGAAACTGGAATACAATCTCCAAAGACTAATATGTCTCCTCTAAAGTGAAAGAGTCCTTCTCCAACTGTTGTAAAGAAATGTCCATAATCAAGCCAGTCTTGAAAGAAAGCTCAAGTAGTTGAGGGTCAAAGTGTGCCCTCACAAAAAGTGAAGAACTATGTCATCAATGATGTCTCCCACATCTTTAATGTCAAGCTCTACAAATAGTCCTACAATGTCTGGAAGGAATTCATCCCATGAAGCCAAAGTAGGAAGGCATGGTATTTTTAGTTGCACTGAATCATGAGCATTTGTGGCTAGAACTAGATTAGTAGAAGCAACAGGAGCAACAAGAGGTATGATCTCAACTGGAGGTGAAGGTACCATAACTGGAGTGACTGAAGATAGAATGTCTTTTGGAAATGGAGGAATTGAAGGATCTCCATATACTTTCCAAAGAGCCATCCAAATGTCATAAGGATCATTGAACTTGTCAATGAATTTAAAGCACTCAACATTGAAACTAAAATAAATGAGGTCCTTAATTATTTTGATAGGTATTGGATCATCAGAGGGTAGTTATTTGGAATATAGATAAGGAAATACTTCCTTATGCTCTCTTCTTAGATGATCAATTATCAAGGCACTCCATTTCTAATAGTTCCTCTTTTTCAACCTCAGTCTAACACAAAACTAACATGTAAAACAAAACTCCATGAGATCAATAAATATTTGCACCCCCAAAAATTCAAAAATAATCAATGAACCCCCCTTAATGTATGATTTTGGCACTTTATACTTAGTGCGATTACAATGGGCCACTTGTCAATTTAGGCCTTAATGGACTTATGATTTTGCTATTTACAATCTCCTCTTGTAGTTCAAATGTAGAACTTAGCAATGTTTCTTAGAAATACAACAATTTTGAAGCAATACAATGCAAAGAAAGGACCTATTTTTGAAAGTGGTCTTTTTGTCCACACAGGCCTATAATCTGATTGTAGACCTGGAAAGTAGAGAAAAAATTATACACTTTTAAAAAAAAATAAAAAGCTTTTGAAGTTGTAAAATATAGGAATTGATAGGTACAATCAACAAAAACTACAATTTTTGACAAATCCATGCACCAAAACTAGAAAATAATAGCACTACTAGAAAATTTAGGAAATTCTAGCCAAAATAAAAAAATTGCACCTGATTTGGAGTTCGACTAACTGAGATATGGCCTCTTGAGGTCTGACTATCAAATCAAAATTGAATCTAGAGAGGGGTCTAATTAGAAAATTGCAAGGTTAAATTTGACATCCAAATAGTTTTCACAATAGTGCAATCTAGCCTACTAGTGATGGTCAAATGATTGTCAAATTTAAGATAGTGATCAGCCGATGTCAGCAAAAAATAGTCTCCCTGCTGATGTGACAAGTATGGATTATATGAATTGTATGGCTAGGTACAATTTTTGATGTCACTAATGATGTTATTGCTTATGTGGCAATGATGTATCAATACACATGGTTTCTATCTAACATGTCTGCTTGCTGATTTGGTAGTGCTACGTAGGCTCTGAGCACTTGTTGACATCGACAGTCATGGTGTTGACTGGCTCTATTTGACATGTCATTGTCCACATGTTAAGGTGTGAAGGATGCCCTATGGCGTGATTAGAGTCTATCGTAGGTGCCAAAAATTTTTGGCAAGCACCAAAGTTGGTAAAAGCCTAGTGACCGATGTTTGATCGTCAGTGCTTGGGAGTGTAGGATGTTGTCAAAAGGGGAAATGAATGGGCTAATGGAAAACCTTTGGCCAGTGGGCACATTTTTAGTCCCACATGCCCAATGCAGTTGAGCGTTGGGTAGTGTGAAAGGAAAAGCCCACAAGGGTTAAAAGAAAAGAGGTCGCTGGGGTTGTGTGAAGTTCAGGCTATGTTGAGTGGTAACGGTTGGGTTTGATGTAGTTTGCCACGATTATGAGCTCACCAAGATTTGGAAGTAATATGTTTTATTAATAAAATATTCTATGTAGGGGCCGAGATTTGACCACCCAGTTCTTGCAAAAATTATTCTCTACAATTTTTTTTTGAAAAAATAATTTGACAAATACAATAAATGTAAAGAAAATAAAATGATAGATCTGAAACAATAAATTTTCATATCTAATTGATCATACTAAATTTGAAAATTGGGCCTTCGGGTGCCGATTTGCAAAAAGCTAATTTGCCTCAATTTGACTATTGCCCAATATAGGCAAATTTATAGTCAAAATTCACTAAATTGATGCTTTGGATATAATGATGAGGTCCTCTTTGGCTCAAGATGCTCCTAGTGATTGCAGAATGTCAGATTGATTAAGTGGCCCTTTGAGGGGTAAAGCAAGAATGGTCTCTAATGCAGGGGTGCTCCCTTTAATACAATAAACTCATAATAGAAGCAAAGAAACAACAACAAATGTGAGAACAAAATATGGAATTCTTATTTGTGCCAAAAATATGAAATTACAGAATTCATAAGTACAATATGCTAACCCACATGGGCACCTTCAGTACAATAATTTGCAAGACAAGTTGTGAACTATCACCCAGAGTTGTCTTAGACAATGTTTGGGCCTTTGTTAAATAGGCAATTTTATGCCACTCAAGAAGGTTCTAGATGCTCAAATCTAATACCTAGGGCTGATAGACCCTAACAAAACATATAGAGTCAGCCAAATACATCTTTGACAATTATTTTAGAAGTTTCAGGAAGCCCAACCTCAATAGGTAATAACTCACAAACCAATCACTTTTTAGAAATGCCTCCTCCTAATCTACAAGCTCCAAACCACATTACTACCCTTTTGTTGAGTTTTGGAATCTCATCCAAGTAGTCTAAGGCCTCCAACAGGGAGCCTAACGATTTTTCTTCAAATTGTTCCACCAAAAATCTACAATAACTTCTCTGATACTTAAGTTGGAGCAATGATATTTTTATGGTAGGATTATATCTCTAAAATGAACCTTCTTGTAGAAAATGAGAACATTCCAAGCTCATATGACAAACTTACTAAAAATAGCAAGTTCCCATAAATAGTAACCACCCTGTCTATTAGTCCTTATTAAAATAGAAAAGACTAAAAATAAATTTTTTTGGGTGATGCAACATTGCTCTTACACCCAGGATGCTCCTGCATCACACACTCCGGGTAATTTGAGAAGTGACCTTGTCACATCTTAGGTGTTCATAGGAAAACCAAGAAAGTTAACCTCCTTCTTTGCTAGCCATGATGAATCCTCAACTGGCCTCCCTTTCCATTTGACCAAATATTCCTAATAAGTTCCATTTCTGGTACTTTTACCAATATGACTGTCTAATATCTCCTCAATCTCTTGTGTAGCTGAATTAGCTACTGGAATACTCCACTGTGCTTTTGTAACTTCATCTCCATCACCTCCTTCATAATACTTTGTCAAATCTAAAATATTAAATACTAGTGAAGTATTCAATTCAGTAGGCAACTCCACTTCATATGCATTTTCAGAATCATTCCTTTTCACTATCTTGCATGATCCAAACTTCTTCACCTTTTGCATATTATATGTACCCACTAGAAAACACTCCTTTCTCAAATGAACCATGACTTCATCTCTAATGTGAAATTCTTTATATCTCCTTTTCACATCTACCTTAGCATTATACCATGTATTCATGTTTATGATGTTCTTCCTTACCTCCTCATGGATGTTCTTCAAATGTTCAGCAAAATTTTCTTCTTCAACACTACTTATCTCTCCTTTATCCAACTACCTCAATTCATAAGCATTTCTAGGACTACTCCCATATACAATCTAGAATGGTGATTTAACAGTACTCATATTGAAAAAAATATTATATGCAAATTCTTCCTATGGTAAAATCATATCCCATCCTTTGGGTTTATCTCCAACCAAGAATCTTAGCAAGTTTCCCAAACTAAGATTCACATCTTCTGTCTATCCATCAGTCTATGGATGATGTGATGAAGTAAAATTCAAATCTATCTTCAACTTCTTCAACAATGTATGCAAAAATACCCAAAAAATTTGGTATCTCGATTTGAAACTATACTCTTCGAAAGACCATGTAATCTCACCACTTCTCTAAAAAATAACTCTGCTACATGAAAAACATCACTAGTCTTCTTGCAAGGAATAAAATATGCCATCTTTGAAAGCCTGTTAACCACCACAAAAAAAGAATCATACCCACATTATGTCCTTGGTAATTCAAGAACAAAATCCATGTTGACATCCTCCCATGGCTTCTCTGGTATAGGTAATGGTTGATACAAACTTGTATTTTGCTTCATTCCTTTCACCATCTTACATACTTGGCAACTTTGTACAAACTTCATCACATCTTGCTGTAATCGATGCCAGTAATAATTTTTAGCAACTAAAGCTATAATTTGATCTTTGCCAAAATGTCCAACCAATCCTCCACTATGCTTCTCCTTGATGAGGTTCTATCTCATTGAACTTATAGGAATGCACAACTAGCTTCCTTTGAACAACATATTATCTTGGATCATATAATCCAACCACTTTGTCCTACAAAGTACCGAGTTCCTTGAACCCACCTACCTATATGTGCATTTTATCATCAAAAGTTTTCTTCTACCAAGAGTATTTGCAACTTTGTTAGACTTCCCACTCCTCTATTTCAAAAAAAAAGTATAACTTTGCAAAAACTCAACTCACTTTAAATGCCTTTGGTTCAATTTTCCTTGACTATTCAAATATTGCAAAGCTTGATGATAGTGTCTCCACTTCTTCAATGCTTGAACTATAACATAACATTACTGATCATAAATAGAATATTTTATTTTTGCATCATTCAACTTCTCATTGAAATAAGCAATAGGTCTACCTTCTTGACTCAAAACAACTCCTATTGCAATACCACTAGTATCACAGTCTACTTGAAACACCTTGTTAAAATTAGGAAGTGCAAAAATAGGTTGCTTAGTAACTTTTTGTTTCAATAAATTAAAACTCTTATCTACTCCTACAGTCCACTTAAACTCTTTCCTATCTCCTCTCATTGTTTTAGTCAAGGGTCCACAAATACTACTAAGACTTCTTATTAAATTTCTCTAAAATATAGCCAGTCCATGAAAAGATCTTACCTCTATCACACTGCTTGGAACATGCCATTTGAGGATAGCCTTCACTTTCTCTGGGTCCATTTTCAGACCTTCTCTTGAGAGTACAAATCCTAGATACACCAACTCTTTCTTTGCAAAACTGCACTTCTTTAGGTTTATCAACAACTTTTCTTCCTATTGGTGTTTTGAAACAAGTAAGGTTTCAAATTACCCTGATGAGAATAAGGTATATCTAGGGGCAGTTAACTCCCATTTTTGACATACCTCTTTAGACACTGGGCCAACTATAACGCTAGACCCTTCTTCTACTTTAGGCTTTACAAGACCTAGGTGGGTAGACTTATAGATTCTTTATATGGTACCAGTTGTCAAAGCATACACTAAATCTAATACAATGTAGATAAAACCCTTACTTCTCCTATACCTATGCAATAACAAAGATCTAAAATAGCTAAGTGCAAGACAATGCAATTCATAAGTTGAGTGAGGGCATCCTTTTTAGCTCTTCAACATGAAAGGGAAATACATTTGATTAATGATATTGAATATCAACAAAAACCCCAAATATGCAGCAGTAAGAATAAATGATCTTGTAGCTAATCAGTGCCTTATCTATTGGGCAATTCCATGAATTAAACACATACATCTGTAATATCAACGATTTATTCCATACATCAAAATATCAAATCTATCTAATCACCTTGTGAATCAGAGCTTGGTGTTCATAAAGACCTCATTCTTATGAAGTATCCTTCTCAAAATAACTAGCAATCCTATCAAACACATCAAGCATTTACTTGGCCCTTTGTTCCAACAGCAAAACATATCTAACATACAACCTTAAAGGGATGCAAATGAGTCTCAATTCTTTGTTCCTACACCGCATAAGACTATAGATTACTAAGATAAGAGTTGAGAATCAGAATGAAACTAAAAAAATTCTTGCTTATTTGTACTTTTTTTTTTGAAATAATACATTTAGATGCATGAAATCAAAACATAAATACACCTAATAGATTTGAACTATCTATATTATCTTCACTACTGCTATTATACAAGAGAAAATATGTTGAAGAATAATGATGGAATCACAATTTTGGATCCAGCAAATTGGTCTCACACTGAAAATTGCCAACCCCTACAATGGATGAGAAAGAAGAAGATATAGACAAGGAGTGAATTTCTGGATTTGATCTGAAGATGACATGTGTCCACTTGAAATTCCATCCTCTACTATTGTGAAACCTCTTTTATCTCTCTATCTATTTGATCAAATTTAGTTTTCATCATTATCCTATAAGAAACTTAAAAATATCTCTACTAAATGATGAAAACCATTCTATTTGCCAAAATATCTAACTTGCATCATGAAATGCTGGTAAAAATTTGGGTTTAAACTAATTTGAAGGTGACCAAAATTGACCCCAATTGCATTTTTGCTATGTTTTACCAAGCCTGTAACTATGTTTTCAATTTTCCCTCATTTCACTAAGAAGGCCCAAATTTTACATTTTTGCCTATAACTTGAAACAGTGGTTCCCTATGTGAAAACAAACCTCATAATCAGAAAGTTCATATTCTCTTGGTTTTGGCGATACATAATATGCCTATAGTAGCTTACTAGAAACTCCCAAAATCTCATTTTGAAAAATATGCCCCCCTGTTATGAATCTCTAGCCTGCAACTTATTTTTCAAAAATTTAAAATATTCTAAAGTTCATACTTTAGAATATAACCTTTGTAGATTTAAAAAATTTCTGAATATGCCCCTTTTGAGAAAGCAATTAAAATTATTTTTTATCATTTTCAATTTTTTCCCACCATGCATTCTAGGTCAACCTACTTTGACCAAGCTACCACATGGAAGCACCTAATTGGTTGGATTGTTGCACAATCAATTGCCATCGAGTGGCACATGGCACCCTTTGATTGGCCCACTCGATGCCACCATGTGGCAACTCCTCATTGGCTCTCAAATCATCTAGTCAACACTCTGCTATTGATCTATTAGCACCTCACCTATGACCGCCATGTCACTGCCATGTGGCACATTACTACTAGTTTGGGGTCACTCCTCCCACATCACCATGGATGGGACCCACTACCACCTGGCAGCTTAGCGCTTCCCTATTTTGCTTAAACCTCACACATCTCTACAAAGTGGGGAAGTGCTAATTGTCAGATGTGGCCATGTGTCAAAATATGGAGCATTTGCCTTGAATTTGACACATCACTACTTCTAGGAATCCGTTGCCACATGTATTTCAATGACTGGTTCTTGGGTTTCCATGTCAGCATGAAATCATCTTCCTTTGGCGAGCATTTTCTCAATCAAAATTTTTCATCTTCGTTCCAAGGTGGCTAGGGTCCATGGGTCCCACCAAGCATTTTTTTTGCCTTTGAAAAGGCTCGTCCTTTGAAGACAACTTCATATTATGTGAAGTTATATTTAAACACTTGAAGGAGCCACATCGTAATGAATGTGGGACAAAGTTCTTATATCATTTTACCTTTGATTGCGAGTTTTGATTAGATGTCCAGAGCATGAATCCATGAAATCCTCATGCCTCTCTTGCCACTTTGGATTCTTGGAATGCTTTTTGTAGATGGTAAAACAAATACAAATTCACCATCTCTCCAAACTTCTCAAACGTTTTGGACCTCCTCCCTACATGGAGTTCTAACTACGAATTTCTCTTCTTGCGATTACTTTTGGCGTGGAGATTTCCTCCTTTACCTGCGAGGTGATCTTCCTTTGATTGGTAGCTTCTTCTTCACATGCCGTAGCTTTGATCTTCTCTTTCAATGTATGTCCCCTACCCCTTTTCTTGAGGGTGGGCATCCTTCCTTCCTCTAGTAGCTTGGTCTTCGGCTCTGCCCTCTTCTCCACTTGTTTGCTAATTTTTACCTCTCCAATGTGGGTTTTTTTATTGCTATGGCATCTTCTTATCTATTGCCACCTCCAAATATGTTGTTGCTTCCCCTTATGCATTTTCCTCTACCTTACAAAAAATGCACTTTTGCATCCCAAATAAATTTAGGTGCAATATCTACATGATTTGTTCGAAAAATGCCAGTTAATTGTCATATCCTCAAATGGTGGTATCTTGTTTTGTACAACTAGTAACCAGCACTTCAATTATCAGCTCTTGAAATGCTGAAAAATTGAAACACTTACCATCTAATGTGCTACTTTATGTCTTTCTCTATTTTGTCTTTCAATGCTAGCTCTATTCTAGTTTGGGTATATATCAAAGGGACATGCTCAGATTAAGCATCCTTCCACTTATTTTTTAGGGGATGGGCATGCTTTCAATTTTGAGTAGTAGAAGGTGGTTGCTCATGAAGGAGAGAAATTACATTTCTTTGAAATCTTTTAGTAGGGCCAAGCCCTGGGGTAGGTTTCACCTTTCCACTCAATTCCTAATGTTATAAAATTGACTATAGAATCATGCTAGCCATATAAGATATATTTTGAAATAAAGAGTGAATTATTGTTTCTTCATGTTAGTAAAAGGTTGAAATTTCAAATTCATATGCACTTCAAAGTAACTATATGATTATAACCAATTATAATACTTTGAAAACCTTCAAATCTTGCAATTCTAATTATTCTGATGCATATTAGTTGGGGCCCCAAAGCAGGTTTGACTAATTTTTTTCATTTTTGAACAACTGATATTGCAAAGTAATCCATTGATAAATTTGATACTGATTAAACTCAAAATTGAGCACTAATTGATCATTAAAACTTATTTTATCTTTTATTTGCAAACTATGAATTTCTGCCAGGAGGTCCTTTGACTAGCTTTAAAAACTAATCAAAACATTTGACTAGGCTCTGAAGCCATAAAAACTAATTCTTTGTTCCACAATCTCTTACCTTGTCAAATTTCATCTCATGATGAGTTCTTAGTCAAAAGATATTGATTGTCAAAGTTGCCCTCTTAGAACTGTCTCCAAGCAAACATGTTAGAAAACCATAAATTGCATTGGGATTTGGCTTGGAAAACTAGGCAAACTAATACTTGGGAAAATGAAAATTGGTACGTTGGTTCACTGTCATGAGGAAAGTATAAATCTTTGATTTGGGCTCATGATGACTAACAAGATGCATTTGGTGAATGGTCAAAGTGGGCTACTCAAATTTGCAGACTGGAAACATCGACAAAAAAGTGGTGTTTGCAAACAGAATGGACTTGGGAAAGTGTGGAGACAGATTCGTCAAGGTTTACAAACTAGCACACTTGAAGTATTTTTAGAGTAAAAAACAAAAATACAATCCATTTAATCTCACCTATAATTTATTTCAAGATATGACATCACAAATAGGGGTACTGACAACTCTACACTTCTTGACACCAGTAAAAAGTTACAAATTGCATTTGGAATCATGTTCGAAAACTGATCAAATAGATTTTTCATAAGCTCAAAATTGAAATATGGAAAGCATTTGACCACTCGAATTAAATGAAATATGAATTTTAGCATTTCAGTCAACTAGGTAGAATTTATAACAAGTCAAACAGGGCCTTCTAGAATTCATAACAATTTGCATCAGCATGACAACAATAAAAGAGCAAATTTGAGGGATTCAAAATCAAGTCAAAGAGATTCAAAACAACTTGAAATATGAAACATAGGTTCTTTGGTATGGAAACTAAACACTCCCAAAGTGGAAAATCATGAAACATTATTGGGTGCAAGATATTGGATTGTAAACACAACCTCTTGTCCCTGTTTGATACTTAGGAAAAAATGTAGATTTGGACATTGCTCAAAACAAGTCTTCCCAGAATGGCTCAGAATGAAAATTTATCATTATGGAGCACATAGAAGTATTGAATGAAAGGTGTTAGAAAAATTAAACACTTCTTAGGATTCAAATGAACGGTCGGGTACGTATGCATCAAAAAGCATTTATAAAGCTTGATTTTTCAATGGTACTCAAAATTGGGGCTTCAATTTTGAGTTCTAACACTTTCCTCAATTTATCAAACACCTTGTGAATATGAATCAAATGATCCTCCAATTTCTTACTAAAGATCAATATATCATCTAGGTAAACAATGAAAAACTTACCCAGAAACTCCTTCAGTACCTCATTCATGAGCCTCATGAAAGTGCTTAGTGCATTGGTTGGCCCAAAAGGCATGACTAACCACTCATATAGTCCTCTTTTCTTGAAAGTAGTCTTCCACTCATCACTTTCTTTGATATGGATCTAATGGTACCCACTCTTCAGATCTATCTTTGTGAAATATTGAGCTCCACTCAAATAGTTTATAATATCAACCATCCTCAGCAAAGGAAATCTATACTTGATGGTGATCTTGTTGATAGCATGAAAATCTATGCACATCCTCCATTCTCCATTCTTCTTTGGTGCTAACATTGCTGGTACAACACATGGACTCAGACTCTCTTGAATCAACCCCTTTTGCAACAACTCATGAACTTGCCTATTCAACTCTTCACTTTCTGCTAGTGTCATTCTATGTGCTACCTTATTTGGAGAACTGGCTCTTGGAACCAAATCCATTTGGTGACTGATATTCCTCATTGGGGCAATCCATCAGGTATATTATTTGATACAATATCAAAAACCTCTCCCAACTTATCTGTAACTTTTGTAAGTACCTCTTCTACTTTCTACTTTTTCTTTACTATCTTTAGGAATTATAGAAAAACACATATGCTTATGCTTCATACCTTTAAGAAACTCTTTTTTATCAACAAAACATGTTCTAGTAGCACTACATACCCTTTCTTCTTTATCATTCAACAACCAACTTATGTTTCACCCCATCCTTAGTTAGAGTGTAGGCATATGCTTGCTCATCATGTACGACATGCTTATCAAACTACCATGGCCTAGCCAACAACATATGACCTATGTCCATAGGTATGATATCACATAGTACCTCATCCTAGTAGCTTCCAATATTGAACTTCACTAAGCACTGCTCATTGACCATGACCTTGTGATCATCTTGCACCCAAGCAATACGGTATGGACACGAGTGTTTTTGCCTCTTTAGCTTCAACTTGGTGACCATCATTTTTGGCACCAGATTGTCAATACTTCCATGATCAATGATCACATTACAATTTACTTATCTTCACATCTACACCTTGTGCAAAACAAGCTCCTTCTTTGCTTAGCTTTATTCTAACCACCTAGCAAGACTCTTTGATTAACTAGGACTTCTCCTCTTTTAGCATCTTTAGAATGTGAGGATCTGACATCTTCATTAACATGTGCAACTCTGGTCTGGCCTTTTTTTCTTTGATCTATTCTTCCTTGGTACTGGGTAAATTTAAATGCTCTATGCCCTTCTTCTCCATAGTGAAAACATTTCCCATGGAAGCCTCCTCTTCCATATCATTGTCCTCTACCTCTTCCTCTCTGATCTTTATTATTTTGATCATGGAAATGATTGGAATTGTTTCCCCTCTAGTTCTAATTGTTACTTTGAGCCTCATCCTTGTTTTTTTGATCATCATTACGACCACCATAAGATCATCCACTAGATCTTCCACCATGACCTCTTCCACTATTCTTATTGTCAAACTTCTTGCTTAGTTTCTCCTCGACTCTTAGGGAAAACTGGTATGCCTCCTCAATACTACTCATTCAAACTAGACTCAACTCATTATAAATGTCAAGCCTTAACCCATTAAGATAATGGGTGACTTTCTCCTTATCAGCTTTTGTATGGCTGATTCTAATGAGAACTTGGTAGAACTCTTCAGTATGCTCTTGAATAAATTTCCCTACTTTCTTTAACCCTTGCAAATTATTCAATAGATCAAGCTCATAATCCACAAGAATGAATCATTTCTTTAGTTTAACTTTCATCTAATCTCATTTGGTGATTTTTTCCTTTCCCTTTCTATTTCACTCCAACTGAACCTCCTGCCACTAGATCTTTGCATGTCCCTTCAATTTTGCCTTCGCAAACTTGACCCTATCAGAATCATCAATATCTTCATACTCAAAATACTCCTCTAGTTCATTGATCCAATCAATCACCTCCTCTAGATTAAGATTTTGTAAAAATGTGGGAACCTCAAACTTAGGTCTTTTTCTAATCTTGGAGATGGCCCTAAAAAGCCTCTTTTTCTCTAGATTTAGAACTACCTCTGCTTCAACATTTTCTTTTACTTCGTCCTCATCCTCACTTTCATCTCTTATAGGAAGATTTATTACTCTTCGCATTTTTTCTTCCAATGCTTGTATTTTCCTTTGGAGGGCTCAAAAACCCTTAGGTGTAACACCTATAGGTCTTCTGCTACACTCTCTTCATGGAGGTATTTTCGTGCTTCCATTGAAACCCTAGTACAAACTACCTCACAATCGGCAATTTGTCTACACACTCAGCCCAAACCATTGTCCTATGCAAATTGCCTCACAATCAACAATCTATCCACACACTCAAGATCTCTAGCTCCGATACCACTTGATGCAGGGGTGCTCCCCTTAATACCATAAAATCATAATAGAAACAAAGAAACGACAACAAATGCGAGAACAAAATATGGACTTCTTATTTGCACCACAAATGTGGAATTACATAATTCATAAATACAATATGCTAACCCACATGGGCACCTTCAATATAATAATTTACAAGACAAGTTGTGAACTATCGCCTAGAGCTGTCTTAGACAATGTTTGAGCCTTTCTTAAATAGATAGTTTTATGCCCCCTAGGAAGGTTTTAGATGCTCAAACTTAATACCTAGAGCCAACAAACCCAAACAAAACATATATAATAAACCAAATACATCTTTGACAATTATTTTAGAAGTTTTGGATAGTCCAACTTTGGAAGGCCATAACTCACGAACCATTGCTCTGATTGGCTATTATAACCCCTTTTCAAAAATGCTAGCTCCTAATCTACAAGCTCAAAATTGTGCTAGTGCCCTTTTGTTGAGTTTTTGAACCTCATCCAAGAACTCTAAGGCCTCCAATGGTGAGCTTGAAGATTTTTCTGCAAATTGTTCCACCAAAAGTTTGCAACAACTTCTTTGATACTCAAGTTGGAGCAATGAGATTTTTGTGGTAGGCTTATATCTCTAAAATAAACCTTCCTGTAGAAAATGAGAACATTCCCAGCTCATATGAAAAACTTACTAAAAATAGAAAATTCACACAAACAGTAACCACCCTATCTACTACTCCTTTTTAAAATAGAAATGACTAAAAATAATTTTTTTTTGGGTGACGCAAGATTGCCCTTACACCCAAGATGCTCTTGCATCAGTCTCCAATGGATATGAAATGATGTCTCTATGACTCTGATACCATGTAAGAATTTGCCTTAAGGAAAAATCACCCAAGACCAAGAAGCTCAACAACTAGCACAAAATAGACCAATAGAGTATGATCAGAATAACAATATGAAATTTAATTGATGTTTTTGATGTCTAAGTACACTAAGTGTGCCTAAATATAAAGGCCTTTAGAATGCATCTAGAATGACTAGGAGTTAGCAACATAATAAGCCTCATAGCTAAGCATATGTTCACAAAGAGTGAATTATCCTCCATTGAGCACATGAGTTAGTGCAATGATGAGAGGATAAGCCTACAAAGGTGTGTCATGTAAAATTATGTTGCAGACACCATGTGCTAAATTAGAGTTTCTTACTCCTATGTTGTCAACATGACAACTCTTAGATGTCTAACCTAATAAATAATAAAATAATGCATTTATCCTAAGTAAACTTAATTAAAGTGTAAATAATAATTATTTACACTAACACCCTGCCCCCAATGATTACAAATTCTTTTAGATAATGAATAAATTTTCTGCTACAACATAATCCAACAACATTTTCCTCTCTGCTCATGACATAAATGAAATGTGCAATGTGTGTTCAGTTTAAGAAAGCCACAAAATGTACTATGTTTTCATCCATTATTCTTTTCTTATTAGATATGGGCTTTAATTTTATGCAAAAAGTCATCTGGTACCTATTTACATTAACTCACTTACTTTCCCTTGCGCACCACATTAACTCACCTCCATTATCTACCCATTTAGTGGTATGTAAATTGCAATAAATTAACCAGTGTTGCCAAAATGCCTAACCCTAGCTATGGTTGTCTAAGTTGTGAACTTTGACTTTTTCTAACAACATTTCTTGGTAGAAATCCATCTTGTAATTTTTTTGTACATTTGTACTATTGCAATAGCTATTAAAATGTCAAAAATCACTTATGACTTCAGTTGCCATTCTAGCAAAAAGTAGATCATAGAGACATCTCATGACCATGGAATTTTGATGTATGTATGGTTATTTTCTTTTTGTAGGATTTATTACATAGTGGGATGATTTATCATGAGGAATGTGTCCCTTTCTTGATGTGCTAAATGATTTGGATTTAATATAATTCATTCCATCATACTTTTCTTCTTGGAAAATTTAATGTGATTCTAACAACTATACTTTGATTAAAGAAGGTTGTTACATCTTAAAAAATAATAATAATTGATTAGTTATGTTGATGCATAAACTTTGAGAGGCATCAATCCCTTGTAAAAGGCCATTTAAAAAAATCTATAAAAAAGGAAACCATTGAGCTTCCCATGCCAACTCAAAAAATTGTATGTTAAAGGGGAAAAGAAAAAGTGGGACAATCTGATTTCTTATGGGTTTATTTACAACCATTAAACTTTACCACTAGATCAAAGGTCCATTGAATTGGTGGGATAATTTGATAGAATAGTTCTATTAAAATTTGCATGCATTTTGTAATCATTATATTAAAAATCTGCTTGTGTTTTGTAGCTAGATGCAATAAGGAAGTTGAAATATAGGGTAGTTGAAAAGTCTTCAAAAGCATGCATGGTGGTGAATGGGGGATCAAATCATATAGTGCAAAGGACACAAACTTATAATACATCTAGATTGAGTTTTAAGAATTAAATATGATAAATAATTTAATTTATGTAATAGTTATTTTATGTTGTATGCAATTAGAATGTTAAACAACATGACTCAACCTCTATACCATTAGATAACTTAAAAATTATATCTTTACAACAATCATACATAATAAACATAAAGAAGTAATAAATAGACAAGTTAACCTTTATAGTGACACCTTGACCTAATTACATTGTCTTCATTTTCTTTGAATTCAAGTTTGCTAGCTAGCTCTCGGAACTTTAAACTAATTTTTCAAGATGACTTCAAAATTTGAAAATAGTGGTGTGTATGCAATAAGGATTATCTACCATACAATGCTAATGACTAACATACAAGATGGAGGGTGAATTGAGAATGAATTGATTATGATTCTAAATGATTAATGTGGTAATATGCTACTAAATAATAGCACTATATTGCTCATAAATAATTTTAAACATGCTATGATTCATAACTATCAAAATACTCTAATTTGAGACCTAATTAGGTCTAGGTGAAGGGACAAGTGCTTCTTTATAGGATTTTGGATCCCACATTCTAATGTGGAAAGATCTAATGCATGAAATTGAAAGTTAGAGGATTCGATTGATAAAGTTGAATTATTTAAAGAGGTTGGGGAAAAATAGAAGTACATGGATTTTGAGACAAAAGAAGTACATGGATTTTCAGACAAAGAAGAGGGGGAATGTTCATTGTCCAATGGAAAACTATAGTGACCTATGGATTTTTTTGGAAGAAGCATGCCAAATGCCAAGCTAAAATCTAGACAAACCTATGTAACATGGGACTATTATTAGGATGCGGGCTCGTGAGTGAGTTGGTTTGCCTTATGATCACTAAAAATAAACTAACATGACTTTGAAAAGGAGCAAACGATTTTTCTTGAAATGAAACTACATTAATAGGTCATATAGTGGATGATTTGAAATTTTAGAATCCCTACAGCTAGTTCAACTAAAAAATGGACTAAACCTTGTTCAAAAATTTAAAATCTATATAATGAATAGGTTGTTAATTTGAATTGTTTATATTTTAAAAGTTAATGTGTATGGATTGAAAACTGCATAGCTAAAGAATGTTAAAAATAATCAAACACAATAGATGATTTGTATTTATAAAGAATTTTTTTACTTGTAAATTTGCTTGATTGAAGGAGAAATAAATGATAAAAAATAGGTTACTCTTTTCGTGATCAAGCATGTAGAATGAAAGAAATGATATTTTGAATGAACTTTCTACTTTTTTGAATTCAATTAAGTTTATTTGTTGTCACATATTATGAAAAACTATTAAAACTAAAACTGAAACTAAAACTGTGAGGTTTTTATAGTCATGCCTTTACTCTTGAAAATATAATTGAGAGGTGAAAAAGAATGTAACTAACATTGAATTGGTGTGTCTTACTTTGATATCTTCTTCAAAAAATAAATTTTTTCTCACAAGTCATACAAAATTGAAAACCTCACATTAATGGTGTCATAAAGAGAAATTAGAGTCTAGCAGACTTAAAGACCTCCTCAACCGAAATATGACCCACATGTGGGAATTTCAATTGATGTGCATTATAGAAAAGTCTTCAAACCACTTATTATATTGGTGAACTTATTGTATTTTTTCCTTTTGAAAATCATGTCTATTAAGACATTGATCCCACCTATTTATAAGACTAACATGTATTATATTTCAATATAAAAACATATAAGTATTTTAATTATAATCAAATCTTGAAACACCCATATCCCTATCTCTCCATTGAAACCATTCTCAATAGTACTCTCTCTCTATCTCTCTCTCTCTCTCTCTCACACACACACACACACACACACACACACACACACACACACAGACCTTTATTTTTACCTCATAACATGCAAACCATTGTTTATGTAATGTATAATATCTCTATAAAATAACCTCTTTATTTTTGAATTCAATTAAGTTTCATTTTTTCTATTACAAACTATGAAAAAACTATTCAAACTAAAATTGTGAGGTTTTTATACTCAAACTTTTACCCTTAAAAATATAATTGAGAGGTGAAAAATAATATAAGTTTGAATTCGTGTCTTACTCTGATCTCTTCTTCAAAAAATGAAATTTTGCTCACGAATCATACAAACTTGGAAACCTCAGATTAATGGTGTCATAAAGATAAATTAGAGTCTAGTGGACTTAAAGACCTCCTCAACTGAAATATGACCCATGTGGGAATTTCAATTGATTTACATAATAGTAAAGTCTTCAAAGCCCTTATTATATTGGTGAACTCATTTTGTTGTTTCCTCTTGAAAATCATATTTGTTGAGACATTGATCCCATTGATTTATAAGACTAGTATGTATTGTATTTCAATATAAAAAAATAGTGTTTTTAATAATAATCAAATCTAGAAACACACACACACACACACACACCTTTATTTGTACCTCATAGCATGCATACAATTGTTTGTGTAATGTATAATATCTCTCTAAAAGAACCTCGTTATTTTTAAATTCAATATCACCAATATTATTATGGTGTGTTAGTATAAGGTTTCTTTGATAACTTTATTACTTATAGCAATTTATTATTTTGAGGTCCTTTGATTTTGTTCATTAATTAAACTATCCTTGATCTTGATTAATGTTCATTATCATTTCATTGATTGTTTCATGAACTATAATGATTGTCCTTTCAAAACTATTATCTATTTAAGTAATATATTTTATAGTAATGTCTTGTCCTATTTCATTAATTTAAACATGCATTTTTATTATCCTTCTTACTGGAAAAGTTTCTGTGCTTCTTTTTTATGAGATCCTTTAGGCTTCTCTTCATTTCGTTCAACGTTCAATATCACTATGCATTCATTCAATATTTTTTTATGAAAACAATGTACAATACTATCTTACTAATGCATTTTTAGAGTGAATGATACATGCCATCTCAAACATTAATATAGGTTAATAATGCATTTGATAGCAATGATTTGATATACTTATTTTTTGTAAACATGAATCTTAAATTATCCTTCTTTATGAAGTAATGGACATGGAGAAAAATTGTATGGCTAGATGTACAATAGTTTAACAAATATGAATTCAATTACATTATATTTATTTGTGATATAGATTTAGGTAAATATATTGTTAAAGTTAGCTTTATGAAGCTTACATATCTCATTGATAATGATGTCTCAAGAAATACAACGTATTATTTGAAACATTAATTAATTAATTTTATTAGGTCTTATTCAAATATACTTATATGACATTATCATCAATAAATGATATAAGATAAACATGCCAACAAACTAGAAGATAGCAAGAAGGAATCTCCTTCCTAACTAAGGAAGAATGTTGATGTTATTGTAACTATTGTCATATTTCCTCATGACAACATAGAAGTTGTGATAATAGAATTATTATATTGACACTAATTGTATTATATATTGCATTGAATTGAAAATATAATTATTATATCTTTTTATATTAAAAAATCATAATTATTATATTATTATTGAATTATGTAAATAATTATAATTATATATAATAGTGAATTTATTATTATGAAAATGTAATATTTCTTGGTGATATTAAGATTTTGTCTTCGAAACATAATTTTTTCTAATAGAAATATAAGAATTCTGAAATTTGACATAATATAGTATGAGAACTGGTTCTTTACTAGTCTATAAGATTTCACAATTAACAAAATTACAAATTTTACATACCAAAACTTCAATACCGATGAGTTTTTCATAGCTTTATTGCAAAAGAAAAATCTTATTGGAAGTTGGGATTGAGGTATTGTATTCTACATGGCATGACACAAACAAGCCTGATAATTATCGTCACAACAAGCATAACGTCTTAAAAAAATGATGTTGGCCAGTGTGTAATAGAATTGATCCAAGCGTAGGTGCTGACAACTTCAGCACAGCAAGAAGCGATGATACATCATTAGGTTACTTTAATTCTTCATTGGCGCACTCTACTTGGTTGGGCCGACCATTAAAGATCTTGGTCAACATACTATATCATTTTTTTAATCTGTGTTTGATTGAACGTTTTGGCCCTTGTATTAATCGTCAAAGAGTTATCAAAGGATAGTAATGCTCCAATTAAATCCATGAATTTGGATAGCTTTGAAAGCTTGTTTAAAAGCGTCTTGGTTGAAATTTTATGTGTTGCAAGATTATAATGATGCCTTGTGTATTTAATGGTCCAAGTTTCACTTGCTAAGCCTACTAATGAGGGGGCCATGCAAGTGCACAACATGTGTTTGAACGCGGACACCATCCTTCTCAAAGGGAAGCATCATTGAACTAAGTACATTTCAGGACTTCTTCATTGAAATTGTTATCATTTTTGTTCAAATATTGCTTAGCCTATAGTATAGACAAGGAGATAATTAGGACCACCCTTAAACATCATACACTAATAGAAAAATTAAGTTTGGAAAAATAAGTCAATAACACTTTTGACTATAGAATCAAGCTACATCTAACTACTTTTGCAATATCCATCATATGTTTGATCCTCCATTTGACATCACATCTTTCAAGTGTTTATATAGACAAAGATCTATGCATTTAATATTTGATCACTGAGACAATAGCACGAATCATTGACTATCAAGAAATCATCAGTCAAATATGGCCAATTATCCTTGGCATGATTAAGAAAAATAGAGTTGTTTATGTTGTTTATCATTCTCCGGGAAGAAAACAAAGTCATGCAAAAAATTTGAAGGATTATAAGTATAAACTTTGACTCCCAAGGAAGAATAAAATTTTCACTTAAGAATCCTGAGGAAAGAGATTAAATGTCTCATATGCGATGGAGAAATAGAGCCAATGATATCATTTCAATTTGTCGTTAATCCTTATAGTGGGAAAGCTTTAATAGAAGGCTATCATTATACAAAGTGAAGTTTGAATGACTTTAGAGATTAAAGAATTGAATAAAGAATCATAACAATTGAAATAGAGACAGTGAGTCGAGTTGTCCCAATAATTAATTAGACTAAAGAAACTAAATGAAGATCAATCCTCATTGATCAACAATTATTATTACAAGAACCAAAGGACATAGATAAGAGATTATCTATCGTACAAATAGAAAACCAAACTAAACCAAGTCTGTTATTGATCAAAAAAGATTAATGAGATAATGATGTGAGAACTTTCTCTGGGATCCGGTTCTTAAAACAAACGTAGTACAAGCATAGCATTTTGCCTTTGCAGTTACAAATGCTTAGTGCCATAGGAGAGAAATCAATGATTCAATGTGTAGAAGAAAAACAATAACACTGCTTGTGAGAGAGAATACACTCTATGTTGCTAACGAGGGAGGCTCTAGGAATGAGAACTTTTCAATGATCAGACTCCTTTAGAGAAGATGAATGTTTTCATGTGATGTTTTGTGGGGAAAGGATTATGACCTTTGATCAAATTGAGGATTTAAAGAACCCAAATTTTTAATGTTGAGGAAGGGAAAAGGATGATGTGGATCCTCCATGTAGCTGGTTCCAAATGCAATGTAGCTTGATATTGCATTTACGAGGAGTAATGGGGACATGAGCAATTGCCAAAAAATATTGGTGTCGATGTTGTTTTAGAGGTTCTTGTAATATTTCTCACGCTTTCTTTCTTTCTTAATTATTACAAGTGAAAAAGTATTTGAATTCTTCTTTTAGTGATAAAGGGCACTTTCCTTAATACTGGAAAGAAAAATAGAAATAGAAAATAACAACAATTTGCAAGGATAGAAAATAGGCTTCTTAGTTTATCTAAAAGTATGGAACTACAGATTTTAAAAATACAACATGCAAAGTCATATGAGCATTTTCCTTACAATATTTTATAAGATGAAGCCATGAACTACCACATAGAACTGCCCTAGACAATCCTACAGACCTTCTTTACATAGATAATTTTGCACTAGTTGTAAAGGTTATAGAAATTTAGTCCTAACTATTTAGGCCGACCAACCCTAAATTATTTTATTTTTCAATTATATTACACAGAGTAAGTACAAAATAATTATAAATTATAAATTAGATAGCCTAACTTTTAGAGGCCATAACTTTTTAATTGTAACTCAGATTGGCTATTATAGTTCCAGTTTTGGAAATGATAACCTATAATGTACAATGCTCTAATTACATAAGCGCCATCAATCGGGTTTTGACCTTGTTTCTAAGCCTCTAAGGCCTTCAAAGTTGAGCTCACGGATTTTGTATTAAAAACCCCAAATAAATTCACCAATACAGATGTCATGAAAATGAACCTTTCTTAGTAGGCTGATATATTTATGGTGAACCTTCACCTATGAAAACATAATATTCTAAGATCGTATGACCAACTTACTATTTAAATAATAAGTTTTCACAAATAGAAACTCTATACTAAAACAACCCTTATCAAAGAAGATAAAATAAAAATATTTTTGGGTGACACGAGATTGCCCTTACACCCAAGATGCTCATGCATCATACACCTAGGGTAATGTGAGAAATGACCTTGAGTCATGTCTTAGGTGTTTAGAGAGAAATCAACATGGTTAACATCCTCCCTTGTTAGCCATAATGAATGTTCTATAGGTCATCCATTCCATTTGATTAAATATTTTTCATATGTTGTGTTCCTTGTACTTTTACCAACATGACTGTCTTGTATATCTTCAATCTCTTTTGTAGTTGAAGTAGTTTCCAATATAGTTCATTGCATTTCTATGACCTCACCTTCAACACCTCTTTCATGATACTCTTCTAGATCTAAAATGTTAAATACTGATGAAATATTTAGTTCAGTGGGAAACTCTCATTGATAGGCATTTCCTAAATCACATTTCTTCAATATTTTGCATGGACCAAACTTCTTCATTTTTAACTTATTATAGGTTCCTGATTGAAATTGTCATTTATCGAATGAACCATGACTTCATCTCTAACTTGAAATTTCTTATATCTGGAATTCTCTTGTTTACATTAGCCTTGTATTGTATATTTATTTTGGTAATTTTCTTCCTCGCCTCCTCATGGAAGTTCTTCAAGTGCTCTGCAAAATATTCAACTTCAACACTACTTGTCTCCTTATTATCCAACTTCCTCAATTCATAAGCATTTTTGGGACTACTTCTATCTACTATCTAGAATAGTCATTTCCCAGTGCTCCTATTACCAAAATTATTATATGTAAATTATGTTTGTGGTAACATCAAATACCATCCCTTTTTCTTATCTCCAACTAAGCATCTCAGTAAATTTCCCAAACTCCTATTCACCACTTTCATATGTCCATCAATATATGGATGATGTGATTTTTAGAAATAGGAAATACTGAGAAGGGGAGAAGGGGGCGAGGCAAAAACTTATGCTCGTGCATGCCTGTAACTGTTAAATAATTAATACTATTTCTACACTTATTATTAAGACTTACGTTCTTGCATGTAGGATCATCATAATTTCTTCCCTCAAGTGCACATGTGCTAATTTGTAGTTTATCAACTTTGCAAACCACGAAAGTTTTTGTGTTGGCAGATAAACTCTATGATGCTTAGATAATTTTCTATGTCTTCAAACCAAAATTGTATCTCCATGATATGCTAACTTAATACAAGTGATATGTTTCCACAAATAACAAACTCAATTCATTTTCATACTCTCCACTTAGCCAAATTGCCAACAGTCTCCCCCTTTGGCATTGATGACAACAATGGAAAAATTGGCTAAGTCCCAAAATGAAACATTTCAAAATTGCAAAGTTCTTCACATGACCATACAATTTTTTTAAAATGTGAATCATTTTTATTACATACCATCATTACATACTTATATCTTCTTATTACAATATATTAATCCTCCTTTGACTAAATTCTACCTTATATCTCCTTATACAAATAATTTTCATACAATTACTTCTTTAACATCAGTGACAAAGGTGAGTAAAAAACTATATACAACTCAAAAATTTAACCCTACATCCTTTCCTTCATGTTGACTGATTTGATATGTGTGCAATGCAACTAGAAAAGTTTTTCTTTAGGTTCTTGTATTCTTTATCTCATGTGTCTTGGACTAATTTTGATACATTGATTAGAGCACATAGTCCATATGATAAAAATTATATTGCATTCAAGTTTGAATAAAAAAACTTCTAATAAAATGTCTTAGCTTTAAGACACTCACCTAATTGCTTTTGAATATCACTGATTTTTTGAGTGAGATGCTCTCCTAGCAATGAAATATCTTGATTTTTCTTTGTCTTCTCAGTTCTATTAGACTTATATCATCACTACCTTGTTAGCATGAATGTTGATGATACTACATTGGGGGAGTATCCTAAGAATTCAAGAGTATTGGCATGTTTCATTCATGATTGTATTTGTCATTGATGTCAACATGATAGTAAGTCTATGAATACTGGTATAGTAGCAGTTAGAGATCTTATTGGTATAGACAATGTTTGATTTTTTGGTAATGTGTAGCTAAGGATATGTTCTACACTATGTCTTGATGATGTGGTTAAGTGCACAAAGTCTAAGTTGAAGGTGTATGAATGTTGTACCAAATTTACTAAGAGTGGTACATAAACAAAGTATTAGATCTAACAACATTATGATGTTTTTTTTCTATCTTGCATCTAAGATGCAATGAAGAAATGCATAGTCATCTAGTGACAAAAGATAGTTGTATGGTGATGTCAACAAGTGCGCAAGCCCTAGTATCGCACATGTGAGAAGTTGTATAGACTGTGAGCCAACAATGCTATTGTAATTGTACTCTAATTAATTATCTTATTATAATTAATTAGGAAAGCCTCAAGGCTGACTTAAGGAATTATTTGAAGATATGGTATAAAGGAAAGACATGTTCTCCTTGTTTGTAATGCAAGCGGGATGCAATGTAATTGACTAAGTGTGAAAAGTAGTAGAGTATTTACTGAATGCATGTAAGGGATCCAATGGATTATTGGATGCAATTTTTGTGATTTGGTTATAAGATGTGAAGGACCAAAAGTCTAGTTGATAGGACAGAGATAGAGGAAGGAAGGACATTTTATTTCTATTATTTTATAAAGAATAATACAAAGATCATTTTGATAATGGATTCATTGATCTTAACCTTGAAGCTATTTGGGCAGTGGGTCTAACTATCTTCCACAACTCCTAATAGGGTTGGCACAACTCCTAACAGGGTTAGAATCTCCTAATACATATTCAAAGACTCCTAACAAGGATTGATATGTACTGAATGTTGTTATAAATTCCTAATAGAGTCCATCCTTTAACAAGGAATATTTATATGACTACATGATCTTGTGGGTACCATCCTCTTTGGGTTTTCCCTCTGATCAATGGTTTCCCTAGTTAACATATCTAGTGTTAATTGTGTATGAGTTTCTTGTTATGGTTTCTAATTATATTTCTTATATGGTTAAAGTTTCTTAAGGTTGATAATTGTGATATTAATTGGATAATTAATTCACGCCCCCTTCTTAGTTATATTGGTGGACTATATATTCTAACAATTGGTATCAGAGCATGAGGTCCTTGAAGGATAAGATTAACAACTTTAGGAAATTGATGGAAAATCTTTATAGAAAGGACAGTCCTATATTTGATGGGGCCAACTACAGTAGTTGGAAAGAGAAGATGAAGACTCATCTTTTGTGCATGGGTCTGAGTTATTCACTTTTGGAAAAAGCTAGCAAGATGATTGTGAAAGAAGAAAAGCTTGAAGAATGCAATGAGACAAAGAAAGATCTATTCATGTGTAACATGAGAGCTAGACAAGTACTACTATCAGCTCTTCCAGAGAATGAGTACAGTTAGGTAAATTCACTTTAAATATCTCATGAAATTTGGAAAGCATTAGAGTCTATTTTTGAAGGTGATGCACATACAAAGAGAGTTAGATTGTAGAATTGGATATGTGCATTTCAAGATGCTAAAATGATGGAAGATGAATGTATAAGAATATATATTGGTGGTATATCATAGATTGTTGTAGGAATCAAGACACATGGTGGAACCAAGGAAGAAGATGGGGTTGTATAGAAGATCTTGAAGATTCTAACACCACCATCAAGAAAGTAGCTTAGATGATTTAGTTACTTATACCTTGTGCTAAGGAGTTCACAAGAGAAACATTGCTTGGAAGATTGGAAGTAGCATAAGTGGATCTAAGACAAACTAGAGAATTAGCAAGAGTAGATACAATCTTTAGTACCCTTAATATGCAACCATGTCTGTCCAGAAATGAAAGTACACATGGAGATTTTGCTACTAGTGGCAGAACCAAATTAGATGATGACAAGAATATTGAAGAAGGTATAACACTTCTTGTGAGAAGAGAAAAACATGGTAAGAATATCTTTAAATGCTGGACATGTAATGAATTTGGTCATTATGCATCTATATGTCCTAAAAGAGACAAAAAGTTTAAGTAAAAGTTTAAGCCTAGAAGAGAGAAATTTTTTGTATGTTAATGATGATGAGGAATCTAATGAAAGAGATCAAAGTGAAAGTGATGATGAATTATGATTTATGGCTATTAAGGAAGATGATCTTGATAGAGAAATTAGAGAACAAAAAGCTCTAGTTTTCCAAATTGAAAAGAAGTTAGATTGGATAATTGATAGTGGTTGTTCACACCACATGATTGGTGATATGAATAAGTTTTTTATGTTAAGGAACTATGATGGAGGTATTGTTAGGGTTGGTAAATATGCAACCTACCATATTATAGGGATTTGATCCATTACTTTAGATGGAAGAGCTAACACTGACAATGTTTATTTTGTTGATGGATTGAAGCATTTTTTTTGAGTGTTGGATAGTTGGTGGACAAGGGATATCAATTGTAATTCATATAAAAAATTTGCATTATCAAGGATATGGATGGTAAGATGATTGGAACTGGAACTAGGTCTAGAGGTAATGTATTTTAGTTGAATCCTACTAAAATTACATGTTTGGTTGCAAAAGTTGATAACAATTGGTTACAACATAGAAGATTTTTTCATATCAACTTTGATAATATTGTGAAAGTTAGTAGCACATTTATAGTTAGAGACTTGCCTAAGATAACAAAACCTACTAATTTTGTTTATAAAGAGTGTATTTTGGTTAAGAAGAAGAAAGTATCTTTCCCTAGCAAGAAGTTCACTATGATAGAGAAGTTGGAAAATTTTCACAAAGCTTTGAGTGGTCCTATAAGAACTAGAGAATTCTATGGTGAAAGGTATTTCATGATTTTTCTTGATGATTTCACTAGGATGATGTGGGTAACATTTCTTAAAAACAAGTCTGAAGCTTTTGAGACGTTTAAGATATTTAAGAATAGAGTTGAAAATGAATCTATGTTAAGATTAAGTGTTTGAGATTAGATAGAGGAGGAGAAATCACCTCTAAAGATTTTAACATGTTCTGTGAAGAGAATGGAATCAAAAGATAGTTATCTTCACCCATAAATCTCAAGCAAACTTGAGATTGTAGAAAGAAGGAACAATTCAGTTTTAGAGGCAACAAGAGTGATGTTGTTTAGGAATGATGTATCCCAAACATTTTGGAGAGAAGTAGTGAATAGAACTATGTACACTATGAATATATTATTGATCAAAAAAGGTATGAGAAAGACCTCTTATGAATTATGGTTTGGTCATTCACAATCAGTTAAGTATTTTAGAATATTTGGAAGAAAATGTTACATTAAGAGAGATGATGATGTTGGTAAGTTTGATCCAGAAGTGATAAAGGTATGTTTCATGGCTATTCATTAAAAAGTAAGGCATATAGATGTTTTAATCGGAAAACCAAGACTATAGTTGAGTGTGCAAATGTAAATATTGATGAAAAGTTTGGTACTAAGAAGAAGATGATAGATTATAATTTTGATGATGAAGAAGAAAATTATGGAATTGTTAGGAAGAATGTTGATGTTTTCTTTGAGATTAACAATGATCTATAGAATTATGTGCTATCTATTCAGCAAATAGGAGAAAAAAGGTTTGAACAAAGAGATGAGATAAGAATTGAGTTGGAAATGCCTACCTCTTATAGGAACATGATAAAGAATTACCCTATAGAGCAAATAATTTGATGTAAAGACAAAGGTGTGATGAAAAGGAGTGAAGTCAATGAGGAATTATTTCTAATTTTTCAAGTTTAACATAAGAGCACACATGAAGCATGTAAGGATAATCATTGGATTCAAGAAATGAAAGAAGAATTGGATCAGATTGTGAAGAATGAGCCATGGGAGTTAATTCCTAGAGCTAAAGACAAGAATGTGATAAGAACCAAATGGGTATTTAGAAATAAGATGAATGAACAAGGAGAAGTTGTGAGAAACAAGGCCAAAGTTTTTTGCAAAGGTTATTCACAAAAAAAAGGCACAGACTATGAGGAGACTTATGCCCCTGTAGCTAGTATGGAAGCAATAAGAATGTTCCTAGCTTACATGTAGTGAATAAAAAGTTCAAAGTATATCAGATGGATGTCAACTTTCCTAAATGGAGAACTTGAAGAAGAGGTATACATTGAGTATCTTGAGAATTCCCTCTAACAAATGAACAAGGGATGGTATGCAAACTGAAGGAAGCCCTATGTGGTTTGAAGAAAACACCTAGAACTTGGTATGCAAGGTTGGATAAGTATTTGATAAAGCTTATATTTTTTAAAGATATGATAGATGGTAACTTGTATTTGAGAGAAGTTGATAATGGTTTATTTATCATTGAAATATTTGTTGATGACATAATGTTTGGAGGTAATGATGAAGAAAGTGAGAAGTTTGCTAAAGAGATAAAGAATGAATTTGAAATGAGTATGATAGGAGAAATGGAGTTTTTCTTAGGATTGCAGATTGTGTAGAACAATGATGGTATTTTTATTTCACAAGCTAAGTACTTGAAAGACTTGTTGAAGAAGTTTAGATTATAAAGTTTTAAGCCTGTTGGTACACCTATGATAAATAGTCACAAGTTATCTAGCAAAGATGGGATATCTATAGTTGAGGAGAAGAAATACATATATATGATTGGAGGATTGCAATATCTAACTCACACTAGACTAGATATAGCAAACAAAGTTGGGTTTGTAGCTATATTCACTCTAATCCTAAAGAGTATCATTATGTAACAATAAAGAGGATATTCAAATATTTGAAAGGAACATCTGATTATAGAATATGGTATGATAGATCAACTGATTTCACTTTATGTGCATATACTTTAGTGCAGATTGGGAAGGTAGTATGGATGAAAGAAAAAGAACCAATGGTGGAGCATTCTTTCTTGGAGGAAGATAGGTTTCTTGGCTGAGCAAGAAATATGATTTTATCTCATAGACTACATTAGAGAAAGAGTATGTAGCAACAACTAATAACTATAACCAAGTTATGTAGATGTAAAAATTGTTGAAAGATATTAGGATTGAGTTTACAAACCTATTATCATATAATATGATAACACAAGTGCAGTAAGTATGTTTAAGAATCCTATATTGCATTCTAAGACTAAGCATATATCCATTAAGTATCATGTCTTGAGAGAGAAGGTAGCAAAAAAAGGAGATTAGGTTGGAGTATGTGAGCACTAAACATTAGATTGCATATATCTTATGAAGCCCTTACCTAAAGGTAAATTTGAGTACTTGAGAGGTATGCTTGGGGTTATGCCCCTGCCTACTTCAGAGTAAATGATGCAAAGAGTGCATTAGTCCATTGGTACAGAGCACTATTGTTAGACTAGACAAAATGCTGATGCTTTCTATATGAGGGGTATCTATTAAGAGTAGAGTCATTAAGGACTCTTAAAATTTGGTATTGAACAATGTATTTGAACACTTGAGATGGATGAAGAGTTGGAACAAGTATATTATCAGTTGGTTGTTTAAACAATTGGTATATTGACATGTTAAAGTTTTTGTCATTGATGTCAATGGGGGAGAATATGCATGAAAAGCATCTCCTAGGCATTTATTAGGGAGATTTAGAAAGATTCATGTATGAATGAATGAGGATATCTTTATGGGGGAGATGTGTATAGATAGTTGTTTATTGTGAATAACTCTTGTCGATCCTAAGAAGATGATGAACAAATCAGTGTTCCAGAGGTTTGATTGATGAAGAAGATTTGAAAAGATGATAACACCAGAAATAGCATAGTACTATTTGGTATTCTTGGAACTTAGATATTTTTCATCTATGTTGCCATCAATGCCAAAGGGGGAGATTATTAGAATGAATACTAATGATACTACATTGGGGGAATATCCTAAGAATTGGAGTGTATTGACATGTTTTATTCATGACTGTATTTGTCATTGATGTCAACATAGCAATAAGACTCTAAAGATTGGAAGAGTAGTAGTCAAAGGTCTTATTGGTATGGATAATGGTTTGATTATTTGGTGAAGTATGGCTAAGGATATGTTCTACACTATGTCCTGATGACATGGTTTGTAATGCCCTGCCTGGAGATCCTTGGAACAAGGATTCAATTCAAGCCAAGATTTTTTTTTACAGTATGAATTCACATGTCAAAATCATATAGGGATCACACACATCACAATGGAAGACTTCATCAAAAATTTGAGGAACCAACGAATCTCCAAATGCCACTACCAAACAAAATGATAGACAATAGGAGACACGTAACTTAATCCAAATCGAAACATTATGAATACAAACTATGAATCCAAAGGATTGAAGAACACCTAAGAGGGTACCCAAAATGCTTCCCAAAAAGTCCAGGTCTTACCGAAAAGTGCCTACTATCCGCTTGCATAGGTTTTCACAATTTTTAGGCGATAGTTTAATACAACACTGGGCGATACTTTCCAGTATCATGCAATACTTCTAAAGAAGTAGGGCAACATTTTCAGGGACTGAGCAATACATATCTCCAAAGTGTGTGATACTTTTCAAGTATTGTATGATATTTCTTCAAAGGGGGTATGATACTTTCTAGTATTGCATAAAATTTCTCTAAGAGATGTACGATACAATTAGGGATTGTATGATAGATCTCCAATGGGCATGCAACACTTTATTGTATCGCACCATGTTGACACATGGTTGCCTAGGAAAGCAAGAAAACTACTCTAAGGGTCAAAATGAGGAATGAAGTAGGAAAAAAACCTCCACTAAGGAGTACCAAATCCACAGAGATCGAGGAGCGAACACTCAAGTGCATAATCAACATCATGAACTCACTCAACCGGCCTCAATCTGGGAGCATGAATTCTACACAAATCCTAGTGTTCACAAAATAAAAGCAAAAGTCCAAAAGAAACCATAACAACAGGTACAAAATCACTCAACCAAACACAAAGTCAGGAGTACAAGTGTGATATGCATCCCAATGCAACATAAAAGTGCAATGGTGGGCTGACTAATATCCAAATAGATCATCCAGGTCCATAACCCACATTGTGCCAAGAAAACTTGAGAAAATAGGGTGGCATGCAAAATGAGGTAAAAACCCGAAAAATTTGGAAAACTTTAAAATTAAAACCCATTTGACCTTTGTGTACAAAAACCTTGAAAATCCAAAAATAAATAAGTTCAGACACCATGTGTAGAAATAGCCAGCATAACGATGTAAAACACCAAACCCTCATCCTGAAAAATATTGGAATGTTCATACTCGAACAACCAGGTAGAAACAACAAATAAAAACAAAGGGGAACACTAGTTCTCAGCCTCCTAACAAACAACTAGCAAAAGCAGAAGCATAAATGGAGCAGAAACAATAAAATGGGAGAGCACTACCTCACAACCAAAAATGAAAAATGGAAATCTGAGCAATAAAATACAAACCCTGTAGAAGTAGCCCAAAATCATGGCAATCCAAGGTCTCCCTGAGCTGAATCCAATGAGACCAATGTCGCAACAATCCCACACCTATAGCTCTCAGAACGAACAAAATATTAAATCCTCATGAATAAGATTTTGGGTTTTACTCTCCAACTTTCTAATTCAAAAGTGAGAATTGACGAATTAAATTCCTTCAAAAATATTTATTCACTTTTCAAGTGAATAATCAATTAGCGCAAATAACTAGCCAACCTAGTTAAACCTCAAATCGACCCAAACAAAAATAGGCTATTCCTAGAAATAGGAATTCATCAATGGAAAAGCTACTAGAAATGAAATTAAGTCAATTAGAAAGCCCAAAAACTCAAAAAATACATAAATTTCCTTAACAAATTTTGCGACGAAGTGAACCTCTAAATGCACAGACACGCTCACTGGTCTAATCACATAATGCAAATGAGTTTGGATTTAATAATCACCAAAAGGATTAATTAAACAATTAAAAATAAGGATACGTGACCATACAGGGACAACATTGGTAAAATATGAATAGCTGAATCACTAACTCCATGTGCCACTGCCAGGGATATAAATCCTACAAACTAAACAACATGATCAAGTGCAATTGCATATAATAACATAGCCAAAACAATAATGCATTAAATCACCTAATTTAACCATTTATTTAATTATATTAAAATAATCTATTTACATCAGTCATGTTCACATAAAGCATAACAACGTAGGAATGAAGTAAATAACCATAGCATTTGTTGGAAATATTCAA
The DNA here is from genome assembly GCA_028749045.1 of Cupressus sempervirens. Lineage (NCBI taxonomy): Eukaryota > Viridiplantae > Streptophyta > Pinopsida > Cupressales > Cupressaceae > Cupressus > Cupressus sempervirens. The sequence continues at coordinate 770,480,739 of CM053790.1, read as the reverse complement.
GATATGATAGGTTACTGAGAGGGGACAGGTGAATAAGTAACTTCAAAACTTTAAACAATTTAGCACTTTAACCATATATTCTATTCACCATTCATTCATCTAATCTACTGCATATATGAGAAATCAAACATTCATAACACATGTACACAGTGATTTGGTAGCCTAGAAACTTTCCAAATAGAAAGTAAAATTGGGGTGGGGATGATACCCACAAAACTTCATTACTGTAGTATGAAGTTGGCCTGTTAAAGCTTACATTGACCACTTTTGGTGATCTACCCTATTATGAGCACAAAGGACTGCTAGGTCCACCTTGTTAGAGGATTTAAAAACATACACTAAAGTATGTACTCTATTAGGAGATTTATACAAAGATAGTTGAGTCTACCCTGTTAAAGGATTTACAAAATTGATTCACCTATTAGGATGAAACAATGGATCTACTTACAAACTTGATTTTCTAATTAGATCCTTGAAGTATAGATCACCTCTTGTGACTGATGAATCTTTACTACTCCTTGTAGACCTTGCTGAATACTCTGCTCTTCTGCTAATTTTCTTTCATTCTTCTCAAAAAATTACATGTCTATCTTTTATACTTTCTTACATACATTGTAAATGATATAATATATTACATATATACCATTCCAATAATTACATTTGCAAGGTCGGCTAAAACACAAGTGAACAAAATATTACTGAGTTAGCCAAACAGTAAATAACTCGGGTTCACTGAACTAACTCGATGACCTTCTGATACTCAGCATCCACTACATTACTTAGTATCATCATGCACTTGATAGAAGTGAAGTCTCGATCCATATTAATCACTTGAAATAGTTCTAAACTCGGCAACCATTGGAGACTTGATAGATATAGTATCACTCGATAAAAATTGAATCCTTTTTTTACCTTGCTTTCACTCAGTAAACACTATACTTTCATTACTTGGTAAACACTGCGCTTCCATCACTTGATAAACACTACAATTCCATCACTCGATAAACACTGCACTTCCATCACTCAGTAAACACTGTGAAGCTCGATGAACATTGTAAGTTCGGTAGACACTACTGGATTGCACATTCACTCGGTAGCTTAATGAATTCTCGGTATGAACTACTTAAGTGATGAACCTACAAGGGAACCACTGAATGCTTGGTATACACTATAGACACTCAATGTAAACTATGAAGCTCGATGAGTGTAAGAAACTAAGTGCTGAGCTTGGTAGCTATACTGATATAGATAAGTGTTGTCACTAATGGAAATAATAACTTAATGCCAACAATCTCCCCCTTTGGCATTAGTGACAAAAACACTTATAAGCCAAAACATATGTACATTACCTAACTCAATGAATTTTGGTTTTTCAAAATTGATCTTTGTAGAACTACTACATATGCATTTCTATATACCTTCTTGATGACTTATAATGTATATACAAAGATACTTCTGTAGACATGCTAACTCTAATGAGTGCTAACTCCCCCTATCACTTATAGTGATAACTCTCCTCATTTATTATGCTGAATCTCTAAATCTCTCCCCCATTTGACAATAATGCCAAAGGACTGCATATATAAAATTTATATGGCTACACCAAAGTGAGATAGAAATTCTTGATGTACCTTAAGGATGGTTGCAAAAGTACTATCCCAAGTCTACTAAAAAATTTGATAGGTGGACAGAGCAATTTGAACTTCTTCTGATAATTGGATCAAGTGATCAGCCACTGAGAAGTTCTGATCTTGGACCAATGTTTTGCAACGAGCAAGATGTTTTTGCATTGTGTCCATGATAGGAAGGATCACGTGTTGGATGTCTATGAGTTTAGACCGGATCCTTTCTTCCTCACTCAATAGTTTAGCCTGAACATCTACCAAATATCTAATTTTTGTGTGATGGGAGGTTGTGGAGGAGGAGTCTACCTTTAGCTTGGAAGCACTTGATTGCATATCAATGTCAATCTTATTTAACTTATCCTTTATTTCTTTGGTAAAACTAGAAACATCACAAAGTTTAGCAAAAAGTGATGCTGGATTATTAAAAGAATTTTCAAAATTTCCCAAAAATGTTGACAATTCAACGTGCTTTATTGCTATCTTTTGAGCAATATGCTCTAGCACCTTATTATGAAATTTCTTTTTAGCTTTCTCAATAATTTTTTCTTGACCAGAAGAATCTTCATTAAATTTCTGTACAACCTCTTCTAACTGAGTCAAAATGTGTTAAGTAGAATCTACTTCAACATTTATAGCATCTGTAATTATATTCTTGGCATTTTCAATTGTTCTATATTCCTTATCCCTTTCTGATCTTAACTATTTCTATGTAGCTTTCATCGCTATGAATTGACTGGCTAACCTCATCTCTTTAATGGTAGCATTGTCATAGTCAATCTTAGGAATCACTATTTCTATGTCTAAGTCAATGTCTTCTCCAATTTCCTTTCTAGTGATTAGAAGTTTTAATGGATGCTTTTGTTTAACTTCTGTGATGACTAGTTTGACCTTAGGAATAGACACAATAGTGTAGATAGAAGGGCTAGCAGTGAAAACTGGGATAGGACTTGAGGATTGAATGCCAATAGAAGTGCTAACCGGATAAAAAATTGGAATACTTCCCAAAAATGGTATCATACTCGGTAGGGTATCCATAGTAGTATCTAAACTGATCAGAGAAGAAGTAGATACAAATGATGCTAATAGAAACAAAACTATAGAACTTACTAGAACTGATGAAAACAAAATTGTGGAACTTACTAGTACACTCACTGATGATGAAGGAGCTGAGGAGACTGGCTCAGTAGCTGAAGAAGTGATAGATAGCTCGACAGATGAAGTGCTTGGCACATCTGTATCAGATACTTGGAGCTGAGAGGTGGCTGGTGAAGATTGAGCAATTGATGTGGCGATTGTGCTCACAATCTCACTTGTAGAAGTTGTATCCATAGTGGATGTAATAGTCTTTGGTGGAGAGTGAAGAAGGCATGCAATCACTTTTTCTACAATTTTAACTAGACCCTCTTCATCTTTTCCTTCCTCACGTGCTTCTTCCTCCTTGTCTTCTTCCTCTTTTTCTACCATTAGTGAATGCAGCTCTCCTGGAGTAACTGTGATGGATGGAGTGCTATCAAAATCACCACTATCACTGCTGCCATCATCCTTGATTTCAACGAGATCATCACTGGGTTTTTGTAGATGATAGATGTTCTTCCACATATTTTTTGCATCATTTACAACATGCTCAATGTCTCTAATTAAAATCAAACATGTGTGAAATCTAATCATCATTTTACCTTCACGTTTCTTCATTGCTGCCTTTATTTCTACTCCAGTGAGATTTGGTAGAAGATTCTTTAGGGATTGCTCATATATATCTTTGGCCATTTGGGTGGTTGACACCCACCTTGGTTGCAATCTCTCCAATAGTTCTTTGGAGATTTGAGGGGTGAGCTGGTCTGGGGAGTATTTCCATTTACCTATCTTATTGAGTACTAGTTCCTCAATCTGCATTTTCTCAGCATCAGTTCTTGTTTCAAATTTCAATGCCTTGAAATTTGTGATGCTAGCTCTTTCTTCCAATTGTTTAAGCCTTTCCTCAAATGTGAGTGGAGGCCTAACAAGTATAGGTTCCTGCTTGCCTTTTCTGGTTCTTCTAGAGAATACTGTAGTAGGCTTCTTCTTAGGTTTGGTAATAATTGCCTTTCCTTTCTTCTTTGGTGGTTCCTCTTTAGATTCATGTTCTTGTTTTTCTTTGCCTCCTTTTTCTTCTTCATCATCTTCTTCATCCTCACCTTTTCCTTCTATAAGCATAAGAGGGCCAGTAGAAATTTTCAATTTGGCTATCTTCCTCTTTTCTTTGCTTATAGCCTAGGGTAGCTTGATTTCAAGCTCAGTTCTGGCCTTTGCCTCATCATATGTTTCAAAAATTGGTTGCTTTGGGTCTACTGGCTCATTCACCAGTGCTTCAATAATGTCCCTATGCTCATCAATATTAACCTCATAAGGAAGAGGTTTCACCCATGCAACTCGGGGTCTGACTGCCTAAATGTATACTTTATCACAATCAACCATAAAGCATACATCATCTTTGTAGTCTTCAACCAATTTTGGCAGAATTTAGAACCTATTATTCATTCTTTCCTTGAAATCTTCAAAATAATTTTCCAAGATGCTATCAAAGTTTTCACCCATTTCTGCTACAAACTCATTTATTTGATAAAGAATGGGAATATCTTTTCTCCACACTACAGTTCCTTTTGATGGAATTTTTTTTTGAATGTAGAAAAACAATCAAGTTAGCAAAGAACCAAATTTACAAGGATTGTTCTTTGAAGTCCTTATGTTGTCCATGTTCTTGTTCAATTGTTTCAACAATAATTCTGATAGGTCAAATTCAAGGTTTTTCTTTACAATTTTGAAGGCCAAATCCACAGCCTCACAGGGTACACTATTCATTCAACTAGAGCTATAGATTTTGTGGGCAATGACATGAATGCCAAATCTTAGTTTGACATCAGATACACTGCTAACCTTCAAACCTCTACCATCCCATTCAACTAGGTTTTGCTTTTGTAACTCATCCCATCCTAGGGTTTTGATAACCTTCACTTTGTTGAGCATAGGGAAACCCATGATTTTGTGAATCATCTTCTTTGTGATTAACACTGACTACTCTAACCATAGTTGCCCATTGTGAATACAACTCAAAATATATCTAATCCACTTGGTTTGGAAGCTTCTTGGCATATGCGACATATGAGTCAAGCCTTTGATTTCAAGATGCTTATGCTCGAGTTTCAAAGAGCCATCAACACTCATTTCTCCTAGGGCATTGTCGATCTCTAGGTTTCTAATCTCTTGAACAAAACATTTAAAATGTGTATGAATATCATTTATAAGGAGTACCTTTGGTGGAATTTGTGATTGAGCACCATTAGGGTCAAGTGATTTTGCAATGGCCAGAACAATTTTGAAGTTGGGCGCTTTCCATTCTATACCCTTTACCAGTATCTCTAAACCCTTCTTTGCCTTGGTGCCACTGTTGCTCCCAGATGCCATTGATGCTCGATAAAAGATAGAAATTTTTTGAAGAAATATTTCGCTAGAAAATTGCTTGGAATCACTCAAAATTGCTTGAATTGCACCTAAAAATTTCTTAGCTCTGAAATCGTGATGAAGAATGAAATCAAATTCTGCCCTTTTGATGAAAATTTTGTCATTAATGGTTGGTACAAAGGTAGCTAAGATGACATAGTGCTTAACAGGCTGTCATTTACTTGCTTGGTAGAAGCTTGCAACTTTGTGATTGAATAAAACTTTTGTTGCTCCCAACCTAGCTTGGCAAGGTCTCCAACCAACTTTCCTCAGTAGATGCGACTCAGTGAAAGATACGCTTTCTTTGATCTTTGTGTATCTAGAATACTGACTTGATCATTTTTCTTTCTTTATATTTTGGAACTGCTTGAGATATTACTAGAAGATACAGTTCCATATTCTTGTTTATGAATCTAATTGGAAATGTTGGAGTCACCCACTTCTTGAGTTACATTTCCATTGTTTGAACTGTCCTGCTTGGTAGATTTAGGAATCCACTGTTGCCTCATTTTCTTTCAAATGTTTTTAGCTTTAGCTTTCTTTTCATCTTCAACGCTTCCTATATTCATGTAGTTTTTAGCTATATGACCGAGTTCTATACATCTATAACATCTTACTATTGTATCTCTTTTTATCAAGTGATGCCTTGAGCAGTCTTTGCCAATGTGTCCAAATTCTCCACAATAATGACATCTGCACTAGGTATTGTAGTCCCATCAAAAGATTTCCTTAACAAGTTGTTTATCTGGATTGAATGATTTGGATCTGCATTGGAATGCCTTGTGACCATGCTTCTTTCCTTTGTGAGAATTGCCTTCAAATTTTGGTTTCTCCTTGCATTCATTAGCTTTATGACCATGTTGACTGAAATTGTAGCATTTACCATTGAATTTACCTTTTCCATTTCTCCAACACTTGTTTGATGCGTGACTTAGCTTACCATAGTGATTGCAAGTAGGTCTTTGATTCCTTTAGGCACCTTGTTTGGAGGTTTCACCTTCTTCCTTATAACCAAGTCTAGCTTTACCTTTTTGTGTATGAAGATTCTGCTCACTTTGTTGATCTAATTGAGTCATGTTTGCTTTAGATTTAATCATTCTCTCATTGATTTTCCTTTCAATGATCAAGTCATTTTCAAAAATTTCATTGATTTGTCTTTCAAATCTCAAGTCACTTTTTAAGCTTTCATTGATTTGTCTTTCAGTGATTAATTCATTTTTTAGGCTTCCATTTTTAGATCTTAGATTCATAATTTCTTCATTTGCATTAGATAGTTGATCCACAAGATCTTCATACTGATTGAATTGATTATTTCTTGTCTCCAAGTCTTCAGTTGCCTTGTTTCTTTGTTCCAAAACTTCACATAGCTTGATTGATTGGATTTCTTGTTCTCTTTTAAGCTTTCTTACTTCTTCCTGCAGAGAGCCATTCTTTGCTAGAATTTCCTTGATTGCCTCATTAGCTTCATTTGAACTGCTTGATGGTAAAAGGTATTCAATCTTTTCTTGAACATACTGATGATCATTCATTTGTTTTGCAAGTTCCTTCCTTTTCTTCAGGGATTGAGAAAGATGCTCCTTTGCTTCTTTGAGTTGAGCCATGGCCATTTCCAAATCTAGCTTTTCATTTTCAATAGCTTTGTCAAGTCTGAATATCTCCATTGTCCTTGATATTTGCTCAAGTTGTCAAGCTTTTTCTTGAGAACTAGAATTCTCTGATACCAATTGTTGGAAATATTCAAAATATGATAGGTTAGTGAGAGGGTAGGGGTGAATCAGTAACTTCAAAACTTTAAACAATTCAACACTTTAACCATATATACTATTCACCATTCATTAATCTAATCTACTGCATATATGAGAAATCAAACATTCATAGCACATGTACACACTGATTTGGTAACTTAGAAACCTTCCAAATAGAAAGTAAAACTAGGGTGGGGATGATACCCACAAAACTTCGTTACTGTAGTATGAAGTTGGTCTGTTAAGGCTTACATTGACCAGTTTTGGTGATCTGCCCTATTAGGAGAACAAAGGACTGATAGGTCCACCTTGTTAGAGGATTTACAAACATACACTAAAGTATGCACTTTGTTAGGAGATTTATACAAAGACTGCTAAGTCTACCCTATTAAAGGATTTACAAAATTGAATCACCTATTAGGATGAAACAATGGATCTACTTAAAAACTTGATTTTCTGATTAAATCCTTGAAGTATAGATCACCTCTTGTGACTAATGAATCTTTATTGCTCCTTGTAGACCTTGTTGAATACTCTACTCTTCTATTGATTCGCTTTCATTCTTCTCAAAACATTACATGTCTATCTTTTATACTTTCTTACATACATTGTAAATGATATAATATATTACATATATACCATTCCAATAATTACATTTGCAAGGTTGGCCAAAACACAAGTGAAAAAAATATTACTAAGTCGTCCAATAGTAAATAACTTGGGTTCACTGAACTGACTCGATGACCTTCTGATACTTGGCGTCCACTACATTACTCAGCATCGTGATGCACTTGGTAGAAGTGAAGGCTCGGTCCATACTAATCACTTGACATAGTTCTAAACTCGGTAACCATTGGAGACTCGATAGATATGGTATCACTCGATAAAAACTAAATCCTTTGTTTACCTTGCTTTCACTTGGTAAACACTAAACTTTCATTACTTGGTAAACACTATGCTTCCATCACTCGGTAAACACTGCACTTCCATCACTCAGTAAACACTGTGAAGCTCGATGAACATTGTAAGCTCAATAGACATTGTTGGATTGCACATTCACTCGGTAGCTTAATGAATGCTCGGTATGAACTACTTAAGTGATGAACCTACAAGGTAACCACTGAATGCTCGGTATATACCGTAGATGCTCAGTGTAAATTGTGAAGCTCAGTGAGTGTAAGAAACTAAGTGCTGAGCTTGGTAGCTATACTAATATAGATAAGTGTTGTCACTAATGGCAATAATAACTTAATGCCAACAAGAATTAAATCCATCACATTACATAATTAGTGATATGTCCAAATATCGGATAACCAGATATCATCCTAAAACACACTATCATCTCAAAATGACATCATCATACAATATAATCAACTAAACAACATAGTAGTCTAACATCTATGATACTGAAATCAAGGTATAACATCTGACCCTCAGGTCCTCTCAAATGTAAAATATAACATAAGTAAAAAATATCTCTAAGATCAAAATATAACAAGGTAAATGTCTGCATCACATAACCAAATAATCCAGCATGGACAACCCATTTCTAATTATTTAAGCATTTAATAATGATAGTTTACACAACATTAAAAAGGCACTTAAAACACATAAATGAACATAGTCATAAACATGACTAACCATTGTTATAGGAACCTAGTCCAATGTAGTAGGTAATAGTACACAATGCAATCTCTACACACATCTTAAGGTAATCATGGAATAACCTCATGATACCATATCAATCTTGGTAACCACTAACACAAACCTCAATGAACCATAAATCACAACATAATCTCATAAATCAGCCAAAAGCAATAATCAAAGCAACTGATATAGAAACATAAATCAAATCATCTCAACGCTATAGACCACTCATGGTCACAATCATGATCCATCACAACAAAAGATCAACAAGGTTGCATTCATCAGGATGACTTATAGAAGTCAAATGTGAGAGACACTACATGGTTAAGTGCATAAAGTTTAAGTCAAAGGCATACAAACATTGTACCTAATTTATTGAGAGTAGTACATAAATAGAGTATTAGAGAACATCATTCTAATTTTTTCTTACCATCTTACATCTAAGATGCAATGAAGAAATGCAAAGTCATCTAGTGATAGAAGATAGTCATATGGTGATGTCAGAAAGTTCACAAGCCCTAGTATCACACATGTTGGAAGCTATATAGACTATGAGCTAACAATGCTATTCTAGTTGTAATCTAATTAATTATCTTATTATCTTTAATTAGGAAAATATCAAGGCTGACTCAAGGAATTATTTTGAAGATACGATATAAGGGAGACATGTTTTCCTTGTTTTTAATGCAAGTGTGATGTGATGTAATTAAATAAGTACAAAAAGGAGTAGAGTGTTTACTAAATGTGTATAAGAGATCCAAGGGATTATTGGACATGAGTTTTGTGATCTAGTTACAAGATCTAAAGGAGAAAAAGTCTAGTTGATAGGAATAGATAAAGGAAGTAAATTTTATTTGTATTATTCAACAAGGAATAATACATAGATCATTTAGATAGTGGGTTCATTGATCTTAACCTTGAAGCTATTTGGGTAGTGAGTCTAGCTATCTTCCACAACTAATAATAGGGTTGGCACAACTCCTAACAGGGTTGGAACCTCCTCGCATGGATTCAAAGTCTCCTAATAGGGACTAATATGTATTGAATGTTGTTGTAGACTCCTAAAAAAATCCATACTCTAACAAGGAATATTTATATTAGTACATCATCTTATGGGTACCATCCCCATTGAGAATTTCCCTATGATCAAGGGTTTCCCTAGTTAACATATCTAGTGTTAATCTATATGAGTATCTTGTTATAGTTTTTGATTATATTGGTCATATGGTTAAAATTTATTAAGGTTGATAATTGTGCTATTAGTTGGATAACTAACTCACTCCCCCCCCCCCCCCCCCCCCAGTTACATTGGTGGACTATATATTCTAACATACCTTTCCCAATTTTTAAATCTAAATCTTCAATCTAGACATTTGGTAGTTGTTACTCATCTACAATACTTCGTAATTATTCTTATTTTATTTTAAGCTCTTTAATGATATCATTGATGAAATTGTATGACCAGGCACAATATTCATACAAGGTGTTTCCATTAGTTAAATATCTTCTTAGCTCTTTGATGCACATGTCAAGAGTCACTAGATCTCCTTTGATCTTCTTACGCGCAATGTTAAATAATTGTGAATCATTATTTACTTGTGTCTTGGCAGATGCAACTTCTTCAAGGATGCTAAAATGATTATTAAAAGCTTTAATCAGCTCTTCAACTTTCTTTTCAAGATTAGACTCAGTAATAATTACTTGAATGATATCTTGCAACTTATTTGTTACCTTCTCAAGAATTCCTGAGTTCACTTTATGCTTTTATTCTTTCCATAATTCTACTAGTGGAAAACATTGTTATTTGGCTGAACATGTCAATCTCAAGATCTCCAGTAGATATCAAGGGTGCATTACCAATCATATTAGCTAAGAGTAACTCCAATGGTGTCTTATCATGCTTTTACTAGGAGTCTTTGTACTTTGTACCTTTGTGGGAGTGACTTATTGAATTTATAAATCTTGACTATTTCCCTTGTTCTATACATCCTCTTGTGTTACTAAATTTTTTGATTCTTTTATGTTTCATTTTTCCTCTTTCTCCATCTCATCTTTTTGCATTATTTCTTCCTCTTTATCTATCTCTACATGTCTAAGTTGTGCAAAAGATGAGGTCTCATAAACTATTATTTTCTAGTCAATCTATAACTTCTTATTAACATTCTTAAGTTCATCAGCCACTTCTTTTTCTTCTTCTTCTTCTTCTTCCTCCTCCTATTCCTCTTCTTGTTCCTATTGCTATTCCTATTCCTCCTCCTCCTCTTTCTCTTTCTCTTTCTCTTTCTCTTTCTCTTTCTCTTTCTCTTTCTCTTTCTCTTTCTCTTTCTCTTTCTCTTTCTCTTCCTCTTCCTCTTCCTCTTCCTCTTCCTTTTCTCTTCCTCTTCTCCTTCTTCTCCCTCTCCCTCTTCCTCTTCTTCCTCCTTCTCTCCTCTTCATCTTCTTCTTCTTCCTCCTTCCCTTCCTCCTTCTCCTCCCCTCCTCCTCCTCTTCCTCCCCCCCTCCTTGTTCTGGTTCTTGTTTTTCTTCTTCTTTCTTTCTTTTCCTCTTCTTCTTTCTTTTCATCTCCTTCATTCTTCTCTTCTTCTTCCCTCTTTTCTTCATCAAAACTAGTATAGTCAACCAAATTGTAAAAAATGGTTCAATAATCCTAAAAAAGGATCCACTGTTTCATCTACTATGCTAGTAGCAATTATAATTTGTGATTTCTCTGATTTTGTCATCTTTGATGCTTTGTTGGCTTTTGCATCTCTCATCATTGCATGCATTTTTACCTCTTTTGTTGTTGTAGTAGTAGTAGTAGGAGCTGCTCCCCCTAACTTCATTCTTTCCTCTTCTTTGATAGGCTTAGGTATCTTAGACATTATTTTTTCTTTTGAATCCTTTTGTGCCTTAGTCAAGGTGTCCTTAAACTCTATTATAACTTTTACAACGGACTTTTTTATTTCTTTGTGCACATCCTCATAGTTTCCTCCCATGATTAGAATATATCTAGTTGTGGAAATTTTTTATAAACCATGCAAAATATTCTTTATTCTCAACTTTGAAAAATTTCTAATCATTCTTTCTCTCATTTCTTTATCTTCTTCCTTGGCTCTCTTCTTATTTTTCAATCATTTGTACAAATCATTGGGAATTCGTCCTTGAATATTGATCAATTTTTTCCTAATAGAATCATATATTTGATAATTTATTTTTTCTAATTGTATCTTCTCAAAAGTGTCATAAAGATCATAAAATTTTCTCAAGTTTGAGACATTTCCTTAATTTATTATCATATTGTTCATGTTTTCTATCTTTGACTTCCATTTCTTTCTATTGTTGCTTATAATCTCAAGTTTATCTTCATCTTTCTCCTTTTCTTATTTCTCTTTCTTTGATTATGATTATTTTACCTATTCCTTCTATTTCTACTTGCCCACATACATTATCGATGTTTTCCTTCTTTTCTTAAGTTGAGTGGCTAATTCCTTTAGTTTCTTGGATTTTGAAGGTTCTACTAGCTCTTGTTTTACTTCAACTAACATTGTTCATATTCTTGTACTACCAGGTGTAGATGACTAAACTTTTACTATGCTAAAATCTTCCACTTCCATGGGTAGAACCGGTGTTGATGGAATAAACCATGGTACTAGTGCAACTACAACATATGGTGTAGTCGATGTCTTGGCTAAAATTTCTACAACTATAACTCCCATAGTATAACCCCTTTCAATTGCTAATGGTTTTGCATTTAATATCTCATATTGTCCACTTTCTTTCATTTCTTTGGCTATACCTATAGCTTCTTTGAATTATTCTACATTCATACCAGTTTATTTAAGCATTTGAGTATTCTTTTTTTCCAATTTCTTCTTAATATCCTTACTGTATAGTGGGCTATCCACTTCCCTAACTTTCTCTTCATAGGTACTCCATCTAGGATACTCTTAATCCTTTTCAAATTTAAGAATTACCTTCACATAACCTTTAATTAATTCTTCTATCATCTCATAGAATGTAGGGTCAATGAATTTGAATCTTGGCTCAATTGCTTCCATATGTATCGCATCTGTCACAACCATAAACCATATTTCATCTTTATATTTTTCTACAATGGAAGGTGAAATTTTGTATCTTTGTTTCATCTCAGATTGAAAACTCTGAAATGTCCCTTTTCTGATTTTGTATGATATTTCCAACCTTTAATCAGATCTTTAAGATCAAACAACTGATATCACAAAGATCCACCAAATTTCTTAAGAAACCCCAAATCGGGTATGTCGAAAATAGTGCCAAAAAGCTTCACAGCTTCACCTGTTATTAATAAATCTGAAAGTAGAAATTTTTACAGAAATTTGAGCAGCATAACAGCCTATAAAATGGCATTTCTAGATCTATATAGCCTTTACAAAACAGCTCACAAATGTAGGACAAAAACTATGCTCATCGGGCTCTCGAAATTAACACAAAAATGCCCGAAAACACCACAAAAACACTAATAAAATATCTTAGAAGTTTAATCACATCCCAATATATATATTCAGCTCTATTTTAATATCTTAAAGTCTGAAATATAGAAGCAACCAAAACTGATATGAAATGCTCAACTGAAAACACCAAACTCATGCAAAAAAAACCACACCCAAAAACCCACAAATCTACACTGTTCAGCACAAAGGCAAACTCTGTATGAGCATGCACATGGAATGGCTTCAAACTCCCATCCTTAGCCTTCCTAGAAACCTGCAAACTCCCGTTCTTGGGTCTCCCTAGAAACTTGCAAACTCCCATTCTTGGGTCTCCTTCTCCACAGGTTTGGCAGTCTCTGAAGAATAACAAAGAATGAGCAAAAATCAAGTTCTGGAATGAGCCCAAAATGCCTCCAAACCCCTTAAAAGAGGGCATAACTGTAACTCACATCCAAGAGAGGTTAATGAAACTTATTTTAATAATAATTTTTATTTATTAGTCCAACGGTTTCCAAAGATTAACCCCCTTTTTCCGAAACTTCACTTTCTTGGGCCTGCCTGCCTTAGCAAAGATTTTCTTTTTTAATTATTTGAAAAGGGGACATGACAAGTCCTCCCCTCCCAATCATTACTTGTCCTCAAGCAATGGCTAAACAATAAACCAATCAATCCACCTGGATCCCAAATGTAGTCATGAACTATACTACTACCAATTAACACAGGCTCCTGCAATATCCTCTGCAATATGACCAAGAGGAATCCATAATCAAATTGACAATTATAGCTCAACCAAACTCCAAAATCACCACTACCACAATCAAAAACCCATGAGGCACAAACTCCTAGAACATCAAAACCCAAGTAAAGTGGACAAATCAAACTACCAACACAGTAAATACCATCAACGCATCCCACTGGCCTATATGGAATGTACAATCCAACTCTGCAACAATGGTGAACCCTCTTGAATGAAACTGTACCAAGTATGGAGAATCCACACACTGTACAACTCCTGCAGTCAACACAACTCTACAAATCATCGGCCACTATCTCATAACCATAACTCCCATACACTGCTGATGGTGAAAAGACATTACAAGATAAAGAGTAAGAAATGGAATCCAAACCAAATTTGTCTACCATCAACTCCTCAGCACAAGGATCAAATGCTAACTGATGTACATACCCTGCAATATAATGTTGATAAAAAAAACCAACCTCAGTCAACAGCTCACCATGAAGAAGTGATACAACCCACTGTGACTGATCACCAGCTAAGTCAAGAGATGTCATAGCCAAAGGAGTAGAATCAATAACAACACCTGCTAAAGCATCACTCCAAAACTCCTGCTCTAAGTCATGTATTATCAACCTGTCAATTGCAGGACCTATCACCATGTCATGCCCATCACAACTCTCATCCCGAGGCATCAAACTATCCCATAACTAATGATAAGCACTAGGAACCAAAGTACATCTCTGTATCATCATCTCATCAACATGGTCATCAAAGGTAGATAGATGAGCATACCTCATAGTGTAATGCCGATAGAATGCACCAATCTTAGTCAGTGGCTCAGACTGCAATCCAGATGTAACTAACTGCAATCGATCATTAACCAAGTTGGAACTGACTACTACCTCTGAAGACATTGCGAAGGGAGTAGTATTACTAGTAGGAACCATGCCAACTATCAGCTCACCAACGTCACACATGGTCTTTGATACAACATCTCTAGTCTTCGTGCCATTAGTACTAGAGGTCACCACCATGTCAGGCACACCACAAAAATCTACTACAGCACCCAACTCAATTGAACCTGACTCTAGTGGGAATGAACCTGATATGCCAATGTTAGTATCAAGGATGGATGCATCCCCATCTCCACTGTCTCTAACAATCTCGGCCATGGACATCCTTGGATCACCAAACACCACAGCTTGTGACTGTACAAAATTAGGTAAAGACTGTAGTCACTCTAACTCCATGGTCACCTTAGCCAAATGAAACTGTGACTCCTTGAGAGCCAACTGTGTACTCTCAAGAATCTCAGAAGTCACCTCAAGCTGCTCAGTAAGCTCACTCACCTCATCTTCCTTGGCCAACAATGCATCATATGCTATACTACCCCACTCCATAAGATAATCTCTGTCGGCTACCAACTGCATATAATTTTGTCTCAAAATCCGAATAGCCTCCCATAAAGAGTGAATCTCTGTCAAGGAAAGATAACTTCCTCCCTGCTCATCACTAGTAGGAGAACCCCATCCATAAACTGCTAACAACTGATGAGCAGCATCGAAATGTTGGCAAGTGATAGCAATGTCTTGGTTACTAACTCTCAACTGATTAGACACATGATGGCACTGGCTTGACTGTCTCCTACAAACCTCCTCTGATGCACTGTCTGAAGGAGTGTCCTCAAAGTTACTAGTCTCTAGAGTATTACCATCCATATCCTGTGAATCAAATCTAAAGCTCATATCAACATACAGAGTATCAAAAACATTAGCATTGCTGTCCAACTCCTCTGTACCCAAGGAAACTAAGTCTTCAAAACTGCCCACTGCATCCTCCTGGATGTCATCAATGCCAATATGATCTTGGGACTCATCTATACACACTGCCAAATATGAAATATCATCAACACATTCCAGCAAGTATGGTCGACTGGATATATGAACAAAGCCCAACATTGGTGTATAAAAACTAATACCAACATCAAACAAGATACTGGCACAAGAAAAGACAAACCGTGTAATCTGCTAATCAAATCCATGATAGCACCCAAACAAACACTGCTACCAAAAATTGTTAAAGATCTCCAGTCAACTGAATCCCAAATGCCAATATAACAATCTCAAGTCCATATCCATAAACTAGAATCAACTGGTAACTCAAGCAAAATCCTCACCTGAGTAATATGACCAATACCAACTAACTCCACATACCTATCATGATGAGATAATGAAGTCACAATACTATCTTGGTTCACCTTCAGCTGGCTGGACAAATCATGTGAAGTACTACCAGCCTCAACCTCATGTGATGAAGCATCTAACTGTGCCTGGTACTCTTTCTCAGCAAAGTCATGAATGCTCAATGTCTGCTCATCTCTACCAGGTATCTCACCATCCTGCACAACAACATCCTCATAATCATCATCTGAACCCACTACACTGTAGTCACTGCCTGTTGTAACTATACCATCTTGAATACCTGTGGCATCACCCTTTGACGACCTGTAAACAATTGTCTCAATTTGAGTATCAAGTTGACTGTTACTATCAATCTGTGTGATATCATTTCCCACCACCTCCTGCGGTAGAGTAGAATCTGAGACCTCTACCTGGCTATCAGCTAGTTTCTCAAACTCCTCATGCAAGTTCTTGGGAATTGTGTCATCTGTCCTATGAGAAAATCTGCCAAATAGAAATCCAGTCAACTTATCCACCTTAGCTGGGTCAGATAACATGTCATTTATACGGTGGTGCTCAACCAACTGTTTAGACATGTCATGGCTTATTTTCATAAGTTTATCTCGAATGTCTAAATAACCATCCTTTCTACTATTTTGACTCTGGCTATCAATTGTCCAAGATCGTTCCCTCTGAGACTCTGTACTATACCTGTCCATTCTGGATAAAGTAGAGTGTAACCCCAATAGGATATAACTTCTTCAAGCACCAAGAACTAACATGCAAATGATTAGAAGTAGCATGCAACCATATATTTAGACATGCAACTGATTAGAAGCAACATGCAACCACCAAATTATGACATGCAAGATCTAGGTAGTTGTCAAAACTGACATGCAAGATCTGGGTAGTTGTCAAAACTGACATGCAAACTTCTACAACCACCAAATTCACCAAGAACTAACATGAAAATGATTAGAAGTAGCATGAAACCATAGATTTGGACATGCAACTGATTAGAAGCAACATGCAACCACCAAATTATGACATGCAAGATTTGGGTAGTTGTCAAAACTGACATGCAAGATCTGGGTACTTGTCAAAACTGAAATGCAAACTTCTACAACCACCAAATTCACCAAGAACTAACATGAAAATGATTAGAAGTAGAATTTAACCATAAGTTTTAACATGCATCTGATTAGAAGAAACATGCAACCATAAATTATGACATGCAAAATCTGGGTAGTTGTCAAAACTGACATGCAAGATCTGGGTAGTTGTCAAAACTGACCTGCAACTTCTACAAACCCTCAGGCTAGCAAGATCATGGCTCTGATACCACTGAAATGTCCCTTTTCTAATTTTGTATGATATTTCCAACCTTTAATCAGATGTTTAAGATCAAACAACTGATATCACAAAGATCCACCAAATTTCTTAAGAAACCCCAAATCGGGTATGTCGAAAATAGTGCCAAAAAGCTTCACAGCTTCACCTGTTATTAATAAATCTGAAAGTAGAAATTTTTACAGAAATTTGAGCAGCATAACAGCCTATAAAATTTCATTTCCAGATCTATATAGCCTTTACAAAATAGCTCACAAATGTAGGACAAAAACTATGCTCATCAGGCTCCCGAAATTAACACAAAAATGCCCGAAAACACCACAAAAACACTAATAAACTATCTTAGAAGTTTAATCACATCCCAATACATATATTCAGATATATTTTAATAGCTTAAAGTCTGAAATACAGCAGCAACCAAAACTGATATGAAATGCTCAACTGAAAACACCAAACTCATGCAAAAAAAACCACAACCAAAAACCCACAAATCTACACTGTTCAGCACAAAGGCAAACTCTGTATGAGCATGCACATGGAATGGCTTCAAAATCCCATCCTTAGCCTTCCTAGAAACCTGAAAACTCCCGTTCTTGGGTCTCCCTGGAAACCTGCAAACTCCCGTTCTTGGGTCTCCTTCTCCACAGGTTTGGTAGCCTTTGAAGAATAACAAAGAATGAGCAAAAATCAAGTTCTGGAATGAGCCCAAAATGCCTCCAAACCCCTTAAAAGAGGGCATAACTGTAACTCACGTCCAAGAGAGGTTAATGAAACTTATTTTAATAATAATTTTCATTTACTAGTCCAACGGTTTCCAAAGATTAACCCCCTTTTTCTGAAACTTCACTTTCTTGGGCCTGCCTGCCTTAGCAAAGATTTTCTTTTTTAATTATTTGAAAAGGGGACATGACAAACTCTTTATCATTCTAGAGATGTCTTATGTGATTCTTTCTTTAGGTTATTTTCTATAATAGTGTGTGATCAATTCAATTGTGCACTTGTCAAAGTTTTATTCATAATCATGCATATAAGGAATTTTTTTTATCATAGCTAGCAAGAAGAACATGGTATGTAAGTTGAATGAAGCATTGTATGGTTTGAAACATGCCTCTAGAGCATGGTATAAAATATTATATGTATATTTTGTGAGAATTAGTTTTGCAAGAAATAATAATAATGGAAATCTCTATTTCAAAAGTGAATATGAGGATAAGACATTGTTAGCTAAATATTTGTTGATAATATTAGAGGATAAGATTTAATGCACAACTAATTTGCTAATGAGATGAAGAAAAAATTTGAGATATCAATGTTTGGAGAGATAAAATTCTTTGTTTAATTTGCCAGTCTATCAAATGAAAGGAGGTTTATACATTACACAATTAAAATATATCAAGGAAATACTGAAGACCTTTGGAATGGAATATTCAAGATCAATGAACACCTACAACTACTAGACATAAAATTTCAAATAATAATGATTCTTCTGAAGTAAATTAGACATTGTGCATGTGAATGATTGGAAAATTGCAATATGTTGTTCATAGAAGATCTAACATCCCATTAGATGTTGATATTGTTACACAATCTTATTCTACTACTAAGGAGACCCACTTGATGGCCATGAAAAGGACATTGAGATATCTAAAAGGAACAAATGACTATGGTTTATGGTATAAGAAGGATGACAAGTTTGAGTTGAAAGTTTATAGAGATGCTGATAGGGCTAGAAATATTGATGATAGAAAGAGTGTAAGTGGATGTGATTTATTCTTAGAAAAGAGATAGATTTCATGGAAAAGTAAGAAGAAAAATTATATATTGGAATCCACAACAGAAGTTGAATATGTTGCTGCAACTGTTAATTTCTCAAACATATTATGGATCAAGCAATTAGTGAAAGGTATGAAGGAAGAGATTACTAAACCTATGGTGATATATTATGATAACAAAAGTTCTATAACATATCCAAGAATCCTATGATGGAAAAAAAGACAAACCATATTGCAATCAAATATCATTACTTAAGGGAATTAGTGCAAGATAAAGAAGTAGGACTAGAATATGTGAATAAAAGGGAGAAGATAGCTAATATATTCACTAAGGCATTACCCAAGGATTCATTTGTGTATCTAAGAGGTAATTTAGGGGTCATTCCCCTATTATAAGAAAACTAAGAATGGATGCAACAATGCATCAATTATAATGATTAGAATATCTTACAAATTGATGCAAGAGATCACACTCTAGGAGCTGACTAAAGATGTGAAAATAAGGACAATAGTATGAGTTGATAAATTTATAAGTAGACACATGGTGATACAATCAAGGATAAAGATAAACAAAGTAGGTGATGAGAGAGGGAGAGATAATTAAAAGATCAATTAGTACAAAGGATAAAGGCTTTTATATGAAGTCTTTGGAATTTTTTTTTGAAATAGGGAGATGTGTGCCAAGTTACCATCTAAAATCTAAAGAGGATGAGAAGCTACCAATGAAATGAGAGATATCTCAAAGAGGGAGCCAATACAATGTTGAAAACAATTATTCTATTGTATATTGTCATTGATGTTACACAAATATCACACTTTAAGTGACCACAACTAGTATTAACCGAGCTTAGCTGGGCACTAAAGAAGACTCCATTATCAACTGAGAAGAATTTAGAATGAGCCAAGTTTAGTTTCTCATCAAAGAGAATCAATGTAAACTAAGTTCATTTAGTTAGTGAAGGGTGTCAATGTAAACTGAGCTAGGTTGATTACCAAAAGAATTTAGTGTAAACCAAATTAGGTTAGTTACCAAAGGAATTTAGTGTTAACTGAGTGATTCATTTTTAATGTTAGATGAATTATAAAATAATAATTTTATTAACTAAATGGTTAATGCAAGCTGACCTAGTGCATGCTAAATGCTTGTTTGAAAGGGTATTCAAGCTTAATTGACTTTGATTTTCATATATATGAAAGGGCCAGTTGCGGATTGAACTATGAATTTGGAAGAATAAGAAAAGATGCATATTAAGAAGCATATCTCATTAAAGATAGAACATCTAAGGAGTTTCAAAGAATATTTTGATCATAAATGATCTAGAGGATAAACTAGAATAGTGATGAATTTTCAAGTTAGTTGCTTCATCAATCAAGTCAATCATTGTTACTCTCAAATAATTGTAGCAGTGAAGAAATCACTTAAATAAAGTTGACTTAATAGTGATTTTGTAAATCCTCTAATAAGGTGGCATTTCTAGATTGAAGTCTCTAAAGACCTATAGCAAGGCCATTCCTAACATGGTGAGTCAAATCCTCTAACAAGGTCACACTTAACTGTGTGTATTGTACCTTTAACAAGGTTGGCTCCTAACATGGTTCACATTAGAAGAGTGCAAAGTTGTAATAGTTGAAAATAATTATTCAATTATATGTTGTCTATGATGTTACACAAAATTTCAAGCCTTTATTGATAAGTTAGTGATAGATGAGCTCAATCAAGCATCAAAGGTAGTTTCCTATATGTGCTAAGCATTTAGTTATAACCAAGTTCAGAGATAGTATTGACTAAACTCAGTTGGTTAATGAAGCTAAGTCTGTATTGACCAAGTTTAGTTGGTTATCAAAGGAAAGTAAACATGAATTTTTTTATAACTAAGTTGGCCTATTAACATAATAACTCCTACTCTAATTAAGTTGGTTGGAGAATGAAGGGATCCTCTATGTTAACATGTACTCAATTTTGTATTAGCGGACTGCCATCATTTTATGTCTAATAAATTTATTGGTTAATATAGTTGGAAGCATGAATGCTGATGATACTTCTATGGGGAGTATTCTAGGAACATGATTAGATCATTATCATGATGATATGTTACATTCATGACTATGTTTGTCATTGATGGCAACATAATTCTATGACTAAGCACATTTCTATCAAACATCATATGTTGAGAGAGAAAGTTACAGAAAAGGAGATAAGATTGGAGAATGTAAGCACCAAAGAGTAGATTGGAGATATTTTCACCAAGCCACTTCTTAAAGAAACTTTTTATTATTTACAAGGTATGCTAGGGGTTATGTCCTTTCATATATCAAAGTAGATGATACAAGAGTGCATTAGTCTAGTGTAACAGAGCACCATTGTTTGTCTAGACTAAATGTTGATGCTTCCTATATGGGGGAGTATTTGTGATGGAAAAATTCATCTAGGACTCTTGTTGGATGTTATTTTGAATAGTGCCTTTGGACACTTAAGCAAGTTAGAGATAGTTTTTATAGCGATTGATGGTCACTGAGATATTTGACATTGATGTCAATGGGGGAGAAACTACAACATGAAAAATAGATTGATATAGAGTACATTGAAGGAAGAGATTGTAGTTGACATAGAGCATATTGAGGTGCATAAATGGGGGAGAGTGATTGATGAAGAGGATTTAAAAAGAAAGGTTAAAAGTCATCAACTATTGGTATTTTTGGAACTAGATTTTTTTCATCTATGTTGCCATCAATGCTAAAGGGGGAGATTATTGGAAGCATGAATACTAATGATACTTCTACGAGGGAGTATTACAAAGACATGATTATATAATTATAATGATTATATGTTACATTCATGACTGTATTTGTTATTTATGTCAACATAGTAGTTTTTTATGGTATCTAACAAAAGAACATCAATAAAGATCAAGTTGGTATGGACAAATAGTTGAGATTTTTCACCAAGAAAGGTTAGAGGGAGATTATACTAAGTGGCCAGTATATGAAGCTAACCTTGGAAGCATAAGATATAAAGTTTAGAAGAAGTTATGCAAGTTTTGGTGAAGATTATTCTGAGATAGAGTTTACAAAAGTATATTTTGGTAAACTTGTTATATCTCTTAGCAGATTTGTTATTTTGAGAAGATAAAGTTAAAGATGTAAATAAGACATTTTGGAGATGACATAGCTAATCTCTCTCATCATAATGTTACATGTATAGAAATTTATTCAAGTTGCAAAGTGAAATAATAATGTTATCGCTAAGTGTAATGTGTTCTTAATGAGGTCCTATACTAATTAATTGAGGTGTAATAACCAAATTAGGGAATCATTTTATGGATTTGGTATAAAGGAAGGAAATTTTCCTTTATTATGTATGGAATGTATGAATGATTACAAGAAGTAAAAAGAGTGGAATGTGAAGATAAGCAGAGCAGAGAGAAGGTGAAGAAAAATTCATTGCTAAGGTTTTATTATGTGATCCAAAGTTTTATATTTGGATACAAGGTTTGTGACCTAGTCTACAAGGTATGACAGTGATTGGTTTTGTTGATAGGATAGAGGAAAGAAGTTAAAGTATAGTACAAACAATTATTTTGCAAGGAATATTTGTAAGATTAGTTGGACACTGAGTTTAGTGGCCTTACCCTAGAAGCTATTTGGACAATGGGTCCTTCTACTTTCTACAACTCTTAATAGGGTTGGCACAACTCCTAACAGGGTTGGAATCTCCTGATAGGGATTCAAAGTCTCCTAATAGGAACTCATATGTACTAAATGCTGTAATATAATCCTAACAGGGTCCATCCTCTAACAAGGAATATTTATACTAGTACATCATCTTGTGGGCATCATTCCCATTGGGGTTTTCCCTCTGATCAAGGGTTTCCCTACTTAAAAAATCTAGTGTTATTGTATTTGTGCATTTTAGTATAGTTTCTATTTACTTTGATTGAATGGTTAATATTATTTAAGGTTGATAATAATTGGATAACTGATTCACAACCCCCCCCAGTTATCCTTGTGGACTATTGTTTCTAACAAATACAAGTTGACTTAAGGATGATAAGTGTTTGATTAAAAGAGTATTGAAGCTGATTTGACAAGGTGAATTAGGTAAATGAAAGGTCAAGTTGAGGATTGGAGTGTGAAATTTAGGAAGATGAATTAAGGAAGTGAATTTGAATGATATCTATAAGAGGGTAGAGTATCCAAGTTGGCCAAGTTGTAGAGAACATTATGATTAAGGAGGATCAAGTAATTAAGCCATAAAAGAGTTTTGAATCAACAAAGTTAGTTACATAAAAAATTAGGCCAATTCATTGTTACTCTCTAATAATTGTACCAATGAATCAAATCTCCTAACAGAGTTAGCCTAACCACTATTTAGCATATCCTCTATCAAGGTGGCATTTCTAGATTGAAGTGTATGAAGACCTCTAACAAGATTAGTCCTAATAGGGTGAAATAAATCCTCTAATGGGTCACAACTTACAATTTATTTTTTAATATTTAATAGGGTTGGCTCGTAATAGGGCTCATTTCAGAAGAGTGAAAACTATAACTAGTTGTAATTGGTGGTTTTCCCAATAGGGTTTTTGTCTTAAATATTGGTGTCTCTTGCGTTCGTGTTATTTCCTTTATGCTCTTGCAACTAATTTAATAAAGAATAATCACATTGAATATGTTAAGATCTAATTATCTCTGTGTTAACCAAGTAACAATATAATATTTAGTATTAACCAAGTTTCAGAAAGAAACTAGTTTAAAGTTATGTTAACATCTTAAGGGACTAGGGTTTATTTTTTAGTAATAGATTCACCCCTCTCCTCTCATTTACTCCTTTCCATTTCAAACAATTGGTATCAGAGATATTGGTGCTTGCAGATAAGGTTTCAAGGACCTAAGCTAAAGATCAAGATGTCTTATAGAAGAAAAATTCCTAAAAGTTGAACCAAGATAAATTCCAAACATGACAGGAGCTCATGAAGCTAAATTTGGAAACCATTGGAGACACAAGCCTAAAATACCTAGTGAACAAGTATATGGCACCTCTAGACCTTTGTCTATGGACCAAATTGTGGAAAAGAAGAATCACAATATAATAATGATTAACATTGCTTCTACTCTCAATTATGCTGAGTTTGATGAAGTCAAAGATTGTACTATTGCTCATGAAATTTGGATGAAGCTAAAAGATATCTATGGATGAGAAGAAAATGTGAGGAGAGCTAAGGTAGAAAGTTTAAGAGGTCAGTTTGATCAAATGAAGATGAGAGAAGATAAAAACATTGCACAATATAGTGAAAGAATCAAAGCAAACATGAGTGCTATCAGAGCCTCATGAGGGAAAAAAAGATGATGTAATAATGTTGAGCAAGGTACTCAGAACTCTTCTTCCTATTTATGCAATTAGAGTTTTATCTATTCAAGAAATGATATGTGATCTTGAAAATGATACAACTTTATGTGCACTAGTGGGAAGGTTGACATCCTTGGAGTTAGACAACTTTGATAACTATGTTCCTAAGTCTGGTAGCATTGAATTTGCATTTCCAGCTAAACTCTTAGTTAAAAAGAAATGTGCAAAATGTAAAGGAAAATTGTCTGACAGTGAAGATGAAGATGATTTTGATGATGACCTTTAAACCATTGAAGCCCTACTTGCAAGAAGATTTCCTAAAGGAAAAGAAAAATACAAAGGTAAAATGACCCTCATCTATTTCTCTTGTGAAGAAGTTAATCACATTTCTACAAGGTGTCCAACAAAGAGGGAAAAGAAGAAAAGAAGTATAACAAATACTAAGGCAATAAATATTTAAAAATCTACAAATATTACAAGGATAAATGTAAGAAATGGATAAAGATTCTAATAATAGTAATAATGATGTAATGGTTTACATTACTTCAAATGACACATCAAATGATGAAAATGATAAGATGGCCCTCATTTATCATATTAGCAAAAATGACACATGGATCATAGATAGTGGTTGTTCTAACTACATGACTAGTTATATAACAAAATTTGAGCACTTGGAGCACTATGATGGTGGAAGTGTCATATTTGGAATTGATGAACCCTCTTATGTAAAGGGAAAAGGTTGCATTGTATTAACTAATGAGCTCAAATGTGACAATGTATTCGAGTTGAAGGACTAAAACAAAATCTACTTAGTGTGGCATAGTTGGACAACATTGGATTCAAGGTAGAATTCATTAATGGAAAGGTTGAGATGCTAGATGGGAAAGGAAATCTAGTTGGGACCAGCAATCAAACAAAAGGTAATCTATTCTATCTAGATCTAAATAAAAGTTCATGTTTTCTAGCACAAGTAGAGGAAATTTGGTTATGAAATAAAATATTGTCATGTGAATTTTGATAACCTGGTGAGCATAAGAAATAATAAAAGAGAGAGGCATTCAAATTCTAAGGAAACCTGATATGGGCATGTTAAAAAATTGTCAAATCGGGAAGATGGGTAAGACAAGCTTCAAAAGAAAGAGTTATCATTCTGAAGAAGTTCTAGAGCTGGTTCATAAAGATCATTGTGGACCTATTAGCATAGAAATCTACTATGGAGATAATTATTTATTTTTATTTTTTGAGGAATATTATAGGATGATGACAATGATGTACTTGAAAGTTAAATCCAAATCCTTTCAAAAATTCAAGTGGTATCTAGCTAGAGTGGAGAAACAAATAAAAAAGAAACTAAAATGTCTAAAGTCAAAAAGAGGAGGAGAATTAATGAATTGAATGAATTCTACAATGAAAGAAGAATCAAAAGAAATGTATCTGCACTTAGTACACTTAGTAGAATGGCATAGTAGAAAGAAGAAATAGATCCATAATGGATTGTGCAAGAACACTGATGATAGAGAAAAATGTTGTAAGCAAATACTGGAAGGAAGTAATTAGTACAATAGTTCATACCTTAAATAGAGTTCAACTAAAGAAAGATATAGATCAAACACCTTATAAATTATGGTATGCATATAAACCTAATGTATGTTATTTCAAAGTATTTGGAAGCGAATGTTACATCTTGAAGGAAGAAAATGTTACATTTTAAAAGAAACAAGGAAAGGAAAATTTGATGTAAAAAGTGATGAAGGCATATTCCTAAGAAACTCTGACAAAAGAAAAGCATATAAATGTATGAATCTTATTATTCACAAGGTTATAGAAAGTGCACATGTAAAATTAATGAGTTTGTAGAAAAGAATGAAGAACAAAGAAACAAAGAACCTAAAAACTACAAAAACTTTGTCTACTCTGGACTTCATACTTTACCTGAAATTCAAGAAAATGAAATTCAAAATCAATAGTCTTCACCACCTTAGTCCCCTAAATCTCTAGTTCAACCCTAGTTACAGCTAGTATAACCTGAGTCATAGTCTAAGGGACCCAAGTTTTAGTCAAAAGGACCCCAGTTTCAGATAGTGGAACCCAAGTCACAATTTGAAGGAACCAAGTTATAGACGGTGGGACCCAAGCATGATTCAAAAGATTATTTTGAGCATGGTGAATTTAGTAAATTAAGTCTAAAATGTAGAAAGAAGGAACATATACTTGCTAGTTATGTTAGAAGGCATCATGCACCCAAGAAAATCATTGGAGATTAGTCAAAAGGAACAATGACAAGGATCAAACTAAAAGGTACATATTTTTCTTACTAAGTTTGGACCTAGAACTATTAAAGAAATGCATTAGAAAATGGAAGTTGGATTGAGGCAATGAATGAAGAGATTAAACAAATTAAAAGAAACAAAACTTGGACTCTTGTTCCTAAACCCAACAAAAAAAATGCAATTAACACAAAATGGGTATTAAAAAATAAGTTGAATGAAAATGGAGAAGTATCATGGAACAAGGAAAGGTTAGTATGCAAAGGTTATGCTCAAGAAGAAGGTACTGATTATGGAGAAATTTTTTCTCTTGTTGTAAGACTAGAAGCTATTGGAACACTAATTGCTTATACTATACATAAAGGATTTAATGTATATTAGATGGTCCATGTAAAGTCAACTTTCTTGAATGGAATCCTATAAGAAGTCTTCATTGAGAAAGCTAAAGGTTTCATAGATCCTAACAAAAGGGATATGGTTTGCAAATTAGAAAAAACTTTATATGGTCTCAAACAAGCCCCCAAAGCTTGGTATGAAAGTTTGCATAGTTATCTGGTAAGAATTGGTTTTCAAAGAACAAATGACAACAATAGTTTGTACATCAAGGAAGGACTAGAAAATAAGACATTGTTTCTAGAATTTTTTGTAGATGATATATTATTCACTGGACATGATAATTTATGCAGATCTTTTTATGAGTAAATGAGTAAAGAATTTGAAATGTCAATGTTTGAGGTGATTAAATTCTTTGTTGGTGTAAAAATTCAATAGAAGAAGATGACATCTACATTATTGAATCAAAGTACATCTAGGAGATATTGAAGAAATCTAGAATGGAGGATTTTAGATCAATTGGAACACCTATGTCTACAAGACATACACTTTCCAAAAATGATTATTCCAAAGAGGTAGACCAAACTACATATAGATCAATGATTGGAAAACTTTAGTATGTAGTACACACAAGACTTGATATTGCATTAATAGTTGGTATGGTGGAAATATGTTTTGCTAATCTAAAGGAAAATCATATGCTGGTAATAAAAAGAATTATGAGGTATCTAAAAGGCACTGAAGATTATGATTTGTGGTATAAGAAGGGAGGAAACTTTAAATTAAATGCCTTCACTGATGTTGATTGGGTAGAAAGTATTGATGATAATAAAAGAACTAGTGGTGGAGCATTCCTTCTTGGAAAGAGGCTAGTGTCTTAGAAAAATATGAAATAGAATTGCATCTCTTATTCCATAGAAAATGCCAAATATGTTGCAATAGCAACCAATTGTTCCAACACCATTTGGTCCAAACAACTATTGTCAGGAATGAAGGAAGAAATCAAGGATCTAGTAGTTATCTTCTATGATAACACTAGTGCAATTAGCATATCCAATAATCTAGTGATGCATACCAAGAAACAGTACATTGCAATAATATATTATTTTTTGCGTGAATTAGTGCAAGACAAAGAAGTGAAATTGGAATATGTGAATACAAAAGAAAATATTGTAGATATATTCACCAAACCATTACCTAAGGATGCATTTTTGTATCTAAGAGGTAAGGTAGGGGTCATTCCATTATCTAAAACTCACTAAAAAAAGATTATTGATTCATCAATTGAGCATTTGAAGATAAGTCAAGTTGATGTAGTATTGTTATAATAGATTGCATATGAATCAGTACATCAAGTACATGGAAAATACATTGAATGTTGTCTTTGGCATGAGTTTCAAAGAGCGAGATTTTGATGTCAAATAAGATAAATTTTGTATTAGTAAGTTGGGGAGAGATATTGTAGTCAAAGAAATCAGAGAAGTTAGATAAAATCATTCTAGGGGGAGATATTGATATTAGAGAAAGTTCTCAATGATAGAGGGAGTTCTCATGATTAATGATCAAAATGAAACTAAGGATATTATCCTTATATTTTTATCTAAAAATTTATTTTTACTATGACATATTATGTTTCCATTCAATTATATGTTGTCTTTGATGTTACACAAAATGTCAATCTTTTATCAAGTAGTCAGTGATAGCCGAGCTTACTCAGGCATCAAAGATAGTTTCCCGTATGTGTTGAGCATTCAATTATAACCAAGTTCAGAGATGGTATTTACTAAGCTCAATAAATTAATGAAGCTAAGTATATATTGATTGAGTTAAGTCAGTTATCAAAGGAATGTTAGCATGAAGTCAATTCTAATCAAGTTGGTTCTGTTAACATCATAACTCATTTTCTAATTGAGTTGATTGGCAAATGAAGGGAACCTCTATGTTAACTAAGTACTCAATTCTATACTATTTGAATATTAGCATATTAAGTCTACTAAATTTATTGGTTAATACAAGCCAAATGAAAGATGATAATTGTTTGACTAAAAGAGTATTCAAGCCAATTTGACAAGGTGAATCATATAAATGAAAGGTCAAATTGAGTATTCAGTGTGAAATTGAAGAAGATGAATTAAGGAAGTGAATTTCAAGGATATTTGTAAGAGGGTAGAGTTGTTGGAAATATTATTAAAGGCTAAGTTATTGAGAGGGGAGGGGTGAATCAATAACTTCTAAAACTTATAAAATTTTAATCCAATTAACAATTAATCCAATACTGATCTAACTGCATGCATGAGAGTGTATATAACACTTTGACAAAAAGATTTGGTCACCCAGAAACCTTCCAAATAGAAAGTAAAATTGGGGTGGGGATGATACCCACAAGCTTTAGTACTATAGTACAAAGTTGGTCTATTAAGGCTTACATTGATCACTTCTAATGATCTGCCTTGTTAGGAGCAATATGGACTGTTAGGTCCACCTTGTTAAAGGATTTACAAACATAAAATGAAGTATGCACTTAATAAAGAGATTTGCATAAGACTATTAGGTCTACCTTGTTAAAGGAATTGATCAATCCACCTATTAGGATGAAGCAGTAACTAATCTCTAATCTGCAACTTTGTTTGCTAAATGAGATTCCTTTAAGTATACAGATCACCTTGCTATGATAGATGAATCTTTCCTACTCCTTATACTGATGTAGCCTTTGTAATTTGCACTTCCTACTCTTGACTGATGATCACATTGATTCCATGCATATGTTCACACACCTTGGATGTGATACAATACATTACATATATACCAATCCAATTATATAGTTACAAAGTCGGACACAATACAAGTTTATAAAAATATTACAAAGTCAGCTCAAATGTAGACACTTGGGTTCTAAAGACTAACTCAATGAGGTTCTGATACTTGGCATCCACTATCAATGCTCAACATCATCATTCACTTGGTAGATGTAGAAGCTTGATCCATACTGATCACTTCCAAGTAGTCTTGAACTCAGTCTACACTGGTGACTTAGTAAATACTATAAAACTCATCATATAAACTGAATCACTTGTTTACCACTACATAGCTCAATAAACACTATCACCTTGAGCTTGGTATAAATTGAGTCACTTTGCTAATACTGAGTAGCTTGGTTAACAATGGACTCACATTAATTAAAATGAAAATTCCATAACCACTACATAGCTTGGTTTGCACTGGCAAACTTGGCATACACTAACATGCTCGGTTTACATTGTTGATCTTCACAATAGTTGTAACTGCTCGATTTACACTAGAACTTTTCCAAAGGACTCGATAGAAATTGTAGAACTTAGTGACAACTAAAATTCTTGGTTAATATTGTTAACTAAACAATAATCTTGGTAGATACTTACAATCTGAATAAGTATATGTCACTAATAACAAACTTGACTGATATGTCAACAAAAGTATTCGAGTTGACTGAGCTATAAAGAAAATTCTAATTAAGGAGGATCAAGTATTCAAGCTAGAATAGATAATTAAATCAGCAAAGTCAATTGCATCAACAATCAAGTCAAGTAATTGTTACTCTCTAATAATTGTAGTAGTCAATCAAATCTCCTAACAGAATTAGCCTAACAACAATTTAGCAAATCCTCTAACAAGGTGGAATCTCTAGATCAAAGTGTTTGAAGACCTCTAGAAAGGACACTCCTAATAGGGTGAATTAAATTCTCTAATAGGGTCATGCCTAATAGTGTTTTTTGTAACCTTTAATAGGGCCAGCTCCTAAAAGGGCTCACTTCAGAAGAGTAAAAAATTGTAACTAGTTGCAATTGGTAGTTTTTTCAAACTAGTTTTCTATGTTAAATATTGGTGTCTCTTGTGTTCATGTTATTTCTTGTTGGAAATCTAATTGAAAAGATGAAGATCAAAGAGGGAGATTGTTGCAAAGAAGGAAGATTGTTGTTAAAAGAATGTTTTTAATCATAGTTTTTTCATTGATGTCAAACCTTCTATTTGTACAAATGACATTTTCTTATAAGATCCAAGTACTATCACTTAGTTGATTGATGGAGAGGATTTGATCAACAAGATGTAACAAGAGTACCTAAGAGATATTTTGAGTTATGATATTGTAATAAAGTGCAAGGATTAGTTAGGACAATGGTTAAATGATGTATTGATGACATACCCAAAGATACAAAGGTTGGTCACACTTAAAAACATTGAAGGAAGAAGTTGTAACAAGGATGACTACAAAGCTTAAACTAAGATCATTAGTGGGTGCCAAGCAAGTTAGTTGAAGCTGAGTAAATTCTCAATTGGAGCCAAGTAATAGGAAATTCTAGTGTGTGTTGAGTGATCTTCAAGTGCCAAGTGAAGTTTAGGTGTCAAGCATTAGAAAATCTTAGTTGGTGCTGAGTGATCTTCAGATGCTGAGCATCAGGAAAAACACAGTTGATGCCGGGTAACATAGTATATGCCAAGCACCAGTATTTTAATAGTGCCAAGTTGCTGCATTATTTTTAATAACCAAGATTTTCCAAATCTGAGCTGATAGAGTGGTTACCTTGAATTTTGTGAACTAGTTGGAAGATAAAGATGATGATATGGTGGCATAGAATTCAATGTAAACCATTTTTAGGTGAATTCAATAGGATTATTCAAGAAATTTCTAGAGGAAATAAAATATGGGTAAGATGTAATGAATCCTACCTAATTCATCCAAATTGAAATTAAAGGAAGGAAGAATCAAGTAGAAAAAGAACTCCAAGACTTCTATTTAAAGAGTTACAAAGCGAGAAGAAAATGCTATTGATGTTGTTGCTGCCAAAGAGCCAAATTGCAAAGTGGTTAGAAGGGTGTTCAGGAGAAGACATCTAGAAGAAGGAAGAGCATAAAGGCTTTTCTTCTATAGGTGGTCAAGAAGAGATGATTACATTAGTACATTGAGCATAGAGACTCCAAGGAGACTAAGCTTGAAAGGAGGCCAAGCTGTCAGAGTTGTAGAGATTGAAGGCCAGGCAATGGTATGAGCTTAAAGGTGATTTGAGATTTGCAAGTTAAGTTGTGTGTTGTACTCAGGTCAAATATTTTCTAATTCTCTCTAAAAATTGTATTATATATGGAAATCCTATGGGCTTAGGTTGATTTAATAGCCATTTGTAAATCCTTTAATAGGGTGACATTCCAAGTGAATGTTCTAAAGTCCTCTAACTAGGCCCACTTCTAACAAGGTGGTTAAATCCTCTAACAAGGTCACATTTAATAATGTGTTGTAAGCCTTTAATAGGGAAAGCCTTTCACAGGGCGTCACTTCAGAAGAGTAAGAATTGAGTAGCATATTACTCGTGGTTTTTCCCAAATTGGATTTCCATGTAAATCACTGTGTTATGTGTTGATTTCTTATGTGTTATGCTTGAATGTTGATTTATAGTAGCTTGCTAGTTAGAAAAGTTAAAGATTGGATGAATGAATGGTTGAATGGGCTCACTATACTTAGTGAAAAGTTTGAATAGGATATTTGGACCTTGAATAACTAATTCACCCCCCTCTCAGTTATTCTAAAGCATTTATAACAATTGGTATCAAAGCCATATGCTGATTTAGTTTCAAGGTACTAGAAGTAAGAAGGTCAAGATGTCCAAGAGAGAAGTTCCCAAGCTCAACAAAGACAACATTGTTGCATGGAAGAGTTTGATGAAATTGCACCTTGGATCAATAGGTGACTATGCACAAAACTCATTTGGAACAAAACATGTAAATCTAGCAGGACCTCTTACTACAGATGATTTGAGCAAAAGGAAGGAGCACAATCAAGCAATGCTGGAAGCTGCCTCTATACTCAGTTATGTACAATATGATGACATAAAAGATTGTGACACAACATTTAAGATGTGGAAAGCCTTATCAGATATCTATGGAATAGATCAAAATGTCTAGAGATCAAAGAGAGAAAGCCTAAGAGGAAAGTTTGATGACATGAAAATGGAGGAAGGTGAAAATGTTGCTCAATATGCTACTAGAATAAAATATTTGGTAAGTGCAATAAGAAGTCTAGGTGGTCAATTGGAAAAAGAAACTATCATTAGAAAATAATTAATAACTCTACTCCCTATCTATGCTATTGTAGTTTCAAAAATCCACAAGTTGAGGTGTGTACAAGGAAACACACTAACCTTTGAAGGAATAGTGGGAAGATTTACTACATTTGAATTGTCCAATTTTGATAACTATAGACCTAAGAACCTTGAATCTGCTTTCAAGGTGAAGATGGCAATAAAAGACACTATGGAGGAGACATCAAGCAAGAAAAGAAGAAAGGGAAAACATGCATCCACTGATAGCAGCATAGATGAGGAAGATGTGGAATAGTTAGAAGCACTATTGGCTAGGAGATTTCATAGAGGCAAATGTAAATTCAAAGGTAAGCTCCCTATCATATGTTTCAATTGCAATGAAGTAGGTCATATTGCTGCAAGATGTACATAGAAGAAGAACTACAAAGAAGGAAACAAGTACAGAAATAAAAGAGAAGATGACAACAAAGACTACAAGGAGAAAGGCAAAAGATGCTATATTGTTGAAGAAGTTTATGATGAGAATGATGATGTAGTAGTCTATCTAGCCATGAAGAATGAATCAAATAAAGATGAAGATGAAGCAATAGCATTGGTTACCTATGTGAACAAGAATGACAAGTGGATCATAGATAGTTGATGCTCACATCACATGATAGGAGATAAAAGTAAGCTCATTACCTTTACTCAATATGATGGAAATAGTGTTAGATTTGGTAATGATGCTCCATGTCAAATCAAAGGAAAATGCTCTATTAAACTCATAGAAAAAATTTCATGTGATAATGCATATTATGTTGAAGGATTGAACTACAGCTTGTTGAGTGTATCACAATTAGGTAATGTACGTTGCAAAGTAGAGTTTGGAAACAAAACTGCCAAGATCTATGACACTGATGGAAATCCGATAGGAAAAGGTGAATAAACTAGAAGTAATCTATTTTACCTAGATATGGAAGATTCAACATATCTTTTTGTTAGACTTGATGATGTGTGGTTGTGGCATAAAAGGTTGTGTCATGTTAACTTTGATAATCTAATTAGCATTAGCAAGAAGAAGAAGGTCAGAGGGTTGCCCAAATTAAAGAAATCTGAAAACACAATGTGCAAAAAATGTCAAATAGGGAAGATGACTAAGTCTAGCTTCAAAAGCAAAACATACACTTCCAAAGAAGTACTAGAGTTAGTCCATATAGACTTATGTGGTCCAATAGAAGTGCAAAGCTACCTAGGAGACTGATACATAATGCTACTTGTAGATGATTATTCTAGGATGATGATTATTATGTTTTTAAAGAAAAAATTTGATGCATTTCAAATGTTTAAGTGGTATTTGGCTAGAGTTGAGAAGGAGACAAAGAAAAATCTAAAATTCTTAAGGTTAGATAGAGGAGGTGAGTTCACATCAAAAGAGTTTGAAATATTCTACAATGACAAAGGTATCAAAAGGAAAACATCAACACCAAGAACTCCACCATAGAATGGTATTGCTAAAAGAAGGAATAGGCCAGTGATTGACTATGCTAAAACCTTGATGATGGAGAAAAATGTTGCACTAAAGTACTAGAGAGAACTTGTAAGTACTACAGTGTACACATTGAATAGAGTTCAAGTCAAGAAAGGAATAAATGCAACACCTTTTGAATTATGGTATGGTCACTCACCCAATGTTAAACATTTCAAAGTATTTGGTTGTAAATGCTATATTCTTAAAGATACTAGAAATAGAAAGTTTGATGCAAAAAGTAATGACGACATATTCCATAGATACTCCACTAGAAGCAAAGCATACAAGTGTTTGAACACTAACACTAAGAAGATTGTGGAAAGTGCAAATGTAAATTTTGATGAGCATCTAGAAGTTCAAGTTGATGAGTTCAAGAAATTAGAGGATTATAGATCCTTTGTATACTTTTATGAAGGAATGACTATTGAAGACAATGCTGCAAATCAAGTTGGGAATCAACAACAAATTTCAGTATCTACTAAGTCACAGCTAGTGAATGCCAAGCTACAGAATGTAGAAAATGCACATTCTGATTCTAAAAATAGTATACATGAGAGGAATGATGAAGAAGAAAAAAATCACTCTAAAACTAAAGGATCAAACATGGAAAGAAGAATAGAACCAAGGTTAGCCAAGTATGTAAAAAGACATCACCTTGCGTAACAAATCATTCGTGACAAGGATGCCAGACCAATGACAATGAATAGTCTGAGAAATGAATTATGTCTATTAAGCAAGATTGAACCCAAAATAGTAAAGGATGTACTGCAAGATGATGACTGGTATAAAGCCATGGAAGAGGAGATAGATTAGATTGAAAAGAACAAAACATGGACCCTAGTTCCTAGACCAGTTGATAAGAATGTGATTGGTACCAAATGGGTGTTTAGAAAAAAAATTGATGAGAATGGTGAGATAAAAAGAAACAAAGCCAAACAAGTTTGCAAAGGCTATGCACAAGAAAAAGGACTAGATTATGGGGAAACATTTGCTCCGATTGCGAGAATGGAAGGAGTAAGAACATTACTTGCATATGTTGCATACAAAGGTATCAAGGTGTACCAAATGGATGTTAAGTCTTCTTTTCTGAATGGTATACTGGAATAGGAAGTCTACATAGAACAACCATAGGGATTTGATGATGATAAGAACAAGAACATGGTCTACAAATTGCATAAGGCACTTTATGGATTGAAGCAAGCACCTAGAGCATGATATGGGAGATTGCACAAATATCTTGTGACAATAGGATTTGAGAGAATAGATGACAACAACAACTTTTACATCAAAGCTAAAAAAGGCAAAGACATTTTGATATCAGAAATCTTTGTTGATGATATAATATTTGGAGGAAAAGATGTTCTATGCAAAGATTTTGCTGATCAAATGAAGCATGAATTTGAGATGTGAATGCTAGAGAAATCAAATTCTTTGTTGGATTGCACGTACATCAATTGAAACATGGCATATTTGTGACCCAATCCAAATACATCAAGGAGATACTCAAAACATTTGGATTGGAAGAGTCAAAACTAGTTAGTACACCAATGGCAACAAGACATAAGCTATCTAGGAATGATGAATTAACCGAAGTAAATCAAACATTATATAGATCAATTATTGGAAAGCTACAATATGTTGTACATAGTAGACTAGGCATTGCATTAGCTATTGGAATAGTGGCAAGATTTTGTAAAAATTCAAGAGAAAATCACTTAGTGGGAGTAAAGAGAATACTGAGGTACCTACAAGGAATTGATGACTTTGGTTTGTACTACATGAGGAGTGAAAATTTTGAATTAAAAGCCTACACTAATTCAGATTGGGTAGGTAACATTAATAATAGAAAGAGCACTAGTGGAGGAGCACTTTTATTGGGAAAAAGGCTAATTACGTGGACCAGAAAAAAGCAAAGTTGTACCTCATAGTCCACTACTGAAGTTGAATATGTTGCAACTGCCATCAATTGCACCAATATTGTATGGCTCAAACATTTGTTGCAAGGTATGAAGGAAGAGGTAAATGAGTCTGTGATACTTTATTGTGATAATACAAGTTCTATCAACATATCAAAGAACCTTGTAATGCATGCTAAAACCAAGCACATTGTAATCAAGTATCACTATGTAAGAGAGTTGGTGGAAGACAAACAAGTGAGGATGGAATGTGTTAGCTCAAAGGAACATATTGCTGACATCTTCACAAAAGAACTACCTAAAGATGCTTTTGAATATCTTAGAGGTAAGAAGGTTACTTGAAGCAAAACCAAGACTGCCCTGCATCAAATGAGCTGATTGTTGAAGATTTTACACATTGATGTAGAGAATGTTTACTTTAGGATTCATGCCTAAAGTAGTAGAAGTGTTGAAGTTCCAAATTAGTCACAAGCAAGGTGACAAAGGGAGAAATAAAATGAACCTACATAAGCTACACCTATATGATAAGATGCTAATATGTCTTTAACATTATTGTCAAAGAGGGATATAAGTAGTAAGAAACTGATCAACAACATGTGATCAAAAGTATGAGGGAGACATTGATCAAAGGGAGATACTGATCAAATGAAGATAGAGGGAGAAGTTGATAGAAATAATCAAAAGTTGATCAAAATAGTAGAAGATGAGCAATATAGAGGTAGAAAAACAAAGAGTAGGATACAACAACTAAGAGGAAGAAGCAGAAATGAAGCAATCAAGATAGTAGAGGGAGATGTAAAAACTAATGGTAATACAATTAATTTTTGGCATTTGACTTACTGTTCTAACCTTGTTAGCTTTTGGTTGAATAGTTTAGTTTGATGGTTGATTAGTTTAATTTGTCATCAATGCCAAAGAGGGATATTGTTGGAAATTTGATTGAAACAATGAAGATCAAAGATGTATGTTGTTGCAAAGAAGGAAGACTATTGTTAAAAGAATGTTTTCAATCATTTTTTTGTCATTGATGTCAAACCTACTATTTGTAGGAATGATATTTTCTTATTAGATCCAAGTACTATCACTTAGTTGATTGATAAAGAGGATTTGATCAACAAGATGTAACAAGAGTACCTAAGGGAAAGGTTGAATTATGATGTTGTAATAAAGTGCAAGGATAAATTAAGACAATGGTTAAATGATGTATTGATGACATACCTAAAGATATAGAGGTTGGTCACACTTAGAAACATTGAAGGAACAAGTTGTAACAAAGATGACTGCAAAGCTTAAACTAAGATCATTACTAGGTGTCAAGAAAGTTAGTTGAAGCCAATAAAATTCTTAATTGGAGTCAAGTAACAAAAAATTCTAGTGTGTGTTGAGTAAAGTTTAGGTTTTGAGCATAAGAAAATTTTAGTTGGTGTTGAGTGACCTTCAGATGCCGAGCATCAAGAAAAACACAATTGATGCCGAGTAGCATAGTATGTGCCAAGCACTAGCATTTCAATAGTGCTAAGCTACTGCACTATTTTTAATAATGAAGATTCACCAAATCTAAGAAAACAAAGTGGTTACCTTGAATTTTGTGAACTAGTTGGAAGATAAGGATGATGAGCTGGTGGCATAGAATTCAATGTAAACTATTTTTAGGTGAATTCAAGAAGTTTCTAGAGGAAAAAAAATATGGGTTAGATGCAATGAATCCTACCTAATCCATACAAATTAAAAATAAAGGAAGGAAAAATCAAGAAGAAAAAGAACTCCAAGACTTCTATGTAATTATTCATAGAACAAGAAGCAAATGCTACTACTACCA
Source organism: Cupressus sempervirens (assembly GCA_028749045.1). Lineage (NCBI taxonomy): Eukaryota > Viridiplantae > Streptophyta > Pinopsida > Cupressales > Cupressaceae > Cupressus > Cupressus sempervirens. The sequence continues at coordinate 770,442,499 of CM053790.1, read as the reverse complement.
AAGACCCAAATTGTGAAGTGGTTAGAAGGGTGTCCAGGAGAAGACATCTAGAAGAATGAAGAGAACAAAGGCTCTACTTCTACAAGTGGTCAAGAAGAGATGATTGCACTAGTACATTGAGCATGGAGACTCAAGGAGACCAAGCTTGAAAGGAGGCCAAGTTGTTAGAGTTGTAGGGGTTGAAGACTAGGCAATGGTATGAGCTAAGAAGTGATCTGAGATATGTAAGTTAAGTTGTATGTTGTAGTCATGTGAAAGATTTTCTTATACTCTCTAGTAATTGTTGTTAGAATTCTTTAGAATAACTGATGGGGGGGGGATTAATTAGTTATCCAAGGTCCAATGATGTTTAATAAAACTTTTTTTACAAATCCTTAATGGCACATAACTGAAATGATCATGTATGCAATTAAGCATTAAACAATCATAGAAAGTAAACATGCATCACACCATAACACTAAGGATTTGATAACCTAGAAACCCTCCAAGAATAAGAAGGTAAATCTGGAGTGGGGATGATACCCACAAAATAACTGCAAAATTGATTTCAACCACTTCTGATGGTTTGCCCTATTAAAGGCTACAACACATTGTTAAATGTGACCCTGTTAAAGGATTTAAGAACATTCAACTTAGAACGTCACCATATTAAAGGATTTACATAGAGCTGATAGGCTCACCTAAGTCTATGGGATTTATAGTCACCTTCTCAAAAGAATCTTTCATCTCTCTCTAAGGATCTTCTATCCTCCTCCTAAGGATCTCTTATCCTTCTCCTGAGGATCTCTTTATCCTTCTCCTGGGGATCTTCTATCCTTTTCCTAAGGCTTATCCACCTAGCTATTAAGCTAACCTAGCAATCTAGGATTTCAATATCTAATACAATGGTAAGAAAGTATTAGAGGGGTTTTGACCTGATATAGATTGCAACCCTAACTGTGCAGATTTTAGATCACTCTTTAGTCCCTTTCTTTGCTTGGCTTGTCTCCCTTGCAGTGCTGACAGCTTGTTCACCGTTCAAGATCTATCTCATTGAGTTCTTCCACTCATTATGCCAATGCAATCTCTGGTCACTTAATCAACTCAAATTCTTGATGTTCTATTCTTACTCCTCTAGGCTTCTTCGTATGATCACACTTATGACCAATTCCGTCTCTTGCATGCGCACTTGATCTCTGACCTATAACTCCTTATAAAGAAGTTTTGTTCTTCATTTCCCACTCAAATCTTAATTTTCTCTTGAGAAAATGGTATTGTTTTCCCTCCAAATTGTTTCTTCTAGAAACTTCATGATAAATCCATTAGCATTCACCTTGGATTGGTTTGCATGGATTACATAGAATTTTGTGACATCTACTCATTATCCATATCATCCAACTAATTCACAAATTTTGATGTAACAACCTTATCGCTGCTGATCTGGTGAATATTTGACTTTAAAAAATAATGCAACAACTCGACATTATTGGTTTACTAATGCTCAGCTCCTTTTGTGTTACTCGGCTTCTATTATTATTTATTGGTGCTTGACACCTATAGCATTTTTTGCTTTTCTCAGCACTTGAAGACTTACTCGGAATCCATTATCTTTTTCTGCTACTTGATACCTGAAGGATTCTGTGTTACTTGACATCAGAGTAATTACTCAACTTACACTAAAGTTGAACTTGCTCAGCTTCAACTGAGAATCTGTTCAGCTCTAACTAGCTAGCTTGACTCTCTCTAATGAACTTAGTTAATCCTTACATCTTTGATGTGTCTTAGTGTGTCCATCCTCTGTGTCTTAGAGTATGTCATCAATGCACTATTTCATCAATGGCTTAGCTGATCCTTATACTTCATTATATCATAATAACTTTAACCTTTCTTTAGGTACTCTAGTTACATCTTATTGATTTCCACCTCCTTGTCAATCAACCAATTGGTAGTATTTGGATCACTAAAGAAATTGTCATTCTTGCAGGTAGCAAGTTTGACATCAATGACAAAACAATGATTGAAACATTCTTTACCAGTTCCATTTCTCTTCATTTCTGATATTTTCAATCATTTCCAACAATCTCCCTCTTTGGCATTGATGGCAAACCAAACTGATCAAATGATTAAGTTGATCAACTTAGTTACTACCAAAATATGAATCCTTTGTTTTGCTTCTCCCTCTGGACTACTGCATCCTTACTCTGTATTCCTGATCCTTCATATATGTCTCCCTCTTTGTATTGATCAATTTCTCATATATCTCCCTCTTTGACATAAATGCCAAAGATGTAGCATCTCCAACATGCTAAATATAAGCTTTACATTTTCATTTTTTTTCCTTCTATCACCATGCTTGTGACTGATCTAGAGTTTCTGCTCCTGTTGTCATCCTCTGCATCACTCTTCTAATATTTCAATGATCTACTTTTGTTGATGCAGGGCAGCTTCTTTGTTCCTTTAGACTGCTTGAGTTAGGGGTATTACACCCAACTTACCTCTAAGATATTCATAAGCATCCTTGAGAAATGGTTTGGTGAAGATATCTGCAATTTGTTCCTTTGTGTGAATGTATTCCATCTTCACTTGTTTGTCTTCCACCAATTCTCTGACATAGTGATACTTGATTGCAATATTCTTGGTTTTTGTTCTTAGATATGTTTATAGCACTTGTATTATCACAATATAGTATCATAGGTTTTGTTACCTCTTCTTTCATTCCTTTCAATAAATATTTAAGCCACACAATGTTTGTGAAATTGACTACTGCTGCCACATATTCTGCTTCTGTAGTGGACTGAGATGTGCATGTTTGTTTCTTACTAGTCCAAGTAACTAGCCTTTTTCTTAAGAATAATGCTCCTCCACTTGTGCTCTTCCTGTCATCAATGTTTCCTCCCCAATTTGTATCTTTGTATGCATTGAGCTCAAACTTCTCATTCTTTTTGTAATATAGGCCAAAATCATCAATTCCTTTGAGATACCTCATTATTCTTTTTATTGCCGTGAGATGATTTTCTCTAGGATTGGCAGTGAATTTGGCCACTATTCCAACTACTAGTGCTATATCTGGTCTTCTATGTACAACATATTGTAGTTTTCCAATCATAGATCTATACATTGTTTGATAGACTTCAATAGATTCATCATTTTCGAATAGCTTGTGTCCTATTGCCATTGGTGTGCTGACTGGTTTGGAGTCTTCTAGTCCAAACTTCTTGAGTATTTGCTTGATGTACTTTGATTGTGTCATGAATATACCATGTTTTAGTTGATGTACTTGCAATCCTACAAAGAATTTGATTTCTCCAAACATAGACATTTCAAACTCATGTTTCATTTTGTTAGCAAAACTTTTGCAAAGTGCTTCCTTTCCTCCAAAAAATATATCATCCACAAATATTTCAGATACAAGAATATCCTTACCTTCTTCTGATTTGATGTACACGTTGCTATTATCATCAGTTCTTTCAAATCCTATTTGCACTAAATACTTGTGAAGTCTCTCATACCAAGCTCTAGGGGCTTGCTTTAATCCATATAGAGCCTTGTGTAATTTGCATACCTTATTTTTGTTCTTTTCATCAAAAAAACCTTTTGGTTGCTCTATGTAGACTTCCTCTTCAAGTATACCATTCAGAAATGTGGACTTAACATCCATTTGATAGACTTTAAATCCTTTGAAGGTTGTATATGCCAGTAAGGTGCTTACTCCTTCCATTCTAGCAACTGGAGTAAAAGTTTCTCCATAATCTAGTCCTTCTTCTTATGCATATCCTTTGCAAACTAGTCTTACCTTGTTCCTTGTGATTTCACCATTTTCATCTAACTTTTTTCTTAACACCCACTTGGTTCCAATCACATTCTTATCAACTACTCTTGAGACTAAGGTCCATGTCTTGAGACTAAGGTCCATGTCTTGTTCTTCTCAATTTGTTCTATTTCCTCTTTCATAGCATTATACCAGTCATCATCTATTATGGCTTCACTTTCTTTTTTTTGTTCTATTTTGTTGAGCATACATATCTCATTTATGAGTCTATTCCTTGTCATTAGTCTTGACTCTTTATTTCCAATAATTTGATCTACAGGATGATGTCTTTTCACATACTTTGCCAATACTGGTTCTTTCTTTGTTTGCATGTTGTCTCTTTCAGAATTTGAATCTTCATGTATATTTTCATCAGGAATTTGTTCATTTTCTTCCTGTTGGCTGTTCTCAAAATATAAATGAACATTTTTTGTATTATTTAGCTTGGCTTCTAAATGTGTCTACTATTTGGCATTCACTGTCTATGACTCGACAGATACTAGATTTTGTTTCTGATTGTCATTCTGAGTTGCAACTTCACCATTATTAGGTATACCTTCATAATAATATACAAAGGTCTTGGATTCTTCTACTTTCTTGGTGTTTTCAACACTTTGAACTTTTGCAAGCTCATCAAATTTCACATTTGTGCTTTTTACTACTTTGTTAGTGTTAACATTCAAGCACTTATAGGCCCTGCTTCTAGTAGAATAACCAAGAAATGTGCCTTCCTCACTTTTCACATCAAACTTTACATTCCTAGACTCTTTTTATATATAGCATTTTCTTCCAAATATTTTGAAATTTTTTACATTAGGAGAATGTCCATAACACAATTCAAAAGGTGTTGCATTTTTACCTTTCTTGACTTGAACTCTATTGAGTGTGTAGACTGTAGTACTTACAACTTCTCTCCAGTACTTGAGTGCAACATTTTGCTCCATCATTAAGGTCCTAGCATAGTCAATAATTGATCTACTCCTTCTCTCTACTATACCATTCTGAGGTGGAGTTCTGGGTGCTGATGTCTGTCTTTTAATTCCTCTTTCATTGTAGAACTCTTCAAATTCTCTTGATGTGAATTCACCTCCTCTATCAGATCTGAGACATTTTAGGCTCTTTCAAGTTTCTTTCTCAACTCTGGCCAAGTATCATTTGAACATTTGGAATGCATTTGATTTTTGTTTTAGGAACATGACTGTCATCATTCTTGAATAGTCATCTACAAATAGCATTATGTATCTGTCACCTTTGTAGCTTTGCACTGACCACACAAGTCAGTATGAACTAGCTCTAATACTTCATTAGAAGTATAAATCTTTCTTTTGAAAGTTGAATTGGTCATCTTCCCTAGTTGGCATTTTTTGCACATGGTGTTATCAAATTTCTTCAACTTGGGTAGACCTCTGACTTTCTTAATCTTGCTGATGCTTATCAGATTGTCAAAATTTACATGACATAGCCTCTTATGCCATAACCATACATTATCAATTTGAAAAGTGAGACAAGACGCATCTTTCATGTGAAGGTAAAACAAATTATTCTTAGCCTGATCACCTTTTCCTATTAGACTTCCTTGAGAATCATAAATTTTAGCAACTCCTTTTTCAAATTCAACTTTACATCCTATATTGCCTAACTATGAGACACTTAACAATTTATAATTTAGTCCTTCAACATAGTATGCATTATCACATGATATCCTTTTAGTAAGCTTGATATTACCTTTCCCTTTGATCTGACATGGTGCATTGTTACCAAATCTAACACTATTTCCTTCATATTGAGTAAAGTTAATGAACTTACTTTTGTCTCTAGTCATGTGATGAGAGCATCCATTGTCTATGATCCATCTATCATTCTTGTTCATGCAAGTTACCAGGGTAGTTGCTTCATCTTCATCTGATTCATCTTTCATAGCCACATAGACTACTTCATCATCATTCTTGTCAGAGTCTTCTTCAACAATGTAGCATCTTTTGCCTTTACCTCTATAGTCCTTGTTGTCCTCTTTCTTGTTCTTGAAGTTGTCTCCATCCTTGTAATTTTTCTTTGGTGTGCATCTAGCTGCAATGTGACCAAATTCATTAAAATTAAAACAAAAGATTGGTATCTTACCTTTGAATTTGCCTCTTCCTGTGTGAAATCTTCTTGCTAGCAATGCCTCCAATTGGTCTACATCATCTTCATCAGTGCTGCTATCACTAGATACATACTTTCCTTTTCCATTGTTTTTCTTTGTTTGCACCTCATCATTGTATTTTATTGCCATCTTGGCTTTGAATGTAGACTTAAAGTTTTCTAGCTTGTAATTGTCAAAGTTGGATAGCTCAAAGGCAGCGAGTCTTCCAATTATTCCTTCAAATGATACTGTGTTGCCTGGTACACACCTTAGTTCTTGGATGGCTGATACTCTGATAGCATAGATAGGAAGCAAAGTTCTCAAGTATTTGCTACATACTATTTCTTTTGCTAACTATCCTCCTGGGCTTCTTATGGCACTGACTACTTCCTTCATCCTTGCATTGTATTGAGTAACATTCTCTCCTTCTTCCATTTTCATATCATCAAATTTTCCTCTTAGGCTTTCTCTTTTATCTCTCTTGACATTGTCATCTCCTCCATAGATTCTTGATAATGTATTCCACATCTGATTTGAAGTATCACATCCTTTGATGTCATCATACTTGGCATAGCTTAGTGTTGAAGCAATATCTAACATTTCTTGATTGTTCTCCTTCTTCTTGCTCATGTAATCTATAGTGAGGGGTCCTGCAGGGTCTACATAATCAACTGTGATTGAGTTCTGTGCATAGTCACCTATTGATCTAAGGTGTAGCTTCATGAAACTTTTCCATGCAAAAAAGTTGTCTTTATTTAGCTTGGGAACTTCTCTCTTGGACATCTTGACCTTCCTGCTGCTAGTACCTTGAAACAAATCAGCAGTCTACTTTGATATCAATTGTTAGAATTCTTTAGATTAATTGAGAGAGGGGGGGGGGGGGGGGGGGTGTGAATAAGTTATCCAAGGTCCAATGATGTCCAATAAATTTTTTTCTACAAATTCTTAAAGGCACATAACTAAAATTATCATGCATGCAATTAAACATTAAACAATCATGAAAAGAAAACATGCATCTTCATAACACTAAGGATTTGATAACCCAGAAACCCTCCAAGAATAAGAAGGTAAAAATGGAGTGGGGATGATACCCACAAAATAACTGCGCAATTGATTTCAACCACTTCTGATGGTCTACCTTGTTAAAGGCCTACTCTATTAAAGGCTACAACACATTGTTAAATGTGACTCTGTTAAAGGATTTAAGAACATTCAACTTAGAATGTCACCCTGTTAAAGGATTTACATAGAGTTGTTAGGCTCACCCAAGTCTATGGGATTTATAGTCACCTTCTCAAAAGAATTTTTCATCCCTCTCTAAGGATCTCTGATCCTCCTCCTAAGGATCTGTTATCCTTCTCCTGAGGATCTCTTTATCCTTCTCCTGGGGATCTTCTATCCTTTTCCTGAGGCTTATCCACCTAGCTGTTAAGCTAACCTAGCAATGTTGGATTTCAATATCTAATACAATGGTAAGAAAGTATTAGAGGGGTTTTGACCTAATACAGATTGCAACCCTAACTATGCAGATTTCAGATCACTCTTCAGTCCCTTTCTTTACTTGGCTTGTCTCCCTTGCAGTGCTGACAGCTTGTTCACCCTTCAAGATCTATCTCGTTGAGTTTTTCCACTCATTATGCCAATGCAATCTTTGGTCACTTAATCAACTCAGAGTCTTGATGCTCTATTCTTACTCCTCTAGGCTTCTTCGCATGATCACACTTATGACCAATTCCCTCTCTTGCATGCGCACTTGATCTCTGATGAAGTTTTGTTCTTCATTTCCCACTCAAATCTTAATTTTCTCTTGAGAAAACAGTATTGTTTTCCCTTCAAATTGTTTCTTCTAGAAACTTCATGATAAATCCATTAGCATTTTCCTTGGATTGGTTTGCATAGATTACATAGAATTCTGTGACGTCTACTCATCATCCATATCATCCAACTAATTCACAAAATTTGATGTAACAACCTTATCGCTGCTGATTTGGTAAATCTTTGACTTTAACAAATAATGTAGCAACTCGACATTATTGGTTTACTAATGCTTGACTCCTTCTATGTTACTTGGCTTCTATTATTATGTATTAGCGCTCGACACCTATAGCATTTTTTGCTTTTCTCAACACTTGAAGACTTACTCAACATCCATTACCTTTTTTTGCTACTCGGCACCTGAAGGATTCTATGTTACTCGGCATCAAAGTAATTACTTGGCTTAGATTGAAGTTGAAATTTCTCGGCTTCAACTGAGAATTTGTTTGACTCTAACGAGCTAGCTCAACTCTCTCTAATGAACTTAGTTAATCCTTACATCTTTTATGTGTCTTAGTGTATCCATCCTCTGTGTCTTAGAGTATGTCATCAATGCACTATTTCATCAATAGCTTAGCTGATCCTTATACTTCATTATATCATCATAACTTCAACCTTTCTCTAGGTACTCTAGTTACATCTTATTGATTTCCACCTCCTTATCAATCAACCAATTGATAGTATTTGGATCACTAAAGCAATTGTCATTCTTGCAAGTAGCAAGTTTGACATCAATGACAAAACAATGATTGAAACATTCTTTACTAGTTCCATTTCTCTTCATTCCTGATCTTTTCAATCATTTCCAACAATTGTATTAGATATGGAAATCCTATGGACTTAGGTTGGTTTAATAGCCATTTGTAAATCCTTTAATAAGGTGGCATTCCAAGTGAATGTTCTAAAGTCCTCTAACTAGTCCCACTTCTAATAGGGTGGTTAAATCCTCTAAAAAGGTCACATTTAATAGTGTGTTGTAAGCCTTTAATAGGGTAGGTCTTTCATAGGGCATCACTTTAGAAGATTGAGAATTGAGTAGCATGTTATTGGTGGTTTTTCTCAAATTGGATTTCCATGTAAATCACTGTGTTATGTGTTGATTTCTTACGTGTTATGCTTGAATGTTGATTTACAGTAGCTTGCTGGTTAGAAAAGTTAAAGCTTGGATGAATGAATGGTTGAATGGGCTCACTATACTTATTAAAATTTTTGAATAGGACAATTGGACCTTGAATAACTGATTCACCCCCCCCCCCCCCCCCCCCTCCTCTCAGTTATTCTAAAGCATTTCTAACATTTTCTATATACTTATGCAACTAAGTTAATAAAGGCTAATCACATTAAACATCTTAAGATTTAATTATCTTTATGTTAACTAAGTAAGAGTAGAATATTTAGTGTTAATCAAGTTTCAGGAAGGATTAGGTTTAAAGTTGTGTTGACATGTTAAGGGACTAGGATTTTCTTTTTGTAGTAATTGATTCACCCCTACACTCTCAGTTACTCATTTCTATTTTCAATAGTAACTAGTTGCATTGGTGGTTTTCCCAAATTAGGTTTCCTCATTAAATCTTGGTGTCTCATCTATTTATTTTATTTTCTTACTGATTTATGTTTTTGCAACTAAGTTACTAAAGGATAATACACACTAATATCTTAATTTTTCTTTTTTAACCATGTTACAGTGCATATCTAGTTCTAACCGAGAAGTGCAAGCATTTGACTTTGTAAAAAGTTTGTATTGACATCTAATGGATTTGAAATTATTTTTGTGGTAATTGGTTCACCCCTTGCCTCTCAGTTACTCCTCTTATATATCCAAAAATTGGTATAAGAGTTGTTGGTGTTTGTAGGAAAGGTTTCAAAGACCTAAGCTAAAGATCAGGATGCCTTATAGAAGAGAGATCCCCAAGCTTAATAGAGATAATTTTTTAGTAAGGCAAGAACTCATGAAGCTACGTCTAGAACCATTAGAGATACTAGTTTTTACTTCAGAGAATCAGTATGTGGCACCTCCAAAGCCTTTAACTATGGATTAAATGGTGGACATGAAGAATCACAACACAATGATGATTGATATTGATATCTCTCTCAACTATTATGAATTTGATGAAGTCAAAGATTGTCCTACTACCTATGACATGTGGAACAAACTATAAAAGATCAATGGAGGAGATGTGAATGTGAAAAGAGCCAAAGCATAAAGTCTAAGAGGCCAATTTTATCAGATGAAGATGAAAAAAGATGAAAATAATGGAAAGTACAATGAAATAATCAAAGCAAGTGTAAGTGCAGTCAGAGCTACATGAGGAAAAATAGATGACACAATAATAGTCAACAAGGTATATAGAACTTTTCTTCCTATTTATGTAATTAGAGTTTCAACTATTCAAGAGATGAGATGTGATTGCAAAAATGATATAACTTTGGATGCACTAGTGGGAATATTGATTACTTTTGAGTTGGATAACTTTGATACATATCTTCCTAACACTTAAAACATAGAATAAGCATTCAAAGCCAAATTAACTCTTGGTAGAAAGGGAGGAAACTCAAAAGGAAATTAGATTGGTAGTGAAGAAGAAGATGATTTAGAGGATGACCTTGAAGCTATTGAAGCTCTAGTTGAAAGAAGGTTACAAAAAGGAAAAGGTAAAATACATTTGATTTGTTGCTCTTGTGAAGAAGTTAGTCACATTGCTGCAAGATGTCTAAACAAAGAAAACAAAGATGACAAAAAATTCAATAAGTTCAAAGGAAAGAAAGATTTCAAGAGTTACAAAGACTACATAGATAAAGGTAAGAAATCTTGTTGTATTGCTAAAGATTCTATTAGTGATGTTGAATATGAAATGGTATATATTGTTATTACATATGAATCAAATTACAAGGATAATGAAAATATGGCATGAGTATCTATCATGTTAGCAAGAATTACACATGGATATAGATAGTGGTTGTTCCCATCACATGACTGGTGATAAAACTATTTTTGAGCACTTAGAACATTGTTGGTAAATGGATTTTCCTATTGTATAAAATAAATGGTTAAAACTCTTTATGCCCAATTCTCAAGATAGAAACAATTTTCCAATAGTTGAAGAATTGTTATTCACTAATTCTTCTCTGAATTTAACTAAGGTTCATCTCCTTTATCAAATGTTCAATAGAAGTACTTTAAATGTGAATTAAACTAGAAAGACATAGAGCATCCCATCTATTCTACAATAGAGGGAGAAATAAGATAAATAAAAATGAAGTAAAATGATCAACACATATAGCAATGAAAATAGACAGTTTTTCCATCAACACATGTGTTCGAGAGAAATAATAATAGATTAACTAGATATATGTAGAATCTGCATTATTTATGAATCCAATAATAGAAAATAACCCCACAATTCAACATTTATTCAAGAATAAACCAAAAAAGAATAATCCAAAGAATAAAATGTTTGAATAGTTTATCAGATCTTTCATTCATTTAAAAATCATTCTATTTTTGTATGTTACCGATGATTAAAATACTTGTAGAAAAACCAAAAGAAAATACTAAACTAAAGTTTTTAGTTTGATATGAAAAAAAAACGTCCAACCCTTAATACTATTGAGTTTCTTTCATATATAGAGAATTGTTCAAGAATCTCCATTAAAGTTCAATTCTCAAATAGTTTAAGAAAGTAGTTAAAATGACCAATCCACAGGTACATAGAACAAAAAAATAGCTATTAAGAGTTTATCTCAAATGAACATCAAATAAGCTTTTAAAAGCTAATCATTTACTTTCTACTTAAGTGGCTTCTCTTCATCTTTGTCATCTTGTACATTAATTGGTCCTCATACCAATTTCCATTCCTTGAATGTGCTCATGAACTTGGACATCATAGTTGTATTTGGACTCTTTATAGTTTTAAGCTAGTTCTTCCATGTGTCCTTATCCTATTTCATCTTGGTCATGATGTCTAGGTACTCAAGAAGTTGTTGTCTCCACATGTCTACCATTGCCTAAACCTTGGCTACCTTAGTAAGATTAGATGTGGTAAGATTTTTGATCAAGTTTAGGGGTTCTTCATACTACTTGATTAATGTCCCAACATCAAAACCTCCTTCTTTGAAAGGTGTATAATTGATTGAACTAATTTTTTGAAAGTCCCTGTTCACATTCTTTAGTGCAGTTTTGAATTATTTCTAGAAATATTGCATATAAGAGATGACTAAACCATAATTAGACACCCTCCAAGCTACATTTTTCCACAAAACATGAATTAGTCCTAGGTTGACATGTTGCAATGGATTCTCCTCTAGGAATTTGTTTGAACCATATTATTCTACCTCTACCAATTGGGTGACCATGACTAACAACCTTTCAACTTTATCTTTCTAGATTGTCACATAGAGATGAGATTGATTTATACTAACCTCAACAAGAGTGAAGATTTGGTGCAAATATCGTATAAACTTAGTAACCAATTTTATCACTTGATCAATTAATTATAGACAATAATGATCACAATTTTTACCTTTTTGAAATTATCCATCAATTGCTGATTCTTAGGTGCACTTGGATCAAATGTGAGTCATGTTTGATCATTGGATGCCAAACTATGTCCTTTTAGTGAACTTATATATTCAACCATTGCATTTATTTCTCCCTTCGTCTTTTTCTTCTCAATTCCATCTTTTTGAGATTGCAAAACAATTTTCTTGGTCAATGCTTCCACCCAATGCTCTTTAATTTTACAATTGATTACTCCTAGGTTTGTGCAAGTAACTTCAAATTTATTTAGATAAAGCTCATTTTTACCCTCCTTGTGATTATATGTAGCCACTTCTTTAATGCTTTTACCTATCACATTGTCAAACACTATCTTGAGTGTGCTCTTAGTTCTCGTAGGTTTCAAAGTCCTAGTAGTGTACATGCTGACAATATCATCTATATGAAAGAAAAAGGTACGAAGCTTCATTTCTTATTTAATGAATAAACAAACTAATTTATAGTGGAAGCAACAAATTTTTGAGGTTCATTACTCTTGGCTAGAGTATTCATAATTTCTATTCTCTAAGGAGATGTGCCCATTGTCATCTAGACTCATTGACAATTGTCAATAAGTTCACCAACCTGCTCTTTGTTAGGTTCACTATCAACCTAGATGGCTTCATTAGATCCCACTGGTGTTGACATCCTAGCTTTACTCTTGGAATGGGCTTTTTGTATTGAGTATCACTAACTTTCCCACTACTAATTCTTGAAGATCTCATATCAATTGCAAGTTTAAGGGAAACATTAGAGCATTTAGGATCAATTAATATTTGAGCATGTTCATTCTTTTTCATATTTATAGAATAATTTGTTCTTTCAAAGATAGATTTTGTCCTTTCAAGAATGTTATCTTCCACTTCATAATCCCAATTTATAACAACTTGTTTGGAAATTAGAGACTCAACTACTTGGGTGTCAATAAAATCTGACTTATCTTCATTAATATCTATGGTGTCCACATCCATACTTAGTAGATACAACTTAATCTAAGAAAAGGTAAACGTAGAAGATTCTCTCTTCCATACTTCCAAGCATCTACACACTTTTCTCAAAAGTCTTCGACATTATGAATAGGATTTTTTTTTACATTGGGTCCAAACAATTTATGAAATATCTCCTTACTATCAAAATTTGGTCTAGCATGATAGAAGCCAAAACATAAGTTGACTAAATTTTAACCTATACATACAAAACTTCCAAGCTTCTACAAGTTAATTTGCCTAATTTAAGTGGGAACATAACATTTGATGCTTCTTTAGTAGAAAACTTGTTTATGATAGTAACTAGTTGTTGAGACATTTCTACTAAGATAAAACAATCAAGGACATAACTAGGAATTTGTATGGCTTCATCATCAAAGCCTCCTATCCTCAAATAAGTAAAATTAGGATACTGAATATATGCTTCCATAAGATTGAACAAGATTTTGTGACTCAAAAGAAAATCTATGATGAGGAGAACCAATCATTTCAAAGCATAGATTTCAAGAGAAAGTATCATGGACCTTTCTGAAATTTTCCAAAGCTTTGTCCTTTCACAACATAGGACAATAATTATACATAGTGATATTTTTGGTCGAGGGTTCATGATGTAAAAATTGTAAATCTTGGGTACAGGCTAACATATACATAAAATATGATGACATATAAAAATCTTTCTTTTGTTTCAAAGCCCACTTATGATGCAAGCAAAGGGATGAATGACTAGGGCCACAGGCTCACCTAGCTATCCAAAAAACCCTACAAGAGTTAACACAATGGAAGAAAATAAGAGGAACAACAATCAAAGGAGGAAGAAGAATGAAATACTTTTATTGATTCTTGAAATATTCAACATACATGCCCAGCTATAAGGCCTTATGGGTTATGGAATATTTTAAATACATTCACATTCAAAGATCCAATTGCAAATTTTCACTTTCAGTTTTTCTCTATAATATTCTTCTTAAAACTTAACCAACTCTAAGCCTAACCACTCTATATATACTTTCCAAAATGGCTTACAGATTATTCTAGAACATTACATAAGAGGAAGGCCAACCCAAAAATGGTCTAGATGCATCCCAAGAAAAGATCTTAACATAAATGTCATGATCAAAATAAATCCTACAATTCAACTCATAGAAATCACATCCAAATACTGACACTCGGTACATGAAGGGTCACTTAGCATACACTGGGTAACTTGACACATGAAGGAATTGCTATAGTAACTTAACACATGAAGGAATTGCTATAGTAACTTGGCTCCCATTGAATGCTACAATAACTCGTCTCCCATTGAGTGCTATAGTATCTTAGCTCCCATTTTGTGCTACAGTAACTCAAATCCCATTAAGTGCTATAGTAACTCAACTCCCATTGAGTGCTATAGTAGCTCAGCTCCCACTGAGTGCTACAGTAACTCGGCTCTAGTTGAGTGCTATAGTAACTTGGCTCCAATATGTAGAATGAACAAAAATGAGTAGGATCACAAGGCAACCTAGGATGCTCTTATATCAGACAAGCAAGGTTGAAAAAAATGATTCTCCTAAATCATTGAGAGGTCACAATCTAAGTTGAATCCAACTCAGATTGAGAAATCCATGAAGCATCTTCAATAGGCCTGTTCTTCCACTTCACCAAATATTCATAGTAATATTTTCCTCTTGTGCTCTTGCCAACTCTTTGATCCAATATCTATTCAACTTTTTCAATTTTCTTATACAACAAATTCATCCTCTAACTCATGATACTTACATAAATCAACAATATTGAATATAGGAGATATATCAATGTCATTAGGTAACTCAACTTCATAAGCATTACCACTATCAAACTTCTTCAAGATCTTACAAGGTCCAAATTTCTTCATCTTCAGCTTACTGTATGTTGCAACTAGGAATCTTCCTTTCTTCAAATGAGCCATCACCTCATCACCAACTTGAAAATCATGGTGTCTTCTAGACTAATTAGCAATCTCCTTATACTTTTGATTACTTTGTTCCAACCTCAACTTCACTTCCTTATGCAAAGACTCCATAAAATCAGCAAATTCTTCTCTTGTAGTTCTTCTCTTTTCTTCACCAGCAACATCTCTCAAATCTGATATACCTCTGGGATGCATTGTAGTAACAATCTCAAAAGGTGTCTTCCCTGTACTCCTATTTACAGAATTATTATATGCAAATTCAGCTTGTTCCAATACCATCTCCCAATTACTTGGCTTATTCCCAACTAAACATCTCAACAAATTACCTAGGCTTCTATTCACAACCTCTGTCTAACCATCTATTTGTTGATGGAATGCAAAACTAAACTTCAATTTAGTAGCAATCTTCTTCCACAAAGTCTTCCAAAAGTAGCATCAAACTTACTGTCTCTATCAAAAATAATACTTTTTGGTAATCCATGCAATCTCACAATCTCTTTAAAGAAAAGTTTAGCAACATGCTTAGCATCTAATGTCTTCTTACATGGTTTCAAATGAGCCATCTTAGAAAATTTGTCCACTACAAAAAATATGGAATCATACCCCTTCACTATCTTAGGTAATCCAAGAACAAAATCCATACTGATGTCAGTCCAAGGTTTCTCTGGAATAGTAATAGGTGTATACAAACTAGTATTTTGACTCACCGCTTTTGCAACTTGACAAACTCCACAACTCTTTACAAATTTCTAAAAATCCTTATACATTTATGGCCAATAATACTTTTCTTTCAGCAAACTTAATGTCTTATCAATCCCAAAATGTCTAGCTAATCCACCACTATGCTTTTTCTTAATTAGATTCAACCTCATAGAACTCCTATGAGTTCACAACTGAATACCTTTGAACAACATACCTTCTTGAAAGAAATATTCATCATACTTATCTATGTGATCTATCAAATTTGGTGCTCTACACTCTCTCCATGCCTCAAAAAAATTAGGATCAACATCATACAATTCTTTCATTTCATTAAAAGCAAGAACTTCAACCTTCATTTTTGTTAGCAAGAATGTCTCCTACTCAATGCATCAGCAACTCTGTTAGCATTTCCACTCTTATTCTTAGTGAAAAATGTAAAAATCTACAAATACTCAACCCACTTCATATGTCTCTAATTCAATTTATGTTGACTTGCCAAGTATTCTAAAGCTTTATGATCAGTATACAACACAAACTCCTTAGGAATCAAATAATGTCTCCACTTCTTCAATGCTTGAACAATGGCATAAAATTCTTGATCATACATAGAATACTTCTTTTTAGCATCATTCAATTTTCACTAAAGAAAGCAATAGGATTACCTTCTTAACTTAATACAACTCCTATTGCATTACCACTTGCATCACATTCAACTTTAAATACTTTATTAAAATTAGGTGAAGCTAATATAGGTAATTCAACAACCTTTTGTTTGAAAGTCTCAAAACTCTTATCAACTCTCTGTGTTCACTTGAATTCCTTTTTATCTCCCCTTATTGTCTCAATCATAGAATTACAAATAGCTCTAAAATCCTTTATAAACTTTATGTAAAAACTAGCCAAACCATAAAATGATCTTACCTCACCCACATTCTTAGGTGTAGGCCATTCCAAAATTGCTTTAGCCTTCTCAAGGTCCATCTTCAATCCATCTATTGAAACCACATATTTCAAATACACAATCTCCTCTTGCATAAAAGAACACTTTTTAAAATTAATCAACAACTTTTCCTCTTTCAACCTTGGCAATACTTGTCTAATATTCTCAAGATGTTCTTCCTTAGTCTTATTGAATATCAGAATATCATCCAAATAAATAATCACAAACTTACCCAAAAGTCTTTTCAAGATTTCATTCATCAACCTCATGAAAGTACTAGGTGCATTAGTCAAACCAAAGGGCATAACCAACCATTCATACAAACCATCTTTTGTCTTGAAAGTAGTCTTCCATTCATCACCATTTCTAATTCTAATTTTATGATAGCCACTCTTCAAATCAATCTTGGTAAAATACTTTGCTCCACTCAAACAATCTATTATGTCATCCATCTTCAACATAGGAAACCTATATTTCACTGTGATCTTGTTAATAGATTTTGAATTAGTACACATTCTCCATTCTCCATTCTTTTTAGATGCTAATAAAATAGGTATAGCACATGGACTCAAACTTTCTCTGATTAAACCTTTCTGTAACAACTCATGCACATGTCTATTAAGTTCTTCATTCTCTACAGGTGTCAATCTATACGGTGCTTTTGTTGGAAAACTAGCTCCAGGAATCAGATCCATACAATGACTTATACTTCATACTAGAGGTAAACTATTAGGAACATCATCAGCAATAATGTCTTTATACTCATTCAAAAGTTCTATAATTTCTACTAGTACTCAACTATTACTATCTGCTATCACTTGGTCATTACTAGCTTCTGCTGCTTGGTCATTACTACTAACACTCAGTCCTCTAGAAACTATGGGAAAATAGACTTGAATCCTTTTTATTTCCTTTTCAAAATATTTCCTATTAATGATGCAAATTTTTACAGTGGTACAATTAACCTCATTTGGACTTTCAATTAAGGGCAGCAATATTTGTTTCTTCCCATTTACCCAAAGAGTATAATGATTCAATCTTCCATCATGTACAACATATCTATCATATTGACAAGGTCTACCCAGAAAAATATGACAACAATCCATGGGCAATATCACACAAAACTTCATCAAAGTAATGTCCAATTTTGAACTTCACAAGGCATTGCTCACTTACCAATATCTTATGCTCATCTTTGATCCATGAAATGTGATAACGTTTGGGATGTTTTAGCCTTTGCAACTACAACTTGGTAACTAGCTCTTTTGATGCTAGATTTTTAGAACTTCCACTATCAATGATTACTTTGCAGAATTTTCCAACCATCTTACATCTTGTCTTGAAAAGACTTCTCTTTAAAACAAGTTCCTCATCACTTACCTTATTACATAAGGTTCTTAGTATCAAATTTTCTCCACCCTAAGGTCCACTTGGTGAACCCTCATCATCTCCTTGAATCACAATATTTCTATTACTTTGTCTACTTTTAGAAGATCTACATTCAAAAGGTCTATGTCCCCCTTTACCACATCTGAAACAATTACCATGAAATCCACCTCTAGAATAGGAATTATCTCTTCCTCGGTAAGAATTACCACTTTTCCATTCAGTCTTGCCTTTATCATCATCCTTCCATTCATATTTTTCTTTATCCTACACAAAACTATTAGGTCTACCACTTTCTCCATAAGATCTACCTTTGCCTCTCTAGAATCTACCACCTCTACCTCTTTATCTTTGTTCATGCTTCTTTGTCAAGATCTCCTCAACTTTCAAGGCATATTGATATGCTTCTTCTAAACTTTCCAAGTTCACAAAAATTATTTCATCTTCAATTCTAGATCTCAATCCATTAATGTACCTTGCAATTTTCTCAACATCATCATCCACATGTCTAGATCTAATGTCTAATCTATAGAATTCCTTAGTATATTCTTTCATAGTCATGTCCTTTTGTTTCAAATTTTGCATCTTTCTCAACAAGCTAACTTGGTAATCAGTAGGAAGGAATTTTTTCTTTACCTTGTTCACCATCTTTGGCCAAGTTCTGATCTTTTCCTTTCCTTTGCTTTGTCTATTAGTTTACAAGTGTTCCTACCATAGTGATGCATGACCTTTCAACCTAGTGATCGCAATCTTCACCTTTCTATTATTAGGAGTTTTTTCATACTCAAAGAACTTCTCCATATCATAGATCCAATCCAACATAGTATTGGTATCCAATTTTCCATCATAAGGAACAACTTCTACAACAGGCTTTGAATTTTCCCTAGACAACACTCTTAAAAATCTTTCCTCATCTTGATCTTCTTCAATTTCTAGATTATGGTTTGGTGTTGTTGCTTCATCATCACTTCCATCATTAAGATGTGCTTGTCTCCTCTAGATTGTCTCCATAACATCTAATCTGGCTACAATTTGTCTCAACTACTCTAATATATCACCATTGGTATTTCTTCTACCATGAACCTTCTTTACAAATTAGGTTCATGCAAGATCATTACCCTCTGCAAGTTATAGGTCAAATCCATAGATTTGCAACCCTACAACCAAATTTGAATCAGGGTTCTACATGATCTAATCTCCACAAGGATGAACCTCAAGCTATGATACCAAGTGACTCAAGAAAAGGGATGAATAACTAGGGCCACAAGCTCACCCAACTATACAAATCACCCTGCAAGAGTTAAAACAATAGAAGAAAACACAAGGAACTAAAACCAAAGGAGGAAGAAGAATGTAATACTTTTATTGATTCTTCAAATATTTAACAAACATGCCAAGCTATAAGGCCTTCTAGGTTACAGCCAATTATAAATACATTCACATTCAAAGATCCAACTACAAATTCACACTTTTAGTTTTGCTCTCCAATCGTCTTCTTAAAACTTAGCTAACTCTAAGCCTAAACACTCTAGATTTACTTGCCAAAATGGTTTACATATTATTCTAGAACATTACATAAGAGGAAGGCTAAGCCAACAATGATTTGGACACATCCCAAGAAAAGATCTTAACATAAATGTCACAATCAAAATAAATCCCACAAGTTAGCTCATAGAAATCATGTCCACATACTGACACTCAGAACATGAAGGAATTGCTATAGTAACTTGGCTCCCATTGAGTACTATAGTAACTCGGCTCCCATTGAGTGCTATAGTAACTCAAATCCCATTGAGTGCTACAGTAACTTGGCTCCTATTGAGTGCTATAGTAACTCAGCTCTGATTGAGTGCTACAATAACTTGGCTCCCATTGGGTACTATAGTAACTTGACTCCAATTGAGTGCTATAGTAACTTGGCTCCAACATGCAGAATGAACCAAAATAAGTAGGATAACAAGGCAACCTAGGATGCTCCTGCATCAACTTAATATGGTCTCTTAAGGAGATAGCAATTAACTCATCCCAATCTAAAAGGTGTGATCCTTCCAACACTATCTAGGTATAAAAATATGTCCAATCTTCAAATAACATCAAATCTAAAGAATCACAAATTCTATATAGCTAAACTATTACATCATGAACTCATAGAGACATATGATCCTTTTTAAGGGTTGTTGGAAACCTAGAACCACCTTTAGAAAATGATACAATCTAGCTCTTTGCAATGAAATTCCTATAGATGTTTGTTGTATTAAATTTTTTTACCAAAGATTATGTAGGATTCAAGTTAGAATTTTTTTTGTCTTCAAGACACAAAAGTTTAGAAATAGATTCTCTAGTGATTCTTAGCAATACACTCCCATCCATTTTCAAAACACTCTTGCTAGGTACACCATACTTTTGAATACATTCTTGAATCAATTCTAGATAGGGATATGTTAGAAAAAGGTTGAAGCCATAAGAAAATTACAATCCAAGATTTTAGTGGAAAAGGGTTCTAAAATTCTCTCGCATAACCTCTCTATTATTCCCCCTAAATCAACCCCTAGGAGGTTCGTATCTAATATGATAGGTGACTTACTATACAAGCTACAAGTATTTCCAAACATATGTAGGTAGACCTCATGACTTAGAATTTATCCTTTGGAAATTAAAGAAGAAATTACTACCCTTTCTATTAAAAATGAAAGGAAAAAGGATTTGGGAAATATGAAAATTACTTGAGGAACAACAACTATAACAACCATGAAATCTAATTCTCTCTTTCGAATTCTGTAGCTAGCATTCAAATCACTTACGGAAACTTATGTTTCTTTTTACAAAGGATGATTTACATCATATAGGCTTTGAATCAAGGAACATGATATTATTTATGTGGTGAACATAACTTACATTCCATGAGAAAAGGGAGAATGGGACTACTATGATGTGTAGCATTAATTACAAAGCAAGAAACTCAAATGATATTTTTCCTTCACACATACCAAAACCTTTACTTTTATTCTCTTAATCAATAGCTTGGTGCAATTATTAATGATAACCCTATCTCAAAACACTAATTATCCATCACCTATCCATAAATGATCAAGTTATACACAAGTATATTAGTTCCAAAATGGTGTCTAGCTATAACACAATTTTTCCTTGAACTTAATAACAAGTATAGTAATGGCCCACTAGAAAGTGTTGTATGAGAACCAAAGATAAGTTGAACTGAAGGAACCATTGAACTATTGAGCTTGATTCTAGGGGTAAAAATATGTTTAGGAATACTTCATACCATTTAAGAGTGGTACAAAGTGGCTTAGGATTACTTAAAGAAACTTTGAACCTTTTGTTATGATTAAAAAAATACACTTGCAATGGAGGTTTAATGGATCAAACTTGGTCAACAATAGGCAAAGAGAGAGACTGAGATACCATTAGAAAAAGGTTCCTAATGGGCCACTACAAGTTGTTTATTGCATCTAAAAATACTAGATTGATAAAAGGAAGAACCAATGGTTCAAAATAAATAATGAAAGTAGGTTTTAATTAGAAAAAGAAACCAAAGAAATGATAACTCTAAACTAACAAACACTATGATGGTGGAAGTGATAGATTTGGAAATAATGAACCATATTATGTGAAAGGAAAAGGATACATTGCATTAACTAATGGACTCAGTTGCAACAATGCTTACTAGGTTGAAGGACTAAGACACAATCTCTTGAGTGTTTTATAGCTGAACAACATTGGATACAAGGTAGAATTCATGAATGGGAAACCCAAGTTGCTAGATGGTAAAGGAAACCTAGTTGGGACTGGCAATTAGACTATAATTTATTCTATCTTGATATCATTAATAGATCATTTTTTTGACACAAGTAGAAGAAAGTTGGCTATGACATAAAAGAATGTGTCATGTAAAATTTGATAATCTAGTTACCATAAACAAGAAAAAAGAGTAAGAGTTATTCCAATTCTAAAGAAACCTAAAGTGACCATATCCAAAAAAATTTAGATTGAAAAAATGGGCAAAAATAGTTTCAAAAGTAAGAACTACTATTTTGAAGAAGTCTTAGAACTAGTTCATACATATATTTGTGGACCAATAGGTACAAAAATTTATAGTGGAGACAAATATTTCATTTTTTGTTTATAATTATTCTAGGATGGTGACAGTGATGTACCTAAAAGACAAATCTAACGTTTTTCAAAAGTTCAAGTGGTATCTAGATAGAGTTGAAAAATAAACAAGAAAGAATTTAAAAATGCTAAGGTTTGATAGATAGGAGAATTCATCTCTAATGAATTCTACAATAAAAGAGGAATAAAAAAACAAGTATCTCCACTTGATACACCTTAGCAAAATAACATAGAAAAAAGAATAAATAGATCCATCATAGATTGTGCAAGAACAGTGATGATAAAGAAAAATGTTGCAACAAAATACTCAAAAGAAGTAATCAACATAGTAGTACATGTTGGCCAAATTTGCCTTCCCACCAAAATTTTCATATTTGAAACCAAATGTTTAAATGGCCACTTTCTACCTTTAACATTAAACTATGCCATGGAAATATGAAATAAACTAAAATAAAAAACCTTATAATATTTTCATGTGTTCCTAAGTTGTTTTCAGCTCCCACATGTTTTGGTTCACCGTTAGATCTCCCAGGATCAATGGTGGGCACTTTCCCACTTTATCAAAATGTAAGGGTTTTTATGAATGTGGGGAAGTGACCTTCTTCCATGTGTGTAGGGTGGGGCCTTGTTTATTGTTTATGGGTCATCTTTTGAATATGTTGATGTGTTGGTGCTCATTGGCATTTTTATTGGTTGTTGCCTTCTTGCATTCTATATTTTGCCAAAGTTTTTGATGATGTAGAGAAGCAACTTTTTCACATGTGGACATGTGGGTCTATTATTCCATGTGGGCTGTCAAGGTTGGAAGGGGATGCCAAGTAGTGGCTAGGTGGAAAATATGTGTTAGTTTCTTCATCTTGATTGGTCAAGGGTTTACATGTTTGAAAAGGTGGATGTTGATTGTTCAATGGGCCCAAAAACTTTAAGAGAAGGTAGTAATAATGAATATTTTTAATGATCATTGATCTTTTGTAGATTGACAATCAATGCTTTCCCGTGTTATGGAATTTCAAGAACCTTATGCATTTCACAAAAGAAAAAAATGACCATGTATTCTAGTAGGCCTAGTTAAGGAAATGGACACTACATTCAATGATGGTTAAGTTGGTAGTTTCATAAGCCATTGTGGTCAAGTTTAGAAGGTGGCACAATTAGCTGGCCAATGGGGCAGTCAAACTTAAGAAGATCTTACAAGGTGGAAAAAATAAATAATGTTATTGGTCCACATAGTTCATCTTAGTTCAAAAACTTTGTTTGGTTGCTAGCCTCATTGATTTGTAAGCGAGAAATGAAGGAAATTAGGTTTCCTTGCACAATATAATCTTTTTGATTGATCCCAACCACTCCAAGTTAATGCTAGGTTTTGATGGTGCAAATGACACTCTTCCCACCATATGATCATCCATTTTGAGTAGTTTTAGCATTGATTGGTGCCATTTCCATCACATTAGGGTTTATTCTAGTCAGAGTTTTCATGATTTACATGTCTCTGCAAGTGTACCAAATCAAATCTACTATTTGAATTATCTTAATGATAGTGGTTATGGAGTAACTTTAGTTAGAAATATCCCAGTTATGCCTAAGCTATAAAGGAATATTTTGTTAGCATGAATGTTGATGCTATCACTATAGGGGAGCATTACAGAATATTGATATAATGTAATCATGATTGTGTTTGTCATTGATGACAGCATAGTAGTAACTTTGTAAAGATTTACAAAGGAATATACTATGATTTTTGTATTAAGAACAATATATTACATATCTGTTAATGTATAGTTGGCAGCGCATACTACAATATGTCTTTGTTACAAGGGTAAGTGCGTGAAACTTGCATTGATAGTATACAAAAGATATTATTGATCTACATAGAAGCATATGGAAATAGAGTATTAGAAAAGTAGTTCCTATTGTGTGATTGTTGTAGTTTATCACAAATGAAACAAGAAGTTGTGTAGTTAGATAGAGATAGCATACTAACTAGTGATGATGTTAGAGAGTGCACATGAGTAAAAGTTTGATTATGACTATGAGCCAACAACATTAGTTAAATGTGTATTCATTTAATTAACATATTATTATTGAGTGGAAAGCCAACTCAACTATTTATTATTGGGCATGGTATAAAGGAAAGATGTTTTCATTGTTTAAGATATAGACAATATATGAGACTTGTAAATTTCTAAGTAGTAGAGTGCTATAGAAGTAGAGAGACTTACCTATGCATTTAAGTTACCTTAAGGGTTATTATTATTGAGTACAGAGTTCCAGATTTGATTGCATGGTCTGAAGGAGAAGAAGTTTGATGTACAGGATAGAGGAAGAAGTAGAAGCTTGTTTTGCATCTATTATTCTAGAAAGAATAGTACTGAGGTCAATTGGATAGTGGGTTCATTGATCTGATCTTGAAGTTGTTTGAATAGTGGGTTTAGCTATCTTCCACAACTCCTAATAGGGATTTGAAGTCTCCTAATAGGGACTCATTGTACTAAATCTTGAAATAGACTCCTAATATGGTCCATCCTCTAACAAGGAATATCTACATTAGTACATCATCTTGTGGGCATCATTCCCACTAGGGTTTTCCCTCTAATCAAAGGTTTCCCTAGTCAACATATCTGGTGTAATTGCTTATGTACATCTTTGTATGGTCACTATTTAATTTGGTTGAATTTTAAGTTTATTTAGCAAAGATAAATGTTTTTAACATTCAGATAACTGATTCACCCCATCCCCCCCCCCACTCCTCTCAATTATCTTGGTGGAATATTATTTCTAATAGATTTTGTAATCTTTTAAAGGGTTGATCTTTCTCTAATTCTCTAGTATTGCTTCTATGAATATTACTATAATTTCTCATGCCTCTAAGCCATTGTATTCCTCTTCTGAGTCTCTTTTAGCCATTAACACACTATGTGAGATTTCTTTGCCTCTAGTTAATGCTTTTGTCTATATTCTACAACTTGCATGATTGTATCTACTTTTGACATTTGAATGATATTAAGTAAAGACTCTTCTTATAACATTCTTTTATTATCTAATCTACTTGTGGTTGTTCAATTAAGAAAGGTATGAATCTGTATTGTTGAGGTTATAATTAGTTAAATGTGCATTTATGGGCAAAGATAAGGTCAAACACTCTATTTTGGTGCATCACCCCTTAGGCTAGAGTAGGTAGATTTTTTCTCATGCATTCCTTATGTCTTTGCTTCTCCAAGTGTAGTTAGGTGCACCCTGATAGTAAAGGAAGCCAACCTTCTTTGGAGACTTAGCCTCATAGTTCACATCCCATAGCTTGGAGGTTGTTTCCATGTTTCACAAGGTTTTCCTTAGGTAAAAACTTTGGATGAGGGTGCAAAATTTTATGAGAACAATTTTTGGCATGCTTGATGGGACATATTCAAAAAATTTCAAGTCTACTAGTGTCAAAAGAGAAGAATTTCAAGTTGATGTTGAAGAAATATTGCTTCTCTTAGTATTCCAGGCCTTCAAGAGGCTCATTTCCACAAAGCACTTGGTGACTCTATACCCTTCATATCTAGTTCCAAACCAAAATTTCTATGATTCATGCCCAAAGATGAAACAAGGGCATCTTCCAGACATAAATTTTAGTATCAAGAACTTTCATTTTCAAATCCTAGAAGACGGAAGACTAGATTGTCTCTATCACTAGTTAGGAGTATAGAAGAAATACATACTCCTATAAGATCCATTTCCACTCCCCCTATTGTTAGATCTCAACCTAGGTTTCCATAAGCTCATATGAATACATTTCTTGCTTATATTTCTAGAGCTGATGCTTTTTCCACTTTTAATGGTTAAAGTCCTCTTTTATTAGCCCAAAGACATGACATACTAGTGGCTGCACTTAAAAGTATACTTGAATTTATTGGTAAAGCTTCTATCTCTGACTTAGAGCACATTTAAAAGGTGATAAATGCCTACAATATCCATGGTATTATAGAAGATAAAGTGGTTGTTAGAATCCTAGCCTCATCTTTAAAGGGGAAAGCCCTATAATGGTATAGAGGTCTATCACATGGTTCTATAATGGATTGGGATGGGTTAAGAGTAGGACTATGTAAACATTTTGAGGACAAAAGTGACTATTTGTCACTTTTAGAATAACTAAACACTATAAAAAGAGCCACCCATGAATGTATGTTTGATTTCAAATACAAATTTTAGAAGACTTGTGATAGAATATCCACTTCAGTGAATCCTACCCCTCGTAATGCCTTCTTGCATTACCTCAGGGCTTTTAATAGTGATATTTCCACTACAATCCAATCCATGGGAGGAAATAACTGACCTGGTGCTTATGAAATAGTAATAAGGGTAGAAAACATATTTGATACAAGGAGGAAAGTTGGCTCGAAGGCCTCCTATGCCTTTCTTCCCTGATATCCCAAATCACCAACTAGCCATGGCACCTATTCCCGCAATTTCCACATCACACCCCCTTGCTCTAGCCCCTCAAGTTTCCACATTTACAAATCAAATGGATGAAATCAAGGAGATGATGCCATCTATGATGTTTAACATAGATAAAAGATTGTAAGTCTAGGAGAAGAAGTTGGAAGATGGCTACTATGTGATGTAGAAAGTGAGCAATAAAGTGGTGACTTTGGAGAGATAGCAAGCTCAAGGTAATAAGGCTCATCAATTTCACTATCAAACTCCAAACAATGGTAGGCCTCCAAATCATGATTATGGGAACAATTCTTTTGATCAGAGTAGGCATATTAGTCATGCTTCTACCTCAAATGCAAATAAAAGTAGGGTAGTAGTCCTTCAAAAC
Source organism: Cupressus sempervirens (assembly GCA_028749045.1). Taxonomy (NCBI): domain Eukaryota; kingdom Viridiplantae; phylum Streptophyta; class Pinopsida; order Cupressales; family Cupressaceae; genus Cupressus; species Cupressus sempervirens. The sequence continues at coordinate 770,415,365 of CM053790.1, read as the reverse complement.
AACATGGCTCAAGACCAAGATTTTTGTCCCTCCTACAACTACTCCTATGCCTATTGTATGTGTCAAAAGTTTGAATCTTATTTAGCTTTGACCACCCAAGAGCTTGTAGTAGAACAATTGTATAATGAGAACCTGTTGGAAATGATTGAAAAGCTCATGATTGAGGAGTAATGGAACTGATAAAGAATATTTTCAATCATTGTTTTGTCATTGATGTCAAACTTTCTACTTGTAGGAATAAAAATTTCTTTAGTAATCCAAATACTACAAGTTGGTTGATTGACAAGGAGGTGGCAATCAATAAGATGTAACTAGAGTACCTAGACAAAGGTTGAAGTTATGATGTTGTAATGAAGTATAAGGATTAGCTAAGCCATTGATGAAATAGTGTATTGATGACATACTCTAAGACATAGAGGATAGACACACCAAGACATATCAAAGATGTAAGGATTAGCTAAGTCATTTGTGAAAGCCTAACTAAGTTCATAAGAGAGTGCCGAGCAAGCTAGTTAGTGCCAAATAGACTCTTAGTTGAAGCCAAGAAAGTTTACCTTTAGAGTGTGCTGAGTGATCTTCAAGTGCTAAGAAAATATCAAGTGTTGAGTGATCTTCAAGTGCTGAGTAAATATCAAGTGCCAAGCGAAGATCAGATGCCGAGCAGAATACAGGAGCCAAGTAATATAGAGGGTGTCGAGCATTAGTAAATCAATAGTGTCGAGGTGCTGTATTATTTTGAAAATCAAAGATTTGCCAGATCTAATCCAACATGGTAGTTATCTAGAATTTTGTGAACCAGATAGAAGATAAGAATGATGAGTTGGTGGCACAGAACACTATGTAAACCATTTTTGGCAAATACAATTGGATTCTAGACAAAGTTTCTAGATAAGAGCAAGATATGGGATAGATACATTGTATCTTACCTAATCTATTGAAACCCTAAAATTGGAGAGGGAGAATCAAGCTGAAAAGAGATTCCAAATTTCTATTTAAGGAGTCATAAGGTCATGAAGCAAAGTGTGGTGTGGTGGTCAAGCATGAAATTATGAAATGTTGAAGAAAGAGCTAAGGTGGAAGAGAGTACAGATACTCTACTTCGATAGGTGACCATAGATATGATTGCATTGGTATGATGAGTAAGATGACTCAAGGTGATGAAGCTTGAGATGACAAGCTAACAGATCTAAAGTGATTAAAGCCAAGCAAAGGATTGAACTGAAGTGTGATCTATAATCTACAAGATATGTTGTAAGCTGTATCAAATCAAAAGCCATTATTGTTACTCTCTAGCAATTGTAACAGTTAAGATAAACCCTATGGACTTAGGTTGGTTTAATAGAAATGTTGTAAATCCTTTAACAAGGTGACATTCCAAGTGAATGTTCCAAAATCCTTTAACTAGGCCCATTCCTAACAGTATGGTGAAATCCTCTAACAAGGTCACACTTAACAATGTGTTATAGCCTTTAACAGGGTAGACCATCAGAAGTGGTTGAAATCAATTGCATAGTTATTTTGTGGGTATCATCCCCACCCCAATTTTACCTTATTATTCTTGGAGGGTTTCTAGGCTATCAAATTCTTAGTGTTATGGTGTGATTCATGTCCACTTTTCATAGTTTTTTAAATGTTCAATTTACATGCATGATAGTTTCAGTTATGTGCTATTAAGGATTTAGAGAAAAAGTGGCATTAGACCTTGAATAACTGATTCACCCCCCCTCTCAGTTATTCTAAAGAATTATAATATAACCAACCCAAAGATGCCTCACATATGTAAAGATGAGGTGATTTCTCTTTCATGAATCATCAGGTGGAGGAATATTGTAATGTAAATAAGGACTCCATTGCTCACAACACTAGGAGAAAAATAAGAGCTATTGAAGATGCTACTCCTCCTCCTCTTAACCAAGATTCAACATCAAATGTAGTACCTCATGTACAAATGGTGAATGATCAAGCCAATGCCCTTTGAAAAAAAAGAAAGTTAGTAATAGAGGAGGTGTAGATAGCCCCCACGTTATTTTAACTCAACCCCCTACACATGTAGTTCCCAAGGATTCTACCAAAGTGCATAGTTTTTCATTTAATGTGGTAGAGAAGATGAAGAAGAAAAATGTGAATTTTTTCATGTGGGATACTATGGCTACTATACCCATGCAAAAGAGGTTGTTCTAGTGAGAATCAGAAAGTATTGAACCAAAAGACTAGTCACTTAGCATGGAAAGTGCCACAAGTCTAGTAAAACCATCAAAGGAGGTAGAAATAAATAAAAGGGTTAGAGCTCCACCATTTTATATTTCTCTAATTATAGGGGATAAACTATTCCACAATTGCATGATTGGTTTAGGGGCTAGTAGTTTAGTGATGCCTAGGTGTGTTGCTAATGCTTTAGAAATGAAATATGAGCCCATTGTTAGGGATGCATTATAGTTGGATGGTAGTAATTTCAAGACTATAGGGATCCTTAGGAATTTTTAAATGGCCCTACATGCATGCATTGGTTTTACTTTAACTCAAGACATATTATTTGTTGAGGTCAAGCCACACTTTTCCATTTTTCTATCAAGAGACATAATTGCCCAAATAGGTGGTTGCATATCTTCTGATTGGTCATATATGCTTTTTAGAACAAGATATGGGACCAAGGCTTCAATTAAAGCAAAGTCTCTAGCCCTCCATCATATTGATCCCTACACCCCTAATCTCATCAATATGAATTATATTGCACTATCTTGGAAATGGATGAGAATGACATAGTAGAAAAGCCTACCACTTTTCTAGTAGACATACCTAACTTTCTCTTAGACAAATGCGCTAATGCATATCAATTTGATTCCATACTAGAAACCCTTGAGATAGGTTCTAGTACATACTATGTGTTAGAAAAGGATGCTCTTGTCCCTAACCTTGTGAAAACTAGAGAAGATATGAGTGGGATATGGAGTATGTATTTTGATGGATCAAGGAATAAGAATGGATTAGGTGGACAAGCCTACCAGTTCTCTAGTAGACATACCTAATTTTCTCTTAGATAAATGGGGTAATGCATATCAATTTGATCCCATACTAGAAACCCTTGAGACAGGTCCTAGTACATACTATGTGTTAGAAAAGGATGCTCTTGTCCCTAACCTTGTGAAAACCAAAGAAGATATGAGTGAGATATGAAGTATGTATTTTGATGGATCAAGGAATAAGAATGGATTAGGTGCTGGTGTGATGTTGATTTATCCTACACAAATAAGGTAATACTTCTCCTTTAGGCTCTAATTTAGTTGTACCAATAATGTGGCCAAGTATGAATCCTTGATCCAAGGTCTTCTACTCACTCAAAAAATAGTAATTCAAGAATTAAGTGTATATAAAGATAGTGAGTTAGTGGTCAGTAAAGTGAGAAATTAAAATAGTATAAGAATGGCTTGCTCCAGCCTTATAAGCATAGAGTATGGGATTTTCTTGAGGGATTCAATGCATTTAATATTTACAGTATCCCTAGGAAAGGGAATAGACATGCTAGAAAACTTATAGCCATTGGTGCATCTCATGATGTGCCAGGGAATTTTGAGGAGAATAAGAAGAAGCAACAAATCAGAGTTTTAGTTAGACCTACTATTCTTGACAACAACATCAATTGGCAAGTGTTTAAGTCTAATGTAAAAATTGTAAATTTCTTGCAAAATGAGGAAAAATTCTTAGAGAGAAACCAATCTAGGTTGCACAACCAAGATGGAGATCAAATCATCAATCTTAGTTACACCAAGTTTCCTAAGGGTCTCATTACCTTAGAGAGGGTCTTCAACCTTGATGACTAAGTAAGAGATAGAGGCATGAACCTAGTTGTTGAAAAAGATGACTATACACCAATTGTAGTTGCCAATGGAAAGTCCTTAAACATGGGAAAGGTATCTTCTAAAATTGATCAAGAAAATTTCATTCATCTATGTCAAGAATTTAATGATGTATTTGTTTGGACATATGATGATTTAAAGGGTTTTGACCCAAGTATCTTTCAACATACCATAGACTTAATTGATAATGTCAAAGCAATAAGACAAAACAAAGGCCAATGAAACCTAAGATTGAACCATTAATGATAAAAGAGAAATCCAAGCTAATTGAGGCTAATATAATTTTTCCTATAAAGCACTCATCATGGGTAGCAAACCTTGTCCTTGTTAGGAAGAAGAATGGAGAAATTAGGTTATGTGTTTATCTTAGGGATCTTAACCAAGCTTACCTTAAAGATCACCATCCCCTTCCTTCCACAGAGAAAATATTGTCCAAGGTCAGTGGTTTAGAGAGGTTATCATTTCTTGATGGATTCTTTGGTTATAATCAAGTGCTGGTCAAAGAGTTTGATAGATACAATATTGCATTCACCACAAGATGGGGCATCTATGCTTATAGTAAAATTCCTTTTGGGCTAATAAATGTAGGTGCCACATTTCAAAAGGAAATGGATATGGCCTTTAAAAATATGATTAAAAGGTTTGTATTAGTTTACCTTGATGATATTATAGTGTATTCAAAGGATATAATAAATCATTTTGGTCATCTTAGACAAGTGTTTATAAGGTGTAGAGAGTTTGAGGTATCCCTTAACCCAAGAAAGTGTGTCTTTGCCACCAATCAAGGAAAATTATTAGGACACATTGTATCAAAGGATTGATCCAAAAAGAACAAAGTCAATACTTGTTCTCTCCCTTCCTAGTCATAATAAAAGCCTGCAAAGTTTTCTTGGTAGAATAAATTTTGTGAGGAGGTTTATCCCTAATTTAGCTACCATGGTGAAACCTCTTGTGGTCATGCTTAAGAGGAATATGGTCTTTTCATAGAAGAAGGAAGGGAAAGAAAGTTTTCAAGAAATTAAAGTAGCCATAGCCTCAGCCCCTACTCTCATCAATCCAAATTTTAAGAAGGATTTCATTATACCTTAGGTGGTGATTGAAGCATCTTTCTTATCTTGACTCAAGCAAAAGATAAGAATGAAGAATAACCTATTGCTTTCTTTAGTTGATGCAGATCCCTCTATATTTATCTTCAAGGAATCTTATTTAAACTCAAAGGATTCAAAATAGGCTGGTACACCCTTAAGGAACCAAGAAAATCTCAAAGATTTCAATAAAGAACCCTGACATTATACACTAATAAAGACAACATCTTCACTCACACAATCAGATTGCTATGTCTGATTGCATTGTTTATAAATTCAGTTCTAAATATCTTATTGAAAAAAAATTTGGAGGAATTGTTTCAAACTAGGTATAGTAAAACATATTCAAATATGGTACCCATCCAATAAACCAATTACAAGTTATGGTCTTTGTATCAAGACCCATTTTCTCTGTCATAAACCAGAACCAAAACTGGTAACCCTGCCTAGGGCATCAAATATCTTTCACAAAAAAAATTTAAATAATCTCAAAAAAATTCCACATTATCCATCTATTATTTTAGTTTCCAAATATGTAAGCCATTTATTTTTCCCATTCATATATAATTTTTCAAGCACAAATCCCTGCCTTCATCTTGAATGGATATCTTTAAAAACCAGTTTGCACTAAAATGCTCATAACTTTCACAAAATTTAAATTAAAATGGTCCAAACCAGTTGGAAATGAAATTTAGTTCACATATATTTCCAATGAATATTATTAGACGTCCTGAGTCTCCAAAATTTGTCCGTAACACATGCCGCAACATGACTGTATTCAGGAAATCTTAAATCTGCAAATACCCATTATCACCAAAATGCCCATAACTTATTCATTTCTTCATAAAATAAATTAAAAACAAGGAAAAAAGAAAGGTTATTAATTTCTCTATCCAAATATACAAATTTTACATGGTTTCCAGGCTGTACATGTCTGTACAAGACCTGTAACCAACACTAAAACTGAAAACCAATCAAAATAACAACTTAGAATATTACCAAATTTGTTTCAAAATGTATCTATTCCTTTCATTAATGCTTTGGTTCGACCTTATATCCATTTTTATAGATTTTTTAGTTGGTTATAACTTCCAAACCACCCTTTAAACTAACCCTTCACATTCTTTTGACCCTTTTGCATTCTTGACAACGTTTTATGCATTTTATGCATTTTTACATTTCAACTTGCATACAAACCCAACCTAGAACAACATTATGACTCAAATGACTTTAGATGGATGTCAATAGATCCATTCACCAATTAAATAAACATTTTTACATTATTTATCATATTAAGACCTCCTTTGACAACTTATTACAAATGGCTTCTCTAGCTTTTATATCTTTGTCTTCTTGAGATTTAGGTGCCTCTGCACCATTAGTGAATGGCTTAAGGAATAGAAAAGCAAGCCCTTGTAGTCATAAGAGCTTTGAAGAAATTTAGACACTTTCTCTCTCATAACAAGATCCATTTGTTAGTACTCCATACAAGTGTGAAGAAATTTACTTTGAGTAAAGATATTAGTGAGAAGAGAGCTGGATGGATCACTAAGGCAATGGAGTATGATGTGGACATCCATATTACTAGGTTGGTAAGAGGGAAGGGATTGTGCAAATAGATGATCTCATCTTAGGAATTAGATGAGGAATTCACTATGGTATTGAAAGAACAACAAGAAGCAAGAAATGTTAATCCAAAGAACTGGATGGATGACATGATGACCTTCTAGTCAGGCAATGGATATCCTCAAGGATCATATAGAACTAAAAGGAGACAATATAAGTTGCAATCAATTTCTTATGCTATAGTTGATGGTATCCATTTTAGGAGGGATTTCAATGCAGACCTATTGAGATGCATTGATATAGACAAGGCTGAAAGAATTATCAAAGAGCTTCATCATGGTCCTAATGGCTATCATTTTTCAGCAAGGACAACTGCAATGAAGATCATAAGGGTTGGTTACTGCTAGAGATCCTTGCTCCATGATTGTCTTAAGTATGTGAAGTGTAAAAAATCTGCCTTCTTCTCTAGTAATAAAATACTTGCAACTCTTCCTCTTCACCCCATCTAAGTGGACTAGCCTTTTACTAAACAGGATTGGATTTCACAGGCCCTATCAACCAACCTTCTAGTTTTGGTCACAAGTGGATTCTAGCCACTACAGATTACTTCACCAGGTGGATAGAGGTAGTAGCATTGAAGGATGTGACAAAATTTTTAGTAGTTGAATTCCTTAATGGAATTGTGACCAGGTTTGGTGCCCCTTCAACCATTATTTCAAATAATACAAAATCTTTTGTAGAAGCTCAAATTTGTGCATGGGCAGTTGACCATAATATCTACTTGAGCACATCCTCAAACTACTATCCTTAGGGAAATGGATTGGCTGAGTCATCTAAAAAAAACCTAATTAGGTTTATTAAAAGGACTATAGAGGATAACCAAAGGTTTTGGTATCAAAAGTTGAAAACAATACTATAGGCTAATAGAATAACACCTAAAAGAGAGATTGGAAATTCACCTTTATGTTACTATATGGCTGGGAAGGTAGACTTTCTATTTCACTAGAATTTCTTGCTCTTGAGAAGGCACATCAGTTAGAGCTAATTAAAAATGATGCTATGTCTATAAGAATGGTAGAATTGATGGAGTTGGAAGAGAAAAGGAAATAGACCATGGAAACCCTAGAAACACATCAACAACAAGTGAAAAAGAGCTTGAATAGGGTCAAAATCTTTAGAGAGGGTGACTTGGTATTAAAATGGGATGCAGATAGGGAAAAACTAGGGAAGCACTCAAAATTTGATACATTATGGAGTGATCCCTATGCATTTATTGGTTGCAAATAGGCCAATTCCTTCTAGTTAAGAAAACCTAATGATGAAATTATGCCCATTCCAATTAATGGGATATATCTCAAACCCTATTTCTAAGATACAATGATGTTCCTCTACATAGTTAGAGTAGTTTCTTTCTTGTGGTTTCCCATTTTCCAAGAAGTGCATGAGAACATGTACTTTTGCAAAGGTTTCAAAGAATTTTGGTTCTTGGTTTCAGTTGCAAAGAAGTAGTTTTGAGGTTCCTGGATATGTTTTTTGCGATTTTAGGATTTCTTATTGGGAAAATATTCATGATTTTTATAACTCTATTGCCCAATGGATGCACATGCACTAGCCTATGCATAGCTGGCTTGCACCCCCTTGAGTCACCATAATTACTGGCCAAATTTTCCTTCATGCCAAAATTTCCATATTTGAATTGAAATGTGTAAACAGTCACTTTCTACCTTTAACATTAAACTATGCCATGGAAATATGAAATAAATTAAAACAAAAAACCTTATAATATTTTCATGTGTTCCTAAGTTATTTTTGGCCCCCACATATTTCCATTCACCATTGGATCTCCTAGGATCAATGGCAGGTGCTTTCCCACTTTATCCAAATGTAAGGTTTTTTATGAATGCGGGGAAACAACCTTTTGCCACGTATCTAGGGTGGGATCTTGTTTCTTTTTTGTGGGCCATCTTTTGATTGTGTTGATGTATTGGTGCTCATTGGTATTTTGATTGGCCATCTCTTTCCCACATTTTGTATTTTGGTTGAGTTTCTGATGACATAGGGAAGCGACTTTCTGACATATGGATATGGGATTTTGTTCTTCCATGTGGGCTATCAGGGTTGGAGGGGGATGCTATGTAGTGTCCAAGTGAAAAATATGTGTTAGTTTCTTGGTCCTCATTGGTCAAGGGTTTACATGTTTGCAAAGGTGGATGCTGAGTGTTCAGTGGGGCTGAAAGCTTTAAGAGAAAGTAGTAATAACAAAGATTTTTAATGAGCATTGATCTTTTGTAGATTGATGATTAGTGCTTTCCTACATTATGGAATTGCAAGTACTTTATGCATTGTAGGGAAGTGATAACTAACCATGTACCTTAGCGGGCCTAGTTAAAGAAATGGACACTATAGTTAATTGTGGTTAAGTTGGCAATTTCATAAGCTATCACGGTCAAGTTTAGAAGGTGGCATGGTTAGTTGGCCAATAGGGTAGTCAAACTTATAAAGATCTTTGGAGGTGGGGAAAATAAATAATGTTATTGGTCCATGCGGTTTATCTTGGTTGCAAAACTTTGTTTGGCTACTAGCCTCATTGATTTGTAAGCTAGAAACAAAGGAAAATTGGGTTTTCTTACACAATCCAATCTTTTTGATTGACCCCAACCACTCCAAGTTAATGCTAAGTTTTAACGATACAAAGGACACTCTTCCCACTATCTGATCATCAATTTTGAGGCATTTTAGCATTGATTGACACTGTTTCAATCACTTCAAGGTTTTTTCTAGTCAGGATTTTCATGATTTTGATTTCTCTACAAGTGTACCAAATCAAATCTACTATTTGGATTATCTTAATGGTACTGGTTATAGAGTAACTTTAGTTAGAAATATCTTAGTTATGCTTGAGCTATAAAGGTAGATTTTGTAATCTTTGTAAGAGTTGATCTTATTATGATTCTCTAGTATTTCTTCTATCCATATTAATGTGATTTCTCATGGCTCTGAGTCATTTTAATCCTTTGCCAAGTCCATTTTATCCATTAACACACTGCGCAAAATTTACTTGCCTCTAGTTAATATTTTTTTCTATATTCTGCAACTTGCATGATTATATTTACTTTTGACATTTGAATGATATTAAGTGAAGACTCTTCCTATAGTATTCTTTTATTGTCTGATCTACTTGTGGTTGTTTAATTAAGCAAGGTCTAAATCTGTATTCTTTAGGTTATAACTGGTTAACTATGCATTTATGGGTAGAGATAAGGTCAAACACTCTATTTTGGTGCATCACCCCTTAGGTTAGAGTAGGTAGATTTGTTCTCTTGCATTCCTTTTTTTGGCTCTTGATTTAACAGTCTTTAAACAACCAAGTATGCAAGGAAAGAATGTGTCTATGGGAAGCTATCTCCAATAATGGACACACTTCACCAAGAACTTGGGCCAACTATAAGGCTACACTCCTTCTACACTTTAGGCTCTGCAAAACCTAGGCGGGTATACCTATAGATTCTTTATATGGTACTAGTTATCAAAGCATACATTGAATCTAATGTAAAGTAGATAAAATCCTTATTTCTCCTAATAACTCATGAAATAACATCAATCTATAGTAGCTAAATGTAGATCTATGAATCTCAAAAGTTGAGTGAGGGCATCATATTTAAGTTCTTCAACATGAAAGGGAAATACAATTGATTATTGATGTTGATTTTCAACAAATCCTCAAACATGCAGCAATATAATAAGTGATCCTATAACTGATCAATGCCTAATCTATTGGGCAATTTCATGAAATCAAAACATACATCTGTGACATCAGGACATATTTTGTATACCCATACATCAGATCTATCTAATCACGTTGTGCTTCAGATATCAGTGTTCATTTGGGTCTCATTCTCACAAAATATACTTCTCAAGTAACTAGTAACCTTGTTTAAACATATCAAGAATTTACTTGGCCCTTTGGTCCAACAAAAAAATACATCAAACATACAACCTGAAGGGGATGCAAATGGATCCTAGATCTTTATTCCAAGATCACATAAGATTTACAGATTGCTAAGACAGGAGACAAGAACCAGAATGAAACTAGTGAAATTGTTGCTCATATGTATTCATTTCCTTGAAACTATACATTCAAATGCATAAAATTGAAACATGAAAAACACCTAACATAATGCATCTATGGGAAGCTATCTCCAATAATGGACACACTTCACCAAGAACTTGGGCCAACTATAAGGCTACACTCCTTCTACACTTTAGGCTCTGCAAAACCTAGGTGGGTATACCTATAGATTCTTTATATGGTACCAATTATCAAAGCATACATTGAATCTAATGTAAAGTAGATAGAGCCCTTATTTCTCCTAATAACTCATGAAATAACATCAATCTAAAGTAGCTAAATGAAGATCTATGAATCTCAAAAGTTGAGTGAGGGAATCATATTTAAGTTCTTCAACATGAAAGGGAAATACAACTGATTATTGATGTTGATTTTCAACAAATCCTCAAACATGCAGCAATATAACAAGTGATCCTATAACTGATTAGTGCCTAATCCATTGGGCAATTCCATGAATTCAAAACATACATCTGTGACATTAGGACATATTTTCCATACCTAGACATCAGATCTATCTAATCACCTTTTGATTCAGACATCAATGTTCATTCGGGTCTCATTCTCACAAAATATCCTTCTCAAGTAACTAGTAACCTTGTTTAAACATATCAAGCATTTACTTGGCCCTTTGGTCCAACAGAAAAATACATCAAATGTACAACCTGAAGGGGATGCAAATGGATCCTAGATCTTTATTCCAAGACCACATAAGATTTACAGATTGTTGAGATAGGAGACAAGAACCAGAATGAAACTAGTGAAATTGCTGCTCATATGTATTCATTTCCGTGAAACTATACATTCAGATACATAAAATTGAAACATGAAAAACACCTAACATATCAGAACTTCCTGTATTATCTGCACTACTATTGTTCACATGAAAGAATTATGCTAAAGTATGGTATCACAGTCAAGGAAACACATCAAAATTGGAACCAAAATATGGTCTCATACTAATGTGCAAATTTTCTTCCCAAAACTGGAACCTACTAGTTTCTCAGTAAAAAAAAATTGGAACCCTTCAAATGACAGAAAGAAAGAAAGATATAGCAAGAAGTGGATTCCTAGATCTGTTATGCAATTTCCACCTATCCACTTGAAATTCAATCTCTTGCAAGTGAATCACCTCTCTCTTCTCTCTACCATTTTAATCTAATTTGGTTTCATCATTTCTTTGTAATTGATTTGCAAATATCTATTTCTGAATGATGAAAACCTCTTGCTTACCAAAATATCTAATTTTCCTTATGAAAAGCTAGTGAACTCCCCTTTTAACTGACTTAAACATGACCCCAATTGGATTTTTACTGCATGTTACTAATATTCAAGTCATTACCCTATTGGAAAACAATTATGGACTTCGATATCTAAATTTGGTTGCAAGTTTGAAATCTGGAAGAAAACCACCTGTAGCATGGACACACTACTTCTTGTGCAGAAATTAACTCTAGAATCAAAAAGTTTGTCTTCTCCTGATTCTGACGATATATAATATCACTATATTTGCATCTCAAGAACCTTCAAAAAATTGATTTGAAAGACACTCCTCTGCCAGGGCTCTATGACTTGCAACCTTTAAAAAAATTTAAATTTCTCAAAAATTTAAAATCATCTAAAGTTTTTACTTCAAATAATACCCCTTTTGAATTTAAAAGAGTTTGCATGCATCATTTTTTGAAAAACAATTTTAAAATGAAATTTTTTTAAATCATTTTATTTTTCCATCCCCTTCAAATTCGTGGTCAACCCTCTATTGATCGGGTGCTACGTGTCACTCTATGATTGGATCAGCTAGTCTACATCATCTAACACATGTCATCACCATATCAACCTTCACCATGTCACTATGGTAACCTCCAAGCATTTTTCCTATAGTGCCATAGCGATGATCGTCAAATCATCCACATGTCAACATCTGGTGAACTCTGAGATTTTCCCACCACATCATCGCCTAGTCATTTTAACTGCTGCCACTTGTCCTCCCATCATTCATTGATGACACTACATGCGGGACCCATGTTGCATTCCACATTGGAGTTAGCTTTCATTAGTTTTTGGAGTTTTTTGGCAACCTCGCTATGTCACTAGCCAAATTTTTTGAGATTTCCTAGCTAGCGAAGTAGCAAGGAGCCAATTTTTTTAGTTTTTCAGTCGTCTGAAACTTGCTAACATCATCCCTTCATTCATGCATAGTACTTCAAAATTATATTAGGTATCTCACCATCTGTCCAGTCAGTTCAGATCCACCTGTACATCTTGCCTTTGAAAAAGCCATGTCTTGAAGACATTAAAGTTATCATGTGTAGGTGTATTTAAATGTTTTTAAAACTTCTAGCATTGTGAATATGGGACTAACCGTCTCCATTTAAGTTTGCTTCTTCAAAACTGGGAAAAGAAAAATCTAGAAGTTAGTGACAGGAGAAAATGCATCTACACTTGCTTACAAAATAGTTGAAAGTGGGTTGGCACATGCAGTTGGTTTTACAATAGTTGTGCAATGTCCAGATCTGATAATCAAAAGTTTAAAGAGCTACAACCTAGATGCAAGGGAAATCTAAACATGTGACGAATACTTGGTAGCCAATAACTGATGGAATTTCAATAGCAATGGTTCTCAAGTTACCATACAAAGAGCAGTACACAAAAATCAACAAGCAAAGGGCACTAGAATATTTCAACCAAAACCAGAGAAAGTGTTTGAATAACTTGGCAAAGAAATGGTTATTGGTGTCAAGGGGTTGGAAAACCTCAACTTCCAAAAAAGATTCATCGATGAGATTTCAAATTTGATAATCTTGCTTCATCAGCTCTTGGGTAGTAAGGAAACTTCAGAATTCAAGATTTGGATGTATCTTTTCACTATTGTTGTCTTAGTTGGAAAGCAGTTTATCAAATGGGAAAAATCATTAAATATTTCTTTAATATCAAACTCCCCTACAAAGTCGCGTGAGCCTCCTGTTCCTTGATGGAGTGCCTTACTCAGGCATCAGCTGCTCCAAAAATGTATGTCCCCTGCTCTTTTTTTCTGCTTCATGCCATTGGGTGTCTCTTCAAACGCAGTCCTTCATCCCCTACGACTTCATTTTCTTTCCATTTTAATGCGTAAACACATTGTTTGAATGGCATGATCTTTCCTATCACAGCCTGCTTCTTTATTGTTGTGTTGGGTATTTTACAATGTAGATTGTTCTTACATTAATGCCACGTTTTCATGCACAAGGTATTTGGCGTGACATCTTCCTCACTTAATGCATTTGTTCTTCATATGGCTGCCTCTCCTCAAGTCGACTTCTCCTTTTAACTGGTCCCCTTTATCCGCTATCCAATGGATATGCCTGCAACCTCACCCTTTGTGGCTAAGAGAACAAAAAAGAATATCAAGTTGAATTAGGCATGGATCATATTTCTCAAGTATCCCTACAAAAATGTTTATAATAACTCTCCTATCCTTACACGTGCAAACCAATTCTCAAATACTGCTATATAGTTGGGCTTTCAAAATGCTATGTTTTTATTTAACATTTATGATTGGCTCTGCTCATGGGTTGTCGATGGATTTTGTAGGCTAAAGATGTAATTCAACTTCAATTGTAAGGACATCATTCTTTTTTCCTAATCTTCATTGCCATCTGATTAATTAATGTTGAGGCCATTCCAAAAAGTTGTAGCAATGGTTTAGCTTTAATATATGGAATAACACCACGTCATTCAATGTTATCAAGAATTAAAGTATTACACTTCTCTAGCTATAAATGTATGGTTTCTCACAAATACTCTTAACTTCTTTAATGACAAATTATCTTGGAAGTGATCCACTGCAAATTAGATAAAATTAGTCGGGCCTCGAAGTGGGTCTGACTAAATTTTTTTTTCACTTCCAAACAACTAATCTGTCAAATTGATCTACTAAACAGTTAATTTTGATTGAAAACAATCTATGCCATTGTTTAAAGCTTTTTAAATCTAACCTTCACCATTTCTTGCCAACTGTCAAATTTGTGTTAGGAGGCCTGCCAGTTGGCCTTAAAAACTAATTCAATCAAGTGACTAGGCCACAAAAATTGGCATGAGTGTTCAATCCTACACACTCTATCATATTACAAATTCTCAATCAGGAGATTTTAATTGCTGAATATCCATACTTCAATTATCCTGCAAGCGAATAATGTTAAAAAACATAAACTAGGCTCGGGTTCAGCATTATAAATTGGGCTATTGATCACTTGGGGTTTTGAAAACTAGGATATAAGTTCTTTGACATGAAGAGAATATAATTCAATAGTTTGGGCTCATGATGAATCACAGGATGCATTTGAAATTTTTTTGAAAATAGGCATGTGGAAATTTTAACTGGAAAACGTGTCAAAAAGTAATTTTTGGCAAATGTACAAACACGTGAAAGTATGCAAAAGGATTCATCATGACTTAAGAACTGGCATACTTCAAGGATTTTTATGACACAACACAATGGTATAATTCACTTAGGCTTACCAATCATAGGATCAAAGTTATAACATGTCAAACAGGGGTATGGATCAATCTGGATACATTAGTCATAACAAAACAATGTAAACTAGGTTTTTAATCATGTTAGCAAATTGATCAAATAGATTCGTCAAGACATAAAAAATGACATGCTTGGAGTATTTTTAGAGGACAACACAATGGTACAATCCATTTGATTTCACCTATCATATATTTTGAGTTATGATGTCACAAACAGGGTTTCCAATCAATCTACATTTGTTGAGACCAGTAAAAGATAAAAATTGTGTTTGGAATCGCATTTGAAAACTGATCAAACGGATTCGTCATGAGTTGAAACTTGAAACATAACAATTCTCTGAAATCTACAATGCAATGCAACAAGAATTTCAACATTTGGGTCAACTGGGTCAAAGTTATAGCATGTCAAACAGAGCTTCCAAGAATTATGTGCAATGTGCATCAGCATGACAAATTTAAAAGACCAACCTTGAGGGATTCAAAACCTAGTCAAAAGAACTTGAAACAACTCAAAATCTAAAACATAGGCTCTCACGTATGGACACTAGACACTCTTAAAGCAGTTTGTCATACAATGTTTCTGGGTGCAAGATATTCACTTGCAAACACAGCCTCCTGTCATTGTTTGACACTCAGGGTAAAATGCAAATTTGGTAAATGCTCAAAACAAGACTTCACAAAATGGCTCGGAGTGTGTTAGAAACATTAAACACCTTAATGTCTCAAAGGTACAGCTAGGTACAACCAGGTACATATGCATTTTAAAAGTGTTTTAAGGGGTTGATTTTTTTCAAAGGTACTCAAAATTTGGGCTACAATTTTGAGAGACAACAGTGGCTCTGTCTAGGGATGTATGTTCCTTGCAGGCATGGAAGGATTTTAGATCTCTAGAAGAAGTAGACCACACACTTGACTTCAAAAACTCTCCTAAACAACTTTATTGAAAGCAAGAAACTACTACCACTACTATGTACAAAATGGTGCCCCCGGGCCACTGAACTTAGCAAATTTTTTTACCTTTGTCATATACTTGATTTTCATTCATGTCTTCATGAGGTAAACTATGATTATCATTCTCCTTTGTTTCACCAATCAGATCAGCATATTGAAACAAATTACTTGGCAAAATGAAACAACTTCCTTCATTCTCATAATGCACACATACATCAGCATTAGCCTCTACCTCATCCTCATTATGAGAAGACAAATCATCATGCTTATAAATGCACAAACTGAATTGAGAATCAAAATCCAATGATGATTCATGCATGCTGATCGGAAACACAAAAACTTCATAATCTACATCATTGACCAAGTTGCAAACACCCAAAACTTGCAACTCACATTGTGTCTTTGGCTGCAAAGAGTATTTGGAATCCAATTGTTGCCTACTTGCAGTCATATCATTCACTAAATTAGATTCATCTTTTGTTGAAACCTCTTCACATTCTTCAAACAACTGATTAGTTACCAAGCATGAAAACTCATTCTGAAAGTGCTGATCTAAACTATAATGATCATCCATTTTCTTTATCTAACTGAATGTTGGAATAAGCCTTGAACTTATCTTTACAAGACTTATCAACACATGAAGAAAATCTATATTTGGGTTGACAACATTCATTATTTTCCTCTTCATCATATGAAACATCAAAAAAATGTTTAGCAAGATCAACATAAAAAGAATTTGAAACAACATTAAACTTCCCTTCATTAACATTCTCTACATCCAACAAGTTGTCATGTGCAAAGACATTTGAGGAACTATCACCTACACCTCCAAAATTTGATAAGGATTGTTCAGATTCTACCTCTTTTTCCACATCAAACTTTGGGGAATTGATTTGGCTGAATGAGAAAGTATTATGAGAGAAAATATGAAGATCCTTAGAAATACTTACATGCTTTTCAAACTCACGAGCCAAAAATTTTGAGATTTCATCAGAGCTCAAGAAGATTTTGTCACAAATCTTCTCCCAGCTATGGTTATCATCTAGATAACATGAAGAACTTACAATAGCAGGATCCTTAGTGTAACAATATGGAAAGTCAACATTATTACAACATTCTTTCTTATCATGGCAATCACTAGATCTACTATTGTTACAACTTTCTTCAACTTCATATGTACTGTAAAAAAATTTATCTTCACTTTTATATCCATCTTTTTCATGCTGATTGCTATTACCTAATTCATTAATATTTGAATCCACCTCTTCACATTCGGAAGATAGATTATCTTGCTCTATGAATTCATTGTATTCATTACTACCCTAACTTTCAGCGCACTCATTATCATCAAGAGACATATCATGAAATCTGTAATAATCGTCTTCCATCTCCTTAATGAATCTTTCAATTTGTAAAAACCTTTGTAATCTTATAGGTTCTGGCCAATTGATTGAATCGGGTACTAGAACCTCAAGGAAAACACTAGGCAGGGAAGATTCCTCAGCTCTACAATGAAAAGGCATCTTACTGATTACTGATTTAAACCTTAAATAACATTGTTTGGCACTTAAACCTTGAGTGCTTACTACTTGAATTCTTATAAGATTGACAATCCTTTTGTAGACCAGTCTATTCAACATAGCAATGTTATTATTCACAATTTCTAAACTCTCAAAAATTTGGCAAACTAATCTTAGATCTGAGATCTGACTCCATCCTAAGAACAAAATTTCTACCTCTTCCTTTTAGTGCTGAAAATCACTTAATAGAGGCAACTTCTTTAAACACTTGACTTCCATGAAAAGAAACATGAAAGTCAAAATACCTCAAGTGCTAATGCTGAAACTTCAATTTGCTGATTTGGCACAGGTGCAAGACTAAAAATCCTTTCACACCATTGATCAAAATTTGTAGAGCCAAAACCTCCTTGCAAGAGGAATAAAAAGATCACTACTGTGATCTACTTTTACACTTCAATTATTTATAACAACAAATTGCAAACATGACTATAAAACTTATCAAGGATTTAAGACTTCCTTTCCAAGATCTATCAACAGTTTCATATATGCCCATACAACTGAAAATCCTTCAAAATTTTGCAATGAAATCAACTAGGAACAACTGGTATAGAGATTTGAGAGTCACCACTCACACTTGGTGAGAAATAAAACATAATTTGTCACTTGAAAAATCTGAACCAGACCTTCAATATAGGGGAATCTTGCAGATCACTAACACCTTGAAAAGAAAATACACTTTATAAATCATTTTTTGACTCTGAAACTTTCTCAACAAAACTTGCAAACTAAACTAATTGAAGATAGACCTATAATGATCATAGCACACAATTTTCATCCAATTTCACAACATACTACTATCCATGAATAAAGCTCAACTGGGGTGCATGATATTTGAGTAAGAAAGCTAGAAAACACATCAGATAACCTACTACTGCAACTTTTTTTATGCACTTCTTCTACTATATTGAATCTCCTCTTTTAAATTCTCAAGGTTTGTCTATCATTTAGATTCAATACATTCCATAGCAGAGTTGCCATTTTGTTGATTCCTAATTTAACAGTGTTTAAACAACCAAGTATGCAAGGCAAGAATGCGTCTATGGGCAGCTATCTTCAATAATAGATACACTTCACCAAGAACCTGGGCCAACTATAAAGCTACACTCAGCTTATAAGATTCATAGATCTACATTTAGCTACTGTAGATTGATGTTATTTCATGAGTTATTAGGAGAAATAAGGGTTTTATCTACTTTACATTAGATTCAGTGTATGCTTTGATAACTAGTACCATATAAAGAATCTATAGGTATACCTACCTAGGTTTTGCAGAGCTTGAAGTGTAGAAGGAGTGTAGCCTTATTGTTGGCCCAGGTTCTTGTTAAAGTGTGTCCATTATTGGAGATACCTGCCCATAGATGCATTCTTGCCTTGCATACGTTGTTGTTTAAACATTGTTAAATCAGGAGCCAACACCTTCTCCATTTTCTTCTCCAAGTGTTGTTAGGTGCAACCTATTAGTAAAGGAAGCTGAACTTCTTCAAAGACTCAACCTCATAGTTTAAGTCCCATAGCTTGGAGGTTGTTTCCATGTTTCACAAGGTTATCCTTAGGTAAAAACTTTGGACAAGGGTGCAAAATTCTGTGACTACATTACATATCATAAATACAATTTATCTAAAGAAAGAAAAGAGTGAATAACAAAGCAACAAGGAACCTAAAGAATACACAAATTTTTTTTACTTTGAGCATGGAACTTTACCTAAGGTACAAGAAAATATGATTGGGCCACAATTGACTATACCGCCCGAGTCACCCAAGTCTATAGTGCAACTAGAGTTGCAGCCAATGCAACCCAATCTAGAGATAGTTCAAATAGAGTCTTAGATAGAGGACCTCGAGTCACACACTAAGGGAATTGAGTCTCAGATAGTGAAAAATGAGAAAAGTTTAAAAGTTCACAATACCTTTGAGCATAGTGAATCAAGTGAAACAAGTCCAGAATCTAGAAGGAAGGAACCTATATTTTCTAGATATGTCAAAAGGCATCATGCATGTAAACAAATAATTGGAGATTAGATAGGAGGGATAATGAATAGGAATAAACTTAGAGGTATGAATTTTCTTAGTGAATTTGAATGTAGAACTATAAAAGATGCTTTGAATAATGAAATTTGGATAGAGGCAATGAATGAAGATATTGAGAAAATTGAAAGGAACAATACATGGACTCTTGTTCCTAGACCCAATGAAAAAATATGTAATTGGTACAAAGTGGGTCTTTAGAAAAAATGTGAATGAAAATGTTGAATTAACAAGGAATAAGGCAAGGCTAGTGTGTAAAGATTATTCTCAAGAAGAAGGTATAGACTATGGAGAAACATTTTCTCATGTTGCTAGACTTGAAGGAGTTAGAACATTGCTTGCATTTTTTGTATATAAAGGATTCAAAGTGTATCAAATGTATGTAAAATCAGCTTTCTTGAATGGAATTATAGAGAAATAAGTCTACATTGATCAGCCTAAAGGTTTCATTGATCCAAATAAAAGAGACATGGTCTGCAAATTACATAAAGATTTATATGGTCTAAAACAAGCTCCTAGAGGATGGTATGAAAAGGTACATGGATATTTGGTAAGGATTCGTGTTTAGAGAACAAATGATAATAGTAGTTTGTATATTAAAGAAGGAGCACAAAATAAGATATTATTAGCATAAATATTTGTGGATGATATTTTATTCATAGGTCATGATGAATTACATAAATCATTCTTTGAAGAAATGAGGAAAGAATTTGAAATGTCAATGTTTGGAGAGATAAAATTCTTTGTTGGTTTACAAGTTCATCAAATGGAGGATGACATCTACATTACTCAGTCAAAGTACATTAAGGAGATATTGAAGACCTTTGGAAAGGAAGATTCCAAAATAGTTGGAATACCTATGTCTACTAGATACAAATTATCCAAGAATGATGATTCAAAGGAGGTAAATTAGACTACCTAGAGATCCATGATTGGGAAACTTTAGTATGTGGTGCACATAAGTCCTAATATTGCATTAGTAGTTTGAATAGTTGCAAGGTTTTTTGAAAATTCTAGAGAAAATCATATGATGACAGTCAAAAAAATTATGAGATATTTAAAAGGCACTCAAGACTATGGTCTATGGTACAAGAAAGTAGGAAAATTTGAGTTAAAATCCTTTACTAATGCAGATTAGGCTGGTAACATTGATGATAGGAAAAACACTAGTGGAGGGGAATTCTTTCATAGAAAGAGGTTAGTATCATGGAAAAGTAAGAAGGATAATTGCATCTCTCAGTCTACAAGAAGCAAAATATGTTGTTGTAATAGTTAATTGTTCCAATGTAATCTGGATCAAGCAACTATTGTCAGGAATGAAGGAAAAAATCAAGGACCCATTGGTTATCTATTGTGATAACACAAGTGCAATTAACATATCTAAGAATCCAATGATGTACACTAAAACAAAATACATTGCAATCAAGTATCAATTTCAGATGGAATTAATTCAAGATAAAGAGGTTAGATTGGAATATGTAAACACAAAGGAGCAGATTGGTAACATATTCACCAATCCATTACCTATGGATGAATTTTTGTACCTCAGAGGTAAGCTAGGGGTCATTCCCCTATGTAATGCTCACTAGAGTATAGATTAGTGATGCATCAACTTAGCTTCATTGACAAACTATCAAGTTGATGCAAGAATTTTAGAGCACATTATATATGAATCAGTATGTTAGGTATATTGAAAATTAATTATATAAAATCTTTGGCATTTGATGTAAAGAAAGGAGAAATTGATTGATGTCATGTCAAAGAATCAAAGGATGAGATTTTTGTAAGATAAAGAGGGATAATCTCAGAGGGAGAATCAAACTTACTTGACTTTGAGTTTCATATATATGAAAGGTCAAGTTGTGGATTGAAATATGAATTTTGAAGAATAAGAAAAGATGTAAATTAAGAAGGATATATGATTAAAGAAAAAGAATCAAAGAAGCTGCAAAGAATGTTCTGATCAGGGAGAATCTTAAGGATAAACTAGAAGAATGATTTGAATCTACAAGTTAGTTACTTCATTAATTAGGTCAATCATTTTTACTCTCTAAAAATTGTAGTAGTGAAGAAATCTCTTAAATAGAGTTGACTTAATAGCCACTTTGTAAATCCTCTAACAAGGAGGCATTTCTAGATTCAAGTGTCTAAAGACCTATAACAAGACCTCTCCTGATAGGGTGATTCAAATCCTCTAATAGGGTCACACTGAAGCATGTTTTTTGTAACCTTTGACATGGTTGGCTCCTAAAAAATCTCACTTTAGAAGAGTAAAATGTTGTAACTAGTTGTATTGGTGGTTTCCTCAAATTGGGTTTCCATGTTAAATCTTGGTGTCTCATGTGTTCATGTTATTTTCTTATTGATTTATGTTTCTGAAACTAAGTTTCTAAAGGATAATACACATTAATATCTTAAGTCTACTTTGTTAACTAAGTTGTAATGTGTATCTAGTTCTAACCAAGTAGTGCAAGGATTTGGCTTAATGAAAAGTTTGTATTGACATCTAAGGGATTTGGAATTGTTTTTGTGGTAACTGATTCACCCCTCCCCTCTCAGTTATTCCTCTTATATTTCTAACATACAATTGTTATTATAATTGAGAATTAGAATGAAACTAACCTGGATATTTCATGAATGAGAATCAAAATGAAGCTAAGGATATTAATGAAGATTTGATATAGAGCAATTTATACATTGCATGGTAACTAAAGATGTTTCCATCAATTCCAAAGAGGGAGATTGTTAGAACTAAAATTGGAATAATTGTAATATTTTCATTGAGATCAAAACTTACTAGTAAGACATTTTCTAATAGTATAGAGTGTCATACCATTTGATTGATTAACATGTTTTGAAAAGGGAGATAACATGATGAGGTAGTAAAGTGGTTAAGTAAAGAGGCATTAGTATCATGGAACTACAAAGGGAACTTAATTAGTTAGTATTTGACAAGATAATATGTTATTTAATCATTGTATTAAGTAAAGAAGAAAGATGATTTGAATTGTAGAAGAGATAATTGATGCAAGTCAAGAAGTTAAGTAAAACATTTGTTTGACCAAGCAATAAGATACTAGGTCAATGAAGAAGTTAAGTATATTGAGTAGAAGATTAAGGAAATTAAATATTATTTGAGTGACAATAGAGATTGACAAAGATGAAGGAAAATTTAAGTAGTGACCAAGCACAATGATGGCCAAGCAAGCCAGTGCAAGCTAAGTGTCATAGATCAATAGTGATTGAGCTACCTAGTGATGAATAAGATGAAGAACATAGTGGTGACTAAGTGTCAACGCATTAATAATTTGAGAAAGAATCAATATTTGAGGTGTTAAAGATAAGGATTGATGAGATAGCATATCTAATGTATGAATTGAGTTTGGTGAGTGAGATAAGACAAATATTCAATGAGAAGTTTCTAGAAGTTTCAAGAAAAGAAGGAAGAAAAAATGATGAATGGATCAGGGTATAATATAGTGGCAAATTTTCATATTTTGGTGAATTTTATGTTTTGCCAGTGTTATTTTTGGTGATTTTTGAGCCCTTACATGGTTTCCTGGTCGCCAAGCTTTGTTGGGTTTACCTAGTTGCCTAGCATTGTAATCACCAAGGCAAATGTTTCGTTTGAGTTTTTCCTTGGTGATATTTTCCTTTCACATAGCTGACTAGGTAATGCTTATCATGGAATGTTCACCAAGTTTCAAGTTTCCATTTAATGTAGTATGGGAGAATTCACCATCCCAATTTCATTTTACCATGGAGGAGTCAGCTCATTTCACGTTATGTGAAGTGGAAGAGTCGGCTCATTTCACCAACACACTTTCATTTTTTCGTGGAGCAGTTAGCTTGTTTGGTGTGGTAAATTGGTAATTGTATTGATTTGTATATAAATCCAAATTTTCCCAAGCAATGAGACATTCACTAAATATTGCTGGCACTTCATCAAATTTCTAGCAGCACAGGACACATCGCGGGCAAGACTCAAACTCCAAAGATAGCTTTCAAAAGTAGTGGTACACTGGTATGTGCAGCTATGCTATAAAATACTCTCCTTGAGCTTATGTAGTTTAATTTAATCAGAAGCTTATCTGTACAATTTCCTTTCTTATCTCATTTTACTTAGAAATTTTTCAAAAAGAGGATGTTAATGGTTTTTAAAGCTTGCATGCATGGATATTGACCACCTAAGGTCAATATCCTATTTCCTTTTCCATGAAATGTCGATTCACCAACTGTCAAAAATCAGATTTGAAATTTAACTTTTTTTTCTTTAAGTTTCAATTCCTAGTCTGAAAGTAATACTGCGTATTCTCAGGGAAGTAAAGTTTACACAAATTATCTATGGATTGAGATGTTAGGGGAGGGTGAGTCTGTAACTAATATTGCTTAGTCTCAGGAAAGTGAAAACAATAAGACCCCCAAGGGCAGTGAAGGGATTAATCTTACATCAAAATGCCAAAAACTTAGAGATACTACCATAAAGACTTTCTTTGGAATTGACAATGTTTTTGGTCCACCAACTTTGGCAAGTACAAGTGTAGAAGGAAATCACAATACCTCACCACCACTAGAAGAGCAGGTTGTTATTCAATTAAATCAAAATGCATCAAATGAGGATAAAAATGTTCCAACAATAGAAGATGTTGTAATAGAAGATAATATTGATGTTGGTAGGAAGAAAAGAAAAAAGAATGTAAAAATGGGGCGGGAGTGGGAAATGAAAATGACTTTCTAGGTTGATTGGGTAGCAAAGTACTAGTTTATTGAACCAATCACAAACAATGATGAACCACCAATAGAATGCAAGTGTATGATTTTTACCTAGAAAAATAAAAGAGAGAAAAAGTTGATGTTAAAGCTCAACACTATAGAAAAACATATTAGTAAGGTTTATGAAAAACAAATCATAGATGGAAAGGAAGTAGCGGCAGTGAGATGGAAATCAAAGGAAGAATGCCTTCATGTTAAGTATGCCATAGAATATGAAGAGAATTTCAAGAAATAGCGGTAATTGGTAGTGGTAGTAGTGGCAATCTAATCAAGGATGGGCTTCAACATGCAGCCAATGATGTAAACTTGGCAAAGATCATTCAGATGAGTGCTATTTTTCATATTCTATGTAGAGGGTGTCCTATGAGAGACTTTTCAGAATATGGTAATTTATTATCTTTTTTGAGAGTTCCTCACTATATTATGTCACATTGGTCAATATACACTGGATGGGAAATGGCAAGTTGTCTTGCTGAGGTGGAAAAAAAAAATATACAAGAGAGAGTAAAAGAATCCAAGTTTATTTCATTATCCTTAGATGAAGTCACTATGGTAGATAACACTACTTGGTTCTGTATGCATGTATATACTATAAAAGATCATGTCTATCAAGCTAATCTACTTTGTGTTTGTAAAATGAGGGCCAATTCAACTGTAGAAAATTTATATTTAGAAGTTAAGAAAGCTTTGAATGAAATTGCTAGTATGGATGACTTGACAATTGCAAAGAAGTTAGTGTGTGTCAGAGTTGATGGAGCTATAGTAATGCAAGGGCAAAGGACTGGTCTTTGTGCAAGATTAAAAACTAGTATTGCACCTTACATGCTTGGCATACACTGCATGGCCCACTAGATGAATTTAGCATATAAGATTGTAAATACTTTTCCTACAGTGTCAAAAGTTGAAGATCTAATCCATGAGCTCCACTCATACTTTTTCAGAAGTCCTAAATGCTTTGTAGAATTTAAGATTTTTTTTGAGGGAGTAATAGCAAGAAATAAGATTCTCAAGGATGTTGAGACCAGATGGATATATTTGCATGGACTAGTAGAACGAGTTCTAGTAGAATATCAATCCTTGATTGGAGTTCTATATGAGCAACGCCTTACAGTGGATAGAGCTCCTGATTTATTAAATAAGTTAAGTGATATAGAGAACCTATTAACTTTAGCTAGTCTTCTCCCCATGTTGGATTTAATGAGAAAACTTGTTAAGAAAGCCCAAGATAGAGCTATGTATATTCATGAGTATTCTGATTTATGTAAAATGACATGCATGGCTCTGGATTCTTTGTATTCAGATCTCTTAGGTCATAGCCCAATTTTTTCAAGGTGGGAGATAATTACAGATTTGAATCATGCTGAGAATTTTTTACAATTCAATGGGAAAAATGAGATATGTGTGTTTGTGAAAGGATTTGAAATACCAATGCACCAATCTAAAACAACCAAGATAGGTAGAGTACTACTAGTTAGAAAGGATGATTTTGACAAGATTGTTAAATCTGTTAGTGAAAATGTGAAGTCTATTTCCTACCAAATTTCAAGTGAGATTCATGAAAGATTCCCTTGAGAAGAAATTCTTGAAGCCATGAGTTGTGTGTTTCCTCAATTTTGGAAACACTTTGGACATAATCCAACTGATGCAAAGTTGTTTCATAATAAACTTGATGAATTTATAACACCATTTTCAATGCATATAGATTGCAATGGACAACTAATACAAGGAATCTTAGATTCAAATAATCTTAAAAATCAATGTAAACTTTTTGCATTGTGTATGAAAAAATAGATGGAAAAATTTGAGAATCCATTCGATTCTGGTGCAATAACAAGGCTCTAGAAAAGGATAAGTCAGAGTGAAGTATTACGTACTTCAATATCAAAATATTTCAAACTTGTTGATTTATGTCAAACAATGATATTAGGGTCGGTGGAAGAGGAGAGAGTTTTCAGTGCATTGGGGTTTTTGAAATCAAATGTCAGAAACAAACTAGAAAAAAGTTTGGAAACTTGTTTGAGGTTGTTTGTAACTCAATACAATGTTAGAGATTTTCATTATGATAGGTCATTGGCCATTTGGAATTCCATACATGAAAGACGAGGCCTTTGCAACACTTTAAAAGATGCTGGTTCTACTTCTACTGCTGACTCCAACATAAATGATGAATTTAGGTCTCAATGTCAAAATGAAGATGAAGATTTTATAAATTTTGAATACCCAATTTAGAATGAAGAGGAATCTATTAGTACTAGTCAGACTTCAATTTCAGGATCTGGAGTCCATATGGGATATAGAAGCATGACATTTGAGACTGAGTCAATGAAGTGAATTGTGATTTAGTAATGTAGCATTTAGTTCTAAGGAATTTATAGGTATATAGTATACTCTACTTTAGTTCTTCCATATTCATTATTTAGTCATATTGTAATTACAATTTACAAAAATTAAGTTCAAGATTTTTGTTACTCTATTGTTGACATAATGTTATTTTTGTACCTTTCTCTTGATTTGAGTTCAAGATTTTTGTTAGTTGTTACTCTATTCATATTGTTGACACAATGTTATTTTTGTATCTTTCTCTTGATTTAGTTGTTTGATAATTAAAAAAGAGATAATAGGGACATGTGCAAAGGCCATAACATCACAAAGAACTACTGAATACAAAACATAATGGAAAATTCAAATACATAGAGTTGGAACAATATCTGCTCTTAAAGAAAATTATACTTAATCTGAAAAATAACAATAGATTGAACCATTTCTAAGCCTTGGGAACTCATATTTATATCACTTGAGTTGGAACAAGATTTAGGCTTAGAAAGGTTACATCATGATTCATTACAAAAGACAAAAGATAACAACAATTAAGATAATCATTACAATTTGTTGAAACCTTTTGTGACATATTTTAACAAAAAAAGGGGAAACAATTACAAAATGTGACAAGTGGAAATTGATCATTAAGCCTATTTTCCAGTTCTAACTGCAACGTTACCCACAACATATGTACCACAAAGGTAAGGTAATCTGTTATGATGAACAACTTCCCTTTGATATTCTTCTGCAACACTTGTCCTCCAATTGATTCCCTGGGGCCACCATCTTTTCTGCTAATCATCTTCTATTGAAGGGATTGCTTTGATATCTACTATAACCTCCTAGATGGCAATATCTGTATCCACAATAGGCCACACTATATTTTGAACTACCTCTAATTCACTCCTCTGTACATCTGATATAAATATGCAAAATATCCTAGCTACTTCCAGCCAATAGGGCCTTTATTTCACCCACTACTTCCCAGGCATAGATTTCTCTTTTGGTGGGTCAGTTAGTGTCCTTTGCCCCTTTCAAATCTTGTATCTCTTTAGTCCATCTAGTGTCCATAATCACCTTAGCATCAACAATAAATTTGTTTAGATTTATCTCTGCCTTGAAAAGATGTTCAAATAGTGAGTGAAAAGGGTTTCTGATTTTTCTTCAAAAATTGCTGATGTAGATTCTTGGGTCAAAATGTTGTCAAATGAAGTTGACCACTCTTGCTAGTCCCTTACTACATTAGTAGTATCCAAAATTGATGGTATACAAGGTTCCATTCCATCTGACAATGTCCTCAACTTGCCTTGTATAACCTGTAACTTACCAGAAAAGAAACCACTCAATTCTTTTACCATTTCTAGGCTCTCTTTAACCATGGAAATCTTATCTAGTAAATCTAGCTTCTTAGCCATTAGCATTATCAATCTATCCAAAAATTGCATATATGGTCCCTAGAGGTTGGAGGTAGGAGCTAACCATGAAAGTGCTTCATTGCAAACTTGCTCAGCACTTTGTAGAGAAACAAATGAACTATGAGCCTGTTGAGATAGGTTCTTTAGAGTACCAACCCTGTGGCTTATCATAGATTTAAGGATCCCAGTCCTTACATTTTCCCCTTGCTGAATTGACTGAGAGTCGGTGCTCATCCTCCTAGGCTGTGAGGATTGTTCCTCTTCTGTGTCTAAAGTTTGTACTAGAGCCTTAGTACTATCCCTAGTTGGCATTGAAGTCCCTTGTCCCTCCTCCACCTAAACTAGAGCCATCCTTTGTTCTACTTGTGTTAATTGATCCTTGAGGGATGCAATTTCATCCTTAAGTGTTTGGACCTTGGCTTCAAATTCAGTAATTCTTTCTCTATATACATGACTACTTCTGAACTCATTTTCATAGAGCTTTCTGACATCAATGTAATCATGTATAGCCTGAGACAGTGTATCTTCTATCTCATCTACCTTGGCCTCATTCATAAATGAGAAATGTTGAATTTCCTTGGAGGTTTCCTTGCCAAAGGTGCCATGTAGAGTCCAAATTATCATGTTGCCCTATTTTTTGCTTTGCACATCCATCAATCTTGGTTTATTTGACGTAGGGGCCATGCACCAAACTGCCAAGGATTTGGTATATACATTAAAACTAGTGCCCCTCTTCAAACCACCAGCACCAATTGCCTCATAGGAGATGGCATTCTCTTGTCTTCTAATTTGATCAAGCATAAATTCTTGCTCCAAGTCCCAACCTGGTACTAGCAACATACCTGATGGGGACACAACCCAAGAACAGAATGGAAACAATAAAAAAGGGGAATTATATTAACTGAGAAAATAAGCTAGTACAAATAGTACAGGAAAATAAAATTCAAAACATGCCCTAAGGGCTTACAATAGCATAAATCTGGAGATAATTTCTCCTTATGGCACCTCCTCTCAAACTCCACTCTGAACTGCCTTTTACAATGCCAGAAATCTCCTTAAATAGACCCCAGAGGGTTAAGGACTAGGAGTACATTCTAGAAAGTGCTAGTAGGCATCCACTGACCAAATAGAAGGTTCCAGAAGCTGCATTAGAAGTCGGTGCAATTCTAGAAGAATCCAGAAATGGTAACCGAACTTCTGGGAGGCATAACTTTTGAACCGTAGCTCCGATTGACGAACCGTTTACATTTTTGGAAAGCTCTCAAAGCACTCTATATCCCTATGGAGGAGCTTTGCTCGTCCCCCATTTTTTGGTCCTTTTCAATGTCATTTAATGCCCCTAACCTGACTTTGAAGCATTCTTAGGGGGTCTCCAAAACTCAAAAAATTGCAATAACTTTCAAACCGTGGGGTCTTTTGACCTGATTCTTTTTTTGGAATGCTCTAAATCACAATTACATTCATCTAGTTAATTTACACCTTCTAGGTCACCAAAATGATGGCCAAATTGCATGCTCCTATTTTTTCAGGATTTTCAAATGCACTAATAGTGGGACTGTGAGAGTTGGAACCTTTATTTGACCCAAATGGGTATCCAAAAATGAAAAGACATGAAACAGAAACTAAGTCTAGGTACATTTTTTGGGTGACACAGGATTGCCCTTATACCTCTGGATGCTTCTGCATCAATACCACTTCTCTAAACTAGATCCCTGGCCTCCTGTAATGTCATTACCTCACTTTCAGGATCATAGGCCTACAAGTTTTCAATCAATTCCATCCTCTGCTCATCTAGTTCATCAGGTTTCATTTGGAGGACCAACTCACTCTATTTTATCTTATATAAAAAGCTTTTGAATTTATTGGATTTGATGAACTCATCATCCTCCAAGAATTCTTGAGCTTGGATAATCCTGTTGTCTAATCTTGCTACTACCAATTCTAGATCTATCAAATTATTCTCTAGTGTATCAGCCTTAGTTTGGATATAGTTTTGTCTTATGTTAGCAAAATACTAATTGTTTCCTGGTAGAATTGCAAGGTTCTTTGCTTGACTTGAGGAGGAATCTGTACAACCTTCTATCTTTTGTGCCCCTTTTCCATCCAAGATGATTGGGGTGCCTCCTCCTCTTCAACCTCAAGGGCTACATTAGGTTTAGGGCTATCTGGGCACACTCTTTCTTCTTCCCCAATTGGACCTTTTGGCATTTTAGCCATTATGTCAGCATGGTTTGCAACCATCTTCCCGATTCTATGGGGGTAAGGGATATCCATATGAAATCTTGGGAATTGGGTATCAACTCTTTTTAATTCCTTTTCTATCCTCAATACATCTTGCAACTTTGAAAGTTTATCAGCTGTCTCCCCTTCTGCTACTACATTTGAAATGATGTCTTCAAAGGGTGATTCTTTGGAATTGGGTAGCACATAGTTTCTCATTTCTTTTAAAGTAGCCCTCATCCACCCATCAGGGTCATACATCCTATAAGGGCCAATGCATATAGTATAGTAGTGTAGGAAGGCATGGATAGGCTCTAGGGATTCCTTTCCAATGGTAAAATCCCCAATCTTAAAACATCTACACAAAAAGGTTCCCCTATGTACCTTAGGGCCTAAGTATTCCCTGTTAACCATGAACAATTGCCAAATGAATTCAATTATTCCCAATCTAGGAGGAATGTACTTTGGTAAAATGTGGGGTGGAAGAGGGCAACCATACACTCTCATTAAAGAAAAGATAGGAACAAGGAAAATATCTCCCCAATTATGGTCTAGCCTTCTTCCCTTAGGAAGCAATGATGGTCTTAGGAGACATTTTAAAATTTTAGGGGCCCTAAAGTACCCCAAGTCTAACATTTTCATAATAACAACACTAAAATTATTAAAAAATGAAATAGAGTCAAACAAATGGTAAGAGCTATCCCACACCCATGTCCAAAGTTGTATTGGTAAGGTTCCATGTAGATCAGAAGTTTGCTCAATAAAATTAGGGCTAATGTATCCCACATTTCTATAGAGGATCAAATGCATCAGCAAAGAGTAATATGGGAAGGTGAACTCCCTCATTTCTCCAGACCTTGCCCTGGCAATATTCTCCCTCATTATATCCAATATATGACTAACATAGTCATATTCACAGGCATGGAAAGAATCTTGTACATCTCTAGCAATTATATACTCTACTCTCCAGACTTCATCAGACCCATCCTTACCTACAAACTTATGGACACCATATATGGTTTTGACAAAATAATTCTTGAACTTGTCCATGGGCATCTTATCCTTTACCTTTTTTGGGTAATCTCCCATCCTTTTGAATTCTCCAGGGATATGCTGCAACAATGAATTTCTAGTGAAAGTAGTAGGGTTTTCCTCAAATCTTCTTTTCAAGTCCTTTAAATCCAAAGGTTGTCCCATTGCTCCAGTCAATCCAAATGCCTCAATGAAAGATTCTCTATCTAGTGTGCATAGAACTATCCCATCTCTCCTATGGAAAGATTTGGTGGCTAGATTATAACATTGAAATAGAGCTTTCATCAAATCCACATCCATGAATACCTCTATAAAAATTAGCTTGGCAAGGCTCTTCTTCCATGGATTGCAAACAGGGACCTTCTTATCCAGGTTGCAGTAGAAAAAATAGAAAAGCTCAGCACCATTAGTATCAGGGCACTTAGCATCTCTGCAGTTGGCTTACAGGTCAAAGAAAACATGATCATCGCAAGAGTTTGCATTTGTGGATCTTGGAAACAATCTGATCCACTCTTCTAGGAATCGACTAGGCTTCCTCTGTCTAGCTTTACCTCCCTTTGAGGTAGATGTCTCTGATACTATCATCTTTGTGGCTGAAATTTCTTCCACTTCCTAGTCTAACATTCTGAATTTGCAACTGGAAAATCTGTAACTACAATTAGACCTTGGAAACAATAATATAACTTTCTCAGGCAACACAGGATGAAATTCCAAATCTAAACTTGTGAATACTTGAAGAATGATGATGGAGATTCAGAAAATCATATAAGTTGACAAGCATAGCCGAATGTTTAAATTGCATTAATTTTAGCATGCTTGGGAAGGGTATCAGTTGATTTACCAACTTGGAGGAACATTTTTATTAAATTCTATCTATGCACTTTTGTACCACATTCAAAATTGATTGGCCGAGAAATTCAAACTTCTTTTCTTGTCATTATGTTCACTGCAGAGATTAGATTCTATGATATTATGACAAGTTGACTGAAAAGACCTTTTGTACTATTGCAACACTAATCTATTAGCTCTTTCGACCTTACACTAATACCTTTTTTATCTTTATTGAGCAATCGAGAAAGCCAAGGAAATCTCTTACGATCCTATGATAACCTCCTTTATCTCTACATCGATAGCTTACTCATTCTCTTTTATGATCCCACAACAAACAACCTCAGGGCATAGTAAGTCATCTTTATAAACCCTATGATTTCACGAACACGACTGAGCTTACCACTTCATAACATCACAACCCTTCAATTTTCTCTCTACGATGTTATGGTTAGGTTGAAAATAGTATATCATAACATTGTGGGCTCGTAAATTTATTGCTATGATGCTACGACAAACCATAATTGCAACATCAAGAAACCCTGCCTCAGAGCCTTAAGATCTTACGACGAAAAGGTTATCATAAGATTAGAAACTATGCACCATCAACCACCTCACAACCCTTGGGTCCCATAATGCTAACGATGAACTCAACTAGCATGTACCTACTGGCTCTACCTTAATAGGAAGCTAACATCTGTAGATTGTCACTATCAAGAGGGGACACCTTTATCTTTATAATGCTTACGATGTTATGACAACCAAGTGTTACACCATTGCAAAAAATCTTCATGCCTCCTACAATCACACAACAAGGCTTTGATTTGCCCTTTTAAAAATCCCTTCATAGAATCGCAAGCATTCAAATCTAACAATCTTGATCATACGACAAACCACTCCTCATAGCATCGGGCTTCTTTTTAAATCATTCTTCGATCATTCACCAAGCTCAAATCGTAGCACCGGAGGGGCCTTGAAAGTCTTTCCCAATATCACGACAAAGGTACACTCATATCATTGGGGTGCCTCCATCCATCTATTTACAACCTAACGACAAAAGACTTTGTCGTAGGGTCGTGACCTTTTTGTTTTCTACTTTTGATGCTACGAACAATTGTTAATCATAAGATCGAAAAAGACCTTTTCACCTACAAAACACAGTGCAATACGATCTCACGATACAAGGTTATCATAATCAAATGTTGATACACAAATATTCTCATTTGTGTACGGTGTGAATAAAATTGGAGAGGTCTTCAGTTGGTTATGATTTAGTTGGAACTTGATCAACCTGTTAAATCATAGTAATGTTAGCTCCTATGGATTTGGTCTAGCTGATCAACTATGGTTTTGCTATAAATTGGTGGAATCAACTAAATTATATATTTATTTTTAACTATTGTTTTGAATATATCTTTTTATTGTGCTAAACAAAATTATATGAAATGAAGAGTAATCAATGGTTTAGATTTAGAACATCGTCAGTATAAATTATATGTTTATATTTATATTAATTGTTAAAAATTATGCTAAAAAATAAAAAATAGATATATTTTAATGTTAATCATTTAAAAATGATTGTAAATGACAAAATTATCTTTTCTTAAAGATATTGTATGTTTAAAAATATTATTTTAACTTTTCTGTTTAAAAATTATTTAAATTATTTTATTTTTTGTAAAATTAAAATTAAAATTCATTTAATATATAAATCTAGATTAATTATTATTACATGTTATATTCAAATAGAATCATACCTATGACCTTTCAAATAAGATGCTCACAAATTACCATTGTATTATAATTTCTTATTTAGATTTACTGTATAATTATGATGCTATGACAAACCATAATTGCAACATTGGGAAACCCTGCCTCAGAGCCCTGAGATCTTACGATGAAAATATTATCATAAGATCAAAAAAAATGCGCCATCGACCATCTCACAACCCTCAGGTCCCATAATGTTGACGATGAACTCAACTAGCATATACCTACTGGCTCTGCCTTAATAGGAAACTGACATCTATAGACTGTCACTATCAAGAGGGGATGCCTTTATCTTTATAACGCTTAGGATGTTATGACAACTAGTTGTCGCACCATCACAATAAATCTTCATGCCTCCTATGATCACACAATGAGGCTTTGATTTACCCTTTTAAAAATTCCATCATAGAATTGCAAGCATTCAAATCTAACAATCCTGATCATATGACAAACCACTCCTCATAGCATCGGGCTTCTTTTTAAATCATTCTTTGATCATTCGCCAAGCTCAAATCATAGCACTGGAGGGGCCTTGAAAGTCTTTCCCAATATCAGGATAAAGGTACACTCATATCATTGGGGGGGCTCCATCCATCTATTTATGACTCGACGATGAAAGACTTTGTCGTAAGGTTGTGACCTTTTTGTTTTCTGCTTCCGATGCTACGAACAAGTGTTGATTGTAAGATCAAAAAATACCTTTTCACCTACAAAACACAGTGCAATACGATCTCACGATACAAGAACCATCGTGAGATCGTAGAAGATCACAACATATGCTTGCGATATTGCACCATTTCCCTTGTTGCAAGATTGGAAAGGATCATTAAAATATGAAAATCATGCTCAAATTATGGCTTAAGGCTAGGGCATGATGATGCATATAAAATTCACTAGGGTTTCTCTCTTTTTTTAACCTTGAATACAATGAGATAATTCACCCAATAAATTAAAATTTTACTATGATTATTATTTTTTGTGGTTTTAAAATAACACAATTTGCCTATATTTTACACATTTTTTGAGAGACTATGAATGATTCGCCAATGGAGATTATTATTTTTTCTTTGTAAACTATTTTTTTTGCCAAAATTTTTTTTTTTTTTTGTTAGGTGTTTTACACATTTTGCCAATTTTTTACACCTTTTCTAAAGGAGGGGTTTCTTAAAGTATACCCTAGAATGGATTCAATGGATGTTATCAAACCCTAAGATCTATAATAATGTTTAAGAGGTAAAAGATTAAAATTGTATATTTAAGGAGGCATATGAGATTTTTTACATGTTGGATAGTTAATTTATGAAGAAAAAGTGGCAGAACAAGAGTTGTAGAAGAAAAGTGAGAAGTTTATGAAAGTTAGATTCTTTGAGGTATTTTCAAGATGATCATAGATGAAGAATGTGATGAAGGCAAGTTGATGAACTAGCAATGGGATGAATGGATATTTAAACATATAAAGCGAGTTGTAATTTATCACATCAATCTTGTTGGTGTTTTTTAACTACTAAACAACAAAATCTCAATACCAAGATAATTATACTCACAAATCAAGGGATCAACTACTTCCTGTAGAACAAGACTTAGTATGCAAAGAACATTAACAATAAAGTAAACATTCACAAACCAAAACTAAATTCACATATATGTTTAGACAAAGAAAAGCAAACAAGAAGTGCAAACCTCACAAGAGAAAACACTCCATGCTTTCTTGATTTTGTAGATGTGTCTTTTGATGTGGATGTATGCTCAAGATGCTCAAAGCTGCTTCAATGGAGGTGGGTAATGGAAAATTGGTAGCTTTGCAAGCTCTCAATTTGGAATTATAAGGGTAATATTGATGGCTTTGGTTCTCAAAATAGCATGGTAACTTTAGCTCAAAGATTGTTGATGAGATGGCTTGGGATGAGATTCAATTTATAGGCTAAAGGCTTGAGTGATGGAGGGCTAAGATGCAAGGAGAGATGAAGGCTTAAGGAGGGCTAGGATGCACTCAAAAGAGAGCACATGGATTGTACTTGTTTAGCACCAATGGGAAGGTGACACTTGTCACAAGGAGGATGAGTGTGAGAGGGTAGGGTAAAGGGTTGGTTAAAGGCATGATGAGTGAGGTTGAGTATGTAAGAGAGATGTAAGAGGAATGAGTGTGGAAGAGGGAAGAGTGTGGAAGATGGATGTAAGA
The DNA here is from genome assembly GCA_028749045.1 of Cupressus sempervirens. Lineage (NCBI taxonomy): Eukaryota > Viridiplantae > Streptophyta > Pinopsida > Cupressales > Cupressaceae > Cupressus > Cupressus sempervirens. The sequence goes on along the minus strand of CM053790.1, from coordinate 770,379,130 downwards.
GTCATGAGTGGGATTGTAAGAGTCTTTTATGTTTTGTAAGAGCACTCATGACTTGGTGGTTGGGATTTTTGAGGGGAGATTTTGATTTGGTTTAGGAAAGTCTTAAACTTGTTTAGGGAATGTGACAACATTAGGGGGAGGATTAGGCTTGGGTTTAGGATTAGATTAAGGATGTTAGAGATGTGCAAGTGGATGGCATTAATGAGGGTGGGTGAGTTAGTGGCTAAGCTTGGTTAGTATGGGTGGATGGGGTGGATTAGGCTAAATGGAGGATTAGGGATAAGTTAGGGTTTTTTGAATTTGAGGATTTTATTTATCAAATAGATTTATTTAATAAATGGGGATTTTTGGAATTAGATAGAAGAATAGGATTTAATTCATAAATAATAGGTTATTTGATTTATCAATTAGGACTATAAATGATTAATTAAATTAATCAGCTAGGGGATGGCAAAGGATTAATTAAATAAGAATTTAATTAATGATGCCTTTAGAGATAACTAAATAGGATTACTAAAGTGGTGTAATCATATTTAGGTGTCTACACTTCCCATTAACAATTATGTATGAATATTATTTGGATCCAACTTCAACAAAAGAAAAATTGGTTTACTATTTTTTAGGCTCTATAGAACCAAGGTGGATATACCTAAGGGATGGTTCAAATGAATGCTATTGTATAATAATCTTTTTTAGTTTCATTTTGATTCTCATCTCCTAGCTCTGACATATGCATAGTTTGTTCATTCCTTGATATTTTAAAATGATATGCACCGCTTATAAGTAGATTTGGTCAAAATTCTCCTTAGGTTTAGAAATATTTTTGGCAATAGTAGCTATCTAAGACTCAGGAATTAGATTTGAACGAGTGTTGACTAACATTGATAATCTTTGACAATAAATTAAAATGGATTTTGAAATTAGCTTTGATGGTTCTTCATGATCTCTCTTTCTATAGACTAAAATAATTAGATCAATGCCTAATCTATTGGGATCTAGAGTATATTCAATTCCAAGATCTTACTAATTGCATTAAAATCAATATTATTAGCAATTCTAACTAAAAATCATTCTCAGAGACATCCCTTCTATCATCATGGTAATCTTGTCAATTTTACTGAAACATTTACTTAATTCTTTGAATTAAGAGCAATAGTAATTTGATATACAATCTAACTAAATTGTATTCAACTGAATAAGACTTTCTCATACAATTTCAAGGAAACCAGATAACACAAATGGAGACAAGATTCATCTAGAAAAGATGTGGGGATAGCTCATCTTTGCATTAATTTGTTTTAAAAATTTGCATACAATTGAATAATACTTAGAATAACTCAAGATTAAGCATTAAGATCTTGTCATACTGATACAATTCTCATAAATATTGTGGAGAAAATATATCACCAAGTGTTCATCAATAAAATTAGACTGAAAAACTTAACAAATTTTTTTTGAAAGACAATTAATTAGGCCTCTTTCTCTAGCCCTAGAATCTCATTTACATACCATGAGATGAAATAAGCTTTAGGCTAAGAGAAAATGGAAGCTGTCCTTTTAGACAAAAGATATTTACATTTTTCTATCATAAAAGAAAAAAGTACATGTAAAAAAAAACTTATACATAAGGCATTTCTTTTGTAGACCCTATTGGATATAGTTGTCTAATTGTGTGTTGTGTTTGATGTTACAAAAATATCATATTAGTTATTAGATAGTTCTTATTGAGCATAGTTGGTTAGCAAAGTGAATTTATGCATCTACCAAGCATTCCTAGAAATTACTCTCTCTAGATAGTTTCTATTGAGCTCACTCGGGCGTTGAAGGAAAATTTGGCAGAAAGTAGTGTTAACTGAGCTCACATGGTTAACAAAGGAAAGTTAGTGTCAATTGAGTTCACTCAATCTCCAAAAGATTTTGCAAGTTTTGTAGTGTTAACTGAGCTTCTATTGATTAACAAAGGAAATCATTTTTGGAATAGTGTTTACTGAGTAGGGTTGGCTGTAGGATTTTGTTAATTTAAGAAATAAAATTTAATTATTTCAAGTATTGTTTCTAGCTGACTGAGGTAATGTTAAATATTGGTCATTGTAAATTGTAATTGGGCCGACTTGACAATTTGTAAGGTTTAAATAAAAAGTCAAGTTGAGAATTCTAAAGCGTAATAAGCGAGCATGCAACTGTATTGATTGAAGAAGAAAGTGTGAGTGAACTTTGAAGGATGGTCAGATATCCTTGAGGAGCAGCAAATTTTTATTTGATTAGAGTAAATCTAGTGAAGAAAAATAGAGATCTGTATCAACAATTTAGTTGCATCTCATTCAGGTCATTTCATTGTTACTTTCTTACCATTGTAGCAGTGATTCCAAAATCTCTTAATAGAGCTGGTCTAATAGCCATTTGTAAATCCTGTAACAAGGTGATAGTTCAATTGAATTCTTTTAAGACTTTTTTCAAGGCCACTTCTTACAGGGTAATTAAATCCTCTAACAAGGTCAGACCTAATAGTGTGTATTGTAACCTTTAACTAGGTTAACTCCTAACAAGGCTCACTTTAGAAGTGTGAAAATTAGTAGCTAGTTACTTGGTGGTTTTTCCCATATTGGGTTTCCATGTTAAATCTGGTGTCTCATTTTCTCATGTTATTTCTTTTATGGTTGCATATTAATCAATGTGAGTGTTTAAGATCTGTTAAAGATAACATACATTGCATGTACTAAGTTACAAATTTTTTTTGTATGTTTATCGAACAATAATAGTAGCTAGTTTTATTAGACATCTAAGGGATCTGTGGATTTTTTTTTGTGGTAACTGATTCACTTCCCCTTAGTTACTCCATCTATATTTCTAACAATTGGTATCAGAGCTTTTGGTGCTTGTAGGAAAGGTTTCAAGGACCTAAGCTAAAGATCAGGATGTCTTACAAGAGAGAAATTCCAAGGCTTAATAGAGATAACTTTTCAATATAGTAGGGATTGATGAGACTTCACAGGGATTCCATTGGAGATACATGATAGAAATACCTTGATGAAGAATATATAACTCCTGGTACATTATCTATTATTAACATTGCTAAGAAGAAGACTCATAACACCATGATGATAGACATTGCATCTGCTCTAAGCTATGAAGAATTTGATGATGTCAAGGACTTCAAAACTACCTTTGATATGTGGAACAACTTGAAGGACATCTACAATGGTGATGAAAATGTGAGGAGAGTGAAAGTAGAGAGCCTAAGAGGACAATTTGATCAGATGAAAATGAGAGAGGATGAAAACATTTCCAAATATATTGAGAGGGTCAAGGCAAGTATTAGTGCTATCAAAGCTTATGGAGGAGATATCAAAGAGGAAATATGTGTAAGTAAAGTTCTTAGAACATTTCTTCCTATTTATGCAATTAGAGTATTTGAAATTCAAGAAAGAAGATGTGAAGCAAATCATAAGATAAACTTGGATGCCATAGTAGGAAGGTTGATAGCCTTTGAGCTAGATAACTATGACAATTATGTTCTAGCTTCCAAGAACATTGAATGAAAATTTGAAGCCAAGCTTTTACTTCAGGAAAAAGGAAAGAAGATAAAGGACACTTAGTTAGAAAGTGAAGAAAAATTAGAGGAAAGTTCAGACAATGATCTTGAAGTTGTTGAAGCTCTACTTGCAAGGAAATTTTCTAGAGGCAGAGGAAAATACAAAGCTAAAGTTCCCCTAATCTATTTTTCATGTGAAGAGGTTGGTTATATTGTTGCTAGGTGCCTAATTAAGTAAAGAAAGGATGAGAAGAAAGGTCATAAGTGCAATGACAAAAAGGATTTCAAATCATTCAAGGACAAAGGTAAGAAGACATGTTTTATGGCTAAAGATTTTGATAATATTGAGGATGAAATTGTTTACATTTCTATAAAGGATGAATATGATGATGATAAGGAAGATGAGATGGCACTTATCTCTCATGTGAGAAAAAATGATACATGGATCATAGATAGTGGATGTTCACATCATATGACTGGTGACAAAACAAAGTTTGAACATTTTGAAGACTGTGATGGTGGCAGTGTAAGGTTTGGAAATAATGAACCTTGTTGCACAAAAGGAAAAAGTTGAATCCCATTAACCAAAGAACTTGTATGTGATAATGACTATTGGGTTGAAGGACTAAAACATAATCTATTGAGTGTGACACAACTAATCAATATTGGATTCAAGGTGGAATTCATCCATGGAAAGGAAAGACTATTGGATGACAAAGGAAAACTGATTGGATCAAGCAAACAAAAAAAAGGTAACTTGTTTTTATCTTGATCTTGATGAGTGCTCATGTTTTATTTCTCAAGTTTAAGAAAGTTGGTTATGGAACAGAAGGTTATGTCATGTGAATTTTGATAACATGGTAAAGATAAGAAAATTCAGGAGAGTAAGAGGCATTCCTTACTATAAAGAAACCTGATGTTCATCTATGTAAGAATTGTTAAATTGGTCAGATGGGAGAGACCAGCTTTAAAAGTAAAAACTACCAGTCTGAAAATATTTTGGAAATTGTGCATACTGATTTATGTGGACCTATTGGAATTAAGAGCTATACTAGAGAAAAGTTCTTTATTCTTTTTGTTGATGACTACTTTAGAATGATGAATATGATGTATCTAAGAGAGAAGTTAGACGCATTTGAGAAATTCAAATGGTATTGGCTAGAGAAAAAAAGGAAATAGGGAAAATATTGAAATGCTTAAGATTAGATAGAGGTGGTGAATTCATTTCCAATGAATTTAATAACTTTTGCATTGAAAGAGGACTCAAAAGATAGGTATAAACTCCTAGAACTCTCGAAAAAAATAGCATAGTTGAAGGGAGCAACACATCCATTATGGATTGTACAAAGATTCCAATGATTGAAAAGAAAATTGCTATCAAATACTAGAAGGAAGTTATCAACACTGCAATTCATACCTTAAACTAGTATAGTTGAAGAAGGACTCATTCAAAACCCCATATGAGTTATGGTATGGCTATAAAACCAATGTAAGTTACCTAAAAGTATTTGGAAATAAATGTTAAATTTTGAAAGAATCTAGAAAAGGAAAATTTGATGTGAAGGGTGATGAAGGTATATTTTTGAGATATTCTTGCAAGAGTAAAGCATATAGATGTTTGAATTTGCCTACTCACAGAATCATAGAAAGTGCACATTTGAAAGTTGATGAGTTTGTAGAAACGATTGAAGAAGAAAGAAAAAAGGAACTAGAAGATTATAGGGGATTTATTTTCATTGAACCTAATACATTGCTAGACACATTTGTCAATCAAGAGACTACAACTCTTGAGTCTTCAGTCATCGAGTTGCAAGAAGTTCAAACTGAGTCACAATCTAAAGCTACCAAGCCAATGCCTACTGAGTTTGAAGAACTCAAGCTATAGATAGAACAACCAAACACTGAAGTTGAAATTCAAAATGAGTATAGTGGAACTCAGTCAAAAGGAAAGGAACCTTTATTGGCCAAGTATGTCAGGAGGCATCATGCACCATATCAAATTTTTGGAGATAAATTAGAAGGTACTATGACAAGAAGTAAGCTAAAAGGTATTTGTTTACTTGCTAATTTTGAACCTAGAAATGTAAAAGATGCATTGGGAAATAAAATTTGGATTGAGGCTATGAATGAAGAGATAGAGCAAATAGAAATGAAAAAAACCTAGACTCTTGTACCTAGGCCTAAAGATAAAAATGTGATTGGAAAAAAATGGGTGTTCAGGAATAAGTTGAACGAAGATGGTAAGGTATCAAGAAACATAGCTATATTGGTATGTAAAGGCTACTCTCAGGAAGAAGGAATTTATTATGGTGAGAATTTTTCTCCTGTTGCAAGATTGGAAGGTGTCAGGACCTTACTTGCATATGCTACACATAAAGGATTTAAGGTATATCAGATGGCTATAAAATCAACATTTCTCAATGCTATTCTTGATGAAGAAGTCTACATTGAAGAACTTGAAGGTTTTGTTGATCCAATAAAAAGGACATGGTTTTCAAATTACACAAAGTATTGTATGGTCTGAAACAAGCTCCTAGAATATGGTATGAGAGATTGAATAAGTATCCTATTTAGATTGGTTTTTAGAGAACTAATGATAACAGTAGTTTGTACATCAAGGAAAGACTTGATAACAAGTTTTTTTTGGTATAAATATTTGTGGATGATACTTTGTTTATAGGGAATGATGATCAATGCAAAGAATTTTTAGAGCAAATGAACAAAGAATTTGAAATGTTTATGTTTGGTGAGATTAAGTTCTTTGTTGGTCTTTAGATTCAATAGAGTAAGAATGGTATCTACATTACTTAGTCTAAGTATATCAAGGAGATACTCAAGAAGTTTGGTATGGAAGATTGTAGACTAGTTGGAACACCCATGTGTACTAGATTAAAGCTTACCAAAGATGATGAATTAAAAGAGGTGGATAAGACCTTGTATAGATCAATGATTAGAAAGTTACAGTATGTGTTTGTACAAGACCTAACATTGCTCTTATAGTTGGTATAGTAGTAAGATTCTTAGCTAAACCCAGAGAAAATCATATAATGGCAATCAAAAAAAACTTGAGATACTTAAAAGGAATTGAAGATTATGGCTTGTGGTATAAACTTGGAGGAAATCTGGACTTAAAAGTGTTCACTAATGCTAATTGGGCTGGAAATCTGGATGACAGAAAGAGTACAAGTGGAGGTGCATTCTTTCTTGGAAAAGATTGGTATCTTGGACAAGTAAAAAGAAAAATTACACATCCCAATCTATAGTTGAAGCATAGTATGTTGTAGTAGTAGTGAACTATTTTAATATTGTTTGGTTTAAACAGTAATTGAAAAGCATAAAGGTTGAGATCAAACAACTAGTTGTCATGTTTTGTGATAATACAAGTGCAATTAACATATCTAAAAATCTAGTGATGCATTCCAAAACCAAGCATATTGCTATAAAATATCATTTTGTTAGAGAATTGATGCAGGATAAGAAAATTAGATTGGAATATGTCCATACAAAACAATAGATAGTAGACATATTTACCAAGCCATTATGTAAGGATGCATTCTTGTATCTAAGAGGTAAGCTAGGGGTAATTCTCCTATTTGAAGCTCACTAAAATGAATTTTAGTGATGCATCAACAAGAACCAAGTTGAAGATCTATCAGTTGATGTAGCATAGTCATGAGAATATTTCATATGAATCAGTACTCAAGGTACATTGATACTCATTTGGTATGTGTTATCTTTGGCATGTGTTGTCAAAGAGGGAGAGTTTACTATCATATCTTTCTGAAATTTGAATGTGTATGAGGGAGAGTTTACTATTTGAAGAAGAAGCTATGTAATTCTTTCATAGATGGAGATTATTGCATTAGAGAAGTTTGTGGCATAAGATCTAAGAGGGATAATTTTTTTGTCAGAAAAAGACTTGTTTTCAAATTTCATTGTGCTATGACATGTTGTGTTGCCATTAATGCCAAAAGAGGGAGATTGTTGGATATAATTGTCTAATTGTGTGTTGTCTTTGATGTTACACAAATGTCATATCAGTTATCAAACAATTCTTATTGAGCTCAGTTGGTTAGCAAAGCAAATTTCTATGTCTACCAAGTATTCCTAGAATTACTTTGCATAGACAGTTTCTACCGAGCTACTCAAGTGTTAAAGGAAAATGTGGTAGAAAGTAGTGTTAATTGAGCTCACATGATTAACAAAGGAAAGTTAGTGTCTACTAAGTTCACTCAATCTCCAAAGGATTTTGCAAAGTTCACAGTGTTAACCAAGCTTCTGTTGGTTAACATAAGAAATCATTTTTGGAATAGTGTTTATCAAGTAGGGTTGACTAATGAAGGATTTTGTTAATTTGAGAAATAAAGTTTAATTACTCCAAGTATTATTTCTAGCTGGTTGAGGTAATGTTTATTGGTGATTGTAAATTGTAATTGGGCCAACTTTACAATTTGTAAGCTATAAATAAAAGGTCAAGTTGAGAATTCTAAAGTGTGATGAGTGAGCATGCAAGTGTATTGATTGAAGAAGAAAGTGTGAGAAAACTTTGAAGGATGGTCAGATATCCTTAAGGAGTAGCAAAGTTTTATTTTATTAGAGAGGATCTACTGAAGTAGAATAGAGATTTGTATCAGTAATTCAGCTGCATCTCATTTAGGTCATTTCATTGTTACTTTCTTACCATTGTAGCAATGATTCCAAAATCTCTTAATAGAGTTGGTCTAACAACCATTTGTAAATCCTCTAACAAGGTGACAATTCAATTGAATTGTTTTAAGAACTTTTGCAAGGCCACTCCTTACAGGGTGATTAAATTCTCTAACAAGGTCACACCTAACAATGTGTATTGTAACCTTTAACCAGGTTGGCTCCTAATAGGGCTCACTTCAAAAGAGTGAAAATCAGTAGCTAGTTACTTGGTGGTTTTTCTCATATTCCACATTAAATCTGGTGTCTCATGTGTTCATGTTATTTATTTTATGGTTACATGTTAATCAATGTGAATGTTTAAGATTTGTTAAAGATAATATACATTGCATCTACCAAGTTACAAAATTTTTTTGTGTGTTTACTAAGTGACAACAATAGGTAGTTTTATCAGACATCTAAGAGATATGTGGATTTTTTTTGTGGTAACTAATTCACCCCCCCTCACAGTTACTCCATTTGTATTTCCAATAGACCCTAGTTTTGTTACATCTCCAAATGCTACTAATTCCATGATTTTCTCTTATGCTACTTTGATTCCTTGGAATATGTAGCCATCAAATTGGTTAATGATGTGTCTTGTTCTGATAATTGCAAATCAACCTCAACTCTAGGATCTTTATTGACTTCATCATGAACTGATAAAACCACCTTTATTCTTATTTCTTCCTTAGCCATGTCATCATTATGGGCCTCTTAACCTATAGCTAAAATTGGTTTCTTGCTTTTATCCTTTCTTTCCTCTGATCTTGTGGGAGTGTATCAATGATCTATACTTCATTTTCATGTATCTCATCATCATCACTCTTAGTTTCTTCCAACTATTCATTAGAAACAATATCTACCATCCATGTGTCAAAATGTGTGTCATCTAGCCAATTAAAATGTAGAATATCACGTTGCTTCTTGATCACATATTTAGCCTCTTTATCAATGCTAACAAAATCTTGTATTAAAGAATCAAAGAATAATTAAGCCTTCACTATTTCTTCTATTGTGGTTGCCCACCATGCATGTCCTTTTTCATTTATGACTTCATTCATTCTTAAACAAAATAAGTCATCCAATTCCTTGGCCCACTCATCTTTGCTTTTCATTTTATCCAAGGTTAATGGGAATAAGTAAAATTTTTCACTTTTATACTTATTCAAATAACTAATAATTTTCCTCTATAATCCAACTCTTCTATTATCAAACTCTGATAGATCATGAGCAACATCATAAGTCTTTTCTATATGGTCATGTGAAGACCTTATGACAAAGTAACATAAGAATGTAATTTCTTTTCTACTCTTATCCAACTTATTTACAATGGGTTTCAATGTCTCTTCATTCACTTTTATCTCTTCCCATATATTTATTACCCTAGCTAACTGATCATAGAACAAAGGCCATTCAATTTTGTCAACTAGATACATAAGATAATTCCTCAATTTATCTTCATACTACACATTTAACTCTACATGTAATGCTCATAGTTTGCTCCTCTCTTCTTCAAAATCTTTAGCCATATAGTATTGTAGCCTATGTTGAGTTTCTAGAGTTTTAATGAGAGGAGTGGATTTAAAAAGTTTCACTAGTGGGTGAGGGTATGTGATCCTTGGTCTAGTAGACCATCCCAATATCTTCTTTTCAAGTTCAATTCATTTTTGAACTTCTTTATTGTAGGCTTCTAGATCCTTTTCATATTTACTCTACTACAATTCAAACATTGCCTTTCTTCTTTCTCTACAGTGGCCAAAACTAAGTTAGATGTACCATCATTTAAATGTGCAGCCTCCACATGAGTTGTATCTGCTACCATTTTGACAATTATATTGCCGATGAATCTAGTATCATCTGTCTGTGACAAAATAGTCCTGGATCCTTTCCTCAGTGACCAAATAATTAAGGTAGCCTAGTCTTCACTAAAAGTGGCACCTTTTATTTCTTTCTTATCTTAATCTTGTAAATTTAGTTTATTTGAAACAAAGTTAAAAGCTAGAGAATCTACTATATCCCAATTAGGTAGTAGTAGAATATTTGATGCTTTCACCATTTGTTTCCCCTCTTTAGGGGTTATATTTTGGAATTCTTGCATCATTTCATCTTTCATTTGATTCTACATGGTTGCCTCCTCCATTTTTGGGTGCTTAGTCCTCAACTTATTGCACCTCTCCTCATATTTTCCCATGTTTTCTCTTCATGCAAATTGGTAGAAAGCTCTTGTTCTAACAAATTTGTCATCAGATAAAAATTCATGGCTGGCTTGTTTTATTACAGGGTCCAACTCCTTTCCTTTATAATTTTCCACTATCAAATTGAGACTTGGCATAGGAGGTTCTTGAGGGTTTCCCTCATCTAGCTCTACTTGGGTAATAAATACCCGCCCTTGGGGCCCTAACTGTTCAACTTGGTCCCTAGTGAGTTGCTCCTCTCCTATCTACAAAGGGGATTGGGTAGGTGAATACTTCTCAATGTGAGGACCTTGCTCTTCTATTATTCTTTGCCTTTTAGGAGAGGGCTCATCAGGTCTTTCTTCCAAAATAGCACTAGTGGATGCTATTATTTGTTTGCTTTTATCCACAATGGTTTTCTTATTCTGGATCACACTATAACTTGACCTTTTTTGGATAATCAATTGTCCCATTCCCAAATTGGGAGTGAATGCCAATCTCTTCATGACCTCTTTGGCCTTATTTGGATATGCATTAATAATTTTTTTTTCTCATTCATGGCATCCATTGTTTTAGGAAAAGTAATCATGAGTTTAATGATTCTATCTACCTTTGTTTTTGCATTACCAAGAGGCTTATAATTCTTGTCAAAATAATGAATAAATTCTAATACCCTTGAGAAAACCCTCCACTCTTCCTTTGTGGTCTCTTGCTCCTCCAAGGAGAACTCATTTGTAATTACATCCTCAGGGTAATATGATTAATGATTTATGACACCAAATTTAAGCCTTACTCTAAAAAGTTGGTTATAAAAGCCCTCTATATCATAAAAATGGGCATGAGACATTGCCATCTTATACTAATCTAAAATTTTGTATAAAAATAACCAGCCATCCTTTGTAATAACAAAATGATGGGTTACAGTACTAGTTGAGAAAATTGAGCCTCTGTTTCTTTTCACCTGATAGGTTTCTTCTAGCTCTCCCAGTTGCCATAACAACTCACCTATTCCTATTTTTAGTGGCACTTGGTAAGGAAAAACATGAGGAGTCCCTTAAAAACCATAAACTCTAATAATAGTAGAAACATGGTATGGTATGTAGACACCTAAAAATCATTTAGAAAATAAAGTATTTTTATTTTCTAAATTTTTTTTTGATGACATCATCATTTATTGATTAATTAATTAATTAATTTTTATGCCATTAAATCCTTTTATCTTAATTAAAAATATTTAATTAAGGAATCCCTCCCAAAAATGTTTAAATCTTATTTAAACATTATTTCCTTATTTATTAATTATTTAATTAATAAATTGACCAAAAATCCCAAAATAAATAAATAATTTATTTTTTGCCCAAAACTTGGCCAATTTTCTTAAGACCACTAGCGTCTTCCAAAATCTTCTAATCCTTCTTTAATTTTGATTAAAGGCTAATCCCATCATTTCCTACCCCTAATCCCAACTCAAAATATTTAATTAAGATTAAATATTAATCCTCATGTTTATTAAAAATGTTTTAATAAATATCTCCTCAACCAAAGCCCTTGAAATAAATAAAATTTTATTTATTGTTAGAATTAATAATTTTTTCTTGGTTGTATTTATTTATTTATTGGAATAAGCCAAGATATCCCTTATGTATTATTTATTTGTCCTCTAGTCCACATGTAAAGGACATGTTATTCTTGTCCTATTGTCCACTTGTGAGGACAACTCATTTTTTGTTTTTCTTTTAATAAGAAAAATAGATATTCCTTCTTAAGAGGAACTTGACACTTTGCACACACCTTTTATGAATGTGGCATTCATAGAAATGGGAGTTACACATGCAAAGACATGCAACTCTTTTCTCATCTCTTCAAAAGAGGTGCTTCTCTCTTTCATTTTCATCCAGTCTCCATTATTCACATCAAATTTTTTATGCTATTGTAAATGAGCTATTTTGCTCCATTCTCTCTCTCTCTCTCTCTCTCTCTCTCTCTCTCTCTCTCTCTCTCGCTTTTGCCTCATTTATAATACTCACAAAGAGTTTTCTTTGCTTTCCCTTTATCAAATCCTTGTCTCTTGTGTTGCTTCCTCTTTGGTATTGCTCTATTGATCTTGTATCATTTGTATGGTAAAACTCTTCTTGCTCTCTTGGATTAAATCTATTATTTTATGCTATTTTATTTTATTATATTTTATCATTTCAATCACTTTTTCTTACATGGTATCAGAGCTTTCTAATCCTTGTTTTGAGCTTTTGTGAAGGTTACCATATTGGAGAACTTTGTTGAGAGGAGAAGTGAAGAAAAAAATTCATTTCTATTTTTTTTTGCAGATTTTTGATTCAATTTTCAAAAAAAAAATTCTAACCCTCTTTGGAAGGTTTACTGCCAAAGAGTTCTTCATTTTTTATTTTTTCTAACCTCCTTTGGAAGGCTTGCTGCCAAATGATTCTTTATTTTTAATTTTATTATTATATCTAACCTTATTTCTGTTGCAGGCTTTTTAAGTTTTTGAAATTCAAATTTTTTTTCTATTTTTATTTTAGAAAGGAAAGTACAATAGTTCGTATTTTTCTTATATCTCATAATCTATGATCTGGGTTTGGTTGAAATTTTAACGGCATTTAAAAAACATAAAAATAAAAAAACTCTTTAAATTTTATTTGTATCCAAATAGTATTGCAAAAGTTATTGTACTATATGTGCAGTATTATTTATTTTTCAAGTTTTAAGACAATAGTTCATATTTTTATGATCTCTCTCAATCCGTGATCTGGGTTTGGCTGAAATTTGAATAGCATTTAGAAGACATAAAAATGAAAAAACCCTTTAAAGTTTATTGAAAATAAAGTTAAATTAAAAAATTTATCGCTCTCTGTGTGTAACACTTTTTTTTAGTTTTTTAAAATTTTTATTTTTTTTGTTTCTTCAATCTGACCAGTGGTTTTGCAGGGAACATTTTAGTTTTTAATTGTGATTCTCTAAATCTCTTAATAATTATTTAACATTCTTTTGGATAATAAGTCTCACTTTTTTATTTCAAATCTATTATTTAAATTTTAAACGTAATTTTTAAATCATGTTGACTTTAATTTCAGAAATCAAGTTAAATAACTCAAACTATCATTCTTGAAAAACTCATCTTTCATTTATATTTCATTTTAAGCATATTTTAGATATTGCTATTGACCCTTCTGTAGTTCCTGGTGCCTCAGCTACACAAGATGAACAAAATGCATGGAATACTAAAAATGAAGAAGCCCTTGGCCTCATTGGTATATCTCTTAGCCCAAATTTATATGTTCTGATTTTTCATTGCACTAATGCCCATGAAGCTTGAGATATTTTAAAGCAAACATATGACAGACCATCTGAATCACGCAAGATTCAATTGCAAGACAATCTGGAAGACTTAAGGTATATTGATTTCAAATTCATGGATGAATTTTTATTTAAATTTGATTATATTAAAAGTCAACTAATTGGATTAGGCGTTACTCTCACTGATATTAGATTAATTACTATTATTTTAAAGAAATGTCTTCTTAGACAATTTCAACAATTTATTACTAATGTCTATTCCTACTTTGTCTACTCAATTAACTTATAGTATTTTTAAAAATTTGTTGCGTCAAGAGGAAGCTAAGTTATTACAATTTGGTACTCTTAGATCGAATGAACATGCATTTGTGTCTAAAAATCAAAATCAAAATCTTAGGACATCTTATCATGCTCCAAATAATAATCAAAATTAAAATTTTAATACTCACAATTTCAATAATAATCATAACAATCATAACTTTAATAATCATCACAATAATAACAACCTATTTAATTCTAGACCTTCTTTTAACAACAATTATAATCAAAATACAAATCGTAATAATAATCATCCTAATCAATATAATAGTCCTAATAAAAAATTCCACTGTACTTATTGTGGAAAAGATGGTCATGTAACTAATAATTTTTTTAAAAAACAAAAAGATAAGTAACCTATCAATAACAATAATCAAAACTCTCATCCATCTCATCATACTTTTACTGTTAGTTATAATGTTCTTAAAATTTTAGAATGGATTATTGATACTGGTGCGTCTCAACATGTTACTTTTCATAAAGAAGTGTTTGATTATTTAAAATCTGACATTCTAATATTCCAATTCAATTAGCTAATGATCATAGTTGCAAAGTTGAAAGATTTGGTAATGTTAGTATTTCAAATGAAAAATTATATAATGTCTTTTATGTTCCTGAGTTGAAATACAATCTTCTTTCTGTTGTAAAATTATGTCAAAATTACAAAGTTGAGTTTCATAGGGACATGTGCTCTATTATTGATCCTAATACTAATGAAGTTGTTGCTAATGCTAAGTTAGACAGTGATAACTTATTTAAATTTTTTGAGTTCACCTCTTGTAGACTCTCTTTGCACAAAGATATTGCTTTTAATATGAAGCATGAAAGGCTCAGTCATTTGAAAAATGAGCACATATCATCTAATACAGTTGAAAATTTACCTCATATTGCTTCATCTAAGATGGCATGTACAAAGTGCATAAGTGAAAACATGCAAAATACCAAAGGTTATCAAGCTTATAATCCTATTACTAACAAAGTGCACATAGCACGAAATGTTTGTCTTACAGAAAATGGTGTGCATGATTCTTCTAATGCTCAAAATGAACAAGTTCATGGAAGTAGAATTGTGTTAGTGGAGGACCAACCTCCTTCTCTAAACCCTACTCCTCATATATCTACCTTTATTCCTCCTATTCTTTCTTACAATGGTAATGGTAATGATGCATTTATAGATCATGGTAATAATGTTAATATTGATAATGGTAATAATGCTAATGTTGAAACAAATGATGCATTCATACATCATGACTCTTCCTCTAGTGATAAATTTGTTAAGAGAAAAAATAAATAGTTTCAAAAAGTACTTAGTAAAAGAGATCAATTTTTAGAATGGGTGGACTTCAACTTAGAAGGATTAATTACTGCAAATATTGTTTGATGGTAATAATTCTCTTTCATCATCTTTGACATTTCTCTTTAGTATGTTGTTTAGAAATTATGTTCTATATATGATCTTAATTCTATTTGCATGATTTCATACTATGATAGTTTAAGTATATTTATTCATGTGTATATATGGAGGCCCACATATATATCTTGATAAATATACAAATTATTGTGTCTCTTATGACTTATCAAATATGAGTGCATTTTTTATTTCACATAAGTAAATTTATTTTATTTATTTTTCTTATTCTTTAGGATTATGAGTTATTATACACCATTTCCTTCAACATTTATTTTATTCTACTGATTGGCACATAAGTGCAGTTTATGCTTTTTTAGCATCATTCTATTGCCATATTGACACTTTATGGTTAATACCATTTATTATTAGAGTTTTCTTCCAATTTTAGTTAATTTGACCCATCTTGAAAGTATTTTACTCTTATTTGAAGGTAGTCAATTGTTAATACTCATACTTCTTCCCTTTGACATCTTTGAAAATATGTCATATAATGTTATGTATACTTTTTTGCTTAAATCATGAGTCATGCAGGTTATGGATTGATCACCCATTAACTTGCAGTAAAATGACTTATTAGTGGATTGTCTATATCCACGTGATTGAAGCATTGTTGATGTTGGATTCATTAGCTAGCCTTTTTTATGATCTTTTCTTGAAAGTTTTGATAGCATATTTGTTATTTGCAGGATATGATTTATCTTGATTTCTTTGTGGTACCAAGTTACACTTATATTTACTCTATGAGAATTTACTTATACATAAAAAGTTTCTAACTTGAATATAAGATGAAATTATCTTTGTAGATAGTTTTCTTTGTTTCTATGTTTCAGGTAATCCATCAAGGCACATACAAGATATCATTATTCATTGTACAATTTCTATGCCACATGATTCCACTTGAAGATGTAACACACTTGAAGAATTATCCACTTCTCTTGGCTCTCCAATGATGTACACATGATAATAAGAGACCTCTTGCACAATGAAGATATTTCAAAAAATCAAATTGTAATATTGTAAATTGGTTTTGACATCTCCTCAAGTAAAGATTGAAGGGGGGTGTTAGAATTAATAATCTTTCCTTGGTTGTATTTATTTATTTATTGAGATAAACTAAGGTATCCCTTATGTATTATTTATTTGTCTTCTAGTTCACATGTAAAAGACATGTCATTCTTGTCCTATTGTCCACTTGTGAGGACAACTCATTTTTTGTTTTTCTTTTAATAAGAAAAATAGATATTTCTCCTTAAGAGGAACTTGACACTTTGCACACACCTTTTATGAATGTGGCATTCATAGAAATGGGAGTTACACATGCAAAGACATCCAACTCTTTTCTCATCTCTTTAAAAGAAGCATTTCTCTCTCTCATTTTTATCTAGTTTCCATTATTCACATCAAGTTTTTGATGCTATTGTAAATGAGCTATTTTACTCCATTTCTTCTCTCTCTCTCTCTCTCTCTCTCTCTCTCTCTCTCTCTCTCTCTCTCTCTTAGGCTTTTGCCTCATTCATAATACTCACAAGGGGTTTTCTTTGCTTTTCTCTTATCAAATCTTTGTCTCTTGCGTTGCTTCCTCTTTGGTATTGCTCCATTGATCTTATATCATTTGTATGGTAAAACTCTTTTTGCTCTCTTGGATTAAATATATTATTTCATGCGATTTTATTTTATATTATTTTATCATTTCAATCACTTTTTTTTACATTTTTTTTCAAATTTTTTTTTTTTTTTTCATCCTAAGAATTTCTAGACTCTTCTAGAAAGTCTTCATCCTCATCCAAAGCCTAGACTCTTCTAGAAGATGTCAATCCTTATCTTTAATCCTAATCCTAATCCCCTCCTAACTTTGTCACATTCTCTAAACATAGGTTAAGACTTGCTAACCCAAGCCAAAGTTAACAAATATCTCCTTCTTCACCCACCCTCATTTATCGCCATCCACTTGCCTATCCCTAAACTAATTCTTAACCATCCTAATCCATCCTCTAATAATTTGCATAATCCTAAGCAAGCTTAAAACCTTCCTAATCCAACCCAAGTCAAAATTCCTCACCCTCCAACATAAATGACCCTCAAATATCTCTTACACTCTCCTTCAATGCTCGTACAAAGAACTTATGAAGGGTCTTTATGAAGATATTATCCCTTGAGCCTCCTTTGTTGACTCATCCTTGCCCTTTCCTCCACCCTCTCACCTTGTGACATGTGTCACTCCTTGATTGGATATAAAGAAGCACAATCCATGTGCTCTCCTCTCATTCAATCTGAGTTCTCCATAAGCTTTTTCCTTTCCTTCCATATTAGCCCTCCATCCCTCAAGCCTCTTGCCTATAAATTGGATCCTTTCCCTTTGCAAAAACAACAAAATCTAGAAAGGAAAGACATAATTCCATTTTGAGAAGCCATTTTTACATCAAATCCATTCACCAAAATCTATCAAAAATCTTCCATTGAAGCTCATTTGAGCATTTGAGCATACATACATAATCAAGCCATCTTAGCTATTAGACACACCTCTACATGAAGTGATCATCTTCATTGAGAGAGCCTATCTATGACTCATATTCTCATTTGAGGACTTCACTTTGTTTCTCATGAAGTTATGTTAAATTAGTATGCAAATTCTTTTGATTGTTTTAATTTAGTATTTCTAACATACTAAAGTAGCATATACATTTTGGCACACCCGATGGGACCCCTATGGGTCATCTTCATTAGCTTTTTTAGTCAAGTTTTGAAAGTCATTTTCTAATTTTGGCTAATTTTGCTTGTTTTTGTGATTGGTAGGATTGTATAAATTGGTTTTGGAGGTCCAAATGAGTATGAAGAAGACAAAGGAACTCATAGTCTATCTCATAGTGTTTGCATATTTTTTAAGCTTATAGGTGGACAGAGCACTTGGAATTCTTCTTCCTCTTCTTGTCTATATTCTTCTTCAATTCTTTCTACTTCTTCTTCTTCTTCTTGAGGGATTTTGGCCTTTTTTTTTTTAAGGAAGAAAAATCATACACACTTTTTTTTAAGTGCTTAAAATAAACCCCCAAATCATACTTAAATCTATTATAAACTAAAAATTTGCAAAAAAAAAAATCTTTTAACAAGTGAAACTAAACCAATCCAATCATTTGCATCTTTGCAACATCAAAGTTTTAGATGCATTCATGCAAAGTTAGGAACACTTCATTTTTGGGAATTTAAAAAGAACTTCAAGTTTCCATTTCAAAAGGTTCAAAATCAACACTAAGTGCACACTAAAATTTAAATCAAACTCAAAGCATCAATCAATGATAAAATGAACCTCATTTGCAAATATTTTAAAGTTCTTTTAAAACTCTCATGAAAACTAAGAGTCATAAATGGTTGCCAAAATTGTCTTAAAAACTTTGTTATTTGTTCCAAACAAATGTCTTGTTACAAAATCTTGAATGTTTCCTAAGTTTTTCATGCATCAAAACAATCTAGGAATATCATTTTTTTTAGGCTTAAAACATGCAAACTACAACACAAAATCTTGAATGAAAACCAAAGTCCAAAGAGTCATTTTCACTTTTGAGTCCAAAACAATCTTGAATGATCTAAGGTTAAAACAAAGCACTTCAAAGTTCTTAAAACAATACACAAAATCTCAATCTTGAATGCTCAAAGGAAAAAATTTGAATGTTTAATCACTTGTCTTTAAATGCATGTTGCTAAAATCACTCTTGAGTGCCATGGATTAAAATCAAGTTTTTTATTTTATTTTAATGAATGCATGATTAAAACAAAAAATCCAATCTTGAATGCCACAGATCAATAATCATCTTTTGGGGCATAAAAAGAATCCACATTTTAGAAACTTTCTAAGTTATAAAAACAAATAAAGACACTTTGAGTGAATTTGTTGTTGGACTCATCCTCTTTAATCACCCATCATTCTAACCATTGGTTGCAATATCAATGTCATATATGGGGATGGGTCTACCTAAGAAGGTGTTAAGTGCTCCACAAAAATCAAATTCCACTTACTTGAGTTTTTATTAGTTTTTCTAAGATAAAATTTTTTTTGAATGCACATTAGTCTCGCTAACACTTCATTCGGGCACAAAAATTGAACAAATCTTGACGTGGAGGGCCTCTGGGCACACACTTGAAATTGAACTTTACACACATCTTTTTTTTGGGCTTAAAACAAACTCACACTCAATATTGAATACCTTAAAAAAAATTAATCAATACTTGGCGTGGAGGGCCTCCAGGTGCACAAATTTACTTTTTGTTGACCCTAAATCTTCTTGGTGTATTCATTCTTTGATCACTTCTCTTTTGTTGGCACATTTCAAATTGAAATTGAACCTTTGCATCTTAAATCACGTGTGTTTTCAAAAGGTCTAGATTGAAAAACTTAAAGCGTCAGTTGGAAAAGAACTCTTTCTTTTAGCCCAAGATCATCCAAGGCTTCTCTCCCCTTGTCATCTTTCGAGGCCATCTTGGGTGCATAAGGTTAGGATCCAAAATCTTGTCTTAGCTTTTAGGAGGCCTACTTGGGGATTTCATCACCCCTTGGGATGACCTCAACTCCAACATTCTAGCAGAGTATAAAGATCGGGAGGTGAATCCAAAGACACCTCTCTTGGGATCAAAATTCTATCACTTGGGCTAAGCCTCAAGGAACTTTATACCCTTGAGAAGTGAAAGAGGAGAAGTGGGTTACTGCTCCTCTCAGTTATGTGACATTATTTTGATTTCATCTATAGATTTGGGCCTCACGTACCTGAGTATATTGAGGAATCCCTAGCTAAACCAACTGTTAGCATTGTAGACAACCATCTAGGATGTTAATGTGTTTGAAGTGATTGATCGAAACATTTGTAGAACATACACTCTCCACAGCGCAGTTACTGTCTTCTAAGAATCAAAACTTCTATCAAGTTGTTCCTATCTATTGCTTGATCTTTTACTTGTTGAATGAATGTTTTCCAAACTCGGTCAATTCTAGCTTAGGGAACACTTAGTATAGTCACTGCTTGTTTCAGAAGTTGAACAAAGTTGAAGCAAAACAACCATGATCTCTCAAAGACAAACAAATTCAAGAATTCATGTCAGAACAACCCAAACCCAAATAGAAGTTTCACAAAGCCAAAATCAAGCCATCTCAGGTATACCAAGAAATTTCAGCCAAGAGAAAGGAAGTAACACCAAGCCCTTGAATTATCAAACTCCACAAAGCAGAAGACAAAGCTGCCGACGAAGACCTTCAAGATGCTTGGTTAGATTGCACTATCAAATTTAGCAAACATCTAGGAGTTAACCCTACTTATGACTTACCAACTAGGCATGATTTCTATGATTAGACCCCCTTGTTTCTCCACATCTTCTTGCATAAACTTCATGTTAGAGTCATCTTTGTAGGAAATCCAACCATTCTAGGTTATCCCTTTAATAATTTTAGCTCATCCATCTCATCTAGTTCTTTTCCTTAGAACCAAACCGTCTAGCCAACAATCAAAAATTTCACATCCAAGCCTTCAAAATTGTTGTCACATTGTCAGAACTTGCTTTTCCTATCATCTTGCAAATCCACTAGTCTCACAAAGGTTATCCCTCTGACAGAGATTTGTCTAGGGTAATCTAGCCTTGTCACTTGTCACCCTCATCACCTTGAGCTAAAGGTTGGGATCCACAAGTGGTCAATCTTGTGTTTTTCCTAAGGGATCATCAATATATCCTTAACTTGACACAATCACCACCAAGATTAGACATAGGAAAGCAGACCTTTCGTGCTTTGGCAACATATCTTTGAAGTTAGAATCCCCAACCCAATATTCCTTAGGTTTTTCATATAGCTTTGCCTCAGCCTAGGAAATCAATTGCATAGAAAAGCCTCCTCCCTTTTGTATCCATCAACATTGTTGTACCTCATCCCTAGTAACATTTTCATGCCACCCGTCACTCACTTAGCCAAGAAGAAGAAGGAAACAATGGAGCCCTATCGTTTGGATCAAACAACATCGCTCCCCTTGAGCACTCAACCATCCTTCAGCCCAGAGAATGCTATACCATCACCTACTAACATTGAATCTTTCATGAACCAACCAAGAAATGCAGTATTGGTGAATGCCATTATAGACAAGAACAAAGAAACAATCATGGTAAACTTTCAAAGGGACAATGTAGGAGCCTTCAATTTTGGAAGACCTCCTCCCTTATTAGATCCTTCTCACCCTCTATTTGGGTAGCTACCACCACCCATAGGATCTTATGATCCAAATCATCCTTTGCATATAGCAAAAGAAGAGTGTCAACCCACCTCATATGATCCAACAGACCCAAACATACCAGCCTCCACTCAAGTTGAAATCTCCATTTCGCAAGCCAATCTAGATACCACCACTCCACCATTGGTCCATACCACTCCATATCAAACCCCCTTTGCCCAAAACACCTCATCATTCACTCCCTTCACTATTGCTGCTGCTGCTCTCCAACCCAACCTTCCAAATCCACCCATCTCCCAAATCAGTGCTAGCATCTTTGGCCAACCTCAGCAATATACAACTGGGATGCCACCCATGGGGTTAAGTAATCAACCTTTCATCACCCCCAGCTTGTTTACCTCAGCTCAGAGCACAATTCCATCATTTCCACTAGGTCCTTGGAGCTTAGTGCCATCAACCACAAATCCACAAGCTACTGCCCTCACTCCATAAGGCTATCAAACCCCACAAGCTACTACCAATGTTCTGCCAAGCTCTCAAGTGACCCAAGCTCCTACCACCACTCTACCAAGCTTTCAAATCTAGCCACCAAGCTATCAAACCCCATCAGTTCCATTTCCAAGCTTTCAATTCCCACCACCTCCACCACCAACTAATCCATTACCTCCTATTACTAACTATTTTTCTATGCCACTTCTAGGAGGAAATCCACTACCACCAACCACCAATTACTTGGCCTCTTTTTCCATGTAGATACCTTCCCAAATGGGGGCACAACTCACATATATTGGTCAAACTCCTCAAATCCAAAGTCAAGTTCCACAAGCTCCCCGATCCTTTCCCCAAGCTTTACAACCTTCTTATACCTTACCTCCACAAAGCAATCCATTTATCCCATAGCCAGCTTATGTTCCTCAATCCCAACCTCAAATCCAATATCAACAACAAGCCTCACAACACATGCAACAATATGTGCTACCTCCACCTCAAATACTCATCATCCACCATTCAGTTGCCCAAGCCATGTACAATCCCTACCAGCTCATACCTCAAAGCCATCCATATTCAATTGCACCATTCATCGCATATCTCCCCCAAAGTGCTCCTATAGTGGAGGCACCATAGCCATCACCTATTAATTTAGAATGGGAATCCATGAAGACAGCTTTGAAGAACATCTTAGAGGGAAATGACCCAGAAACCTTCAAGTTTGAGAATGTGTGTCCTTACCCATTTGACAGAGCCATTACCATGACACTATTTCCCTAACACTTTGAGATACCCAAGTTTGACAAATTTAGAGGAAAAGGAGACCCTGCCACACATATCAAAGAATTTTACCTGCACTACCAAGAAGTGGCATACAGTGGTGTCTTCCTTTTGAGCCTCTTCCCCAAAATTTTGGCCAGACCAGCTCTTCAATGGTTTTATAGAATCCCATATGGCACAATCAAAGACTTTGCTGAATTGTCTGAGGCATTTGTAGCCCAATATGCCCATCTTGTTGAGATAGAATTATCAGTGGTTTTTTTTGTACATACCAAGCAAAAAGGTGGAGAAAGTCTTGGTGAATATCTGCAAAGATGGCAAACCCTTACTACCCACATATCTTGCACCCTATCAGAGTGCCATTTGGTGAAAATGTTTATTGATAATGCCCATCCCAGCTTAGCTCACCACATGACCATGAACTATTTGCAGACCTACAAAGATATCAAAGAAAAAGGAATGATCCTTGAGAAAGGACTCATTAAAGATGGTGTGGTCAAGATTTACAAGGAAGCCAACCAAAATCAAACACATTCAAATGACAAGTCTAGGTATTGGAACAAAAACAAGCACATTGCAACAGATGGGGTCACTAACACTAGACATGTGAGTATTGTTGGTCCTTCCCAAAATCAGTCCAACCTACCTTATCAACCAAAAAATCAACAAGCTATCAACAACCAATAGCAGAATCAGCAAAGCTTTCAAAGCCACAATCCAAAGCCCAACTTTCAAGGGTTTAACAATCAAGCTAATGCCATCAATATAGCTATAGGACCAAAGCCCAAGTTCCAACCTGCACCTCAAAACTATACACCCCTTGGTGAGCCATTGGATGTCATTTTTGAGAAATTATTCAATGAAAACCTCATCAAATTTCCTCCTACCCAGCAAATCGACCTAGGCCAATCCAAATTTGCATGGTATGAGACAATGAGTATTGCAAGTTTCATAGGGTAAAAGGGCACACCACCCTCAGATGCATGAAGCTGAAAGATTATGTGCAGGACCTCATTGATCAGAAAGAAATCACAATTGGAGCACAAACCTCTCCCAATGCAGGCTTGCAAATCTATCAAAATGCTTTTCCTCCTCACAAAAACCAAAATCCTAGAGAAGCACCCATCCAAACCAACAACAACAACACCAAAAACTGCCAGCCAAACCAACAACATAGGAAGAACAATGACCACACTTCATCTTACATAGACTATGGTAGTCTCATAGGTTGTATACTGAGAAAGAGCCTTCTGTCAATGTTATCAATATCAAAAGCCCAAACAATGAGTGTGCAGTCACCACTTGAAGAGCACGATTGAACATTACAGCCCCATCAGTCCCATTAGCACTATCAACCCCAGCAATATCATCAGCTCCATCAAAAAGCTAGTATAATATCTTGGAACACCTTGGGAACATGCCAGCCCAAATCTCCATTTTAGACCTTCTCCACACTAGTCCTGTGTACAAAGACATCCTTGATAGTGCTCTCATAGAATCTTGTGTCCCTTCAGATATCAACGCTACTAATTTTCATAATCTCATTGGACACCTATCCTCCTCATGTGTCCTATCATTCAAACCCATCGACATACCCATGGTCGAGCCAGATCACACCCTTCCACTCTGCATAGTCATTATGGTAGCTAATTTTTCCATAAAAAGAGTAATGATAGATAATAGATTAGCCTTGAATATTTTCTCCCTAAAATTTATAAAACAAGGTGGGTATACTGAGGTAGATATCATCAGTGAGGTTATCACCATCAAAGCTTATGACAACTTGGAAAGAACTACATAAGGAACTATTTTGCTACCAATCAAGGTTGGGCCAGTCATCCAAGAAACACTCTGCCATGTTATTGATCTAAACCTAACATTTAACATCCTCCTCGGTCACCCATGGATTCATGCTATGAAATCCGTTCCATCTACTTACCATTAGTGCATCAAATTTCTGCATCAGGGCACTGAGGTAACCATCCATGCTAATCCAAAACCCTTTGCTAAATGCAATGTGGTTGAAGCTTCATATGCAAACCATTACCCTGGAATTGATATCAGCATAGCCATTGCCAGCTCATCCCACACTTGTAATGACCTAGAAACCATTCTCGCCTCTACCCTATCTACCGTTAAGATCAATAACAAAGGTTGTGGAGAGTATAGTCTGTCAGATGCATTTGCTATCGGGGCACTCCCACTTGATCCACATGCCCATGGATGACTAACATATAAAAAAGCTAAGGAGATTCCACCTCCTCGATACAAACAACACAAAGCTAAGGTGATTCCACCTCCTCGATACAAATAGTTTGGCCCAACAACCTTTGTATCCTCGAAAATCCCTCTTCATGAGGAGCTCACTCCAAATATCAAAAATTGGTTACATAAGGATGCACCTCTAAGAAATCAAGCACACCTTGCTCACTTCAGCCAAAAGTATCTCCAAGAACATAAGCTCATCATTGACAAATGGAACTATCAAGGTGGTGGTCTAGGACCAGAAGAAAGAGGCATGTAGTGCCCCATTGACACACACAAGTGGGAAATGAAGTCAAGTCTTGGCTTTGGCATATCCACAACAAGGGGCACTAATGAGAATGGTCACGCTTTTTCAAATATCCACCATGACCTTGTTGAAATCAAAGAAATTCTTGAGGAAGTTGAAAAGAGAGCCTATGATGATATCCTAGACCAAATCTTCTTGGGAGACTCTATTCTTCAAGAACTATCCATCCATTTCATTGACCTACCACTTGCCCATCCACAACTCATAGGTTGGGACCAACCAAGTGTCATACACATTGATGAGTTCACATCAGAAGAAGTGCTTCTAAGATTCATGGGAGCTGAAACTCCTCACAAGAAAACAAAGCCAGATTCTACCTATATCTATAAGCTAGATCCCAAGGGGTATTTTGGAGAAAATCCCCAACCTAGTTCTGATACACCCAAAATTGGAACTAAGGTGAATTCAAGACTAGCTAAGGCAGCGAAGGGAGCCCCTCAACAAGAAAATCTAGAGTCACAAGCAGAACATGAGGATTTAGCATTGCCTCCTCAAGATAATCAACCAGACTTGTCTTCTATTCTAATTGAAGATACTAGAGAAGTCAACATTGGTTCTTTAGAGATCCCTAGACTTGTTCACATTGCTGCATCCTTATCGCAAGACCAAGATGACCTCCTCTTTAAGGTCTTAAGAGAGAAAATTGGCCAATTTGCATGGTCATATCAAGACATGCTAGGACTTGATCCAAAGCTTGTAGTTCATCATCTTGCAGTCGATCCAAAGATCAGGCCTGTCAAACAAAAGCTTAGAAAAATGCACCCCAAGGTGGCATTACTAATCAAAGATGAATTAGAAAGAATGTTAGCTGCTAAGGTTAGTCGACCTATTGACTACTCAGAGTGGATCTCCAACATGGTCCCCATCACTAAGCCTTTTGGTGACATCATAGTTTGCACTAATTTCAGAGATCTTAACAAAGCTTGTCCAAAAGATGATTTTCCCTTACCCAACATAGATATAATTGTAGACCTTACAACTGGACATGAAATTCTATCCCTCATGGACGGATTTTCTAGGTATAATCAAATCAAGATTGCAGAAGAGGATCAACATAAGACAACATTCATTACCCCTTGGGGAACCTTTTGCTATAACATGATGACTTTTGGCCTAAAGAATGCTAGGGCTACCTATCAAAGAGCTATGACAACCATTTTCCATGATCTTATCCATAGCATTTTGGAGCATTATGTGGATGATATCTTGGTTAAATCTCACACCTTCATGGATCATCTTTCTGACCTAGAGAAAGTCTTTGATAGGTTAGCCAAATATCATCTCATGTTGAATCCCAAGAAATGTGTCTTTGGGGTCACATCTGGCAAGCTTCTAGGGTTTATAGTTTCTAAATGAGGTATAGAGATTGACTCCTAGAAGGTCAAGGCTATCTTAGACATGCCTCCTCCCCAGACACTATGACAACTTTGTACTCTTTAGGGAAAGCTTCAATCCATCTGGCACTTCATCTCCCAACTTGTAGATAAGTGTACACCATTTGCACATCTACTAAAGAAAGATGAGAACTTCAAGTGGGATTCTTTATGTCAATGTAGCTTCAATCAGCTCAAGCAGTATCTCACCAATCCCCTTATCTTGGTTCCACCAGTTCCTGGTCGTTCCTTCATCTTGTACATATTAGCAATGCCTACTACTCTAGGGGTACTTCTAGCATAGCACGATGACTACAGTAGAGAACGAGCCATCTACTATATCAATAGAACCCTAGTCGGTTATGAACTCAATTACACTCCCATGGAAAAAGCTTGTCTAGTAGTTGTCTTCTCAACTCAAAAGCTTCACCACTACATGCTAAGTCATACCATCCAACTAGTCTCCAAGATAGACCCTCTCAAGTATATGCTCTCTAGAACAGCACTTGCAAGCCGTTTGGCCAAATGGGTTATGCTCCTTAGCGAATTTGACATCTAGTATGTGGATAGAAAGGCAAGCAAAGGGCAAGCTATAGCAGATCACCTGGCTGATGCACCTCTAGTAGATACATATCCTTTGATCATAGAATTTCCAGATGAGCATATCTATCTAATTGAAGAACAACCCCCACAGAAACTTTATTTTGATGGCTCATACACATCTCATGGATCAGGGGTAGGAATATTGTTGGTCACACCTCAAGGAGATTACATTCCAAAATCTTTTAAGCTACAATTCCCTAGCAGCAACAATATAGTTGAATATGAGGCTCTCATAGCAGGATTAAAGATTGCCACAAAATGGAACATTACTAAGTTACAAATCTTTGGCAATTCTCAGCTCATCATCAAGAAAGTCCTAAATGAATATCAAACCAAAGATGAAAAGCTATTACCCTACAAAGAGCTAGTTGATTAGCTAACCCAGCATTTTACAAAGCTTTAGTTTACACAAGTGCCTTGAATGTAGAACAAAGCAGTGAACACTATGGCTACTATCGACTCACTCTTGGAAATTCCCCAAGTGACTACACAGTATGAGTTTTTAGTCAAGTAGCTCCTCACACCCGCCTATGCGAATGAGGATTCAAATCATGTTTGCATCTTGGTTGGTCCCCAATCCCCTTGGTACCATGAAATCCATGCTTACCTTAAAGATGGTATCATATCCCCTCACCTCACATGAACCCAATGCCAAAACCTCATCCAAAAATCATCCTACTATGTCATCATAGACAATACCCTATATCGTTAGGGTTATCACGATACTCTCTCTAGGTGTTTAGACCAGAACAAGTCCATGATGGCATTAAAAGAAGTACACTCTAGACTTTGTGGTGCCCACATGAGTGGTATTGTCCTAGTGCAAAAAATCATTAGAGTAGGCTACTATTGGCCTACCATCAAAGAAGACTCCTGTGACTTTGTCAGAAAATGTCTCCCATGTCAGCAGTATGCCAATCTTGTGCATGCTCTAGCACAAGATCTACAACCTATTGCACCACCTTGGCCCTTTGCATGTTGAAGTCTTGATCTAGTTGGAACTATCACACCTCTCTCATCTGACGGACATAAATGGATTATAACAGCTATAGACTATTTCACCAAATGGGTGGAAGCAGTCCCTTTAGTCTCAACTATAGGAGTTCAGGTCTCCAAGTTCATCTTGTACCACATTGTTTGCTACTTCGGCATCCCATCCACCATCTTTACCAACCACAAAGGTAACTTTGAAAATCTCAACATGGAAGAACTATGCTCTTCCCTCCACATCCATCACCTCTTTTTTAGCCCATATTCCCCACAAGGTAATGGCCAGGCAGAGGCAACTAACAAAACCCTCCTCAAAATCCTAAGGAAAGTTGTCAATAATTTCGGCCACGATTGGAACCTACAAATAAATCCAACCCTATGGGCCTATCAAACCTCATTTTGTACATCCACAGGCACAACTCCATACTCCTTGTTTATGGTTCCAAAGTGGTACTACCTATAGAGGTTGAACTTCCCTCCTTGCGCATATCTTTGGAAGGGCAAATATCAAATCAAGAATACAGAGTAGCTTGGCTCACCCAGCTAGATCTCCTAGATGAGAAGCGACAACATGCCTATGATCACCTCACAGTCTATCAAACTTGTCTCAAAAGGAAATTCAATAAGAAGTTTCTTCCATGGCACTTTCAACCAGGCAACATAGTCCTCAAAGAAAACATGAAAGTTCAAGCAAATTGAGAAAAGAAAGGTAAGTTTGAACCTACATGGCTTGGCCCTTATCTCGTCATTGCTTCCTTTGGCTTCAGAGCCTATCAGCTATCTACACCAGAAGGAGAACTCTTGAATGATCCTACTAACATCATTCATCTCAAGAAGTTCTATGCTTGAAGATCCTTGGGATACCCAGCTTTTGAAAAATATAAAAATAGTAAAAAGAAATAAATGACCAATGGTGAAAACTTGGCAATTCAAGTGCCTTGGATAGGTACCTTGGTGAAAACCTGGTAATTCAGGTACTTTGTGTACTAAGACCGATCCATTATCTATCACTACCCTACCTCTCATCCATCCACTCACAATCCAATAAAACACCTACTTGTTCCCTTGGTGTTCCAACCAAATATCCAACATCTAATGAAGCTTGTAAATACCTCTTCTACAACTTGTAAATCTTGTACCTCAGCTTGTAAATCTTGTACCAAAGCTTGTATCATACCTTGTGAATATTGTATCATCCCTTGTATCATAGCTTGTATTTCCAAATCTTGTCCAAAAAATGTACCATATTCTAGCTTGTAAATAATCTTGTATCCTAGTTTGTACCCTATCATGTGCACACACAAATCCTACTTCACTTAAGCTTTTCACAAAACCCTCAAATTACCCAACTATCCATCTATCACACATTGCAAACATCTAACACACTCTAAAACATTTCCATCTCACCAACCCAAAACATGAACAACCTTGTACATTTGTACCATATCTTGGTCCATCAACTTGTACATCCTCTTTAGCTTAGTACCATTGTATCTTTCCACCTTTCATGTCAGTTAATCTTTGATCAACATCTTGCACACATTGCACAACCCTTGGTTAGCTATTCCAAATGCATCCTTTAGCTAGATCTCCTATCAGCAAAGTGTTATCCTTCTTAGTTCAGCTTGCTAAGTGCATCACTTATCCAAATTCACCAACTTAGGTGCTCTCTAATAGATCCTTGCAGGATATAACTTTTATCATGTTTGATCTTGATCTATTAGTACCTTGTCCTACCCATATCATTGGCAAATGGTTCTCTTTTGGATTTTTTCTTTCTTTTGATTTGGAATCTTTCCTTTTGAGTCTTGAAGTATCTTTTCCAAGCAATCTTTTGTTCCCTCCTCAAGGTTGTCATGATCTTCCATATCATGGTATGTTACGAATGGGGCACTTTGAGCGTACGGTTTTGATCAAGTCTTTCATTTGTTTCTTTTTTTCTTGTGGGTTACCCTAGTGTCGGTTCCACGGTGTTTCCTTTGGGTTTTATGTGTGATGTTGGGGCAATCCTTGTGTGTTTTTTTTGAGTCAATTTGTTAGTCCTCTAGATGGTTGGTGACATGGCCTTGATGTTCTCTATAACCTTGGAAATTAACCAATAGTCCTATAGAAAATCTAGTGCTCAACTACATGGTGGTACTTCTCTTTGAAGTATCCCCTTGCTCAAAAAGCTTCAATGGATTCCCTTCATCTCCATTATCCTCCATCCATATCCAGCATCTGTCTCTCCTACCCTAGCTTATGCATTAGTATCTCTTTGAATCAATATTCACTTTTAGCTTTAGGGATCCACAATCCTAGTCTTAGGGATCCACCAATCCAATCCATCCACCAAGCCTCATCTTTCAAGATCCACAATCCTAGTCATAGGGATCTCCAAAACCCATCTTTCACCAATTTGACTCTTTGAAATCCTGTTGCATCAGCTTTATAATCCCCTCATCCTTCTCCCTATCCTGGATTCTTTTTTATAGTGCTCCGCTCCTTCATCCTCCACCTTCCCTAAAGTCTTAAGCTTGCTTCCTCTTGTGCCTCTGATTCTCCCTTTATCATTCTCTCGTAGTGAGAGTTTGAGCTAATTCAACCCCTTCTCTTTGCCAATTTGAGTCTCCTTGCTCATCTCGAATTCTTGTATTTTCAAGAAATTGTCGAGCCTCATTTTCTCTCCCTGTCGCCTTCTTGAGGGGGCATGGTGCACTCCATTCTCTCTCTTCTACCCGAGACTAGGGCAACTGTGTTACTCCATTAAGTCATCTCCATGTCATTTATATCTGAACTTCTTTGAAATAGTGTTGTTTCAACACTATGTCAAAGAGGGGCAAAATGTAGACACCTAAAATCCTTTAGAAAATAAAGTATTTTTATGTTTTGAAAAAATCTCTGATGACATCATCATTTATTAATCAATTAATTATTTAATTAATTTATTTATTTTTGTGCCATTAAATCCCTTTATCTTAATTAAAAATATTTAATTAAGGAATCCCTCCCAAAATTTTTTAAATCTTATTTAAACATTATTTCCTTATTTATTAATTATTTAATTAATAAATTGACCAAAAATCCCTAAATAAATTATTTATTTATTTTTTGCCCAAAACTTGGCCAATTTCCTTAAGACCACTAACATCTTCCAAAATCTTCTAATCCTTCTTTAATTTCGATTAAAGGCTAATCCCATCATTTTCTACCCCTAATCCCAAATCAAAATATTTAATTAAGATTAAATATTAATCGTCATGTTTATTAAAAATGTTTTAATAAATATCTCCTCAACCAAAACCCTTGAAATAAATAAAAGTTTATTTATTTTCTAAAAAACCTTTTTTAATCCTCATCATAGGAAGTTCTAGACTCTTCTAGAAATTCTTCATCCTCATCCAAAGCCTAGACTCTTCTAGAAGATGCCAATCCTTATCTTTAATCCTAATCCTAATCCCCTCCTAACCTTGTCATATTCCCTAAACATAGGTTAAGACTTGCTAACCCAAGCCAAAGTTAACAAATATCTCCTCCTTCACCCACCCTCATTTATTGCCATCTACTTGCCTATCCCTAAGCTAATCCTAAACCATCCTAATCCATCCTCTAATCATTTGCACAATCCTAAGCAAGCTTAAAACCTTCCTAATCCAACCCAATTCAAAATTCTTCACCCTTCAACATAAATGACCCTCAAATATCTCTTACACTCTCCTTCAATGCTCGTACAAAGAACTTATGAAGGGTCTTTATGAAGATATTATCCCTTGAGCCTCCTTTGTTGACTCATCCTTGCCCTTTCCTCCACCATCTCACCTTGTGACATGTGTCACTCCTTGATTGGCTATAAAGAAGCACAATCCATGTGCTCTCCTCTCATTCAATCTGAGTTCTCCATAAGCTTTTTCCTTTCCTTCCATCTTAGCCCTCCATCCCTCAAGCCTCTTGCCTATAAATTGGATCCTTCCCCTTTGTAAAAACAACACAATCTAGAAAGTAAAGCCATAATGCCATTTTGAGAAGCCATTTTTACATCAAATCAATTCACCAAAATCTATCAAAAATCCTCCGTTGAAGCTCATTTGAGCATTTGAGCATATATACATAATCAAGCCATCTTAGCTATTAGACACACCTCTACATCAAGTGATCATCCTCATTGAGAGAGCCTATCCATGGCTCATATTCTCATTTGAAGACTTCACTTTGTCTCTTATGAAGTTATGTTAAATTAGTATGCGAATGCTTTTGATTGTTTTAATTTAGTGTTTCTAACATTCTAAAGTAGCATATACATGGTATAATGTCTCCTTAGTTATGGGATACTTTCAAACTAGATTAGTTATCCATGGGTCTAATAAAATTTACCGGTGCCTTACAAACTCTAGGATTGTCACTTAATAAAAGGCACATCAACTTTGAGGCAAAATACCTATCAAACTTGACAAAACTATCATTTTTTGCATCCCAAGTCATGTCTGCACTCCACAACTGAACTAGTAGGGCATCTCCCTCATTTTCTCTATTCAACTCCATTTCTTTACCAAAATATGTTGGTCCTTTGAACAAAGACATGTACATCAACAAAGAATAATGACCAAAAGTTTTTTCAATCTTTCCTTTGGCATTCCAACTAGGCCTATATGGATTTCTTTTGCTAAGTAGGAGGAAAAATCAAAAATAACATCAACACCAAAAGAAGAAATATAAGCTATTGTATACATGAAAATTATAGTCATAAAATTTTGTTCATCTTCACCAAAAACCCTACATAGAGTCATGTATATTTCTATAATTTGAGACATGAAGTATTCCTTTTTAAAAGGTTCCCTAGAGGAGGCTATAATCATTGGAAAGTTCCCAATTGAGCCTATATCTGCCCTCAGTGCACCCTGCTTGATCATATCCCTTTTAGACAAATATTCCTTTTCTAAACCTTGTAGGTCAATAGGTGTATGATAATTTGATAGTGGCTCTAGGCCAAACACTTCCCTAATTTCCTCAGGGCTTACTATGATTAGACATTCACCATCTATTCTTCTTACTACCCTAATTGCTGGGTCATAGCTTTTGACAATAGTCATTAATAAATCAACATCTATGAAGACACTAGGGACCACTAGCTTTCCCAAGTCAAAATTCTTGATGTTTACATGAGGGGAAAATAATTTCCTTTCTAAGAACCATTTTCTAAAAAGGGAAAGCCCTATTTGATCAATTTTAGCATCCCTAACCCAATTTCCCTTATCAAACAATTTGTCAATAATATTGAGTCTAAGGTTTAGGGAAATTAACTTTTTCACCTTGATAGTCTCATTTGTGGATTCGGGTAATAGTTTGAGAAGGTTATCATGAACATTTATTTCCAAATAATCCTCTTGAATTGAAAAAAATTTCTTTGGAGACATGGTGAATTATTTTTTGCAAAAAACTAGAGCAATTTGATATATATATATATAGTGAGAATAAGGACTTACTTCAAATTTTTCTACCCTTTTCTACAATTTTGTAATACTTTTTTTTCATGTCCTAATCACCCCAAGTACAAGTTTTTAATAGCTTTGAGTTCTTTTGGAAGCCTAAAAATTTGTTCACATATGAAAACATAGCAAGATTTCTGCAATATATTTTGTTACTAGTTCGCACAAGGAGCCTTCATTATTCATAAATAACCTATAAGGAAAATAGGGTGGCACCACATTTGGATTTTAAAAATACATTGTTGATCTCAAAAAAAATTTCAACGATCCAAGAATAAAACCAAGGATGACTCATTTTCCACTTGCCAAGTTGGAAGTCAATCTAGTAATTTTTCTCCACATAAGCTTTTCTTTTACTACTCGAGGCTTAGATTTGACCCACTAGAACTTGTAGACACATGTTGCCAAGGCACTACATTGCCATGCATAAAAATTGAGTAGTTTGTCTATTCAACATAATGATAGTCATCATTTCCACTTCAATTTGATGATATGTATTTGATCATCATTTTACTATGGTTGGGGTGGGTCCCTCCTTTTCTTCCTTTGGTCACTATGTCGCTGTTGATAAAATAAGTAAGATTGACAAAATGAGTGTCAACACACTTAATCATCTTCATTATACATGCCAAGCATACAATAGAAGCTGAGCCAAAACTCTAACACATGTTGAGTTATAGATAGTGCCAAGTAGATCAGAAGATAGTATGTGTTGAGCAAAGTAGAAGTCCAATGTGTGTTGAGAAAAGAAGAAGTTAATAGGTGCCGAGTAACACAAGAATTCTATAGGAGCCGAGTAACTAGGAAACACAGTGGATGTCGAGCAATCCAGAATAGATGGTGTCGAGCATCAGTATTACTTAACGTACTAAGCAATGCAGGATTAGCATGAAATTTTGTGCAATCACAAACCAAGATAGAAAATAGTTATGCATGACTCATGATAGGATAAAAGGATAAGATCAAATCCTCACAACCACCTATGTAATCCTCATGCAACCAATCAAAAAATTAGAGATTGCATGTAGCCAATAGGTGAATTTCAAGGGTTTGAGTGGGAATATTTGAATCAAAGATGCATAATTAACCACTAATCTTTATAAGGGAGTCTTGATGCCATTGAAAGAGAGAGAGAGAGAGGAGTTGTGAGAAGAAGGAAAAGCAGAGCCTATTATTAAGGTTGTTGCAAAACATTGGTGTCAAAGATTTAGTGGAAAGGATGAAATTTACACATCTAGTTGATTAGAACAAAACAAGGAACACAATAAGTAGATTAGATCTAGTAGAGATCAATGATAGAAGAGCAGATCAAGTACCTGAGATCAGCATCAGAGATTGCATTAGATTAGGTGTATTATTCTAATACTCTCTCACAATTGTATTAGGAATTTCAAAATCAAATTGAGTTAGGTAGGTTTAACAACCTTATGTAAATTCTTTAACAGGTTTGCATTCTAAGTTGAACGTTCTTAAGTCCTCTAACAAGGCACACTCCTAATAGGGTGTAGAAATCCTATAATAGGGTCACATTTAACAGTGTGTTATAGCCTTTAATAGGGAAAACCATCAAAAGTGGTTGAAATCAATTGTTGTAGTAATTTTGTGGGTATCATCCCCAACCTAGTTTTACCTTCTTATTCCTGGAGAGTTCCTAGGTCACCAAAATCTCAAGTGTTATGTAGTGATGCATGTTTGTTTCTCATGATTTTTTAATGTTTATATGCATGCATGTTAATTTCAGTTATATGTTATTAAGGATTTAAAATATGCAAAAAAGGCCAGTACTTCTGATTCACCCTCCCTCTCAAAAGCACTCTTCCCATTAAGACATTCCAACAATTGGTATTAGAGCCAAGTTCTCTCAAGAAGAAGCCTAATAGCTTGGAGAAAAAGATTTGAAGATGGAAGTCTTCAAACTTGGGAAGATCATTAAGAACTAGGTGATAGATGTGCATCTCACTCTACACAAGGTAGAGGAAGCTAGAGTAGAATTAAGAAAGTCCTTAAAAGAAGGAAGGAAATAGCTATAGCCAAAAATGATATTCACTACAAGGAGATTGACACCAAACAAGTATTTGCCAAAGGAGATTCCAAAGAATTTGATGCAGCAATAGTAGAACTGATGGAGAAAAATAGAGTTCAAGTAGAAGATATAAGAACTCTTAAGATGGAGCATGAATCATAGGCCATGATGCTATGTGAAATCACTGAGCAAAAGAAAAGAGCAGTTGCGGATAGAGTCATGCTGGAAGATGACAAAAGAAATCTTGCAAATAGACTTGAAGAAAAATATACTAAACTAACAAGGATCTTAAACATGTAGATGGATACACTTTCCCAACTAATGAAACTTCATCATGAACTCAATATGAAAGATATTGAGATCTCTACTTTAAGGATGTAGAATGAACAACTACAGAATGAATTGAAGAGAGAAAAAGAAACAACAAAGAATCTCAACAAGTTAAGTGAAGCTATCAAGTACTTTGAATAGTTGTTGAAATCCCCAAGATCAGCCCATGATACATCAGGACTTGGATATACCAGCACTGAAGTTGGAGAATCATCAAAGAGTTCTAAGAAAAGAACTGACAAAGGTAAGGATTCTAAACCCACTTGTCATTACTGTAGTAAAAAGGGGCATACTGCTAATGTTTGTAGGAGTAGAATGATCAATAAGCCAAACACACCCAAAAGCAAGGGTTACTATTACAAGTGTAATAAGAAAGGACACATGACACACGACTGCAGTTCTAAAGTCACAAAGACGCAAAGATTTGATGGATACTACCATAATTGCAAGAAGTATGGACATAGAGCCTTTGAATGAAGATCAAAGCCTATGTGGACACCAAATCAACATGTAAGAAGGGACAACTGTGTACACCATTACAATTGGGACTACAATACAAGGAAAAGTTGTTATTATTGTCAAGAGTATGGA
The DNA here is from genome assembly GCA_028749045.1 of Cupressus sempervirens. Taxonomy (NCBI): domain Eukaryota; kingdom Viridiplantae; phylum Streptophyta; class Pinopsida; order Cupressales; family Cupressaceae; genus Cupressus; species Cupressus sempervirens. The sequence continues at coordinate 770,342,281 of CM053790.1, read as the reverse complement.
CATATACCCTAGAACTGCATAAGAACACATTTCAAAGGGAACTATAAAAGATGGTTGAACCAAACTACTTGCTTTAGTTGTTTGAAAACTAGACATGTTAGTAGGAATTGTCCAACAAAGGCCAAGGCATCCAAGACTGAAGTAAATAAGGGCAAAGAAAAGGTTGATGAGAAGGAACACATCATAACAGACATGAAGAAGGCATGGTAAAGAAAAGATGGACCAAGTACATCCAATGGAAGGGTCACTTCACCCAAGAGGTCAAGTGATCATATCTCATCCAACTAATCACAAGTTGAGCCTATGGGGTTGATACATATAAGGAAGTATCATACATCAGCCCTAAACCATGATGAAGCACTACAAAGTAAAAATTTGCATGAGATAAGATGCTAAAACAAAACTTGAATAATGAAGCTGAGATATCTTTGGTTACTGAGAGAAACTACTTTGGATGCCGAGTCAAGAAGTTTAGTGGAAGCCGAGTGAAACTGCAGTGGTTGCCAAGTTATCGACAAAGTCAGAAGATGTCGAGTGAGAATGGCTGCCGAGTGAAATAGAGTGGATGCCAAGTTGAAAAACCTTTGGAAATTGAGTGACAGGTGAAGGTACAAGAATGCATTAAATGCAAGGTTTTTGAGTTTCTTAAAGGTGAAATTTGATTCATTTTGAGCTATTCAAACAAAGAGTGATTACTAGGAGCACGGTTGAGCAATTTTCAAGCATTCAACCAATGATTTGCAATGATCCAGCATCAACCCAAGTGATTTAAGCATTTAACTAGGTATTTTCTTTAGGTGCTAGGTTGTACAATTTATGAAGTTTACTTTAAATGTCAAACCCTAGTTCAATTAAAAATGGCATCTGGTTCAAAGTCAACCCTAAGGAAGGAAAGCCATGAGATGCAACTTGTTAGCAATGAAGTTAAACAACCTAAGTTTAGGCCCATACCAAAGGTAGCATACAAAAATGATCCCGCAAGTGCCCTATCAACCATCCCTGAGAAATTTTTTATGGTTCAGGATGTACATAAGTGTTACAACTATAAAATTGGATCCATAGGAGACTTGGAAATCTACAATGCCTACAAAAAACTTTGCGATGATAGAATATTGAAGGATGAGTTTTCAATTGTAGAGAAGAAGGGTTTAACCAAAGCCCTAGTTTTTCTAATTATATTCAAAAGTGAGTGGATACGCATAGTGCTTAGTAGAATTCATGATGGATCATTTTGGTTAGAGCAAGGTCCAGTTAAAATTACTAAGAAAATGGTTCATAAGGTCATAGGTTTTCCAACCCTAGATCGGCCCAAGACATTGAGAAGTGATAAGAAGGAAACAATAGAGAAGAATATAGGTGCAAAGTGGAATAATAGGGGAATGGCAATTGACACAGTAAAAGACCCCCTATTAGATTTTATTGTGAGGATCATATCACACAAATTTTATCAGTCCAATAGATTAAATAGTGTGCCTTGTATAGCTGTTGATGTTGCATATAAACTGATAAAGAAGGATCATATATATGACCTTGTAGAGCTTATGTTGTAGTAGATTAATGAAAATCTTGGAGCTATTAGAAAATCCAAGGGAGCACAATGTAAATTTGGGTTAGTATTAATTTTTATGTTCTTTTATGTGATGAAGGAATTCCCTTCATTTGGTAGAGTCAACTGGAGTCGAAACAAAATAATTGTTGATCAAATAAATGATTACATTGCACAAATGGGAGATAGCTTTGATGATGAAATGTCTATCTATTTTGATGATTTCAAGAATGCAATGAAGAAAAGAATGAGTATACTAATCTCATTGGTGAATCAACATGTAAATGACATATGCTTTCTTGTTGATATTGACTATACTTATATCCAAGCAGTTCTTCCAAGAGTAAGATGGCTTAGACCATTGGGATATGAGCTTGATGTTGACCAAGCTTCAACAACAATTACAACACTACTTGCAGAGGAAATGGGCAAAACTACCAAGGCATTTGGAACCTATGACACTATTAGATCAAGAGTTGTTATAGAACTCAAAACAGCCACAATAGTGAAAAGGAAGGAGAAGTTGGTCAAGAAGATAAAGAAGAAATTTGGTGTTGAAGAAACAAGTGTAGCAGGAGAAGAAGAAGAAATTAGTGGAGATGAAGAGGAAGGTGATGATGAAAAAGACAAAGATGAGAATGCCAAGGAAGAAGAAGCCAAGGAATCACCCATCAAAGGCAAGGCCATCAAAAGGAAGGCAAAGAAACCTCCTGCTTCTCAGCCTAAACCAAAGAAAGCTTCCATGCCAACACCCAAGAAGCCAACAACCAAAGCTACAACAAGGGCCTCCACACAAAAAGAAAAAGAGGAAGCTACATAGAAGAAGAAGACACGAAGAAGGCACAAGAAAATCCAATAAAAATGAAAATATATGTGTCTCAACTTGATACTGATGAGGAAGATCAATCTGAAAAGGTAATTCATCCTCTTAAGTCTTCAGTTGAGACTTTATGTGAAAAGATTAGGAATGGAGACTTAAGTAACATGGAAAAGGTTGATTTCAATAAGTTCACTAAAGAGGAACAAAATAGGATAGAAGAATCAGTCTATGCAATGATGGAATAGTTCAAGTATAGACCTCTTGAACTAGATGGAAAATTGCCAAAAGAATTGTCTAAAATTGTAGAAGACAGATGCCATTTTTGTACAAAAATGGAGAAGGAGATGAGAGAATCAACCCTAGCAAGCATAGTTCCTAATTTGATAAGGGAATAGATAAATAGAGTAGTCAAAAGGCATAATAAAAGGTTTACACCTAAGTATAGGGCATTTTCCATACTTCAAAACAAAATAGAAGAAGTTGTACAGAGAACCACAAGATCGTGGAAGAATTTATGTAAGAAAATTGAAGATGTCCTTGAAGAGGAATACAAACAAGAAGCTACTACTAAACCAAAAGAGAGAAGAAAGAGGAGAGAAGAGAAGATAGAAGTAGAGAAAAAGGTTGAAGAAGAGGAAAACAAGGAAGAAAAAGAGGAGGAAGGAAAAGATGAAGACAAGGGTACTAATGAGCAGCAAAGTGTGCAAGACACACAACTACCACCTCCTAGTCCTCGTCACTCTACTACCACACCTGTAGAAATCATAAAGATTAAGGATGTTGTTGACACCTCAAGTCAAAACATCAATCCACTAACTACAAAGGATCTCACTAAGATCCTTGACCAAACAACTCTTCAAGCACAATTGTGTACAAGTCCCATATTGGTAAGTGTAGATGAGCTCCAAAATTTAGTAGATAAACTCAAATAAGCCAAGTTGTCACCACAAGAACCACCTCAAATCACTCAAACTACTGGACTTTGATTTCTACCATCTCCATCACCACCAAGGATAGCCATGCAAGCTCAACAGGAGTTGAGTGCAATAGTAGGGGAAGTCATAGGTACACTAGTATAGATAACAAGTAAACCCTCAATAGTAGTGGTACAAGAAGAGGATAAGGAAGAAACACATGATAAGGAGGAGTTTTCAATACAAACTTTGGTTGAATTGCCAAAAATAGGAACTCCTACCAAACCAATTCAAAAGCTGAGTATTGACATGTTGACCATACAAGTCAGTACACCAAGCTTAAGTTCTACTAGGATAGCCAAGACCATTCATTACGGTATTCTTGAGCTTGATGAAGAAATTCAAATACTCTATTATGATTCAAGCACTTTAACTAAGGAAAAGATGAATGAAATAAAAAGTGCATTGGACAAGATAAGGAGGCAAGAGGCATTGAGGAAAGACTTCAAATATAAGCAGGCAATGAATGAGATCAAAGATATATTCATGGATGCCATCAGCCTACAACCTCCAGATGCAAGCAGGCCAATCCTTGAGCAACTATATGATATAGTTGACCAAGTGAATAATGAATACCATGATACAAATGTAAAACTCATGGAATGGTCAAAGAAGAAATTTCTAGGAAAGGTCAAACAAGAGATAGCTAATAACATTATTTTGGGATAGGTTGACCTAGCCAAGAAATTGGATAAGGTAAAGATTGTATTAGGGAACATCTTTTCTCTTTATAGAAAATTGTGTGATTTTTCTAGGATCACACAAGAAATAAATTAGAAAATTTTGATCCTTGAGAGCAAACTTAAGCTCTCCAGTATACAACTACCCTAAAATCTTGTATAGAGTGAAAAGCATTTTTCTCAAATGCTTCACACTCAGAGGGAATTAGCTGCATTATCAGTAGAAGAGGCCACTATTAAAGAAAATCTGATGCAAATTCAAGCCTCAATTACTCCTCATTTGGAAGTCTTACACAAGGAACAAATGTATGCTGAAACAATCCTCAAGAAGGATCCAAATATTTCTACACATGTAGGACTTGTTGATCTAGCAAAAAAGCTTGCAATCCAACACAAGTCATTGGATATTGCATTGAGTAACTGGGATGCAACTCTCAAAATACTCCTTGAGGCAAACAAGACATTTTTGGCCAAGCATGGTATTACTATTTAGAAACCCTTTGACATAAGTGTCAAAAAGGGGGAGATAATGAAGAATATAAAATTCTAAGGGGGAGATATATTAAAGGAGGAGATATCAAGGTCATTAAATAGGATCAAAATGCAAGAATAGGTCAAAAACAGAGGACATCAAGCATAATGGCACAAGACATCAGAATTCATGACATGATCAACTCAGGGGGAGTCATAAGGTATATTTTTGTTCACAATATCTTTTTGAAATTTTGTAAGTGAAGAATGTACACATAAGGATTGGATCATGAATGATCAATTAAGTGTTTTTTACACTCATGTCAAAGGGGGAGATTGTTGATCAAATAAGTAAGATTGACAAAATGAGTATCAATACACTTAATCATCTTAATTATACATGCCAAGCATACAATGGAATCTGAGCCAGAACTCTAACACAAGTTGAGTTATAGATAGTGATGAGTAGATCAAAAGATAGTATGTGTTGAGCAAAGTAGAAGTCCAATGTGTGTTGAGCGAAGTAGAAGTTAATGGATGCTGAGTAACACAAGAATTCAATAGGTTCCAAGTAACATAGGAATTCTATAGGTGTTGAGTAACATAGGAATTCTATAGGTGTCAAGTAACACAAGAATTCTATAGGAGCTGAGTAACCAGGAAACAAAGTGGATGCTGAGAAATCCAGAATAGATGGTGTCGAGCATCAGTATTACTTCATGTACCGAGCAATGCAGGATCAACATGAAAGTTTGTGCAATCAAAAACCAAGATGTAAAATGGTTATGCATGACTCATAATAGGATGAAAGGATAAGATCAAATCCTCACAACCACCTATGCAATCCTCATGTAACCAATTAGAAAATTGGAGATTGCATGTAGCCAATAGGTGAATTTCAAGGGTTTGAGCAAGAACATTTGAATCAAAGATGCATAACAAACCACTAATCTTTATAAGGGAGTCTTGACACCATTGAAAAAGAGAGAGAGAGAGAAAGGAGTCATGAGAAGAAGAAATAGAAGATCCTATTATTAAGGTTGTTGTAGAATATTGGTGTCAAAGATTTAGTGCAAAGGATGGCATTTACACATCTAGTTGATCATAACAGAACAAGGAACACAATCAGTAGATTAGATTCAGTAGAGATCAGTGATAGAAGAGAAGATCAAGTAACTGAGATCAGCATCAGAGATTGCATTAGATCAGGTGTATTATTCTAATACTCTCTCACAATTGTATTAGGAATTTGGAAATCCTATTGAGTTAGGTGGGTTTAATAGCTTTATGTAAATCCTTTAATAGGGTGGCATTCTAAGTTGAATGTTCTTAAGTCCTCTAATAGGGAACACTCCTAACAAGGTGTAGAAATCCTTTAACGGGGTCACATTTAACAGTGTGTTGTAGCCTTTAACAGGGCAAACCATCAGAAGTGGTTGAAATCAATTGCTGCAGTAATTTTGTGGGTATCATCCCCACCCTAGTTTTACCTTCTTATTCCTGGAGGGTTTCTAGGTCACCAAAATCTCAAGTGTTATGTGGTGATGCACCTTTCTTTCTCATGATTGTTTAATGTTTATATACATGCATGTTAATTTTAGTTATATGTTATTAAGGATTTAAAATATGCAAAAAAGGCCAGTACTTCTGATTCACCCCCCCCTCTTAGAAGAACTCTTCCCATTAAGACATTCCAACAATTTCTACCCTTAAAAAATGAGCAACTCCTTATAGTGACACAATGCCCACCATTGATTTAAACTTGATCTGACGATAAGGAATCTAAAGTTATTTTACTTCAATTGCAGTGGGTCCATGTGTCCTTTCCCTTAGTCACCATGTCATGTTAAATAAACATCATGCAACTCCTAATAGCAACTTGGTGACAATCATTGATTTAACTTTAATCCAACGATCATGATTCTTCATTTGCCCTTTGCTTTGAGTGTGGTTCCATGTTATGTGTCACTTGGAAATATTTTGATAGGCTAGAAAATCAATTAATATTTTAATCATTTATGTAACACCATAAAATTGGGCCTAGCCATGTTTCATCTTTTCTAGTAAGGTGCTATGTTGCTACTGGTAGAAAACAAGGACTTTCTAGTTGTGACATAGCAACCTCCTATATTTCTTGCAAAGCCTGGTGCATAAAATACACACATGCTTAAATGATGCCAATGTTTCAAGGTAAATACATGGCTTATTGCGGACGACAAAAATATGTGGGACCCACCTTTTGGAATTGTTATCACATTCCCTTTTTTGTCAAGGTGTTATTTCGCTACTGGTGGGATTCTTTCATTTCCTAATCATGACACAATGACCTCCTTAAAGATTTTGAAATTCTAGGATCGAGAAAATCTCCACATTTCCACCATGATTACTACAATCAATGCTTCTAACAAAAAATTGAAGTCATGCAACCATATTAACAACAAGGAACTTTACAGTGCTCATTCGTTTCATAATCTCCCACCTTTCTTAATTGTTGGCAAGGTGCTATGTCACTACTAGCAGGGCTCTTGTAGTTTTCGGTCATGACATAGTGACTCACTAGAAAATAACAAAACTTGGTGACACAAATTATAACAAACTCCAGCTGGTTGCTTCTCTGGTACTGATGGTTCTGACACCAGTCACATCGCTAAAAAGTTCAGAGAAATTTGTTGCCTGACTTTAAGTCACCCATTTTTTTTTGGCAATATTGGAGTCATTTAGTCCTCAAGTTAGTTTCATGTCTCGGTCTAAGTCCTTCATAGGTAGGCCATCCTTGTTGGGTTTCCCTCTTTCTTGCCTTCTTATTCATAAGCTGGGTGGTTGGTTTAAGTGTCATCATGTTGGGTAGGTGATAGTTCCCGCCTGACAAGGATATCATGTTCTCATTGATTGTCTTCTCAAATAAAGAATGATTGTAAAGCTGTGGTCTCTAAGCATATATGTGGGATCTGATGTGATTGATATAATAGCAAGTATAGCATTTGAGGTTTCAAAATTTCATTCCATGGGGTAGTGGGTGCAATCCAGTTGACAAGATTTCTATAGTTTTAATGTGTACAATGGCTATGAAAATAGAGCTTGCAAGTGGAAATTGTTTGAGTATATTAAAGCTATACAAATTGAGAAGAGTTCAAGATGTGTTTCAAATAATTGCAAAATTGGATATGGTTAAAGAATCATTATGATATCATGTTATCTAAGGCTAATAATGTAAAAGGCCTCTTTTCAAATAATGATTAAATGATGTATGAAAGATTAATCTTTTGAAGAATTTTCACAACACGGCTTTAAAGAATGACACCTTGTGTGGAAATGAAACTAAGCTCATGGTATCATATGGAAATTTGAACATCATGATCTACTACAAATATCACATTGTTGATGGTAGCTCATGCATTAGCAGGTCTCACAAGCACAAATGCAAGAGATAGAATGTTTGAATCACCTTATTGTTTGGAGGCTAGAACGCAGGGAGATGATATTCCAATATGGAAGAAGATACTTAGAATGAAATTTACAAGTCTTCTTGTCTTACAAGAGGAAAACTGGATGATATTACTATGATAGTGGGGATGGTAGTTAATGCATGAGTGTTATCAGAACCAAATAGCTATCTTGATATAGTCTAAAATATTCCAAATACATTTTCTGAGATTGGTGAAGCAAAATCATCACTAGATGACAAGAGTGTAATAAAAGTTTCAACCTTGTGAATAAATGACCCGAACACTAAGAATTTTCTCTGGTAGAAAATCCCCTTAAGTTCCCATTTTCCATGGGAGAAGTCAAGTTCCCATTTTTTGCGAGAGAAGCCAATTTTCCATTTTTCGTGGGAGAGGTCAAGTTTCCATTTTCTGCGAAGTAATGTTAGAGTAGAATCAAAATCTTCACCAGAGGAATGATTTCTTGCACCTAGATTAGTTATATGCGATCGATATGGATCACAGACAATAGTTGTAGCTCAAAATAGTGAATGTTATAGCTGGTTGAGACCCGCCCTTAGTGTAATGGAGCTCTCATAATGTATTGTTTAGGCTATGCCATTGAGTGCTAGGAAAGTTATTGAAAGAAATGCAATGGTTAGGTGCATCAACAGTTGATATGGGTAACATCTATCTTCACTTCAAGGGTGATGAGCTGTAGCCAGTGAAGACATAGATGAATCGAAAAAGAAAAAGAAAAAATCTCATTGAATCCCATTTGGAATTGAAATTCAATGGATCCCATGGCATGAGTTGCAGTTGTGAAATTTCAATATTTGAGCCCGAAGTTGATAGCAACCTGATGTAAAAGAAGATCTTATGAAAAGCCTTGATTATAAGTCTGCTATTTCAGAATATAGTGATCCCATGGTTTACAAAGAAAGAAAATCCAATGCCCCTAATTCGAATGGCTTTAAATCAATGAATGTCGATAATGATGAAAATAGTAATGAAATTGATCAAGTGAAGGGTAAAAGTGAGGACTATAGGCAGTAAAGAGTATTGTATTACAAGAGGATCGATACTAGGGAGCACAGATATACTACAAAATGGGGGATCAAAACATATTGAAGAATTTAGAGATAAGCTTATAGATGTTTAGGGAATTCAAAAATTAGTTGCCCTTCTTTCGCATGAAAGTGCTTATGTATGCTTTAATGCATTGTTGGCTTTAGGAGATTTACTTCGCCATTGTCTAACTACACATTTTGAAGCATTGCAACTTGGGGTTCTAAGAAAGTTGGCATTAATCTTCAATGAAGCACAAGAAAAACCTTAGTAGAATTTGTGCATGGACACTTTTCTCTATCTTTGTGACTCTGATTTACCTGGAATATTTCATGAATTGCATGACAATGGATTAGTTAATCAAGCATTTGACTGGGTACATTGTACAACCAGCAAGAGGGTCTACAAAAAGGTTATTGATTTTATTAATGTTTTAATAGATAAAACTTCAAAATCTCGTAGTGGATTTCTTCAACTTTATCTTGTTCAACCTCTTCTTTTTGTTATACAAACCAATCAATGCAACCAACTCCATCTGGTTGTGCTTATGGCCATGGAAACTGCTTGCTATAAGTAAGATGGTGAAATGCAAAGAAATTATTTTAAATGTGATGGAGGAGTGAAGACACTGATGCAAATTATAGAGTCCAAGAATGTTGTTTTTCTTGTTAAGGCTATCCAAATACTGGAATTACTCACTGTCTTGGATGATAAAGCTAGATAGGAGATTACAGGAATGAGTTCGTGTTTACAGTTTCTTAGAAACATTCTACCCTCATCTACTATTGATTTTAAAGCTTATCTGATTGTATTGTCATCTATAGACAATGAGGAGCCTAAAGTGGTGCCACTACTAAAGGACCATGCAACAACCATTTGATTGCTTTGCAAGGTTTGCAATATCAAGCTACAAGGATGACAGAAGCATCATACATGTGCCCCAAACATCATTGGTGCTACTTCTGGAGTAGTGGCTGCTAAAGTTTGAGTTGAATAGTGTTTTACACGCTCCACCAAAAATAAGTAATTTGTCTAAAGCTTGTACACAGGTGAGGCAATTTTGGCCATTTTCTTCAGCAGCAAGGGTTCGAGATACCTATGCTCAGGTGGTACAAGGAAAGTTGTTAGGATCTGGGATTTACAGCAGGGGATGATGGATCCGTACATATTTAGGATATGATTAGTCACTCTCCTAATATTTCTTGGTTAAAGCAACATTCAACACCAACATCTAGTGTTTGTTTTTCACCTTCCAATGATAAGATTGTTGTTTGTGTGGGCCTGGATAAGAAGATGTACTTATTTGATCTAGTAGTAAAAAAAAAGCCTATATTTTGTGTTCCAAGTGAAGCACCCTTTTCTTCATTGGTTTTCAAAGATGATAGTTTGACAGTAGCTACAGGGACTAATAATGGGTGTGTCATATTTTATGATATTTGGGGAAGGCCACAACCTTTTACATTTCTTTGTGCTTATAATGCTTTAGAGGCAGTCACAAGCTTATGTTGGCAGTGGTCAAAGCCCACACTTATGAATGAGGTTTCAACTTTAAGATAAATGACTAATATTATCTGAATGATGAAATTTGTTGCCAAATAATATCTTGGTATTGTAGCAATCTTTTATATTTCAAAGTGGTAGGGCTTAGGAGAAATGCTAATCGATGCGTACTAGTAAGATTGAAGGTGAAATTGAACAGTCAGTTTTGGAACTGAGGGTGAACTGAATAGTCAAGGAAGATCTATTTATTGCAAACTGATGTCTGTTAAGGGTCTTCTTTTCCTACATATAGTCAGAGAGCTAGAGTAGAGGAGAGGGATGTTAGTTTATGTATTTTATTTTTTATTTCATATAGGGGTTGGCAAACTAGATAATATAGCAGAAATAATTCCATTTACAAAGGTTGGGTTTTCTTATTTGTTGTTCCATTTAGTTCATCTTTGCATTTTGGATAGAAAGAATAGTTGTACATGAAACTGTAATTGCATATTGAATTCCATTTCATGTCTATGGTTTCAGTAAAGTAATTCTATTTACACATCATGTATAACTCTTCTCCTATTCATTCTATTAGTTAGATTCATTCAGACAGAAAGTACAATTGTTTATGAAACTGTGATTTCTAGTTGGATTCCATTTCATGATTAGAGGTTGTAGCATAAGCAATTCCATTTGCTGTTCATGTATAATTTTGCTCCTATTCTCATTAGTAGGATATGCATTCTTAGAATAGATACGTTTAGTTAGAAGATAGTCTTTCTGATGATCTATAATCAGCATTCTATTGAGCATTGTAGATTATCTTCACTTTATCCTTGCCTGCATTGTTTGTGTCTACAAGCAATTTGGTTAAAACCATAAGAGATAATCTGATGATCATTAAGAAAAACATATTCATTGAAGATTAAACACAATCAGGGAGGTGTACCTGTCAATTCAAAGGGCAATGATATAAGACTTACACTGACCCAATTGTTGGTGACATCCTTTTGTTCTCTCACCTTGGGTGCTAAAAGAGTCACAGATTGCAAATCTAACAAGAGGACAAACTATTAACCAAAACAATTAAAAAATTTGGTGCCCACTTTCCACTTTATGAAACCATCCTTCTATTTTGTATTAGTTGTTATGTTGCATAGACAAAGGTCCTCGCATTTTCTTTATGCAACATAATGACCACCATGGATCTTGCAAAGATCTGATGGTGTAATTAACTTTTAGGAACAAGAAGTGGAAAAGTGGAAATTTAAATAGATTCAAGAGAATATTCCAAATTTAGAATAACTGCCTACCCAATAAACATTTAAAATATATAGGACCTAACACATTTATTTGGGACACAAAACTTACTTTAGTAGGGTTTCACATAGGGTTAATTTTTTTTCACAACTAGAAAACCAAACCCTAATTAGTAGGTCATAGAACTTATTTGATTTTTACACCTAATTCTTAGGAAGATTTTACCTCGTGAAAAATCAGACCAAAAAATCTATCTATTACTTTCTAACCATTATGGCAATAAGAATCCTCTAATCAAGGTTGACCTAAATATCATTTTGTAAACCTTTTAGTCAAGGTAACATTTTGATGGGATTTTTTTGAATACCTCTAACAAGGCCACTTCTAACACAATGGTTTAAATCCTTTAACATGGTCACACCTAATAGTGTGTTTGGTAACCTTTAATAGGGTTGGCTCTTAACTTAGCTCACTTCAAAAGAGTGAGAAAGTGGTAGCATGTTACTTGGTATTTTTTCTAGAATTGGGTTTTCATGTTTAATCCTAGTGTCATACTTGTGTGAATGTTGTTTTCATGTGTTATACTATTGATTGGTATATTTTTGTGCAATCTGGCTAACACTAAATAGAGAGCTTGGTGTTGATATGAATAAGTTGAATTACTGATTATTTTCTATATTAACCAAGTGGATTTATGAGTTTGATTAAGTTGTTTGAAGCTTTATAAATTTGAGTTGGTACATCTAGACCTAAGGGTAACTGATTCACCTCCCTCTCATTTATTCTAATCATTCTAACAAAATATAGCCTCATGAATTTGGCTGAGAATTATTTTGTCCATTCATGTTGGTCATATTCCTCAAAGGACATATGTTTGGTAATGTTTAGGTTTTCTAAATACTCAAACCCTTATTTGAAGGTTAGGTCATTATTGTACATTAGGTTCAAGTCATGGTGAATGTCACTATCTCTAATTGTCTCAAATTCATAGTGAATATATGTATGGATATCATCTATGCTCAAAACTATACTAGGTACTTATGAAAATGCACTAGAAGGATCATCCTTTAGAGAAATATATGGGTGCTTCTATGTCACAAATAGTTGATTTATCTATTATTTTAAACTTAAATCTTAAAATTATGACTGTGTAGAAGATAAATACCTTTAAAAGTCATGAAATTGGGGATCTCTAAATTTGCTTTCCAATTTTCTTCAACACACTTCATTTTCTCTCTCAAATTTTCTTCTAATGGATCCTTAACTTCTTGCATGACCAATGGATACTCATAAATTCAATTTATATCTTTAAATCCTTTCTAATTTACTTCTACATTAATTGTGTAAGTACATAACCTTCAAAAGGTTCTTTTTTCATTAACCAAAGAGATTATTTTTCTTCATGCACTCACATATGAACTCAAAATCTTGTGCACACTTAGGTGTAGCTTTCTTACACCAATATCTACCTTCTCTTAACAATGAACCCCTTGATTCAATCATACATGGGTTAAATAATTTTTTGATGCTAATTCCCCTTTATTTTTTATGAAATAAGTTTCTCAAATAGATAGGAGTTTGTTAGAAATAGATAATATTAAGAGGAGGGTGGGGTGTGAATCATTATTCTAAATTTTTTTTCCCACAAATTAATAATGTTAATTAATTTATAACTTGCATACAAAATTAAAATAACAATGCTAAATAGTAAATATTATCACACATAAGAAGAAATCATAACACTATTATTTGTTAACTAGGGAAACCCTGGCCAAGGAAAAAGCCTGGTCGTGATGATACCCACAAGATGATCCACTAAACAAAAGAATATTGTTAAGGATATTGACCCTATTAGGAGTCTATGAAATGCAGATAGTGTCTCAAGTCTTTGTTAGAGGACTAGGCCCTATCAGAAGCCTCAACCCTGTTAGGAGTTGGTAGATCAAATACTATGTATGCAAGAAGAGCCCACATCCGTAACATGTCATTATACAATTAAGTTCTTCCTAAGTATAGATATACATACAATACTTTCTCATTTCTATATCTCACACTTTCTCTAATCATTATTTAGATTTCACATCAGATAAGGCTCTCATATCTTTTAGGCTATCTTCACAATAGTTTGGATTTTACACATCTTACCCATATAGCACACTTATTTGTGCAAGATAATTTCTTTACTTATACCTTGCACATTAATGAATTTCTACTTAGTCAACCTTCACTCTTCACACATTTGACATCATATAAAATAACTTAGGAATTAATATCCTAAATTTCATCCTAACATGACTAAGTAATTATTTTTTCACCAAAAATAACTCCTTAATTCATACATCTCAAAACTTTGATATGCTTTGTTAAATACCCAATCTGGTATTTTAATTGTAACTTGAGCCATACAGTCCATACAAGTCTATGCACTAGACCACATCGTCATGAAACTATAATAAAGCTATCCTCAACTATGCATGGGCTAATGTGGAGTGTTTTATTTGTATACATCACATCTATCTTTGTATTGTTGCAAGTTCTTTAACACTAAGAATTTTTTTAAATCTCTAAATGCATAAATAAAATGTTGAATACATGTTTCCATAAATGACAACTTTCTAGACATATAATTGACCATATTGCCAACAATATCCCCCTTTGGCATTGATGGCAACATTTGAAAAAATTAACTAGGTCAAAAAATGATGTCACATAGAAAAATAAAAATAAAAGTAACTACACAAAATTGCCTTCAAAACATAACAATTTTATTAATATTTTGAAAGACCATTACATTCCTTTTCACTCCTTACATTGATACATAAGTGTACTCCCCCTTACATATACATATAAAATTTCCTTCACATATGAAATTTCTCCCCCTTTTTCATTCACATATACTTCTCCTTAGTACATAAATTTTTTTTTATATATTACTTCGCCTTTGACATCAATGGCAAAGGTGTCAAAATCTATATACAAAATCTTGGTTAACTATTGCTAATCAACTTGATATCCTATAAAAATAATATTCATACACAAGTTTTAGTTCTGCACTCTTCTTCTCTTCCTCAACCCTCTTCTTCTCTTCTTCAATTCTTTCCTTCTCTTCTTCTACTTTCTATTAGTTTGTGGTGACTAATCAAGGAAGTATTGTAACTACTCCATAATTACCCCATAACTATTTTTGGGGCTATTTAATCAGCATTTTATGGTTGACATGTTGTAGAAAATTTTAACCCTAAATCGACAAAAATACTTGCATAAAAGGGCTTAGGGTTAGGTATTTTTTATAAGATGTGATATGAAAATTGCTTCTTGTGGTGGTATTGAGCTATACAAGATTATAGATTGTAATCAATGGATTTTAATAATATTAGAATTGCTATTTGGTTGACGTAGCTTAGGGATTGGGTGAACCATGTTAAATCTTGGTGTCTCATGTTATCTTCTATGCAATTTATTATTTTATGATATTGTTTATATTTACATATTATTGTTATTTCTATCCATCGTTTTGATGCAGTGCAAGGTAGGATAATCCCCAAAGGAGATGTCCTAGCCCCTAGCTATACAACCACACAACATAAAAACAACACCAAGAAACAACAATGCAAGATCTAATACCAAATTATAGTTCTTGATTCATAGATATATAACTAATTACATGCAATATGCCTAGCTATAAGGCATTCTAGGTTAGTGAAAAATATAAATAAAAAATTACAAAATCAGTTCTACAAGATCCAACATGATCCAGCTTATAACCAATCTCAGCTAGTCCAAATCTATAACATAACAATAATTTGCAAGAAAAACACCAAGAAATTTCCTTGCTTTCTAGCCACAACCCTAGATCTTCTCCAAGATCCAAGATCTAAGTGTAAACTACCTCACATTTAGTGCTCTATCCACACATTCACAACTTCATCATAATCTTGTTGTAAGTTGCCTCACATTCGACAATCTGCTCACAAACTCAAGAAAACTTGCCCTTCATCTGCTCTCACAAATTATTCCATCATGAAATGAATGAATAAAAGACTTCAAAAGACCCCTACTTATACCAATCTAAGCCACAAGTCAGCCCAAAACATAAATTAAATATCACAAGTTAGCCCGCAACAACAATTAAATGTCTAGAAATCAATATCCATGTAAAATTGTGATATCTCCTAGCTCCAATTAGGATAGAAGTGCTTCAAACTATAGGTAGATATCTAGGTTCTCTAAAAACCATTAAATGCACAAAGGCTTATTCCTTAAGGAAAGGTGTGTATCCATCTTGAAAGTTACCCACAACAACCTATTGCGCAGTCTGCTAGAAATCGATATTGTAGTAGAATTTCCATATCTCCCAATCTATAAAAAGTTCAACCTTGTGCACTTTATCATAGATATTAATCTAGGCCCCTTCAAATATTAAAGTTTGCATCTTCTCATTCACTAAAGAAAATTATTTACACACTCTACAATAGGCACCCAAAAACATGAAAAATGTAGTTCCAGCAACAAGGTTTAAATAGTTCAAACTTTGACTTAGTCCATCCAATCTCTATGAAATCATGAGGAAAGGTTCCAAAATGTGTTTCCAACACATCCCTAACCATGAAAATAATAGCCCCCACCAAAATTCAAACTTTATGCTTCTACAATAGACTCCTCAGATAAATAGAAAAGTATGTCACATACTTTGATGCCTAAAGGAAGATCAACAACCAACTTCATCTTCACCAAAGGCTTCCACTTCATGAAAGTCAATAGAAAAAATTTGAAAATAAACCATCTATTCTCCATCCATTCAAACACTAGAATCAAATACATATCAGAAACCCAATTATCATCCTCACACCCAAGAACAAACTAAACATAATGCTTCAACAACAATCTCTCATCCACATCAGTAACTAGTGAATCCACACCAACAACAACCAACTCTACATCAGAAATAATAAACTAAAAATTAGTAGCAATATATAGATCTCCATCAACAAAAGCAACACTCACAACCCCAACAATCTCATTTCTCACAACAAGATTCTCTGCAACATACAAGTCATCACCAACAACAACTTGACCATCCAAGACAAAGTGCTCTGCAATTTCCATGTCAAATCCAACCAACTAATCATGAAAACCAATCTCTATCCTAGCATCAACAAGGTTAGGAATATCTTCAACAATAACCTCTAGCTACTCTACAAGTTCCATATCAGACTCCACAAACTGATCAACAAAACCAATCTCAACCTTGCTATGCCATCTTCTCTCATGAACAAGTCTCTTAATTGGCCAAACAACTCTCTTTTAGATTGGTAGACTCCAACTCCATAAACATCTATGGAATTCATTCCTTACCCCATTCTTAACTTGATTAGCCAAACTAGCTTCAACCTAAGCTCAAAAAATCTCCTTTCCAATACATCAAAGATATTTGCAATCATCCTAGGGTCCAATCCTCTTAGAGCCATCTACCAAGTTCTTGTTAAACCCTTTGTAGAAAATCCTTCCCACACTCTTTGTGATAAAATCAAATTTTTTGACAGTCAGATTGCAACCTTCCACCTCACATGAAAAATTAGGGACCACATCACAAGTCCAAAACAATGGATTTTCAATGCACAAACTCTCTAGGATTATGTCTCAACAAGATCAACCTTCTATCTTTGCATCCATAAGTCCATTTGCAAGCCCTCTACAAATGAAAGCCAAAACCACAATCTTCCACCTCACAACCAAAATATAGAAGACTCCATAAATAAAATCCACCACTAGATCAAGATCAAATTAGATCTACTTCTCCACCCAAGTCTTGGTGTAAACTACTCCCACAAATTATTCCATCATGAAATTAATGACTAAAAGACTTCACAAGACCCATAATTATACCAATCTAAGCCAAAAAATGGCCTAGAACATAAATTAAATACAAATACATAAATTAAATGCCACAAGTTAGCCTACAACAACAATTAAATGTCCAAAAATTGATATATGAGTAAAACTTTGATATTTCCTATCTTTGATTGAGTTAGAACTCATGCTTTGAAAAATAGGTAGAAATATAGGTCCTCTACAACCCCTTTAATGTTCAAAGGCTGATTCCTCAAGGAAAAGTGTACATTCATCCTAAAAGTCACCCACAGCAACCTATCACATAGTCTACTAGAAATTGATACTATAGAAGAATTTCCATATCTCCCAATCTATAAAGAGCTAGAAATTTTGCACTTGAATATATATATTAATCTATGCCTTCTTCAAACCCTGAAGTTTTCATCTTCTCATTCATTAATGAAAATGTGTTACACACTTTGCAATAGGCACCCAAAAACTAGAAAAATGCAGTTCCAATAGCAAGGTTCAAACAGTTCAAACTTCAACTCAATCCATCCAATTTCTATGAAATAATGATGAAAGGTTCCCAAATGTGTCTCTAATACATCCCTAACCATGAAAAGTATAGCCTCCACCAAAATCCAAACTCGATGCTCTTGCATCAGATTTATCCTAATAAGTGGTATCAAAGTGAGGTTGTTTTTCAGTTATCTTCTACAAGAAAGTTTAACAATTAAGTGGGAGTGATGGAAGATGAGGGTAAGTTGAAGGTTTAAAAGTTTAATGGGAAGAACTTTTAGTTATTAAAAATGAAAATGGAGAACTATCTTTATTAGAAGGATTTATGGAAGTCATTGGAAGGAAAAGTCAAGAAATAGGGAACTATGATAGATGAGGACTAGGAGATTTTTGATAGAAAGGCACTTGGAAGCATTTGATTATGCTTGCACCATCAATGGAATATAACATTACAAAAAAAAAGACAATGGAAGAGTTGAAGAAAATCCTAACAACATTGTATGAAAATCCCTCCACTTCAAACAAGTTATTTCTCATGTAGTGTTTATTAAATATGAAGATGGAAGAAGGTGGATCAATTGTGAATCATTTAAATGAGTTTACTACTAGTACTACTTAGTTATCTTATGTAAATATTAATTTTGATGAAGAAATTAGGGCTCTCTTGATTTTGTGTTCTTTTCCTAAAAGATGGAATGGCTTGGTAATGGTTGTGAGTGATTCTATTTCTAGATCTAACACCCTAAAATTTGATGATGTGATTGGTTTTATTTTGAGTGAGAAAACTCGTAGGAGAACCTTAGGTGGATCTACATTAGGAAGAATTTTGAACAAAAAAAGTAGAGCCAAAATTATTGAGAGGAAATAATTTTGAAAACTGTGGGAAATCAAAAGGAAAACTAAAGGGAAAGAGGTCTCAATCTAGAGGACTAAGAGATTACTTGTATTGTGGAAAACTAGGGCATAAGAAGAAAGAATTTTTTCCTCAAAAGAAAAATGAAGGAGATAAAATAAAAGGGAACAAGGAGGAAAATGTGGTAAGTAAAAAATCCAAAGAGGATGCTTTACTCCTTTCTTTAGAAAGTGTTGATTATTCTTGGGTTTTAGATTCTGGGGTTTCATTTCATGCTACACCCCATAGAGGTTATTGTTGACACAAAAGTCTATGCCCTTGCTTGAGGTTTGACCCAAGTGACCTAATGTAACATGGAAATGACCTCCAAGTGTGTGACTTGTGCTCTAAGGTTGAATCTCCAAAGAAGGCTAGCTTCCTTACAATCAGGATGTGCCTAACTACACTTTGAAGGAAAAGGGAGAAGGAGATGCATGATAGAAAAACTACCTAGTCTAATCTAAAGGGAGTGATGCACCTAGATTTAATGGTCACAACTCTATCTAAAACTACACAAAACATCAATCCTAACTACACTTTGAAGTAAAAGGGAGAAGGAGATGCATGAAATAAAAACTACCTAGTCTAATCTAAAGGGGGTGATGCACCTAGATTTAATGGTCACAACTCTATCTACAACTACACAAAACATCAATGAAAATCCGAAAGACATTAGACTTAACTTAAATCTATTCCCCAAATAGACATGCAAGTATGAAATTGGTAAAACATTGAAATGAAAGATAATATTCACTTATGCAATGATTGCCAATAGATTGAACATAACATGCAAACTTAAGAAAGTAGAAAGAAAACATTTACTACAAGGCATATACATTCACCAGACAACAAAATGGAAACAGAAGGCAAGGAATAGAGATTTCATTAATGAAATTAAAAGTTGTAGAGTATAATTCTGCTACAACATACAAGCATAGAAAAACCCTCAAAACATATTTACAACTGCCTTTTATAGAGTTTAGGCATAGCTCTGATATTATATTGAATTAAAATTCTAACCAAGATGAGTTGAAATAGTAGAGTAGTAATAACTATTGATCAAAAGAGATCATGATCAGATTTATGTCGCCATGCTAGAATATTTGATCTTTACATGTAGATCTAGTTTTAAAGAGACAAGAAATGAAAACCATTATCACTAATTAGATAGATGAATGAACCAAGCAACAGGAGGAATGAAACTGCATTGAATAAGCATGGAGAACACTCAAAAGTGGTTGCAAGAGATGACAAGGATTTGCTTTTCCACTAAAGAGTTTCTTATTTTCTTCTTAACATGCCAAGTTAGACATGTTACCAAGTCAGAAGGAGTCAACCATCTAAACTCACCACATGGCCCAGTGCCCTCAAAGTATCTTGCCATCTCTATTGAGAATGGATTAAAGAAGCTAATCAAAGAGGGAGATTGTTGAGAACATACAAGTATGACCAATATGCTTCAATCATTATTTTGTCATTGATGTCAAACCTACTATTCTCTGGTAAGACAATTGCTTATAAGATTTAAGTACTATCACTTAGTTGATTGATGAAGGGGATTTGATCAAAAGATGTAACAAAAGTACCTAGAGAAAAGGTTGAGTGATGATTATGTAATGAAGTACAAGAATTAGTTAAGATAGTGGTGACATGATGTATTGATAATCTACTTAAGGTTACAAAGGCTCGCTACAATAAGAAAGTTTTGAAAAACAAGTTACACAAAGTTTTTCTACCAAGCTTGACTGAGTGGATAGTAGGTGTCAAGAAAAGTCAATATAAGCCGAGCATAAAATTAGGTGGAGCTGAGTAAAAGTTTATTTTAGTGTATGCCAAGAAGGAAAATGGATTCTAAGTAAAGTTTAGTTGATGCCAAGCACTAGTAAACTTTAGTTCATGTTGAGTCATTTCAAAAAGGATGTCGAGTAACACAGTATGTGCCAAAAATCATAAGAAAGATAATGCTAAGCTAGTGCATTATTTAAAAGATCATGAATTCAATGAATCCAAGCCAAAAAGTTTGTTTTCTTGGATTATGTGAACCAAGTGGAAGATAAGAATGATGATTTGGTGGCATAGACTTCAAGGTAAACCATTTTGAGGAAAATTTAAAGAGTATTCTAGGAGAAGTTTCTAGAAAAGCTATGGAATATGGGATAGATACATTGTATCATATCTACTCCATCCTAACCCTAAATTGGATGATGGAGAATGAGTGGAAAAATATCTTAATTTCCTATTTATAGATATGGCTAGTCATGAAACAAAGTTGTCATGTGCGAGAACCTAAGAAAGACAAGGAGTCAAGGGTTTTGCTTCATCAAGTGACCTAAGAGAAGAGTCTACATTGGCATGTTAAGAAAGAAGGCTTAACAAGATGAATGCTTGAAGGGTGAATAAGCTATTAGAGCTACAAAGTACTTAGGCCAAGTAGAATTAAAGACTGAACAATGATTTGTAATCTACAAATGAAGTTGTAAATTGTATTAGATCAAGCCTTATTGTTACTCTCTAAGAATTATATCAGTCTAGAGTAAATCCTTTGGATTAAGGTTAACATAACAGTCATTTGTAAGTCCTTTAATTAGGTGAAATTCCAAGTGAATGGTCTAAAATCCTCAAACAAGTCTCACTCCTAATAGGGTGATTGAAATCCTTTAATAGGGTCACATTTAACAGTGTGTATTGTAACCTTTAATAGGGTTGGGTTGGCCTTTCATAGGGCATCACTTCAAAAGAGTGAAAAGAGTAGCATGTTCATGGTGGTTTTTCCCAAATTGGGTTTCCATGTAAATTATTGTGTCAAGTGTGTTGATGAATTTATTATGTTTCAGGCTTACATTTTTGCAAGTTGATTTGACGGTGACCTACAAGTTTTAGGTGATTGCATAATCCTATGGATGCATGCATGATGAATAATGTTTTATGGGTTCACTAAGCTGTTAAAAGTTTTATTAACAAATTTAGACCTTGGATAAGTGATTCACACCCCCCACCCAGTGCCCCCCCAGTTAGTCTAAAGTTTTCCAACAATCTCATCCAACTATTATCATTATATTGACCCACTCACTACCTTTGATCGTGGCTTCATAGCCTACTTTCTATTATTACTATTAGGCCTTGCAAAATAATGACTACTCTTTATTTCATGCTTGATCACAATTTAATAACTTATCTCTTCTTTTTTCTTTTTACTATTGTGACTTTGCAAACAATGTGAGATTAACCCATTCCCACCATTGCTCGGGTTATGGATCAAACATTTCTTCATCCTAAGATGTTGTGAAGCCATTATCCTTTTTCTTTGTCACCATGTCATAGCTTAAATCTTGGCTAGCATGAAATGCTCATGACCTTGCAACCATTGTGATTTAGGGAACTCCTCTTAATACCATAAACTCATAACAAAACCATAGAAATAATAGAAAATGTGAGAACAAAATATGGACTTCTTATTTGCACCATAAATGTAGAATTACAGAATTCATAAGTACAACAATTTGCAAGACAAGCTGTGAACAATCATCCAGAGTTCTCGTAGACAATGTTTGGGCCTTTCTTCAATAGGTAGTTTTATGCCACCTAAGAAGGTTCTAGATGCTCAAACTTAATAACTAGGGTTGATAGACCCTAACAATACACGTAGAGTTAGCCAAATACATCTTTGAAAAATTATTTTATAAATTTAAGTAACCCAACATCTAATGGCCATAACTCACAAACCATTGGTTTGATTGGCTATTATAACCACTTTTCAGAAATACTAGCTCCTAATCTACAAGCTTGAAACCATGTTAGTGCCCTTCTATCAAGTTCTCAAACCTCATCTAGGCAATCTAAGGCCTCCAATAGTGAGCCTGAAGATTTTTTCTACAAATTTTTTCATAAAAAATGAACAATAAATTCTCTAATACTAATGCTTCAGCAATGAGATTTTTATGGTAGGTTTACAACTCTAAAATGAACCTTCCTATAGAAAATGAGAGAATTCTAAGGTCGTATGAAAAACTTACTAAAAATAGTAAGTTCCCATTAATAGTAACCACAATGTCTACTAGTCCTTATTAAAATGGAAAAGATTGAAAATAAAATATTATTGGGTGATGCAAGATTGCCCTTGCACCAAGGCTGCTATTGCATCAGACACCCGGGGTAATGTGAGAAGTGACCTCGTCATGCCTTAGATGTTCAAAGGAAAACTAAGATGGTTAACCTCCTCCTTTTCTAGCCACGATGAATCCTCAACTAGTCTCGCTTTCCTTTTGACCAGATATTCCTCATAAGTACTATTTTTGGTACATTTTTGAACATGACTGTCTAGTATCTCCTCAATCTCCTTTGAAGCTGAACTAACTACTAGAATGCTTCACTATGCTTTCACAACTTCATCTCCATCACCTCCTTTATAATACTCTCTTAAATCTAAAATATTAAATACTAGTGAAACATTCAATTCAGCAAGCAACTCCACTTCATATGCATTTCCTGAATCATGCCTATTCACTATCGTGCATGGTCCAAACTTTTCATCTTCAACTTATTATATGTACCCACTAGAAAATGCTCCTTTCTCAAATGAATAATGACTTTATCTCCAAATTGAAATTCCTTATATCTCCTTTTCACATCTGCCTTAGGCTTATACTATGTATTCATCTTTATGATGTGCTTCCTCACCTTCTAATGGATGTCCTTCAATTGTTTAGCAAAATCCTCTACTTTAGCACTACTTATCTCTCCTTTATCTAATTACTTTAGTACATAAGCATTTCTAGAACTACTCCCATACACAATCTAGAATGGTGATTTACTAGTACTCCTATTGATAGAATTATTATATGTAAATTTTGCCTATGGTAAAATCATATCCCATCCTTTTGATTTATCTCTAACCAAGCATCTCACCAAATTTCCATAGCTCCTATCTATCAATCAGTCTGTGGATGATGTGATAAATTGAACTTCAAATATTTCTTCAAATTCTTCCACAATGTATGCTAGAAATACCCAAAAAAAATTGGTATCTCAATCTAAAACTATACTCTTTGGTAGATAATGTAATCTCACCACTTCTATAAAAAAAAAAACTCTACTACATGAATAGCATCACTAATCTTCTTGCAAGGAATGAAATTTTCCATCTTTGAAAACCTGTCAAGCACCACAAAAATAAAATCATGCCCACACTATGTCCTTAGTATTCCAAGAACAAAATCCATGCTGATATCCTCCCATGTCTTCTCTAGCATAGCTAATGGCTGATAAAACCTTGGATTCTATTATCTTGATCATAAACAAAATATTTTCCTTTTGCATCATTCAACTTCTCATTGAAATAAGCAACAAGTCTACCTTCCTAGCTCAAAATAGCTCCTATTTCAATACCACTAGCATTACAGTCTACTTGAAACACCTTGTTAAAATCAAGAAGTGCTTAAACAGGTTGCTTAGTAACCTTTTATTTTAGTAGATTAAAACTTTTATCTGCTCCTATAGTCCACTTAAACTCTTTCCAATCCCCTCCCATTGTTTCAGTCAGGGGTCCACAAATATTGCTAAAATTTCTTATGAACTTTCTGTAAAATAAAGCTAGTCCGCGAAAAGATATTATGTCAATTTCACTCCTTGGAGTAGGCCATTCAGAGATGGCCTTAACTTTCTCTAGGTCCATTTTTAGACCTTTTCTTGAGACTACAAATACTAGGTATGCCAACTCTTTGTTTACAAAACTGCACTTGTTTAGGTTTAACAACAACTTTTCTTCCCTCAACTTATCAAACACCTTGTGAATATGAATCAAATGCTCCTCTAATGTCTTACTAAAGATCAATATATCATCTAGGTAAACAATGACAAACTTACCTAGAAACTCCTTTAGTACCTCATTCATGAGCCTCATCAAAGTGCTTGGTATATTGGTTACCCCAAAAGGCATGACTAACCACTCATATAGTCCTTCCCTTGTCTTGAAAGTAGTCTTCCACTCATCACCTTCTCTACTATGAATCTAATGTTACCCACTCTTCAGATCTATCTTTGTGAAATACTTAGCTCCACTCAAATAGTGCATAATATCATCCATCCTTGGAAATTAAAATGTATACTTTATTGTGATCTTGTTGATAGCATGAGAATCTGTGAACATCCTCCATTCTCCATTCCTCTTTGGTGCTAATACTACTGGTACAACACATGGACTCAAAATCTCTCGAATCAACCCCTTCTACAACAACTCATGAACTTTCTTGTTCAACTCTTCACTTTCTACTGGTGTCATTTTGTGTGTTGCCTTATTTGGAAAACTGGCTCTTGGAACCAAATTGATCTAGTGACTAATCTTACAAATTGGGGGCAATCCATCAGGTACATTATCTAATACAATATCAAAAAACTCTTCCAACATATCTGCAACTTCTATATGTACCTCCTCTACTTCTACTTTACTATCTTTAAGAATTATAGCAAAAAATATATGCTCATGTTTCATACCTTTAAGAAAATCTTTTCCATCAACAAAACATATTTTGGCAGCATTGCATTCCTTTTCTTCTTTATCCTTCAATAGCTTCAACTTATGTTTCACTCCACCCTTAGAGTGTAGGTATTTACTTGCCCATCATGTGCAACATGCTTCTCAAACTACCACGGCCTACTAAACAACATATGAAATATGTCAATAGGTATGATATCACATAGTACCTCATCCTAGTAGCTTCCAATCTTGAACTTCACTAAGCATTGCTCATTGACCATGACCTTGTGGTCATCTTGCACCCAAGAAATATGGTATGGACACTAATGTTCTACCTCTTTAGCTTCAACTTCATGAGCATCATTTTTGACACAAGATTATATGTACTTTCACCATCAATGATCACATCACAACACTTATCTTCACATCTACACCTCGTATGAAACAAGCTCCTTCTTTGCTCAGGTTCATTCTCACCACTCAGCAAGACTCTTTGTTTAACTAGGACTTCTACTTTTTCAGCATCTTCAAAATATGAGGATTTGGCATCTTCATCAACATGTGTAACTCTCACTTGACCTTTTGTTCTTTGATCTTTCCTTCCTTGGCATTGGGTACATTCAAATGCTCTATGCCCTTCTTCTCCATAAATCTAATAATGGAAATGATTAAAATTATTTCTCCTCTAGTTTTGACTACTAATTCTAGCCTCATCATTGTTCTTTTGATCACCATTACAACTACCATAAGATCATCCACCAAATCTTCCATTGCAACCTCTTCTACTCTTCTTATTGTCAAACTTCTTGCTTAGTTTCTCCTCAAATATTAGGGCAAATTGGTATGCCTCTTCAATACTACTCATTCAAACTAGACTTAGCTCATCCTAAATGCTAGGCCTTAACCCATTAAGGTAACAAGCGAATTTCTCCTTATTAGCATCTACATGGCTAGTTCTAATGAGAACTTGATAGAAGTCTTTAGTATACTCTTGAATAGACTTTCCTTCTTGCTTCAACCATTACATCTTCTTAATTAGATCAAGCTCATAATCCATGGGAATAAATTGTCACTTCAGTTTATCTTTCATCTGATCCCATCTTGTGATTTTGTCCTTTCCCTTTCTATTTTTCTCCAACTAAACCTCCTGCCACCTGATCTTTGCATGTCCATTTAGTTTTGCCTTCACAAACTTGACCCTATAAATATCATTAATATCTTCATACTCAAAGTACTTCTCTAGTTTATTGATCCAATTGACCAGCTCCTCTCAGTTAAGATTTCTTAAAAATATGGGAACCTCAAACTTAGGTCTTTTTCCAATCTTGGAGATGGCCATAAAATATTCAAGCTCACCATTGGAGGCCTTAGAGTGCCTGAATGAGGTCTAAAAACTCAAAAAAATTGTGCTAGCATAGTTTCAAGCCTATTGATCAAGAGCTAGCATTTCTAAAAAGTGGTTATAATAGCCAATTAGAGCAACAGTTCATGAGTTATGGCCTTCAAAAGTTGTGTTACCAAAATTTCTAAAATAATTTATCAATGATATATTTGGCTAACTCTATGTGTATTGTTAGGGTCTATCAGCCCTAGGTATTAAGTTTGAGCATCTAGAACCTTCCCAAGTGGCATAAAACTACCTATTTAAGAAGGCCTGAACATTGTCTAGGAGAGCTCTAGGTAATAGTTTACAGCTTGTCTTGCAAATTATAGTACTTGTGAATTTTGTAATTCCACATTTGTGGTGTGAATAAGAAGTCCATATTTTGTTCACACGTTTTCTATTGTTTCTATGTCTCTATTATGAGTTTATGGTTTTAAGGGGAGTTCCCTGCATCAAGTGGTATCAAAGCTAGAGTTCTTGATTGCGTGGATAGATTGTTGACTGTGAGGTAGTTGGCACTAGGACCATGGTTTGGGCTGAGCATGTAGACAAATTTTTTATTGAGATATTTTGCACAAGGGTTTGAATGGAAGCACAAAAATACCCCCATGAAGAGAGTGTGGGAGAAGATTTGTAGGTGTTGCACCTGAGGGTTTTTGTGCCCTCCAAAGACAAATGCAAGTATTGGAAGAATAAATGCATATAGGAATGAATCTTCCCATAAGAGATGAAAGCAATGATGAGGATGAAGTAGAAGAAAATGCCAAAGCAGAGGCAGTTCTAAATCCAAAAGAAGAGAGACATTTTAGGGCCATCTCCAAGATTGGAAAAAGACCTAAATTTGAGATTCCCACATTTTAGGGAAATTTGAACCCAGAGGAGTTGATCGATTGGATCAATAAAATAGAGGAGTACTTTAAGTGTGAAGATATTGATGATCCTAATAGGGTCAAGTTTGCAAAGGCAAAACTAAAGGGACATGTGAATATCTAGTGGTAGGAGGTTCATTTAGAGAGAAATAGAAAGGGAAAGGACAAAATCACCAAATGGGATCAGATGAAAGATAAACTGAAGTGACAATTCATACCTATGGATTATGAGCTTGATCTATTGAAGAAGATGCAAGGGTTAAAGCAAGGAGGAAAATCTATTCAAGAGTATACCAAAGAGTTCTACTGAGTTCTCATTAGAACTAGCCATGCAAAAGCTGATAAGGAGAAATTTTTCCATTATCTTAATGGGTTAAGGCCTAGCACTTAGGATGAGCTAATTCTAGTTCAACTGAGTAGTATTGAGGAGGCATACTAGCTTTCCCTAAGGGTTGAGGAGAAATTGAGCAAGAAGTTTGACAATAAGAATAGTGGAAGAGGTTGAGGTGGATGATTTTTTGGATGATATTATGGTGATCATAATGATTATGAAAAGAACAAGGATGAGGCTAGAAATATCAGTCAGATCTAGAGGGTAAACAATTTCAATCATTTCCATGATTAGAACAATAAAGATAAAAAATGAAGAGGTAGAAGAAAATGATCTGGAAGAGGAGGCTTCCATGGAAATTTTTTTCATTGTGGAGAAGAAGGGCATAGAGAATTTGAATGTACCCAACACCAGGGAATGATAGATTAAAGAATAGAAGTTCGAGTGAGAGTTGCACATGTTGATGAAGATGCCAAATCCTCACATTCTAAAGATGCTAAAAGAGGGGAACTCCTAGTAAACTGAAGAGTCCTACTGAGTGGTGAGAATGAACCTGAGAAAAGAAGGATCTTATTTCACACAAGGTGTAGATGTGAAGACAAGTGTTGTGATGTGATCATTGATGGTGGAAGTACTAACAATCTAGTGTTAGAAATGATCGTCATCAAGTTGAAGCTAAAGAGGTAGAAACACCAGGATCTATACCATATTGCTTGGGTACAAGATGACCACAAGGTCATGGTCAATAAATAGTGCTTAGTGAAGTTCAAGATTGGAAGCTACCAAGATGAGGTACTATGCAATATCATACCTATGGACATATGTCATATGTTGTTGGGTAGGCCATGGCAGTTTGGCAGGCATGTTGTACATGATGGGTGAGCGAATACCTACACTCTAACTAAGGATGGAGTGAAACCTAAGTTGAATCCATTTAAGGATGAAGAAAAAAATGTATTTAGTGCTTCCAGAATATGTTTTGTTGATGGAAAATAGTTTCTTAAAGGTATGAAACATGAGCATATGTGTTTCACTATAATTCCTAAAGATAGTAAAGAAGAAATAGAGGATGTACTTGCAAAATTTGTAGATTTGTTTGAAGAATTTTTTGATATTGTATTAGATAATGTACTTGATGGATTTCCCCCAATGAGGAAGATTAGTCACTAGATGGATTTGGTTCTAGGAGCCAATTTTCCAAACAAGGAAACACATACAATGACACCAATAGAAAGTGAAGAGTTGAATAGGCGAGTTCATGAGTTGTTATAAAAGGGGTTGATTCAAGAGAATTTGAGTCCATGTGTTGTACCAGTAGTATTAGCACCAAAGAAGAATGAAGAATGGAGGATGTGCATAGATTCTCATGCTATCAACAAGATAAAAATAAAGTATAGATTTCCATTGCCAAGGATGGATGATATTATGGACTATTTGAGTGGAGCTCAGTATTTCACAAAGATAGATTTGAAGAGTGGGTACCATTAGATTCATATCAGAGAAGATGATGAGTGGAAGACTACTTTCAAGACAAGGGAAGGACTATATTAGTGGTTAGTCATGCCTTTTGGGGTAACCAATGCACCAAGCACTTTGATGAGGCTCATGAATGAGGTATTGAAGGAGTTTCTAAGTAAGTTTGTCATTGTTTACCTAGATGATATATTGATCTTTGGTAAGACATTTGAGGAGCATTTGATTCATATTCACAAGGTGTTTGATAAGTTGAGGGAAGAAAAGTTGCTAATAAACCTGAAGAAGTGCAATTTTGTAAAGAAAGAGTTGGTGTACGTAGGATTTGTAGTCTCGGGGGAAGGTCTAAAAATGGACCCAGAGAAAGTGAAGGCTATCCTTTTATGGCCTACTCCAAGGAGTGCGATTGAGGTAAGTTATTTTCATGGACTGGCTACATTTTATAGAAAGTTCACAAGAAGTTTGAGAAGTATTTGTGGACCTTTGATTGAAACAATGAGAGGGGATAGGAAAGAGTTTAAGTGGACTGTAGGATCAGATAAGAGTTTTAATTTGTTGAAACAAAAAGTTACTGAGCAACCTATTTTAGCACTTCATAATTTTAACAAGGTATTTCAAGTAGACTGTGGTGCTAGTGTTACTGCAATAGGAGTTGTTTTGAGCTAGGAAGGTAGAACTATTTATTGTTTCAGTAAGAAGTTGAATGATGCAAAAGGAAAATATTTTGTTTATGATCAAGAATTTTATGCTATAGTTCAAGCATTGAAGAAGTGGAGACACTATCTTCTTCCTAAGGAGTTTGTTTTGTATACTGATAATCAAGATTTGTAATATTTGAATAGTCATAGAAAATGGAACCAAAGGAATTTCAAATGGGTTGAACTTTTGCAAAGTTATACATTTGTTTTGAAACACAGTTGTGGGAAGTCTAACAAAGTTGTAGATTCTCTTAGTAGAAGACAACTTTTGTTGATAGAAATGTAGATAAAGGTGGTTGGGTTTAAGAAACTTAGTAAATTGTATCTAAATGATCCTAATTTTGGTGAAACATGGAAGGCTTGCATAGAACCTATTACACTTGAAAGGACAAAGTGGTTGGATTTCATGATCTAGGATAATTTTTTGTTCAAAGGAAGCTACTTGTGCATTCCCAAAAGTTCAATGAGAGAGAATCTCATCAAGGAGAAGTATAGTGGAGGATTGGTTGGACATTTTGGAAGAGATAAAACTATAGCTTTGGTTGCTAAAAATTACTACTGGCCATAGTTGTAGTAAGATGTGATGAAGTTTGTACAAAGTTGCAAAGTATGTCAAATGGTGAAAGGAGTGAAGTAGAATATGAGGTTGTATTAGCCATTACCTATACCAGAGAAGCCATGGGAGGATATCAATATGGATTTTGTTCTTGGATTACCAAGGATAGAATGCAAGCATGATGGTTGATAGGTTTTCGAAGATGGCATATTATATTCCTTGCAAGAAGACTAGTGATTTTATTCATGTAGTAGAGTTGTTTTTCAAAGAAGTGGTGAGTTTTCATGGTCTAGCAAAGAGTATAGTTTTAGATTGAGATACCAAATTTGTTGGATATTTCTAGCATAAATTATGGAAGAAGTTGAAGAAAAATTTGAATTTTAGTTCATCACATCATCCACAGACTGATGGATAGACAGAAGTTGTGAATTGTAGTTTGGAAAATTTGTTGAGATACTTGGTTGGAGATAAACCAAAAGGATGGGATATGATTTTACCGTAGGCAGAATTTACATATAATAATTCTATCAATAGGAGTACTTGTAAATCACTATTCTAGATTATATATGGGAGTAGTCTCATAAATGCTTCTAAACTGAGGTAGTTGGATAAAGGAGAGATAAGTAGTGCTGAAGTAGGGGATTTTGCTAAACATTTGAAGAACATCCATGAGGAGGCACATCATAAAGATGAATACATAGTATAAGGCTAAGGTAGATATGAAAAGGATATATAAGGAATTTCAAATTGGAGATGAAGTCATGGCTCATTTGAGAAAGGAGTGTTTTCCAATGGGTACATATAATAAGCTGAAGATGAAGAAGTTTGGACCATGCAAGCTAGTGAAGAGGCATGATTTAGGCAATGGGTATGAAGTGGAGTTGCCTACTGAATTGAATGTTTCAACAGTATTTAATATTTTAGATTTGATAGAGTATTATGAAGGAGGTGATGGAGATGAAGTTGTAGAAGCGTAGTTGAGCATTCCAGTAGCTAGTTTGGCTACAAAGAAGATTGAGGAGATACTAGATAGTCATGTTGGAAAAAGTACCAGAAACAAAATATATGAGGAATATCTGGTCAAATGGAAAGGGAGACCAGTTGAGGATTCATCATGGCTAGAAAAGGAGGAGGTTAACCATCTTGGTTTTCCTTTGAACATCTAAGTTATGACAGGGTCACTTCTCAAATAACCCTAGGTGTCTATTACAAGAGGATCCTAGGTGCAAGGGCAAACTTGCATCACCCAAAAAAAAATATTTTTAGTATTTTCCATTTTAATAAGGACTATTAGACAGGGTGGTTGTTATTTATGGGAACTTACTATTTTTAGTAAGTTTTTCGTATGAGCTTAGAATGTTCTCATTTTCTACAGGAAGGTTCATTTTAGAGTTGTAAGCCTACCATAAAAATCTCATTGTTCAAACATTAGTACTAGAGAAGTTATTACAGATTTTTAGTGGAAAAGTTTGAAGAAAAATCTTTAGGCTCACCATTAGAGGCCTTAGACTGCCTAGATAAGGTCTAAAAACTCAATGGAAGGGTGCTAGTATAGTTTTGAGCTTTTAGATCAAGAGTTGGTATTTCTGAAAAGTGGTTATAATAGAAAATTAGAGGAATGGTTCGTGAGTTATGGCCTTTGAAAGTTGGGCTAACAAAATTTCT
Source organism: Cupressus sempervirens (assembly GCA_028749045.1). Classification (NCBI taxonomy): domain Eukaryota; kingdom Viridiplantae; phylum Streptophyta; class Pinopsida; order Cupressales; family Cupressaceae; genus Cupressus; species Cupressus sempervirens. Next base: position 770,309,867 of record CM053790.1, on the reverse strand, counting down.
AAAATAATTTGTCAAAGATGTATTTGGCCAAATCTGTGTATTGTTAGGGTCTATTGGCACTAGGTATTATGTTTGAGCATCTAGAACCTTCCTAGGTGACATAAAACTGGCTATTTAAGAAAGACTCGAACATTCTCTAGGAGAGCTTTAGGTGATAGTTCACAGCTTGTCTTGCAAATTATTGTACTTATGAATTCTATAATTCTGCATTTTTGGTGCAAATAGGAAGTCCATATTTTGTTCTTACATTTTTTGTTGTTTCTATGTTTCTATTATGAGTTTATGGTATTAAGAGGAGTTCCCTGCATCCCAAGAGCTCTCCTAGACAATGTTTAGGCATTTCTTAAATAGGTATTTTTATGCCACTAGAGAAGGTTCTAGATGCTCAAACTTAATACCTAGGGCCGATAGACCCTAACAATACACATAGAGTCAGCCAAATACATCTTTGACAAATTATTTTAGAAATTTTGGTAACCCAACTTCTGAAGGCCATAACTCACGAACAATTTCTATAATTGGCTATTATAAACACTTTTTAGAAATGTTAGCTCATGATCTATAGGCTTAAAACCTTGCTAGTGCCCTTTCGTCAAGTTCTCAAACCTCATTTAGGCACTCTAAGGCCTCCAATAGTGAGCTCGGAGATTTTTCTACAAATCTTTTCATTGAAAATCCTCAATAACTTCTTTGATACTAATGCTTGAGCAATGAAAATTTTATGGTAGGTTTACAACTCTAAAATGAACCTTCTTGTAGAAAATGAGAACATTTCAAGTTCGTATGAAAAACTTACCAAAAATTGTAAGTTTCCATAAATAGTAACCACCATGTCTACCAGTCCTTATTAAAATGGAAAAGACTAAAAATAAAATATTTTTGGGTGATGCAAGATTGCCCTTGCACTGAGGGTGCTCTTGTATCACATGGAGAACCTGACTACTAACACTTCCATTCACACCATCATAGCTTAAATCCCAAATGTAGCTTGAACACCTATGACTATACGAAGATAACCTTTAATCGTGATCACTTAGTTTTGACCATCATTTTATCTTTTTTTGTCTAACCACTCTAACCCAGTGAAGCCATCAAACTTGATTGTTGTACTTTCCATGGCAACATCACAAGTTAAAGTTTAACCTTATTGTTTAACCTTGTGATGGTAAGCTCCATGTGTTTTTTTGCTTCACCATCTTAACCCTCGATTAGGACTAGCTTCCTATGACCAAGAGATGAAAATATTTTGTAGCTTCATGGCTCTAACCATGGTTTCCTCTTGACCACCTATGATGATGCAATGAAGGATCTTTGACAATGGCATGTTTAACTATTCAAAATTTCATAACTTAACTTTGAAGCTTATTTCAATGGAATGATGTCAATTCATTTGATCTACTTTCATTCAACGAGCCACTCCTTTGAAATCAATCCCTATGATGATGTGATGAAGAGGACTATAATTGGCCTAGCCCACCATGACAGATGTTGACTTGTCACCTATTCACAATGTGCAACTAGGGTTTAGCATTTAACTCTGTAAACATGTACATAATAAGCTTTCCCCATTTCATAGGTATAACCATGATTTAAGCTTAACCACCTGTGACTATGTGAAAAGTGGAAGATAGCAACATCACCACTTGAAATGTTAACCCATAAGTTAACCCTATGAATGATTAATTAGAGTAATCACTACATCACAACTCAAACTTTTGCTAACCCTTAACCTTCTAGGGCTATGCAATAACACATGAATCATGGCTGCTAGAGTTAAACTTCACATGATTGCAAATTGAGACTTCCTAAACTTGAGGTTAAATGTGATGATGTCATTGGTTGTGAATTTGACTATGTCACACTATCATGACTTTCTTGATGGTTAAACCATAATTTGCAACAACCAAGCAATGAAAGGCAATCACATGGTTGTGACTTGAAACACTTAAAAATAAAATGCAATATAATAAGAAAATGTTAAGACTTGGGGATATAAAAGGAAAGAATAGAGTTTTTACGTATCCCTATCATGCATGCATGGAAATTAATAAATGATTCAAAGGATGTAGAGATGGCTACCACCCTAGTTTTTCATGAATTGGTCAATGTTGGAAAAAAAAGGGGGGGAGGCAGAAATGGTCAATAATTATTTTATTGATTATGTCCAAAGGGATTTTGGGCTTGTTTATTTTGGGGATAATGAACCCTATTAGATTTTTGTATAGTGAAAAGTTAAGATTAAGTTACAGAATGAGAATCTTTAGCTGCTACATAAGGTAAGACATGTTCCAAGGTTGAGTAAGAATTTAAATTTGGTAGGTCAACTCGATAATGAGAGTTGTGTAGCTACTTTTAATGATAAATGTTGGAAGGTTTTAAAAGTTTCCTTGGTAGTAGAAAAATGTACGAAAGTAGGCACCTTATATCTTTGTATAGGTCATATTGTTTCTTTTACTTTGATTTTTTTAGAGAAAAATGAAGGTTTAGGAACAATTGTTGTAGTTGAGCAAGGAGAACAAACAATTGCTATAAGATAGATACAACACTATGGCACAATAGACTTGGGCACATGAGTGAGAAAGGTATGGAATGAATTCATTCAAAGAAAGTTTTACTAGGTCTAAAATATGTCAATATGAATTTCTTTGAAATTTGTATGTATGGAAAACAAAAGATAGTGAGCTTTGTGAAGAGTGGAAAGGAAAATAAAAGTGAGAGATTAGATATTGTTCCAGATGTATGGGGATCAAATTAGGTATCTTCCCATGGTGGATCTCATTATTATGTTACATTTATTAATAATGCAATGACAAAATTATGGCTTTATTTCCTCAAAAAAAAATTGATGCATTTCAAACTTTTAAAAAATGGAAATGCTTGGTTGAAAATGAGACTGGTTAGAAATTAAAATGTCTCAAATCTGATAATGGTGGTGAGTATTATAGTCATGAATTTGAAGATTATTGCTCCACTAATGATATTTCTAGACAAAAAATTGTTCCAAGGACTCCATAGGAAAATGGAGTATCTAAACATATGAACAAAACTATAATGGAATGTACAAGGAGCATTAGGTTATATGCAGGGCTGAACTTAAACATGTGGGCAGAGGGTATTAATACTATTGTATATTTGATTAATAGAGGCCCCTCTACTACATTGGGCTATGGTATTCTAGAGGAAGCATGGATTGGAAAGAAGGTGAATTATTCTTTTCTCAAAACCTTCGGTTGTGAAGCATTTTCTCATATAGATTTTGAAAATTCAAACAAATGTATATTTTTTGGATATAGCATTGATGAATTTTTTTATAGGCTTTGGAATTTTCAAAATTGTAAAATTATTAAAAGTGGAGATGTCATATTCAATGAGAAAGTGTTGTGCAAAGATCCATTGCATCAACATGAGAAGAAAACATATGATTATGTAGTACTGGATGATACTAATCCAAAAGATGATGTTCCAGTAATTCTTCATGATCTACAACAATTGCAACAACAAATACCACACACTCAAGTGAATGTTAGATGGTCAACAAGGCTAAGTAGACCTCTAGAAATTTTTTCTCCCTCTTTGTACTCTATTTTACTAATAGATGCTAGTGAACCTAAATGTTATGATAAAGTTGTGTAGGTGGGTACTAAGGATCAATGGAAGTCTATAATGGTAGACAAAATGGACTCCTTGCTAAAAAATAAGACTTGGGATTTATGCAAGTTTCCTACATGTTAAAAAGCTTTACAAAATAAATGGGTTTACCATTTAAAAGAAGAGGATGAAGGTAAGAAAATATTTAAAGATAGATTAGTTGTAAAAGGATTTTCATAGAAAAAGGGCATTGATTTTGATGATATATTCTCTCTTATTGTAAAAATGACTTCTATTTGCATTGTTTTAAGTATCATGGCTACTGAAGATTTTTATTTGGAAAAACTTAATGCTAAAACAACTTTTCTTCATGATGATTTGGATGAAGAGATATATATGGCACAACCACAAATATTTGAGGTCAAAGGTAAGGAAAAATTAGTGTACAGATTGAAGAAAAGTTTATATGGCTTGGAGCAAGCACCTTGGCAATGGTATCTAAAGTTTGATAGTTTTATGCATGAGCATGGATACAAGAGGTTTCATTTAGATCATTTTGTTTATTTTAAGAGGTTTTACATGGTGAAAACTAGATTATTTTTGTATATGCAAAAACCTAATTTGTCAGGAGTACATGCAAACAAGAAAAAACTAGTAGTATGTGCATATAACAAGATTGAAACTGAAAGAACCACTAACTAACTTGAGTTTTAAAAATAAAGCAACCAAAAGAGAAGAGTCCCCACACAACCTCAGAGAAGCTCAACAAGGGCACCCAAAAGAGGCCTTGTTGGTGTGCTTAATATTGAGGGATGTGTATGTGCTCTCCTCAAACACAACTATGATTGAATCCCATGATAATGGACGTATGAAAATGAGGTATGAACCTATGTTATATGAGTGAGAAATGTTTCAAGAGGAGGCTATGGAAGAAGTCATTATTAAAAAATTCTAGGAAATGGAGATGAATGCAAGAAAAACTAAACTAAATTATCAATGCAAGAAATAAAATCTAAAATAACTATCGAAGAGTTAGCAACAATGCATGAAAACCTCTAAGAAGCTCTAAGCATAAACTAGCATGATAACAATGCATATGGTGGATATGGAAAATAATTAAGACAAGGGCTCTATTTATAGGATTGAGGAAGACTTGGAGGAGGTGACATCTATGTGGCATCCATATAGGTGCCACAAGGGAGACACATGGGCTAAAGGACAAGCCATGTAAAAGTTGAAATAAGCCTTTATGATTTAGGTGGCTCAAGGTGTGATCACACATGTGTGTGAAACTTTGGGGAGAGGAATGGGGGGAAAGGATGTAAGAGTCCTTTTGGAGAAGTTAATGAAAAGGGGGCTCCTAGGGATTGAGTTGTTCACACATGTGTGAGCAACCACTTAGGGGCTAAAAAGTGGTTAAAAAGGAGGTTAGGATTAATAAAGTGGAGGGAAATTAAATAAATTAGAATTTATTGAAAGGTGATTTATGGAGCACTATGCATTAAATAAATTTAACACATTAGGGGGAAGTATTCAAATTTAATTTCAATACATTAGGGAAGTGAACCTATTTAATTAAATAAATTTAAATTAATAAGTAGAAAAATATGAAAAACATAATTAATTAATAATTATTTAATTATAGTGTCAAGGGAAATATTCATAAATTAATATAGTATTTTGGGATGATTTTAAACATCTACATTTTGCCCCTCTTTGATGTGGTGTCAAGATGAGATTATACCAAAGAAAATAATATATAAGTTAGCCCAGAGAGGAGATGAGTCCTAGGATTTACATTGTAACAACAATGTAGGAGGAAGGTGCCCCCTCATGAAAATAGAGCAAAAAGAAATTGGCACAATTTTCATGAAAAAGACCCAAGAAGAAAAGAAAGGAAAGGGCAAAGATATAGATGAACATTTTGCATGACTTGGGGATTAAAAGGTTAGATAGGGTCAAGGAATGGTCATGAGATCAAAAGAGGACCTTGAGAGGCCTATATAAGACTCCAAGGAGCTCTTAGAAGAGTTATTTGCACACCTAAAGAGCAGAAAACTAGTGAAAAGAATGAATCCTACCGAGAGATTATAGCTTAGAGAGTGCGTTTGGGTGCACTAGAGATTGAATAACATGGGACCACTAGTAAATTGAATAATACAACTTAAAATTTTATTTTCTTTCACACTTAAATGACATATTTTTAGGGTGGGGAAATGGGAAAAATGGGGGTTGTGGTAGAGATAACTATCCTCCACTTCATCATCTTTGTGGATGACAATCTAGGGAAATTGTCTTTGTAAAGATGACATGGGTCATCTTATCATCGTATGTAAAGCCGAAAAAATGGGGATAAGAGAAGAGAGAGATAGAAATCTCCATGTCATCAATGAGAAAATTGACATCTACAAAGCTACTGGAGATGCCTAATTGATGTGTCCGAGTTTTGACATCTTGATAAATCCACATCTACATGGATTAGCATCTTTGTTGGTATGGATGTATTAGTGGAGTTAGGAAATAGGGATGGTCAGGGTTGAAAAAATAAGATGCCTCATGCTTGGATAAAGAAAATGAAGATTGAAATAATGGGAGGCTGGCTATTACATGTCTGTGCTGCAAGAGCTGATAGTGACATTCTAGTTGTGAGAGCACTATCCAACAACTATGGCCTTAGGTGATAGAATGATAGAGTTAGAGTGGGAAGACATGTAGCCTTGTGGACTTGAACATGTCCATGAGTGACTAGACTTGAGGACCCATTCAACATAGTTATTTGTGTTAATGGAGTGATGAAATACACCAACTTCAAGCTTCCATCTATTGACAGGAGAGGCGATGGTTACTTTGCTAAACATGTGGTAGATACTTCAAGTTTTGATCCATGGGAGATTTCTAGAATCCATTCTAGAGGGTGTAGATCCATATCTATGGGAGTGCTTTGGGAAATGGAGACATTGACTATTGATTTAATAGTTGTTCCTAACATGGAGAGAGGTGCTAGACCAGGAACTATTGTGGCTAGCAATTTATTTGGTCTCTTTGATATGGAGGATGGTACTAGACCATGCTAGAAAAGGATTTTTGATTGGATGGGCATGAGTGCTTAGCACTCTACTATAGGATGATAATGTGGTTTTCTACTAGGGGAATACCATCTTGGCCCACCTATTCTATGACTTGCACATGTGTGCCTACATAACATAGAAGACTATAGGCTCAAGATTGACACTACTCATGGTATAGACATGGGAGCACATAAGCATGACATGACCTATTACTCGACACGAGACATGATAACTTGAGGAGCCATATGTATGTTGATATAGGCCACTTATCTAGTATACCTCCACCAAGTTGATAGAATTTTGGTGATGGTGTCTAGATTAGATCATCATGTTTGACTAGACACCATACATAGCCTACAAGAAATGGGGGGCCATATGACCTATAAGTGGAGAGGATGATTCAGAGGATCATCTCTACTTGTAGTATGTATAATCAGATTGCTAGTTGATCAACCATACAGTGTACATTATGATGTGCTACATGCCCTGTATGGTGTAGAGATAGTTCAAACATATTAAAGATTTTATAGATGATAGGTTCATGTATCTAGTGGTATCCCAAGAGGTGGGCCAATTATGGGGATTTGGGACCACTATCAAATTGGATAGGGCTTCATGGCATGGCATGAAACTAGTAACATGTATGCACATGCAAGATTAGAGAGATGCTAGGATAACACCAGTGTACACATAGTGGTGGGCAGCACATCAATTTCTAAGACTGATATTACCAAAGGCACCATCACCAATGGAGTAAGCATGAGGTGGAGGGATTGGGTTAGAGGGGGAGAGGAGGGACATGCAACCCAACTATAGAGAGGAGGGGCTATAGAGAGTACACATACCATAGTTACAACCTCCAACATAGTTAGGGTGGAGTGAGATAGCCTCTAGATAGATGGTTCCTAATTATAGGGGGAGATAGCAGCCAAGAGTGCTAGGGCTGCTAGTGCACATGTAGAGATTGTCAGACTATAAGAAGAGGTACAAGCAAAGAAGACCAATGAAGAAAGTGTGTAAGAGGCCCTAGTAGTATTACAAGAAAAGGTAGACATTTTCAAGTTCAATGATCTTATAGTACATGAAAATATAGAGGAGCTGGCAGAGCCAAATTCTTTGCAACAAGATGTGGCTGCCCTCTAGTTTGACAAAGAGACCCTACAGTGACAGGCTGATGATTATCATGGCTAGTGAGACAGCATGATGTAGATGTCATAGGATAGGTCTATGGTCACTATGATACAAGAGGCCATATCTACATGCCACCATGAGGCATGAGTTATGTGAGAGGCAGGTTACTATTAGACTTTGTATCATGATATTGTGCCTGCAAATCAACAATGTCTAGAGTTTCAAGAGGCATCCAACTCATGGGCCACATGTTTCTAACAGAGATTAGTGAAGTTAGTTTGGTAGGGGAGGCTTCCATGAGGAGGAGGCAAAAGAGGAGCAAGACCCTCATAGCTAGGCACATGATCCCTAAAGTGATCAATTTTTGACATAGTGATATATAAGTAGATGCAACAAGTTTTTGATGATGTACAACATGATTTTTTTGTATATGGACTATACATGGACACTTACTTTTTGATATATATAATGAGATGATTCAATTATCCTAAATGTGTATGTATGATGGTGTTTTATTGATGCTTATGTTTATGAAGTTTTTTGAGTACTATATGTGATGTATGATGTTATGATATGGCTATTAACATTGTGATGCAGGATGTGTGTGATGTGATGTAGTATTTTGATGATGTGTATATAATGTCTAACTTGTGGATGATGTAGGTCCTATATGATGGTGATGTATGAGATGTATGCATTTTTTTTTTAGATATGTATGGACTCACTATATGATTTGTGTTAATAAAATAGATGTATTGTGATGTATACATGACTAAATGTAGTGATTGTAGTGATGACACCTAATGGATTAATGTAATGAATAAATAATGTAACATCATGATGATATGAATAATATAGGTGTAAAAAATACAATATATATAAAAAGAACATGTCCTAAAGGAAAATTCTAGTAACATAAAAAGTCACACTAATCATGAATGAGATAAAAATACAAAATAAAATGATAACAACATGAAGTGTAAATGTGAGATAAAAATGAAATATGAATAAGACCTAAAAGATGGACTTGTGTTAGACTATGACTCATAAGAATGAAGTAGCCTAGCATAGGAGTGGGTTGGGATAAATAGAACCCTTGTCTCAAGTAGAGTGTAATTAAGACCTATAATACATGAAACCTAACTACATGATATCAAGGGATTCAATTGTGTTTATATGGGAGAGCACACCCTAGTTTGATTTTGCAAAAGGATTTATGCACCAAATGCTATAGTAGAATAGATGAAAAGCTTCCTTTGCATTGACTAGACTCAAAAAAATAGAGACTTTAGGAAATATATGTAGTTTTCATAGTCATGATGGGACAAATGAAATATACACACTAGAAAGGTCTAGGCACACCCAAATTCATTTTAGTGATCTTTGTGGAAAGTGTGCTAACCTAATGCCCCTACTCAGTAGTGCATAGTCACAACTCAAAAATTGACATAGATATACTAAAGCATAAAAAATATATCATACTATAAACAATACATGTAGTCAGTTGGAACCATTCAAATGATACCAAGATGTGGAAGATCGAGTTACACCAGAGAAGGATACTACTAATACACAAAGATGAAATCAACTAAAAGGGACCACATGACCAAGTAACCATTCAATCCATAGTTCTTTCCATGAACATTAATCCGAGGGTGAAGTTTTCGATACCATGTGTAGGAAGGAGTCATCCTATGAAATTTTTTTTGTCTAAGTTATTGGTGTGAGTGCTTGTTTGAAATAGCTGTGAAAAGAAGAAGTTTCTCAAATCATTAAGTCTAAATGTTGATTTTTTTTGGGTTCTAATGTAGTCACTATTGTTGGAAAAGGCTTAAGATAATGGGAGTAGGGAAAACATTCAATGGGAAAGTGCCTCATGGACTAGAGGTCTTGTGAAAAATGAAGATGGACGGAGGCCTTGTAGACAAGAGGTCTTTTAGTAGATGCATGAAAAGCATGAGCTAGATAGGACTCCTAGACAAAGAGGGGATGAAATGGGGGAAACATAGTAAAGTGAGATGAGTCTTATAGATAATGGACCTTAATTATTTTACATAACAATATTTTTAGGATTTTTTTCTATTTTTAGTCTTTTCTTTAGGAACATTTTGAAATATTTTTGGAGTTTTTTATTTTCTAATTTTTTAATTAGATTTTTGTAGAACTTTAACAAAACTATACATGATCTGTAGAACTTAAGCATAGAATTGCTTGAGGTGTTGATTATTTATTGGCTTAGGGAGTGGATATTTCTCTAAAGTGGAAATCTGATATGCCCCAAAACCATATTGGTTGTAATGATAAATAGACCAAGCCAATTAGCTTCAAACCTTCCTTTCTTTTCTCAGTTCTATAGTTTCCTCATGTTATGCTACAACACTAGGTCAGTAGCCTTAGATTCTCGATGTATGACCTTTTTGTGAAACTAGATTTGAAGGTGATGTTGATACATGTAGAGGTAGTTTAAGGTAGTGAGGCATCCCTCACTAAGGATTTGTAACTCTTGCAAGTGAGGAACTTACTATTCTTCTTCAAACATTAGATTCTTGAGAGAGATTCTGAGGGAAGGGAGCTCTTTTTGATGGGTACTAGAACCTTAGAGCCATAAAAAAGGGAGAATGGTGTGCCTCCTATGGGGGTATAGATGGAGGTGAAATAGGCCCAAAGGGTAAGAGAAATTTGGAGGTTCTAGTCATGGTCAACTACATCAATGGTTTTCTTTAGGATTTTAAAAATGGTTGTATTAGTGGCTTCAACTTGGCTTCAACTTGGCTAGTATTTGGTGGAGAAATGCTGGTTGATTCTAAATTTCCTACACAGTGTGGTGACTTATTGATTTTTGAAAGGAGTCCATTTATTAGTCATGATGTCTTGGGGGATGCCAAAATGATAGATGATATAGTTCAAGATGAACTTCAAAACCTGTTTTATAGTAGTGTAGGTTAAAGGGATAGCCTTGACTCACTTGTGAAGTACTTAGTGGTGACAATAATATACTTGTGGCCATTTGCAAAATTTTGATTTATTTGACCAACAAGATTAAAACTCTAGTGGGATAAGGGCTATGGTGTGATGGTCAGTTGAAGGTCTTGGGTGAGAGCATGTATCAAATCTCTATGTTTCTAACAAGGAACACATTGTTTCACAAAATGATAGGTATCAACTTCCATAGTCAGCCAATAATAACCCATTATAAGGATTTTTTGCTAGTGTAATTCCACTAGAATGGGAACCAAAAATTCCTCAGTGAACCTCTTCTAACACCATTTTGGCTTCATCTAAATTGAGACATTAGAGGAGGGTTCCATTGAAGTGTTTTCAAAAAAGTGTGTCACCTAAGGTAGTGTAGCAGATAGTGTGACATATCAAGGTTTTACTTTGATTTATAGAAAGGGTTATGGGGATTGTTTTATGATGAAGGTAGGTAAAAATTTTAGAGTACCATGGAGACTCATGATTGACAATATCACACACCAACTTTGATTCAGAGTGCTCGTATGTAGAAAGGAAAAAATTCTCAACAAGAAATTCACACTTAGGAGTGTATTTAGGCATGGCGATCATGGAGGCTATGGTGGCCATAACATCTTCTTCTTTGTTATTTGTCCTTAGTATCTGCTAAAAGACTATCTTAGTGAATTTTTTTTTAAGATCTTCTACTATCCGACGATATGGAAACAACTTTTCATCCTTTGTTTGATATTCATTTGCAACTTGTCTAATGACTAGTTGGGAGTCCCCCAAAACAAGTAGGCTCTTTGTATTCCATAACATAGCTTGATGTAGCCTGGTTACTAGTCCTTCATACTCAATTATGTTGTTTGTGCAAGGTAATGAAATTTTTTAAGATTTAGGGATAAGGTCTCCTTGTGGTGTAACAAACAAGCTACCTACCCTTGATCCTTTCTATGTGAAAGAGCCATCGAAATAGAGCTTCCACTATGTACTAGGGGTAACAATCATAATTATTTTATTTAGAAAATCTACTATGATAAGATTGTCTCCTTGAATAGGAGCTTCAAAAAGTTGATTTTCAATGGCTTGTCTTTTGATGGCCATTCAGTCTTTATAGAAATGTCAAATTCACTTAAAATCAAGACCCATTTGGCAGCATGACTAGTGAGGGAAGCTTTTGAAAGAAAATACTTGAGAGGATCTATCTTAGCAATGAGGTGTGTAGCATGATTAAGCATGTAATGGCATAGTTTCTATGTGCAAAAGACTACATCCAAACAAGCTTGCTCAATAGAAGTGTAGTTCAACTCATCACCAACTAATGTTTGACTAAGATAGTGTAGTGCCTACCCATAGTTTACATTTTATTATTATTGCCAAACTCTTTTAGGCTAGTTTATGCTTGATGATTAGTAGCATTATCTTTCATATTATCAGATATTATTTCACACTTGGCTGATTTTATGATGAGACTACTTGGTACTATTTACTTCATGTATGTATGAGTATACCTTGATGATGATTATTATAATGATTTTAGTTATTTGATGATTATTGGTTAGATAGATTATTATATGTGTTTTATTATGGATACTTGCCCCATATTGCATGTGTATGGTGTGCGTGTATATTTTCTTTATGTATGATATTTCTGATGTGGTTAAGGAAGGGAGTCGTAGTCAGTTGCTAGTTGAGATCTACATGATGCACCACTTTCTACCATTTCCTATTTAGTCTAGTATATATTTGTTTGTACATGCATGAATTTTATGCAGATTGCAGGTACTAGGTATTGACTTCCTTGAATTAACAGGATGAGCATACCCTATCGCAATATCTCAATGATAAGAGAGGGGAGATAAATTCTTGAGTCCAAATCCTAACCTTTAAACCAATTGTCCTAGAAATTTAAGACAAGTATCTAAGATGATTACCCATCCAAATGCATCGTATGACATAAATTTGTGATTATAACCCTAGAGTTTGATCTTGTATGTGGTATTTTATGATGGGTTTTCATATTTCATCCTATAGGTCTTTGGTGATGTTTCTATTAATTAAGTAAACTAAAAGATTAAATCAATGATTTAATTTAATGGAAAATTATTATGATATTTTCAATATTTTTTTATTTAATAATTTGGGAAATTAATTAAATAAAAATAATTAAATTTAAAGAGAAAAATATAGTGTAGTTTGAGAGCGTAATAATATTAATTTAATTTAATAATAATATATTTAGGAGATCATTTTTAAATAAATGATAATTATTATTATTACTTTAGTTAATAAACATTTTATCAATTAATGCTTCAAAAATAAATTAAAGAGTGAAAAAGAAATTAATTTATTAAAGATATCTAAAATTGCATAAAGAATGCATGAAGTTTTGAAAATGTTAAAAAGTTGTAATTGAGGAGTTCCCTTGGGTGATCACACAATCAGTGCCCTGAACTTAGGAGAGAACTTCTTATCAACAATTGAGGGTTCATTTTCTAGGGACTGAGAATTTTAGAGAAGAGAATTTTCAAAGAGAAGGTTTTGAGAGAAGAGATTTCTCTCACAATCTTTGGGTGTTTGTGAATTAGCATCAGAACCAAGTAGATCCTTGTGTTTTGTTCACCCAATTAATTATGTAGTTTAATATTCTTGTCTTCATCGTGATTGTGAATTGTTTATCTAAATTTCATTGCGATGAATCCTTCAATATTTCATTTTGAAATTTTTGGTATGCATGTTGATTTCTATTGTACACATGAGGATTAAAAAAGATTAGTAAAAGCCTCATTTCATAGATTTAAAGTTATAAATTAATCCGGGAAGGGATTTAAAAGAAATACAAATTTTAGATTAAAAATTTGACTAGTTTACCATATTTTCCCTCTTAGATTATTGATAAAAATTCTATATATATATATATATATATATATATTAAAATGGTTGAATTGGGGAGGTCTATTATTAAAATTTATTTTAAAAAATAATAAAAATGAAAAAAAATTAGATTTGTGGGGAGGCGAGGCCATCAAAAACCCCACCTCCCACCATACTCCCCTGTCATGACAACGTAGGCTACCAACAACCATTAAAGGCCACATGATAGGCTTGCTACCATGAACAATAGGTACATCTGCTATCATAGCAATAGGGCTACTACAACAACAAGCTTGCGAGCTTTAAAATTATCCTAGGGCATTTTTTAATAATAATTATTAAATTTTTTATTATTATTTTATTAATAATTTTATTATTAAGTTTTTAAATTAATTATTAAGTTAGTTAATTAATGAATGTTTAATATAGTTATTAATAATTTTATTTATAGTTTTATTAATTAATTTTTAATTTTTAATTTTTAATTAATAATATATTAATATAATTTCTTTTATAATGATTAGTTAAATTTAATTAATTGAAGTTTAATTAAATGTTATGGCATTAAGTTTAAATTTATTCATTATGTTATTATTTAATGATTATGATTAAATAATAATTTAAAATAATTTATTTATTAAATTATTAAAAATGAATTATTGATTATCTCATAGGTTAAGGGTAATTATGCAATATGTTCAAATACAAGAATGGGTTAATTTGTAAGTGTGTATTGTGAATCTCATCTACTTGAAACATACATTGAAATGAATACTTTGACCTTATTGTTAACTCAACTATGTGTTTTCAAAATCAAGCCAAACTATGAAACTACACTCATACTTGTATGTTGTCTATGTTTTGGGTATAGGTTGACTAGGGTGTTGACCAATTTTAGGACATCTACCAAAGGCTTGGGAGTTTTGTGTTTGTGATATTATGATGATTTGATCTTGATCTTTTAAACTCAACCATGGTAATGTGTCTGGTATTCTTTACAATGAGTTTTGGATCTATTGTTTTTTATTGCTTTTAGTGTGCTTATGTGATAACGTGAGGAATGGTATGACATAATTGTCTTGACCTTTGAGTCTTCAATTAGTTATTTTGGGATGCTTTCTAGTTGCTTGTAAAGAACTAAGGGGTTATTGTGAATTATCTTTTGATTCTTTCCAATCACTTGTATAAGACTAAGGTGAAATACTATGATTCTTTGATTTATACTTTTATGAGCTTAAGGTAGGTTATCTATATGTAATGTTGGGAAGTGGCTTGTAGTGGAGGTTGGGACCCAAAGTGTCTGCCAAAGTAACCCATTGTAGGTTGTTTGATAAGTGAAAACACTACATTGAATGAGAGTAAAATGAAACTAATAAGAGTCTTTGTCTTTCCTCACCCATGCCTCGATTGTTAGTATAGACTAGGATGGGAGTAGAGAGGATGCTTGGTTGTGATCATGTATCATTAGTATGCCTTGTTAGTACAAAAGGATACTAGTGCCGCATAGAGTCACTAGGGGGCTAGGGTCAAGTTAGACTGCCAGGGTAACTCTAGGATTGATTCGTGTGATGGAACTTGCCCACTTACATAGTAGATTCCCTACATGTCTTTGTTTGCCTCAAGGTCTAGATGTTGATTTATCTTGGAACCTTCGAGTTAGATTACTCTTAGGGGTTCCTTGACTTAGATATTACTTTTAATTTTGGGATTGATATCCTATTTGGGACTTGATACTTTCTCCTTAGCATGGTGGGAGTGGACCTTTTTGGGTTTCCACAAGTTTGGGTGGTAGTGCTTTTTACTCTTACGATTGAGATATATTCATTGAAACCATAGCTAGAGTTCCTTGTCTTCTTTTCTTTTTATTCTATCTTAGTCTATTATGATGGATGGTTATATCTTTATGATGGATGATTTCACTTATTGTATTGTACTTTTTTTCATTGATCCAAAAGGGATGATGTAATCTATTTTTATAAATATATATTCTTTCAGCCTTTCATACCCTGTGACATGTATAGTGGATGATTGTGCATTTCAAATTTTGTTGCCAAGTGGCATTTAGAACAAATGTATATTATTTAAGTGGAGTGGACTTGTAGTTGTACTTTCATGTGGATGTGTTATTTATTGGACCTACTATTATTTAAATTTAAATGTGACTCAATGTCTTAGGATCCTTAGGGAATGTAATCTATTATGTTTGCTTATGTATGATTGTATGTTATTGCTTCTGCTACTTTATGATTATTGTGTATGTTATTATTTTTAAAAAAATGTTTGGAAAACTTATTATAACTTTAGAGAACTTTATGATTAATCTTTTGTATCCTTTGGCAAGGCATTAGAGATAGTAGATACCTTGCTCATTTCTATTGCCATCTAGCTATGCTAAAAGAGCACCTAGTGCAATTGAAGTGGTAGAAATGTAGAGAATTAATGGTTGACCTATAATTAGAGGAACTAGCATTGGTGGATTAGTTAAGTATACCTTAACATGTTCAAATGTTTTCTAACATATGAAATCTCATTGAAAATTAGTATCTCTTTGAAGCAGGTGTTGGAGTGGATGAAGTTTATTTGCTAACTGGGACACAAACTGTCAGATGAATTGTAACTACCCTTGAAAGCTATAGAGTTGTCTCAATGTAGTAGGTAGATGTATTTCCATGATGGCTTTTACTTTTATAGGCTCTACCTCAATGCCTCTTCTTGCCACTATGTAACCTAACATTTTTCTAGATTGGACCCCAAAAAATACTTCTTGGGGTTAAGGTGAACTTTATATTTCTCCAACATTTCAAATATGTTAGTAAGAAGAACAATGTGGGAATCATGTGTCTTATATTTTCCTAATATGTCATCATCATAGTTTTCCATTATTACATGTATAAGATCATGGAATATTGTGGTCATTATGCATTGATAGGTTACACCAATATTATTTAAGCCAAAAGGAATGGCTTGATAATAGAAAGTTCCCCATGGGATAGTAAATATCATTCTGTGTTAGTCTTCTTTTGTAATTTTAATCTAATTGTAACTGGAGAAACTATCCATTAGGGATAAAATTTCATGTCTGATAGCCATATGTACTATGATGTCTATTTTGGGTAGTGGAAAATCATCCTTAGGACATGCAACATTCAAGTCTCAAAAATTTGAACATATGTGGATGCCCCTAGAGGCTTTTCCTATAGGAACAATATTGGAAACCCACTTAGGATAATCAGTAGGTCAAGTGAACTTTTCTTCTAACATTTTCTACAATTCTACTTTTACCAAGAGTGCTACCTTAGGATGCATCTTGCATAAGTTTTTCTTTACATGTCTATGTTGGAAGCATGAATGCTGATGATATTCCCATGGGGGAGTATTGTAAATATGCTACATTCATGACTGATTTTTTCACTGATGTCAATATAGTAGTCCTCTTTGGTATTTGATAGAAGAACAATAGAAAGATGAAGTTGGTATGGATGGCTACTTGATTATTGTCACTATCCAACGTTATGGGAGATACTTCTAAGTATCTAATATATGTAGTTAAAATTGAATGAAGAAATGTTAAGTTTGGAAGAAGTTTTGTAAGTTTTGGTGATGTCTATTATGCATTGTATGGCTTCAAGAAAGCACCAAGAACCTAGTATGCAAGGTTGGACAAGCATTTGAAAAACCTTAGATATAGCAAAGGTATGGTAGATAGTAATCTCTATTGGAAAGAGATTGATGATGGTTTGATGATTTTGGTAATATATGTTGATGATATTATATTTGGAAGAAATGATGATGAAAGTGACAAGTTTGTAGAAGAAATGAAAAAGGAATTTGAGATGAGTATTGTTGGTGTAAATAAGTATTTACTTATTACACTTACTTAAGTTTTACTTATGTTAATGCATTATTTAATTATTTTTCTTATTTTATTATTATTTTAGGTGAGACACTTAGGAGTTTGTGAACTCTCATTGAGTTACACAACTCTAATTATGCACATGGTGTCTAGAACATAGGAGTATGCATCATTCACTAAGTTGTCATGTTGACAACATAGTTATCCACACTCCTCATTTAGCACATGTTGTCTACACCACTGATTTGCATGCTACACCATTGTAGGCTTATCCTCACTTAATCCTATGCTTAATGAAGGATAATCCATATTTGGTGGACATGTGCTTGGTTGTATGACATATCATGATGCTGACTTCTATGCATTCTAGAAGCTCTCTTAAGGCCTTTATACTCAGGCACTCCTAGTGTACTCTCATCTGGTTATTGAATGAATATCGTCATTTTGATCATACACTGTCTATTTTGGTCTACTGTGTGCTTGTGTTGAGTTCTTTAGTTCTTGGGTGAATTCTAGCCTAAGCCAAATTGTTACATGGTATCAGAGTTGAGGGAGATTCTCATCATGTAGCTGTTCAAGACCGTTTATGCTTCAGCACCTTGACATGCATCTAGAGGATCCACAAAAATTGGGAGCATCTAGAGCTAGACCTGACCTCATCGTTGTGTCCAAAGCATCGATTCGATGAAGATCAACTATAAATTTGCCTATATTGAGTGAAAGTTGATCTTGAGGCAAGTTTTTTTTGCAAATCAAAATTCAGAGGCCTTGATTTGCAAACTAGAATTATATTAATTTTGCAAGTTATTATATTATAATTGGTAAGCATATCGGTCATATCACGCATTGTTCTGGTGCATATTGCACATTAATTTTGGACACCATACTGCACAGATCGAACTGCGCACCTACACAAATTTTTTGATAGGAATTGTTCACAGGCAGCAAAAACTGACAACATTCTCACCACCAACAGGAACTCTCTCCCTTGCCGCCTATTTGCATTCCATTTTGTGGGTGCTTCTATTTTAAGCACATAAGAGCTATGTAACCCATGCATGTGGGACAAAACTCTTAAAATTTGGCAATAGTTGAAAGGAACTCTAGCATTTTATAATGCTTTTACAACACCCACAAAGTGCAGTTTCTCAACAATGACATTAATTTTGCGGCATCCGCGGATAGTTTGCTTTCCCCTGGACACATGACGTACACACATTCCACCATGACACCCAATGTGGCAACCAATCATTCACCTAGACACTAAATCCACCTGCACTACGTGGTGAAATCTTTCATAGTCCCCACAGAGAGTGAAAGACATAGACCCTGTCCATGTGGCAGTATATCTGCCCTTGTCGCCAACATAGCTGCCACGTGGCAATTTCTAGATCACCTCGACAATGCACATCAGATGCATAGTTAGCCCTACTGACTAATCACAGACTCCATTCATTAGCCTAATCAATAGTGACCTATCATCCCAGTTAGCACCCACGTTAGTAGACACACTATAATTTTTTGTACATTCTGTATAGTACAGATATTCCACGCGGGCTGCCACCTCATCTAGTGGACTAATTTTTGCTGACATCATCTTGTTTATGAGCTTAAAATTGATGCCCATCTAGATGTCAAAATAGGCCAAATTATATTTTTAAGACAGTTGTATGACCATCAAATTTAATCCATTGAATCTTTGATGCAACCCCTCTCCAAGTTGATTTTCATTTTTGCAGTCCAACTTCAAGAAGCGATAACTCGCACATCCAAACTCCAAATCAGGTGCAAATTTTTTTGAAATTGGGTAAAATTTTCTAAATTTTTTAGTGGTATAGCTATTTTCTAGTTTTGGTGCATGGAATGTTCAAAATTTTCTTTTTTTGGTGATTGTACTTGGATAATCTTACATTTTGCAACTTCAAATGCTCCGTACAGGCACATCTGGAGTCAAAAATAGGTTCCATTTTTTTTGAAAGTGTGTATTTTTTTTTCTACTTTCTAGATCTGGCATCAAATTGTCATGTTGTGTGGACAAAATTTTCATTTTCAGCAATAGGGCCTTTCTTTGATTTGTAATGCTTCAGAATTGTAGCACATTATAAAGTTTCAGATTTGTACTCCATTAAGAAGTTATAACAAGAAAAATAAAAAGTCCACAATGCCAAAATTGGCACGTGGCCCATTGTAATTGTACTATTGATAAAGTGCCCAATGCATCTATTTTGGGGGGGGTTTCTTGATTTAGTGAAAAGGGGAGGTGTTCTTGGTGTTGTGTTCTCTCTTTTCTACACATTTCTTTCATTTTCTGCATTATGGGCAACTTTAAGTTTCTTAAATTAACTCCTCATAACTATGCTTCATGGTCAATCAAAATATTGTATCACTTAATGCATAATGGAGTTTCACAATTTGTAGATGGTACTCTTCCTAAACCAACAGGTGATAATGTATCAACAAGTGATATTTCAGCATGGGTAGCAATGGATAGGAAAGCCCTAGGTGATATATGTTTGGGGGTAGATGATAAGATCATGTATCAAATCAAGAAATGTACTACATCTAAGGAAGCTTGGGATACCCTTGAAAGCCTTTATGGTAAAGTGTCTGAAGAGGATGTGTTCAAAATTGAAGATGAGCTTGTCTCCTTAGATCCTAAGTCGTATGACTCCATACAAGATTTTATCATCAAGGTGAATGAACTAAGGACAAAGCTTACTAATTGTGGGAGTTCTATGAAAGATGACAGACTAATCTATCTCATACATAACAAGATGCCACCGAAATATTCCACATTTGTATCTTCTTTTAACACCTCAAAGACTACCTTAGGGTCTGCCTAAAAGAAAGTCACTTTTGATGAATATGCTAAACTATTGGATGATGAAGAAAAGAAGTTGAAATCAATGGGGATTCTCAAAACACCTCAGTCCAAAGCAATGGTGGCCAATGAGGGTTCTTAAAATTCAGCTGCATAATCTTCAAATAAAGGAAAGGGTAAGAAGAAGTGGAAGAAGGATAAATCTAAGGATGCAGAAAAGACAACACCACAATCCAATCAACAAGGCAAGTCCTTGAATTCCAACAAGAAGGGGGACAACAATAATAAGGAGAAGAAGAAGTTTTCTTATTGCAAGAAATTGGGTCATGAAGAACATGAGTGTTATCTCAAAAAGATTGATGAGTTGACCAACATCATGAAGAAACATAATGTTCCATTGCCTAATGCTTATAAGGAGAAAGGATCATCTTTAGATTCAAAGGGAAAAGGGCAAGCATTCATGGAAAATGAAAACTCTTCAAAGGAATGGATATTTGGCTCTGGTGCCTCATATCACATGGGTTCTTCAAAGTAGGATTTTTCTTCATTGAATCACTCAAAGGTACTGCACATCTTCATGGGGAATGATAGCAAAATGGAAGTTGAAGGAAAAGGAAATGTGGAAATGGAAAATGGAGAGTTTCAAGAGGTTCTCTATGTTCCAAACCTAAGTTCGAATCTCCTATCACTCTACCAAATCACTCACCTTGGAGATGGACATAGAGTTGAGTTCCTTCCAAACTTAGTTCAAGTGCACAATCTTCAAGATGATTCCTTGGTTGCAGTGGGGAAATTGAATGATCTCAAGAGGTTGTACTCTTTCTCTCATTTTGTACCCAAGTCTTCTTCAAAGGCCTTGTTATCTCAATCCAATTCAAACATGCAATTATGGCATGAATGGTCATCTTGACTACTGCTACCTTCAACAACTTTTCACATACCACATGGTGAAAGGTCTACCTCAAATCAACTTTTCTAAGGGTGAGTGTTCAACAGATTCAGTGGATATGTGTCTAGAGGGGAAGTTACAAAGAGGGAAGTCTTCTAGATCAAAAAGTGTTCTTCAAATGGTTCACATGGTATTAGCAGGTCCTTTTGCATTAAGACAAGGTCGCTACATACTCACTTTTGTTGATGACTTTTCAACGTTCACTTGGGTCTACTTTCTTCATAACAAGAATTAAGTGTTGGACACGTTTCTAGACTTCAAGACTCATGTAGAATAGAAATCTAAAAAGGCCATCAAAGTACTTTAAATGGACAATGGAAACATGGATGTGAATAGAATACTTAAGGATTTTTGCAGACATGAGGGAATTGATATTCAGACTCCACCAGCATTCAGTCTGCATAAGATAGATGTTGTAGCATTGAGGATCCAAACTCTTAAGTCTATGGCAAGTTGCATGATTCATGCCAGTCTCTAGATCCATCATTAGAAGTCAAAGAAATCTCTAGTGCCACTCACATTCTTAATCATTCTCCTCATCCAGCCTTAGATGGAAAAACTCCTTTTGAGGCATGGTGCGATAGAAAACCTATTGTGACAGACTTCAAAGTCTTCGGTTGTCCTACATGGGTAAACATATCTTCCAGGGGATGCAAGGCACAATCATCTGGACCTTGTACCTTCATTGGTTATGAAGATGGTGTGAAGTCATATAGACTTCTAGATCCTGAGAAATATCAGATATTTGTGGAGAAGGATGTATACTTTGAGGAAAGTTCTTCGAGCTTGTCCTCTACTCTTCGCACATCATATAGTGTGGATACTAATAGTAACACAAGCGATAGTGCTTTATCAGCTTCAAATACATGGGGTTCTGTCGACAGATATAGTGAGAGGTCACTTCATCAATTCAATCCACATGCATACATCACCACAGTGATAGGTCTATAATAGTAGGGTACATCCAATCTTCCAGATACAAGTTCAGTGATAGATTTGGGGGATAGTATTTATGATCTGCCTCTTCTTCTTGATGCAAAATTACCTTCTTCAATTGTAAAAAGGGTTCCAAACTCCTTTGTTCATTCTCTACATGATTAATCATCACAGGTTGAAGTGATTGTGGATACTTATGATCAGCAGTTGCAGCAGGGTTCTTCATTAGTTGTACAGAAAGACAATTTTTGGGGATAGGCTTTTCAGCCAGTTGAGCAGGTTTCAAAGACATCACTTATCCATGGGACTCTTTCCACACACAGTAGAAGCATCTCATTTATACCCTTGGCATTATTTCTTCCTAAGGGGAGGAACACCATTTTGCAGTCTTGGATTAGCTTCTTCATCAGAGCAGTCACTATTCGACATTCTTCTTTAGGGGGGAGGGAGCCCATCCTATCTCTCTTCCTCTTCTCATCATTCTCTTATGTATATACTAGATGTATGTCATAATGGGGGGGTCTTGATTACTCCATCCATCCATGCATCCTTTTATCTCTCTTTTTGGGGGAGGGTTTTTCCCATGAGGTTTTCCCTCTTTCCCAGCTTTATGGGAGATTGCATCTTCATTATGTACATGGGTACCTAACATGACCTAGTAGCTGGGACCCATTATTGCATTGCATCCTAGATTTCCTAAGCTTAAGGGCATTCCCCTAAGTTGCACTTAAGGGGGGGTGTTGGTGTAAATAAATATTTACTTATTACATTTACTTAAGTTTTACTTAGGTTAATGCATTATTTAATTATTTTTCTTATTTTATTATTATTTTAGGTGAGACACTTAGGAGTTTGTAAACTCTCATTGAGTTATGCAACTCTAATTATACACATGGTGTCTACAAGAAAAGAGTATGCATCATTCACTAAGTTTTCATATTGACAACACAGTTATCCACACTCCTCATTTAGCACATGTTGTCTACACCACTGATTTGTGTGCTACACCATTGTAGGCTTATCCTCACTTAATCCCATGCTTAATGGAGGATAATCCATATCTAGTGGACATGTGCTTGGTTGTATGACATATCATGATGCTGACTTCTATGCATTCTAGAAGCTCTCCTGAGGCCTTTATATTTAGGCACTCCTAGTGTACTCTCATCCAATTATTGAATGAATATCATCATTCTGATCATACTCTATCTATTTTGGTCTACTATGTGCTTGTGTTGAGTTATTTAGTTCTTGGGTGAATTATGGCCTAAGCCAAATTCTTACAAGTATGATAGGAGAAATGAAATATTTTCAAGGATTACAAATCATACAAAATAAATAAAGAATCTTTATTTCTTAGACCAAGTATTTCAAGGATTTGATTAAAAGGTTTTGTTTCAAAACATGTAGACCTATTGGAACACCTATAGTAATTGGACACAAGTTATCTATAAAGGATGACATACCTACTGTTGAGTAGAAGAAGTACATATCTATGATTGGAAGATTGCAATATTTGACTCATGCAAGGCCAGATATAGAAAATGTAGTTGGAATTGTTGTGAGATTTCAAGATGATTCCATAGAAGCACATTATCCAGTAGTCAAAAAGATATTTAAATATCTGAAAGGAACATTGTAAGAATATTCCTTAGGGAAAAATCACCCAAGATCAAGGAACTCAAGCACAAGTATAGAATGGACCAATGAAGTATGATTAGAATAACAATATGATATTCAATTGATGTAGAGGTACACTAGAAGTGCTTGAATATAAAGGCCTCTAGACTGACTAGGATTCAACACACTAATAAGTCTTACAACAAGGAACATATCCACTAGAAGTGAATTATCCTCCATTAAGCATAGGAATTAGTACAATGATGAGAGGATAAGCCTACAAAGGTGTATCATGTAAAATTATGTTGTAGACACCATGTGCTAAAATAAGAGTATGAATAACTATGTTGTCAACATGACAAATTAGTTAATTATGCAAACTCTAGTGTTGTAGAAACAATGTGCTAAATTAGAGTACGTGAGGCCCAAATCCGTAGATGAAACCAAAAAGATGTCACACAGCCGAGAGGAGCAGTAACCCAATTCTCCTCTTTCACTTCTCAAGGGTATAAAGTTCCTTGAGGCTTAGCCCGAGTGACAAAATTTTGATCCCAAGAGAGGTGTCTTTGGATTCACCTCCTGATCTTTATACTCTGTCGGAATGCTAGAGTTGAGGTCGTCCCAAGGGGTGATGAAATCCCCAAGCAGGCCTCCTAAAAAGTGTAAAACAAGACCACATACATGATCTTGGTCTTTAAAAGACACGCTTTCATTCCAATTGATGATTTAAATTTTGTAAGCTATGATTGAAGACACTTGTGATTATGGCATACAATGTTCGTGCCAAAATGTATATGAGCAATGTTAGTATGCTAATAGAAACCAAATTTAAATAAAGCTTCTACAAACTAAACAAAATTTATAAACGTCAAGATAGACTAAGATGAGCTCTCAATTGAGAATATGAGCCATCAATGGACTCTCTCAATAAGAAGCTCTCTTGTTGAGTGGCTTTGTCTAAATGGATAGGATGTATGCTCAATATGCTTCCAAAGGCTTCAATGGATGATTGTGGATTTTTGGTGTGGATAGATGGCTTTAGTATGGATTTGGCTCTCAAAATAGCATTATAACTTTACTTCATGGATTGTGTTATTTTGTAAAGGGGAAGGATCCAATTTATAGGCAAGAGGCTTGAGGGATTGAGGGCTAAGATGCAAGGATGGGAAAAAGATCATGGAGGGCTTAGATTGCATGAGAGGAGAGCACATGGATTGTGCTTCCTTATAGCCAATCAAGGAGTGACACATGTCACATGGTGAGAGGATGGAGGAAAGGGGAAGAATGAGTCAACAAAGGAGGCTCAAGGGATAAAATCTTCATAAAGACCCTCATAATGACTTGTAAGAGCAATAAAAGGGCTTGTAAGAGTCATTTATGACCTAATGGACTTCATAAAGTTTTATGGTTGAGATATTTTGAGGGTGATGAGAGAAAATTTGACTTGGACTTGATTAGGAAGGTTCTAAGCTTGCTTAGGCTTGTGCAAATGATTAGAGGATGGATTAGGATGGTTTAGGATTAGCTTAAGGATAGGCAAGTGGATGGCATTTAATGAGGGTGGGTGAAGAAAGAGATATTTGTTAACTTTGGCTTGGGTTAGTAAGTTTTAACCCATGTTTAGGGAATGTGACAAGGTTAGGAGGGGATTAGGATTAGGTTTAAAGACATCTTCTAGAAGAGTCTAGATTTTGGATGAGGATAAAGACTTTCTAGAATAGTCTAGAATTTCCTAGGATGAGGATGAAGACTTTCTAGAAGAGTCTAGAACTTCTTAGGGTGAGGATAAATTAGATTTTTAGGAAATAAATAAAGTTTTATTTATTTCAAGGGTTTGGGTTGAGGAGATATTTATTAAAACTTTTTTAATAAACATGAGGATTAATATTTAATCTTAATTAAATATTTTGAGTTGGGATTAGGGGTAGGAAATGATGGGATTAGCCTTTAATTAAAATTAAAGAAGGATTAGAAGATTTTGGAAGAGGTTATTGGTCATAAGGAAATTGGCCAACTTTTGGGAAAAAAATAAATTTTTTATTTATTTTAGGATTTTTGGTCAATTTATTAATTAAATAATTAATAAATAAGGAAATAATGTTTAAATAAGATTTAAACATTTTTGGGAGGGATTCCTTAATTAAATATTTTTAATTAAGATAAAGGGATTTAATGGCATAAAAATTAATTAATTAATTAAATAATTAATTAATTAATAAATGATGATGTCATCAGGACTTTTTCAGAAAATAAAAATACTTTATTTTCTAAAGGTTTTTAGGTGTCTACAGTTATCACCACTTTCCATTCTTATGAAATATCCCTTTTATGAATTGATAAACTCTATTGATTTACTGAAGCATTTCCATAACCCCTTGAATTAAAAGAAACAATAAAACTAGCATACAACCCACCCAGATTGCATTGAGTCAATTAAACTTTATTTAAATGACCTCAAAGTAAAAAAACCCATAAAATGGAGACAAAAAGTGGTGACACAAATATATTGTAAGTACCCCTTTACATTATCCCTTAGAAGATTGATACAATGACCAATAAAAACTCAAAGAAAAGCCTAGAATATCTTGATGATTCTATCATTTCTACATATTACCAAAGAGTACACAATTGAAAGTAAACCTTTTAAGAATAACTACAAAACATGGACTGACTATACTTTTCTTTGATAAAAACAAAAAGTTATACAAGCCTTTGAACTCATCATAATGCCTTGAAAACTCACTTATATAAGCATGAGTTGCAACAAGCAAAGGAAAAAATGTGACTGGCAGGTGTCTTTTTACAACAAGGAATACAACAAAGTTTTTAAATATCCTTGAAACCTTTAAAAAAATAGAAATAGTTGCACACAATAGCTGGTGCATCAAATCTTCAATTTTGTCCTCTTCTTCAACTATCCCCTATTGTTAAAGCCTTTATTTCTACAATTGCCTCCCATACAATGACTTCTCTTTTTGTTGGCCACTTGCATGCTTTTACTGTTGTTAGTTCACCAACTTTTTCCATTTGCATCTATGACTACCTTCCCTTCTATTATGAATCTATTCATTTCAGTTTCAATCTTGAACAGAGTATCAATGAGCTCATTGAAAGAAAACTCATTAGTGTCACCTTCAAAAATTAAAGCTACTTGTGGAAAACTTACAATATGGTCAAAAGAACTAGACCATTCATTCCAATATTTTAGTTGGCTATCAAAATTAAGGATAGAAAGGATTAAGGAATAAAAACCATTGATCAATGCTTTCATCTTATTCTGAATAATTGTCAACTTCCCTATAAAGAACTGTAGCAAATCCTTTACTTTATTCACACCCTCTTTAATAGAAATGACCTTATTAGGAAGGTCTGGCTTCTTAGCTAGTAGAGGTATTAATCTATCAAAAAATTGCATATGTGGTCCCCTTTGCTGAAAAATGGGGTCAAGCCACATTACTACTTCTTTGCACATTTTCTCAATAGCTTGCAAATTGGTGAATGCATTATATGCATCTTAAGAGATTCTCTTCAAGATGCCTACCCTGTGATTTAGCATACTCAACATTATACCCCTTTTTGGTGCACCATCAAATTGGGGAACCTCACCTTCCACATTTACCACTGGCACTAATACTATTACCCCTATGGTTATATCCTCTATTTGGACTTGTACTTGAATAGTGTGCCTAACCTCTTCCACACTCCCTTGTGCATGTTCTACCTTTGCTACAATTTTGAGTTGGTCCTTTAGAGATACAACTTCCTCTTCTAGGATTTGAACCTTTCCCTCCAACTCTTCTATTCTTTGTTTTTGCACATAGCTTGTTTTGAGCTCTTCTTCATACAACTTCCTTACATCCAAGTATTCATTATAGGTAGTAGAAAGCCTATCCTCAATGTGATCCATCTTTGCTTCATTCATGAATGCAAAGTGTTTAACCATGCTATAGATCTCTTTGCCTATGGTATTATCCAATGTCCAAACAATCATATTACCCTGAGAAAGTCTCCTCTAAATTCATCATTTTAGGATTTTTAGTGTTAGGGGAAACACTCCATATAGCTAGGGTCTTAGTATCTATACTAAAACTTGACCCTCTCTTCAAACCTTTACTATTGGTGGCCTCATAACTAATTTCCTTGTATTGTCTCCTGATCTGGTCAAGTACAAAGGCCCTTTTAATGTTTCATCCTAGTATTAGAATCATACCAGTTCTATGCACCAACTCCTTGGCTTCTATAGGGGTCATGTTCTCACTATATAGATCATATACTAGTATTTTATCCACTAATTTTTTATTCTTCTCAAGATCTTCTCCTAGTATAAGGCTCAATTTGAGCTCATTTTGCTTAATTCTATATAAAAAAAAATTAGATGATTTATTGAAATTATCATCCTCCATGACTTTCTTAGATTGGATGAGTCTATCATCCAATTTTGAGGCTACAATTTGTAAATTAGTTGAAGCTATCTACCTCTATTTCCCTTTCATGCAAGTAATTCTACCTAATATCAATAAAATACTAATAATTTCCTAGTATGACTTGCAAGCCTCTGCTCACCACCCTCTCTGGGATATGCATGGTTTTTTGTCTCTTGTTTCCTTTAGCCACCCATGTAGAAGATGATGGATGTTCCTCCTCCTCAACATCAATTTCCAACTAGACATCAAGCTCAAGGGATTCTCTATTCATTGTTGCCTCTTCTCCTGCTAGCTCACTTGGCATTTGGGTCATAATATGATCAAAATTCTCAACCATTTTCCTCAAATTGCCAAGATATGGGATATTTGTGTAAAAACCCTTAAAGTCTAGGTTGGTCCTTTTCAAGGCATCTTCCAACTCTTATGATTTCATAATATTTTCTCAATAACTCCTTAGACTCCCCTATTGCTACTATATTAGCAATTAAATCTTCTACATGAATGGGTTTGTTGGGAGGTAGAATATAACACCTAATGGCTTTGACCTCATTGGGTACATAATTTTTTGGGTTATACATTCTATAAGGTCCAGTAGAAAATTTATACTGACCTAGATACTCACTAAGTTCTTCATAGACATTCTTTCCAATTATAAAATCTCCCACTTTAAAACTTCTACACACAAATGTAAGTTTATGTAGGGAAGGAGGAATCATCTCTTTATTCATTAATACAAATTGCCAAAAGAATTCAACAATGGCTAACCTTGGAGGGAAATATTTGGGTAATATATGGGGTAGCTGTGGGCATGCATAAAATCTCATTAGAGAATACTCTTTGAACAAAAATATATTGCCCCAATTATGGTCCAATTTAACTTTATCTTCTAAATAGGAAGGTTTAAGTAATGTTCACAAAATATTGGGGGCCCAAAAAAAGGTATGATCTACCATTCTCATGATCACAACACTAAATATATTGAAAAACACAATTGCATTTGAATAATGAATTATTTTTATCCCAAATATGAGTCCAAAATTGCATAGGCAACTTACCAAGTTCATTAGATGTTTGACCAATGAAATCCTAACTGATATAACCAATGTTCTTGTAAAAGATTAGGTGCATGAGCAATGAGTAGTGATGAAATTTGGAGTCCTTCATCTCTCCTTTCTTGGCATTCACAATCTTATGGTGCATGCTATCCACAATGAAACCCACATTATCATATTCCCTATTATGGAAAGGGTCCTGTATGTCACATGCTATTAGAAACAATGAACCATATACACAATCCTCTACCTCATCACTTCCTAGAACTTCATGTAATCCATACATAGTATTCTTAAAATAATTCTTGAATCTACTCAATGGCAAGTGATCCTCTACTTTCTTTGTATCTACCCTACCTTTTTTACATTGTAGGGGATATGGGGTAGCATCACATTATTTAAATAATAAGTTTTATTTCTACCAAATTTTCCCTATAGATCCTCAATATCTATAGGCATGTCCATCTGCCCCTCCAAACCAAAAACTTCTATAAAAGAAGTCTTATCCAGTGTACACAAAATGCTCCCATTGTGTCTATGAAATGACCTCATGACTATATTATACAAGTTTATCAAAGCCTTCAACAAATCCATGTCAACAAATACTTTAGGGAATATCATTTTTTCTATAGTCCTATTCCACAAGTTACAAGTTAGCATGGTTTTATTTCTATTCTAATAGAAATACATGAATAGATTAAACCCATCAATTTTGGGGCACATTGCATCTTTGCATAGGAAGTAAGGGTCTTTGAAAACATGATCATTAGCCAAAATTGCATTAGATGACTTTGGGAGCATTTTCAACCATTCCTTTGCATATTTATTTGGCTTTCAAACCCTTGATTTCTTTTTAGTTTTCACTGCCCCTTTCTTCTTCTTTCCTTTTGATATTACTTCAACAACATCATCACCTTCCTCTTCTAGTTCTACTTCATTAGCAAGGACCTCCTTAACATCCATGTCAACCATTATTTCCTACAAACTTATAACTCAAACTCCTACAACAATGGAATAGAAAATCAAAAATCTATGGATGCTTGAAGAAATTTTAGAATAGAAAAAAAAAGCTCTTCAAAAGTGGAAAATACTCTAAACCTTCAATCAGATCTTTATATTTTATTCATGCAATCTACTAGCTTTAATAAATTCTACATGCACAAGCTTTAATACTATCCTTGTAGGGTGTCAGCAAAGAATATCAACCATGTAATTTGATCCCAAAGTACCTTTTTAGTTTTTGTTTTTACTTGGCTATGGTGAATTCATCCTTTTTCTTAATTGGCATGACACCTCAGCTAGCCTCCTTTTTAAAATTTTGTCTTTTGTTTATACATTATGTCCAAATCCTTCGATCCTTGTAACTCCAGAGATACAACTATTAAACCCTTATGCTTATCTGGTGATGCTTCAGAAAACTTCAAGCATAGAAGCATATGCCCTCTTTAAGCTTGTCCTTGCAATCCTTTTTATGGTCCTACATGACCTCTTTTATCATAAGATCTCAAATCCTCTCCACATGTCCTTACATTTTAATGCTCTAATGCATTTTGTAACAATGTAAACACCCATTTCACCTTTAATTCCATCCTTTATGCCCCTACACTAAAACAAAGAATTTTTCATTTTAAAAGTTTCCTTACATTCACAAGCCAAACCCATCTTGTATCCATAGAAAGAGACATGAAGCACTTCCACGTGCTCACGTGACACTTGCAAACATAAGAATGTAAAGGAAAAATTTTCTCTTACAATATCAATGGTCCAAATTATACTTTAGAAAAACATCACCATTGATTTAAGCTCATGCAAAATGGATGACTTAAGTTATTTTCCACACAAGTTAGGCCCATATGACACATGTGACACATCACAAGCTAATGTTCTTTTCTTAGGGCCAAGTGGTAATTTATCAAGTCCCATACGACACATTCCTCCTTATAAAACCACTTTATAGTTGTCCACAAACCAAAATAGTGGAAGCACATAGATGAAATCAAACCTTTCTTCACTCTTACAAGCTTCCCTTGTGCATAGAGCTATACAACCCATTTGATATTTCTGTGATACACCTTTTACGTAGTGACATGCCTTTACATCCTTACACTATTCAAAAAAGTGTAAGCACATGAATTAAAGTGATCCAATATTTTTCCCATCTACTCAACTTGTCACTCATACCCTTGTAAGTCAATAAACATGATCACTTTAAACCTTATTATGTTCATACACTTAAAAGGAAAATGTCTAGCCAGAGGTACCTTAATGAAAGTCTTTCATTCATTTAGGCTAACTCATCAATGTGGAACCATATACACAACCATATACCTATAAATTGAGAATTATTTTATGCCCTTACACCATAACAGTGAAATGTAACCACAAAGACAAAAGCAAGAAAGTACAATGCTCTTACGGGAAGCCCAAACACTGTAAAACTATAAAAGAGAAGAACTTATGAATTTTGCAAACCCTTTCAAAAAATTCAAGATAAACCTAGGGTTTTAACATATAGAGGACATTTTGAAGACTATGTTGATGAAAAACCTTGAGAATTTAATAAAATTCAAACAACATAAAAATTAGGGCATAACTAGGGTAACACAAGATTTTGAAAAATGATACAAAGATAAACCCTAATCTATAGGACACAAGGATTAAAAAAAATTTCACACACATTTTTGGAATTTCTTTGCACTGTGAAAGATCAGACCACCAATGAGAAACTTCAAACTTTGCAAATAGCTAAAAGTACAAGTCCCTTTATTGTTGAAATTTAGGTCCCTCCAAGAGTATTGCATATTTAATATGAGTAATGTCTTCATACTTTCTAAAAGTTTTTTTTTTTATCACATAGTAGTTGCTATAGGATTGTTTATTGAATCAAAGAGCAGTGACTGGAAGACTAATTGTTAAAAGTAGATAGTAGTTGCCATAGGACTAACTGTTACAACATGAAACCTACAAATAATACCAACTAGACACCATTTTTGAATAGAACATTCTTGACATCATGAAGACTAAAATACTTAATGAAACCTCTAGAAATATATGTAAACACTATCTTCCAGAATTAGAAACTTGACTCACTCACACTCTTGGAAAAATTATTTGTATATGAGCAACCAACCAACTATGAACTCCACCAAAATAGTCATTAAGACAAGAAGAACCAGGAAACAAACTAAACTAGAAAACTAATAACTCTAAGATATTGTGTAACATCACTTATTGAATAAGAAACCTATTCTAATATATCCTAACCTACACTAACTAAATTTCATTACCAACTTAAACAAAACCATTAATTAGTTCTTTGAAGTATCTTCCTCTTCTCAAAATCTTCCAATGCTTCACATGCTTATGAGAAGTTGGAAATAGATGCAGTATTAATAGAAACTTCACAAACAATAATATTTTTGGAAATAAATCAACAAACTCACTTATAATTTCATGTTGACAATATATATTGCTATATTAAAGTGCATAAGTAAGCTAAAATGTTTCCCCTTTAGGTGCAATTGCATATGTAGCTTCATCTTCTATTGCAAGTTCTTCCTTTGTTGTAGCCATAGCTTGTGATAACATTTTTTCCTCCATATGGATGAGATGTATAATAGGAAACCCTTATGAAAGAACAAACTTTGAACCCTCCTTGTTGGCTTGGTGTAGATGAGTTTCCTCTTCATCCTTTTCTTGACTTTTAAAATCCAATTTGTGTACCTAATTTGATAAAAGTACACAAATTTCTCCACCATCTTCATAAGGCTCATAGTTTTTCTCTACAAAAGATGATGGTTTAACATCTAATGTCAAGTAAAACTCTTCTAAATCATCCAAAAACTAATCTTCTTCAATGTCTTCTTTACTTTTATGCATAAGAGGACTAGTTTTCACTTTATTGCAACTCTCTTCTTGAAGTAGGAGTTCTAATTTGACATTGCATCCATCATTACTAGATACCTTGTGTATGGTGATTTCATCATTTTCCAAAACAAGGTTTTCTTGATTTGACTCTTCAAAAATCAGCATTTTGTCATCAATAAATGAACAAAATTCCTCTATAATGCAAGAGAACATGTCTTCATTGATTTCCAAAATTGCTAAAAATGATAATAGATCTTCATTCTTATTCTCCATGGATCTAAAACCCATTTTGTATTGCTGCAAACTTTTCTAATCCTAAGTGCTTTTAAAAGAAACTAAGATTCTAGGGAAATCAAAAAAACCTACTACAAAACTTAGAGACTGTCATAGCTTGACTTGTCCCTAGCAATAGTACCAAAATTTTGGCTTCCCAATTAGATCAATAACTTGGTTTACAAACACAACTCATGGATTGGACATCCAAAATGAGCAATTATCTTTCTTATAGAGAAGGTTCATTTAAATTGTCAACCCAAGGACGTATACTTGGAATAAGTTTGCAAAGTATATGCACTATAAAAATCTCTAAGTTATTCTATTGTTGCAAAATGATAATGCTAAAAATAAATCAAAATACATAGTAATGGCTATAGGAAACTACAAGAAAACTACATAGTAATGGCTATAGGAACTGTGTATTATCTAATCTATCTATATCTCTATGAATGTCTACATATCAAATGTTTGATTACAATTTTGAATACATAAGATTATTAACTCCTTAACAACCATTTAACAAGTGTTTCATCATTCCTTTAAACAAGGAAGAGATTTATTACAAAACTAATGACTAGGTGTGCTGATTTTTAGCTCCACATTTTCAGCATCCACTCAAGTGCATGGTTCTCCTTTATTATTTCAAATTATATCAAACCCTTTTACCACATTGTGATCCTCACTTTTATTTTTATATATCATTTTGAAAATCTAAATTTCATTAAGAAATGTGGAAGGTATGATCATTTTATTGAAAGTGGTTTCTTTGCTGCTTGAAAATGTGCAACCTTTTCCTCAGTCAACTTCGTATCCATGGTGCTCATTAATTGTTCTGAACCAACTCAAATGCTCAAAAGGGTTTTTGTGCCTTGTTTTCATCTTTTGAAATCCATAAAAAATTATTAATTTTATTAAGAATTGAGTAAGATATGCCTATTTTTCTAAAATTGACTTTTGACTTTTTCTACTTTTCTTGCAATTGTTGAATGTTGACAAGTGTCAACTTGCTTCACCTTCTTTCCAGCTACATGAATAACCTAAATACCTCACAAAAAACATGTTAATCACCTCAAGATAATTATACTTCAACAATAACTATTTATCATAATAAATCATCACAATTTAACATTAACTAGATACACATACAAATGTTATTCAATAAATCATTTATCATAGTTAATGCTTCATAAATCAAGTTAATGTATGAAAACGGCGTGGGAATATATTAAAATCATGGAGTAAAGTGTTATAGTAGATGAATATAAATATGAAATTTTATAGGCTCATCACTTCCTATATGAGGGAGTATTTATGATGGATAGAGTCATCTAGGACTTTTTTTGGATGTTGTTTTGAAGAGTGTCTTTGGACACTTGAGCTAGTAAGAATTAATTGTTGCTAAGTTTGATGGTTGCTAAAACCTTTGACATTGATGTCAATGGGGGAAAATGTTGGCATGAAAAATATCATGACAAGATCTTGATGAAGAACATCATGGGGAGAAAGCAAAGAAACGAAAGAAGAAGTACAACATGGAATAATAGTTTGATGAAAAGCTCATTGAGGTATATCAATGGGAAGAATGATTAATGAAGAGGATTTGAAAAAAAAGATTAAAAATCTTATTGGTATTCTTGGAACTAGATGTTTTCATCTATGTTTCCATCAATTACAAAGGTGGAGATTGTTGGAAGCATGAACTCTAATGATATTCCTATGGGGGAGTATTGATGATATGTTTCATTCATGACTAATTTTTTCATTGATGTCAACATAGCAGTCTTCTATGGTATCTAACAGAAGAACAACAGAAAGATGAAGTTGGTATAGACTACTAGTTGAGCATTCTCACTATCTAAGGTTATGGGAGATACTTGTAACTAGATAGCATATGTAGTTAACATTAGATTAAGAAATATTAAGCCTAGAAGAAGTTATGTAAGTTTTGGTGATGTCTATTCTGAGATAGAGTTTACAGAGGCATATTCTGGTAAACTTGTTATATCTCTTAGCAAAGTTGTTATTCTAAGAATCAAGGTCAAGGATATAAAGAAAACATGTTGATCATGTTGATGATGATGTGGCTAAGCTTTATCATCATAATATTACATGTATGGAAAGATATTCAAGTTGCAAGGTGAAAGATTAATTTTATCACTAAGTGTAACATGTTCTTAATGTGGTCCTATAATGATCAACCAAGAAGGTCTAACAACTAACTTAGGGAATTGTTTTATAGACTCAGTATAAAGGAAGGACATTATTTTTATCATATGAGATGGGATTGTGATATAAAGAACTAATTGTAAGCAGTAGAGAGAGCAAACTGTGAAGTTGAGTAGAGCAAAGTGGAAATGAAGGAAACTTCATTACCAAGGTTTGATATTTGGATTTTAGGTTTGTGACTTAGTCTACAAGGTTTGATTGTGATTGGTTCAGTTGATAGAATAAAGAAAAGAGAAATATAATAGTAAATTTCATGTTGTAGCATACATTGTACTACAACTCCTAATAGGGTAGGAATCTCCTAATAGGGACTCATATGTACTAAATGTTGTAATAGACTCCTAATAGGGTCCATCCTCTAACAAAGAATATTTTTTTTAGTATATCATCTTGTAGGCATCACTCCTACCAAGGTTTTCTCTCTGATTAAGAGTTTTCTTAGTTAACATATCTAGTGTAATTGTCTCTGTGCATCTTATTATGGTTGTTATTTACTTTGGTTGAATGGTTAAGTTTTTTGAAAGAAGATAAATGTTTTAATTGTTGGATAACTAATTCACCCATCTATTGGCATCAAGTTATTATTTCTATTAGTGACAACACTTATCTATATTAGTGTAGCTACCAAGGTCAACACTTAGTTTCCTACACTCACCGAGCATTCTAGTGTTAACCAAGCTTCAAAGTGTTTAGTAGATTACACCAAGTAGAATAGTGGCTACCGAGTGAATACAGGTAATGTGAAGGCCAACAGTGTCTCCCAAGCTTCACAGTGTCTACCGAGCAATAAGTTTGTGTCATGAAAATTCAGTGTAAACTGAGCATTGGGGGAAGTAGTGTCTACCAAGTAAAGCAAGGTAAACTCAGCATGTAGTATCTACCGAGTGACACTACATCTACCAAGTCACTAGTGGTCACCAATTTTAGAACTACATCAAGTGATTAGTATGGATTGAGCCTTCACTTCTACTGAGTGCATGATGATCTTGTGTAATGTAGTGGATGCTGAGTATTAGAAGTCATCGAGTTAGTCAAGATAACTTGAGTTATTTACTATTGGGCCAACTTTGTAATGTGTTGTTCACTTTTATTTTGGCCAACCTTGTAGTTTTGTAAATTGGAAAGGTATATATGTAAGATGCATTATAAGATATCATTGTATTGAAGTACTATGAAGTATTTTTGAGAAGTGCATGTGAAGGATTATTAGCAGCAGTTTAAGGAATGAAGCAAGGTCAACATATGAGAAAAAAAGTCATATCTATCACATAAGGTAATCAATGCATTAAGGATCTTATCAGCAATCAATTGTAAGTAGATCCACTACTTCATCCTAATAGGTGAATCAATTTCTAAATCCTTTAACAAGGTAGACTTAATAGTCTTTGTATAAATCTCTTAACTGAGTGCATACTTCATTGTATGTTTGTAAATCCGCTAACAAGGTGGACCTAGTAGTCCTTTGTGCTCCTAATAGGGTAGATCACTAGAAGTGGTCAATGTAAGCCTTAATAGGCCAAATTTGTGCTATATTAGTGAAGTTTTGTGGGTACTATCCCCACTCCAATTTTACTTTCTATTTGGAAGGTTTTTGGGTCACCAAAAAATTGTGTTCTTTTGTGTGATGAATGTTTTATCTTTCAGTACTAATGTATGTAGTAGTATAGATGAATTTGTGGTGAATTTAAAGAAATTTTTTCAAGTTACTGATTCACCCTTACCCTCTTAGTAACTTATCAAGTCTTGAATATTTCCAACAATTGGTATCAGAGTTTGTGGTTCTCAGGATAAAGTTTAACAACTTGAGCAAAGATCTAAGGACAAAATGGAGATATTTAGACTTGACAAGGCAATTGAAAATGAAAAGCTAGATCTAGAGATGGCCATAGTTCAACTCAAGGAAGCAAAGGAATATCTTTCCCAATCCCTAAAAAGAAGAAAGGAACTTGCCAATCAGATGAATTGCCTCAAGTATGTTGAAGAAAAGATTGAATATTTTTTCCCTTCAAGTAGATCAGATGAAGCAAACAATGCAATCAAAGAACTCCTAGAAAAGAATGGATCTCTACAAGAGGAAGTAAGGAAACTCAAAAGAGAACAAGAAATTCAATAAATTAGGCTATATGAGATTTTGGAACAAAGGAATAAGGAAAAAGAAGACTTGTAGGCAACAAACAATGAAGAAAAAAATCAATCCAATCAGCATGAAGACCTTATTGATCAAATCATTGAAGCAAATGAAGAAATTAGGATTCTCAAAGCACAAAATGAATGAATAAGAAATGATATAAATTATGAAAGAGAAATTAATGAAAAAACAATGAGAGGACTGAGATATGAAAAGAAAAACATTGAAAAATTGAAGAATGACCTAAATGCTGACAAACAAATCAATGAGAGAATGATGAAATCTCAAGAAGACATGAATCAATTAAGTCAGCAAAATGAGCAAAATCCTCATAGGTAAAAAGGTAAAGTAGGACTTGGATACAATGAAGAAGAAGGTGAATCTTCCAAGAAAGGTGCAAAAAGGAATCAAAAACCCTCATAGAATCATTGTGGGAAAAATTGGTCATAAATCAAACAAATGTTGGAGCAATGGAAAAGCAAAATTCAATGAAAAGTGCTACAACTGCAATTCAACATGGCCACAAAGCTAATGAATGCAAGGAGAAACCAAAATTTTAAGGTAAATGTCACAAATGCAAAAAAGCATGGCCATAAGGCATCTCAATGCAAATCCAAAGCATTCAATCTAGTTGAACAACTTGTAAAGGCAATATTTGGATGGGATTACAATACTTGGTGCAGATGTCATTATTGTGGAGAATACAAACACACTAGCATAAATTGTGCAAGGCATCACCTAAGAAAGAAGGATACTACTATAAGGTGTTACACATGCACTGAACTCAGTCATATAGCTAAAAATTTCATGAATATAAGAAAAGTTGAAGATTAAAAGAAAGCAAGGGCTGATAACATAAGGAAACAAATGAAGCAACAATGGATTCCTAAATCTACTAAGGATACAAGCTCAAATCATGGAAGTGAAGTCACTCAAGAAGTGGGTGACTTCATCCTCTCAAACTAAATTCCTAAGAATGTGTTGGAGCTATACTCAGAAAGAAAATCATAAGTAGTTCCAACAAGTATGAAGAATGCAAATGATCCAATTAGTATTCTAGATACACAAGGATCACAAAAAGGTTATCTTTCACCAAGTTGCATTAGAATCCATTGAGGAAAGTTGGTTGAAGACCTTACCAAGCAAGGTTAGGAGTAAAGGAAATTTGGTTTGTTTGTCGAGTTGATAATCTTGCCAAGTTAGGGTAGTGGATGATATTCTGTCATGCACTGTGACATTATGGCACCAAGAATCTATGAAAATTTCTCAACAAAAGGGGCAATTTTGACTTCATTTTTTCATTGCATTCACAACATTCAAATATCAGAGTGATTTGAAAGAGCATTATAGTGTTTTTGAGAAATTTAGTAGTGAGATCTTCATGAATTCTATCTTCTACTAAGCAGCGATGGAATCTACTAGTGGAAGTAGCACTAAACCATAGAAGGGTTTCAAAATGCCAGTTAAGGGCATTGAATGGAAAGCACCAAACTTCAAGCTCATTCTAGCCATTGCTAAATCACTTGATCCTTACATGCTCAATCACAAATCCCATCATAGGTAATCTTTATTAACAACATAAGAACTCATTTTAAATGTACTATTCAAGAATTAGGTACATTAGAGATGGATAATGCCCTAGTTGAAATGTGTGTTGATAGAATTTTGAAACCTGAGCATAAGCATTTGGAAATGAAAGGATTAACTCATACCCCTAACTTGCCATGAAATTTTTAAGTAAAATGGATAAGGTACATCTTGAGCTAGTTCCACAATGGACAATTATGGTTGGAGAAACCCATTTTGGTTACAAAGAAGATGATACACAAGGTTACGGGTCTACTAATGCTAATAAAAGCTAAGACAACCAAAACCTTAGGTCAAGAGGAACTACAAAAGAAAACCCTAGCTAAGTGGGATGGTAGAGTTTTGAAAATAAATAATGTCACTAACATAGAGCTTAGGTTGTGCATCCACATCATTGCACACAAGATCTATAGCTCGAGTTGGTTGAACAGTGTTCCTTGTGAGGAAATTGACCTAGCATACAAGGTTGTAAAGAATAACCTTGAATATGATCTATTAGATGTGTTATTGAAGCAATTGAACAAAAACATTGATAGTTTAAAGACTTCCAAGAACAATCCTTTCAAGTTTGGTTCATTTCTTACTTGCTTATTCTTTTATGTTCAAAAATTTTTTCCATCTAAGGGCATAGTTGTGTGGAGGAAAGACACCCATGTTCTTTATCAGATAAATGAATTTATTGAAAAAATGGGTGAAATTTTTGAAAAGGTGTTGGATAGCTATTTTGAGGTGTTCAAGGAGAAAATGAACAATAGATTCCAAATACCACCCAAGCTTATAGAAGACTAGAAGGATGATATATGTTTCACGGTGGACTATGATAGAGTGTACATTCAAGCAGTCATACCAAGTGTGGAATGGGTAAAACCATTGCCTTATGAAATTAACATTAATGAAACTAGAGACATCATTGAGGCATTAGTAAATGAGCCAACCAATCCTAATCTTCCTACATTTGGCACATATGAAGAAGCCAAGAAGAAGATAGAGTTTAGTATTAAGATTCCTCAAGCTCTTAGCAGAGGTGAGAAGAGAGTTGCTAAATTAAAGATAGCTAAAGGTCCTCTAATGCTTACCAAGGGCAAGGGTGAGGATGAAGAGGAGGAATTTGAAGAAGAAGTGGAAGAATCAGAGAAAGAGGAACCATCAAGGAAGAAAGGTAAAGTGTTTATCACCAAACCTCAAAAGCAACCAACTACAATGTCCACTAAGAGAACTAGGAAAGGTAAAAGTGAACCAGTATTTATCTTCCCTACACCTACATTTGAGGAAAGAATGAAATAGCTAAGAGTTGAAGCAGGAATTTGCAACTTCAGAGTTCTCAAATATGAGACTCAGACTCCAGCTGAGCAAAAAGAGATTGAGGACTTAGTTATGGAAAAGATGGGTATTTGGAAATACTCCCCTACACAAATGAAACCTTAAATCCATGTAGATCTTTTTACTAAAATTAGAGTTAGATGGGAGAGCACCGTGCAAACTATAAAGGACATCTTTGAACACTAGCTAAGATAATTGGTACCAAATATGACTGATGCAGAAGTGAAGAAGGCAATAAAAGTGTATGAAGATATAATGATTCTAAAGCTGAACACATGCTTCATATTAATGAAGAATATAGAATCAATGGTTAAGCATGCCTCAAATTTTTGGAGAGATATATATCATCTCAACAAGCCATCAGAAGAAACTCTTGAAATTAAAGATGATGACAATAGTGACAATGATGATGATGATGACAATACTCCTTCAATCACAATTATAGCAGGAGAATTGCATGCTCTAATGGAGGTGAAGGAAGAAGAAGAAAAGGAGGAAGAAGAAAAAGAAGAAGAAAAGGAGGAAGAAGAAAAAGAAGAAGAAAAGGATGAAGATGATCTAGTTAGAATGGTAGCCAAAGCAATTGCATCCCTTCCTCACACTCCACCAAATACTATCACATCTATGGAGACAACTTCTACTAGTGAGATTGTGAGCATAACAGTAACATTAATTGCTCAATCTTCACTAGCCACCTCCTAGCTCTAGGTATCTACAATGGAAGTGTCAAGCACTTCATATACTGAGCTGACTATTACTTCTTTAGCTACTGAGTTAGCTTCCTCTACTCTTGCATCATCAGTTAGTGCAATAGTGAGTTCTACAATTTTGTCTTCATCGATTCTAGTTAGCTCTACAATTTTGTTTTCATCAGGATTATCTGCATCCACTTCAATTCCAATTAGTTTAGATATTTCTATGGGTATTCTACCAAGTGTGGCACCATTTTTGGGAAGTGTTTTAGTTTTTCATTCGGTCAAACTAGTAATGACAAAAGTAAAACAAAAGAAACCATTTAAACTTTTGATCACTGGAAAGGAAATTGAAGAAGACATTGACTTAGACACAAAAATAGAAATACCTAAGATTGACTCTAACATTGCTACTATTGAAGAGATGAGGTTAGCAAGTCAACTCATCGAGAAGAAACCTACATAGAAGTAGTTAAGGTCTGAAAGGGATAAGGAGTATAGAATAATTGAGAATGCCAAGAATATAATTATAGAAGCTATAGGTGTTGAAGTGGATTCTTCTCAACACATTTTGATTTAGTTAGAAGAGGCTATACTGAAATATAATGAGGACTCTTCTAGACAAGAGAAACTAATTGAAAAGGCTGAAAGGAAGTTTGATGAAAAGGTGCTAGAGCATATTGCTCAGTAGATTGCAATCAAACAAGTTAAATTTTCTGCATTTTTGGGTAATTTTGAAAATTCTTTTAATAGTGCAGCATCACTTTTTGCCAAACTTTGTGATGTCTCCAATTTGAATAAAGAAATAAAGGATAAGATAAATAAGATTGATTTTGATATGCAATCAAGTGCATCAAAGTTGTAGACTAACCCCTCCTTCAGCTTCTCTCATCACACCAAGGTGAAATATTTGGTAGACATGTAGGAAAAACTTGTAAGAGAAGAATCAAGAATAAGAGAAAACTTGATTGATATTCAGAACATGGTCTTGCCAATAATGGATACAATGCAAAAACATATTGCTCATTGCAAAACATTGGTCGAGGATTAGAACTTCTCAATGGCTAATCACATGATCAAATTATCAATAGAAGTTTAGATTGCCCTCTCTACATGCCAAATTTTGCAAGAGAATTGGGATAACTCATTTGCCCTCATTCTCAAGGTAAATCAAGAATTTCTATCTCATTTTGGTGTAACTATATAAATAGTATATGTAGCCCTTTGGCATTACTATTAAAAGGGGGGGGGGGGGGAGGGAGATATCAATATAAGAAAAAAAGGGGAAACACTATATATAAGAAGAGATATCAGTATAAGTGAAAGGGGGAGATAACACTCAATAGAGTCAACATGTATATGTGTATAGCTATGTGCATAAGTATCTTTGTAAATACATTATGCGTCATCAAGGAGATATATATAGGAATGTATATGAAATAGCTTTACAAAGATCAATTATGAAAAACAAAAATTTAGTGAGTCAAATTAAATACATATGTTTTGGCTTAGAAGTGTTTTGTCACTAATGATAAAGGGGGAGATTGTTGGCATCAAGTTATTATTGTTGTTAGTGACAACACTTATTTATATCAGTGTGGCTACTGAGCTTAGCACTTAGTTTCCTACACTCATTGAGCATTCTAGTGTTAACCAATCTTCAAAGTGTTCAATAGTTTACACCAAGAAGAATAGTGGTTACCAAGTGAATACAAGTAATGTGAAGACCAACAGTTTCTACCGAGCTTCACAGTGTCTACCAAGCAGTAAGTTTGTGTCCTGAAAATTTAGTGTAAACTGAGCATTGGAAGAAGTAGTGTTTACCAAGTAAATAAAGGTAAACTCAATGTGTAGTATCTATCGAGTGACACTACATTTACTGAGTCATCAAGTTTAGAACTACATCAAGTGATCAGTATGGACCGAGCCTTCACTTCTATTGAGTGCATGATGATTTTGTGTAATGTAGTGGATGCTGAGTATCAAAAGATCACCAAATTAGTTCAAAGAACTTGAGTTATTTACTATTGGGCCAACTTTGTAATGTGTTGTTCACTTGTATTTTTTTTGACCTTATAGTTTTATCGATTGGAAAGGTATATATGTAAGATGCATTGTAAGATATCATTGTAATGAAGTACTTTGAAGTATTTTTGAGAAGTGCATGTGAAGGATTATTAGCAGCAGTTTAAGGAATGTATCAAGGTTAATAAAGGAGCAGATAAGTCATATCTATCAAATAAGGTGATCAATGCATAAAGGATCTTATTAGTAATCAATTGTAAGTAGATCCACTACTTCATCCTAATAGGTGAATTAGTTTCTAAATCCTTTAACAAGGTAGACTTAACAATCTTTGTATAAATCTCTTAACCGAGTGCATACTTCATTGTATGTTTTTAAATCTTCTAACAAGGTGGACCTAGCAATCCTTTGTGCTCCTAACAGGGTAGATCATCAAAAGTGGTCAATGTAAGTCTTAATAGGCCAAATTTGTGCTATAGTAGTGAAGTTTTATGGATACCATCCCCACCCCAATTTTACTTTCTATTTGGAAGGTTTTTAGGTCACCAAAACAATGTGTTCTTTTGTGTGATGAATGGTTTATCTTTTAGTACAAATGTATGTAGTAGTATAGATGAATTTGTGGTGAATTTAAAGAAAATTTTTGAAGTTACTAATTCACCCCTCCCCTCTTAGTGACTTATAAAATCTTGAATATTTCAAACACCCTCTCCCCTCCCCCCTCTAAGTTATATTGGTGGACTATTGTTTCTAACAATCTAATCTTTGGATCCACTTCTAGGTGATGTAGAATTAATTCTATGTCTGAGCTAGACATGTCTTTGTATGTCCATGCAAAATTCATTTTTCCTTTCTATGGGAACTAAGTCATCACTTCTTGTTCTTTTGCACTTAGGGTAGCAACAATGTAGGTGATTTGTTGATTATTTGCTGTACCCAAGTTAACTAGAATTGTGTCTTCATTCAATATAGATGTCTTTTTTGGTGGTAAAGTTATGAATGGAGAGTCAACCTCTCCCTCTTCTAGCACCTCTAGGAGGTTTTCACTAGAAGATGAGTCCTCTATGTTATCTTTTTGTTCATCCAAGAGTGCTCCAAAAGAGTTTTCATTTTTGTTTTCTTTTTCACTTTTTTAGACTAAGAGAGTTGACTTGGCTATGAAAGTAGGCTTCCTTGATGTATTGTATCTCATGGTCATAATCTTGGAGATTCTTGAGGCCAAAAAGAGTGATCACTACTTCATCATAGTTACAAATATCAAAAGCTAGTGGTGTGTCTTTAAGGTTCTAGTGTATCATGTCAAGGTTAGTGAGGGGTAGGTTTGTGGATGAGAGGTTAGATATGGTGATGGTGTGGACATAGTTATCTAGGTCATCCTAAATGTATTGTAAAGGTACTTTGAAGAATTTTTCCTCTCCAGTCTTAGAATCAGGTTCAACCATATAATAGTTATTCACAAAGGATACCTTGGGTTTAATGGAGCCCAAA
This sequence comes from Cupressus sempervirens, assembly GCA_028749045.1. NCBI lineage: Eukaryota > Viridiplantae > Streptophyta > Pinopsida > Cupressales > Cupressaceae > Cupressus > Cupressus sempervirens. The sequence goes on along the minus strand of CM053790.1, from coordinate 770,264,987 downwards.
CCTCATCCTTTAGAATAGCTAGTAACCTCAAGTGGTTGTCTAATTCCATCTTCTTTAGGTCCAAGGTATGTGCTATGATATCCCACATTTTTAATTATGGGAAGAGTCTTGACATACTTATCTTTGTGGCATTTTATAGGATCAAGTTTTTCATCATAATATAGCCAATCTAAGATATTATACTCCATGTGTTCAACACTAAGTGAACCCCAATGTTTAAAAATTATTTTATTAACATGCATAGTATCCTTATTTATAGAGGGAGGTATTTGGGATGGTTTACCAAAGGATCAAGGGGAGAGTGATAGTTGTCCAATGCACAAGGAATTCTCAAACTTATACTCTTTCATTCCTTCATTAGCAAAGGTGACCTTCTTCATTGCAGTATTGACCTTGATGGCTTCAACCTTCTCTTTTCCTTTATGGGAATTGGAATCAATATTGGATGAATTTGGAATTATTATGGAAGGTGTTTCTATTATGGTGTGAGATCTAGTTATAACCTTAGAAAAATCATTGATTGGACAAAAATTCATTGGGGCACCTTCCAATCTCTTACAAAAAGAAAAATCTAAAGGATCTTCTAGAATCATGACCTCTCTTCCCTAGTGGAGAAATTTTAAGCACTGATGATAAGTAGATGGGACTTCTTTTAATGTATATATCTAGGGTCTAACAAGTAAGATGTTATATGCTAAGTCCAAATCTAGGACATGACATTCAATGCTAATTACAATTAGTATGACCTATAGTGGTAGAATGATAAACCCTTTTAATTCTCTCTCTCTCTCTCTCTCTCTCTCTCTCTCTCTCTCTCTCTCTCTCTCTCTCTCTCTCACACACACACACACACACACACACACACACACACACACACACACACACACACCATATACTTTAATGGTCATCCTTTTGTTGATGTCTAGGAGGTCTTCTTGAAGCCCCAAGAAGAAAATCGTCTTCAATGTACACAGGTTTAAACTAGATCCATTATCTATAAGGATTCATTTTATTTGGTGTCATTGTATAAGGAATTCAATATAGAGAAACAAATTATGGTGGTGATCAGGACCTTCAAAATCTTATTCTATGAAGACAAAGTATTGTTGTGTGGAAAGATTCTAATCATGGTAGTGAATTGGGATGTATTGATGTTTTCAAGTACATGAGACTCTAAAAGAGAAGTCTCAAGGACTTATTTGTGGATGAGCTCTAGAGTATATATTTGTGCAATAGTCTTTGCTAACTGAGACATGATATCATAGCAAGAAACATGTCTCTACAACGTGGATGGTGTAATAGTTGCATATAGAACTAATGGATTGGTGAGATTTTGAGTGGAATCTTGCAAAGTAGTTCTTCCTTAGTGAGTGGTTGCACCATAATCAATTGGTTGTATGAAAAGGGTATTTACATGGGTGTATACTTCTTCAATGCATCCACACATGGATTCAGAGCCACATATATCATTTATTTCTATTTTTCCATACAAGGAGTCAAAGCCTGATATATGGTTAGTAGAATAGTCATATTGGAGTGCATTAGATGTGGAAGCTTAGTTGATATTATTTGTGTTGTTATTGTTTCTATTGTTGTTTTTATTGTTGTGGGTAGGGAACAAATTTTGAAAGATCTCCAATTTAGTATTTTTAGAGGGTGGTCCTCCTTCAACCTCAATTTCCCCATCATCTACAAGGTTTTGGATGAATATTTTGAGCTTGATACACTTCTTAGTGTCATGTCCTTTGATGTGGTGGTAATTTTAATATTCATTATCTCTATTCCACTTGGATTTGGGTTGATTTTGGTCAAAAGTTTGTGTGTTGGGAAAAACCATAAAATTTTGATCCACTAGTTTCCAGAATATGACATCTAAGGGTTCACAAAAATTAGTGAAGTTTCTATCTTGGTCATAGTTGTGATTGTAGTTGTTATTGGTTTTGTTGTTATTATGAGGAAAAAATTGTGTTTGATTATGAGGTGGTTGTTTATTCTAACTGTTGTTTTGATTTTGATTCTGATTGTCATGATTTGAGTTATTGTTGTTTTGATGATGACAGTTTTTGTTCTTATTATCTGCACCTTGAAGACTTTTCACATTCTTGACATCAATGAAACCATGGGTAATGCCATTTTTTATGGACTAGGATGTTAGTTTTCCATTTTTGTTCATTTCATTAGTTGATGATGATGAGCTATAGTGTTTAATGGAACCATTGTCTAAGAGTCCATATTCAATGTTCTTTCCTTTCTTGAATAATGTTGCAGAGTCTTCAGGACTAGGCATCTTTATTTGGAAAGTCATATCTAGAATCAAATTTTTGATGAATATGTCTACAAGGTGGGAATCTTCAATTTTGTAGGGCATCTGATTTTCAAGGTTCTACTACCATTGTAGAAAATGAGAGAATGTTTAATTGAGTCTTTCTTTTGTGTTGCATAAATCAATCAAGGAGGCATGTTGTTCAATATTGTATGAGTATTGGGATATGAATCTTCCTATCAAGTCATTGAAGGAGGTTATGAAACACCTAGGTAAGTTCATTAGCAATTCAAGTGTAGGGTCTCCAAGAATACTTGTGAAGAGCCTCTTTAGGTAATCCTCATTGTAGGAAACTTCTTGATATAAGATAAAAAAATCTTTGAGATGTATGATAGGACATGTTTATATTGTGTATTTGTCAAATTTTGAAATCTCAAAGTTTAGCATAAATGGTATCATGTTGATAGATTTGTCAAATGGAAAAGGGAAAATTTCCTCAAAAGAGAAATATCTCATCCCTTTGTTGTTCATATTATAGAAAAAACTTTAGAGTTCATGTAATTGTTGAGCCAAATCCTAGTTTGGTTTCATCTATGATGGTTGTGAATTCATGTTGAATCCACCTCCAAAGTTGTATGAGTTGCTAAATAGATTATAGGGTGGTGGTGGTGGATTATGAGGTCATGGAGGTGGTGGTGCACCACTTTAACCAATGTATTGATATATAGTTGTTGGGATTGGCACATATATTTTTTACATACTTGTTGGCATGTGTAAATAGGATGAATACATTGCTTGTGTCAGGACTGCCATTTGTTGGATAGGTACCTACCCAATGTTTAAGCATCCTATAGTTGGACCTGTTGATGTTGACTATATAATTTTGGCATGTGTAGTTGTGTTGGGGCATAACACTAATTATTTTTTGAATGTGTTTTGAACTTAATTGGAATATGAGTTGTGCTAGAGTTGATGTAGGTATAGAACTAGTTCCCACTATAGGTTATTTTCCTTTGTTAGATCTTTGTGTTGTTGTGGGATTTGGCAATATTGGAGTACCATCTTTGTTAAATTGTCTAAACAAAGTATTTTAATCAAAACTTGTAGGTACATTACCACCATCCTTAACAAGGTTTAGGAAGACATTAGTTTTGTTCACCCTAATAGATTTTTCCAACATTTCAAAGTTACATGGGTATGTAAGAAATGTTCAAACATCATTAAGAATGTCATTATTTTCAATAGGGTCTTTATCAAAAGGGATTCTCTGGTTCCTATGTGGGTTTTGAGCTAGGCATAGAAAATTTTGTACTAGGGGGTAATGTGTTCCTCAATGAGGTTTATTGATGAGGGAAAGGATTATCCATCTCTTGTTGTCTTAGTGATTCCAATAAATGATACATGGGGTTAAATGTGAATCTTTTTTATCATGTTTGTACCATACAATTATGACCAAAATGATGGGTGAAATCTTGTGGAAGGAGAAAATGTGAGAGAACATCTAAACCTTATATGAAAAAAGGGAAAATACCTTAGGGGTTGCATGATCTATTATTGTATTGATGATGACTAGAGTATAAAACAACCTAAATGTGAATAAAAGACCTTGTTGATTTTGTAAACCAAGTGTGATATAGAGTAAACATATGTTTTTCCTACCAAAGATTGATAAATGATCTTTAAGAAAGATATGACACTAAATGGAGGACTCAATATTATGAGATGGAGTTGTGATTTCAAATGAGTGAGTGCAACTATGATAAACATTTTCTTGTGGATAAAGGTCTAGAATTGTAATCTTAGAAGTCTTGTGAGTAAGATTTTCTTAGGCCAAAGGATTAATGTTCAAATGATCATGCTCTCCAGAGGAAATTTTTTTAAATGGAAGACAAAAAGCTTAAAAAAAAAGAAGAGATGAGAATATATTGATGTGGAAAATGAGGGTGATATGGTCACTATTTGGGTATCTAATTCTCTCTGTTTTGAAATAGAAATCTTGGGTTTACTCTAGGGAAAGTGGACCATTATCAAAGTTTATCATTGTACAAAATTCTATCATAATGATCCTATTTATCCTCTTCCTTTTTGATGTCTTTGATGGTGTATTGGAATTGTTTATCACCATCTGCTTAGATTTTTCTTTCCTTGTAGGCAAATGGTTTGCACAACCTCAACTTCTTAAGTTTGACTTTGTCATGCATGGTAGGAACAAAATAACCCCAATTATAAGACCAAGCAGAAGAATTTTACAAAAAAAATTTTGAACAAAAAAAGGCCCCATGAATCTAAAATGTTGGACCAACTACAAGGACTTATGAAAATAAGTATAGGTCAAGAGGGCCTACTTACAACCAGTTTTATCACTAAATGTTTAGCTCACCATTTCACTCTTTTAGATTTGTTTGATGTTTGTATTGGTTTTAGATTTTAAACACTCAAGCATGCCATACACATCAACAATCCTAATAAGGATCCAATTAGGATGTACAAAGATCAAGTAGAGGGCATCCTTGATATGTACAAGTTATGTGAGGCCCAAATCTATAGATGAAAGAAAATAGTGCCACATAGCTCAAAGGAGATGGTATCCCAAATCTCTACCTTCACTTCACAAAGGTATAAATGTATTTGGGGCTTAGCCAACAGTGACAAAATTTTACTTCCAATATAGGTGTCTTTGGATTCACCTCTTGATATTTATACTTTGCTAGAAATCAATAGTTGATGTTGTCCCAAGGGGTGATGAAACCCCCAACCAAGCCTTCTAAAAAATAAAACAAGACCACTTATCTCTTGTGCACTCAAGGTCACTTGAAGGTGTGAGAGGAGATAATATGTAAGTGGCCTTGGGGTTTAAAAGACACTTGTTGTTTTCCAATTGAAGCTTTAGATTTTCTATCTACTCTTGAAGAAACTCATGTTAAAACATGCAAATTTCTTTCCAACTTGAAAACATCACCAACATAATAAATTGAGGATTTGTTAACAAAAATAATTTGACCAGCGTCAACATAAGAAAATTGATAATAATAGAGAGAGTTCTTTTAAGTCATTCAAGATTGAGTGTATTAATTTTAAGCACCAAAAAAAAAATTTCATAGCAACCTTCTTTGTCCCTTAGGCATTCAAGATTGTATGAGAGTGTTTTAAGCCCAAATCAAAACATTTCATCACATTCTTCTTTAATCTTTAAGCATTCAAGAGTAAGTTTCACTATATAAACATTCATTCCAATGAAAAGCTTGTCAATTGCTTTAAGGTACTCAAGATTGTGTTTGAAGATCCATTCCAATGAAAATCTTGTCCATTCTTTTAAAGCATTTAAGGTTGTATTTGAACATCCATTCCAATGAAATGTATGTAAATTCTCTTTAAGACATTCAAGAGTATGTTTAATGTTACTTTTAAATGCATTCAAGAGTTGATTTGGAGTTTATGATACTATTTGTAACATTCATTCAAATGACAATGATTAAACCATACAAGTTCATTTATCCCTTAACTATAAAGTCCTCCAAACATTTGATCAATAATCCCTATATACAAAATAGAAAATGAGCTGAGTATTAATAACTTAAAAAATATGAACCAATATATCAAATATCACAAACAATAAAATCTAGGTGTAGATGAAAAAAATAAAAAATGAAAAAAGATAGATGGCAGAACAAAACTAAGTGAATTATACCTAATACTTATACTTGTAGATCTTGCACATGATAGGCTGGATTTAGAGACAATGAAACTTGTAGACACCAAAATTAGTAGAGACAAAAATGAATGGAGAATTTGGAATTGTAGCTTCCCTCAACACATATGATAGATCTTGTAATTTGTAGAGGTAGAGCTAATAGTCAATGCAGGCAACAACACTTCATAATTGTAGCTACCCATAATCAAATGATAATTCATAAGAATCATAGAGGCAAAGACAAAAATGCAAATATGAAATAAAAATTTAAACCACTTAAATATAGATGATAGATTTTAATCTATAGAGACACCAAAACATGTAGATGATAGAAGAAGGTTTGGTTTTAGTTTTAAGGTGGTGTTGAGTGTGTCAATGGCACACACGCCAAACTACAAAGATGATGAAATGTCTGTGTAGATGACATTGTGTCCAAGTAGAGATAGTGCACTATTTTTCTAGTATCCTTTGAGTTTTTTTATTAAATTTCTCTTGGAATAGGGACATGGATCCCACTAAATATGCCAAGATCCATATGCAATAACCTAACCTATCAAGAACATGAGTAAACAAGCAAATATTAGTAGCATATACATATAAAAAGATTGAAACTAAAAGAACCACTAACTAACCTAGGTTTTAAAACTGATGCAATTAAAAGACAAGAGTCCTTACACAACCTCAATGAATCTCAACAAGGGAACCCACAAGAGGCCTTGTTGGTGTGCTTCAAATTGAGGGATGTGGATGTGCTTGTTCAAAATAATTGATTAATTGTGTATTGTCATTGATGTTACACAAAATGTGTATGTCAAGCTCACTCAATTATTGAAGATATTTTCCTATGTTTTTTGAGCATTCTAGATTTTGCCTAGTTTAGAAGATAGTGTCTATCAAGTTCACTTGGGTGACAAAGGAAAGTTTGTAGAAGTTAAGTGTTAACTAATCTCACTCACTTAATGAAGGAAATGATGGATGGAACTAGTATTGACTGAGCTCACTTGGTTATGAAAGGAACTTTGTGAGTATCTAGTGTTAATAAATTTTACTTGGTTAACATAGGAAAATCTCTTTGAGTTAATATCTACCAAGCAGGGTTGGCTAACGAATGATTTTCTTGCTTTGGCATATTGAGTTCAATTAAATTGTTTATTGGTTCTAGCCAACTAAAAAGATGAATATTAATTATTCTAAGTTGTATTCAATCCAACTTGATAATATGTAAGATATAAATATAAGGTTAAGTTGAGGATTGAATGTGAGAACATAATTGAAGATTTGATGATCCTATGAGGAAGTGAATTAGAAGGATAATTAGAATATCCTTGTTGAGATATAAAGATACATTTGATCAATAAGGATCAACTATACAAGCTAGAATTAATATCTATAATCAACAATTTAGTTGCATTAGAAATTACGTCATTTGATTGTTACTCTCTAACCATTGTAGTAGTGATGTAAATCTCTTAATAGAGTTGGCTTAACATCTATTTAAAAATCCTCTAACAAAGTGACATTTCTATTGAATTTTTTAAAGACCTTTAACAAGGCCACTCCTAATAGGGTGATTAAATCCTCTAACAAGGTTACACTGAATAGCATTTTTTGTAACCTTTAACAGGGTTGGCTCCTAATATGGCTCACTTTAGAAGAGTGAAAATTAGCAAGTAGTTGCAATTGGTGGTTTTTCCCAAATTGGGTTTCCATATTAAAATCTTGTGTTCATGCTATTTCTCTTAGGTGTTTTCAACTAAGTTAAAGTAATATTTTAAACATAGATAATATCTTAAGCTTTTCATGTTAAGCATTTTCCAAGCTATTTTAGTGTTCACCGATTACAATATTTTTTTGGTATGTTTATTGAGTTACAACTGAGTTCAATTTTGATTTATATTGACATCTAAGAGATTTGGGACTTATTTTGTGGTAGTTAATTCACCCTTCCCCTCTTATTTACTCCTCTTATATTTCTAATAATTGGTATTAGAGCTTTAGGTGCTTGTAGAGAAGGTTTTAAGTACCAAAGATAAAGATCAGTATGTCTTACAAAAGAGAGATTCCCAAGTTGAACTGAGACAACTTTGCAACATGGATAGGACTTATGAGGTTTCATTTGGAAACTATTAGTGATTAATGTTGTAAATATCTTTATTGTGAATACAAGACTCCTACTAGAACATTATCAATTGAAGATATTGTTGAAAAGAAAAATCATAACATCATGATGATTAACATTGCTTCTTCTCTTAATTATGCTAAATTTGACAAAGTAAAAAGTTGCACTATAGCTTATGATATGTGGATCAAACTAAAAAATATCTATGGATGAAATGATAATGTAAGAAGAGCTAAAGCCAAAAGTCTTAGAAGAAAATTTAATCAAGAGAATATGAGAGAAGGTGAAAATATTGCAAAATATGTTAAGAGAATTAAAGCAAGTGTGAGTGCAATCAAAGCATCTAGAGGAGACATTGACGACAAAAAAGTTGTTATAAAGGTACTCAAAACCATTCTTCCTATATATTTAATTAGAGTATCTACTTTTCAAGAGATGAGATGTGATCCAAATAGCAATATAACTTTGGATGCTCTAGTTGGAAGATTGATAGCTTTTGAGCTGGATAACTATGATAACTATATCCCTAGTTCCAAAGGTATTGATTTTGCATTTGAAGCCAAGATTTCACTCAAGAAAAAGGGTAAGAAATCAAAAGAAAATCAATCAAAAAGTGAAGAAGAAGACAAAACTTTAGACAATGATCTTGAAGTTGTTGAAGCCCTACTTGCAAGGAAATATACCAAAGGCAGAGGAAAGTAAAAAGGTAAGATTCCTCTAATCTATTTTTCTTGTGAAGAAGTTGGTCACATTATTTCAAGATGCCCAAATAGAGAAGACAAGGACAAAGGGAAAAAGGAATTCAAAAACTACAAGCAAAAAGGCAAGAAATCTTGTTTCATGGCTAAAGATTTTGATAACAGTGAAGATGAAATGGTATATATTACTATAAAATATTAATCTAATGATGAAGGAGATAAAGTGACACTTATCTCTCATGTTAGAAAAAATTTTACATGGATTATTGATAGTGGCTTCTCACATCATATGACTAAAGACAAAACAAAGTTTGAGCACATGGAACATTATGATGGCGATAGTGTGAGATTTGGAAACAATGAACCTTGTTGCATAGAGGGAAAAGGTTGTATCTCATTAACCAATGAACTTAGATGTGACAATGTTTTTTGGATTGAAGGACTAAAGCATAATCTACTGAGTGTGTCATAGTTGAAAAAATTAGATTCATGGTAGAATTATGAATGGAAAGGCCAAATTGCTAGATGGGAAAGGAAATCTAGTTGGATGTGGCAAACAAACAAAAGGTAATGTATTATATCTAGATCTTAGTGTGTTTTATTGCTCAAGTACAAGAGATCTAGTTATGACACAAAAAATTATGTCATGTAAACTTTGATAACTTGGTCAAGAAAATAAAAAATGAAAGAGTGAGAGGCATTCCTAGCTTGAGGAAACTTGATATGGGTCTATGGAAAAAATGTCAAATTAGTAAGATGGGAAAAACTAGTTTCAAAAGTAAAAACTATTATTTTGAAGAAGTCTTAGAGCTTGTACATATAGACTTATGTGGACCTATTGGAATAGAGAGCTAGAATAGAGATAAGTTTTTTATGTTGTTTGTTGATGATTATTCTATAATGATGATTTTAATGCATCTAAAAGAAAAATCTGAAGCTTTAAAAAAATTTAAGTGGTATCTAGCAAGAGTAGAAAAACAGACTGGAAAGAGGCTGAAATATTTGAGATAAGATAGAGTTGGTGAATTCATTTTCAATGAATTATGTATTGAAAAAGGAATTAAGGGATAGGGATCAGCCCTTGGTACACCTCAGTAGAATGGTATAGCTCAAAAAAGGAATAGATCCATCAAGGATTGTGCAAGAACTTTGATGATAGCAAAGAAAGTTGCAATCAAATACTAGAAGGAAGCAATTAGTACTATAGTGCATACCTTGAATAGAGTATAGTTAAAGAAAGACTCAAATCAAACTCCTTATGAACCATGGTATGGCTACAAACCTAATGTAAACTACTTGAAGGTATTTGGCATCAAATATTATATCTTGAAATAATGTAGGAAAGGTAAATTTGATGTCAAAGGTGATGAAGGCATATTATTAGGATACTCTTGTAGAAGTAAAGCATACAAATTTTTGAATTTGTCTACCTATAAAATCATAGAAATTGTACATTTGAGAATTGATGAGTTTGTAGAAAAGAGTGAAGAAGAAAGCAACAAAGTACCTAAGGATTACAAAAGGTTTATTTACTATGAACCTAATACTTTTCCAAATCTATCTAGAAATTAGGAGGCCTCACCTCCTGAGTCCCCAAAACCTCCAAAAGCTACCAAGTTGCAATTACTGAAACCCAAGTCATATTCTAAAGGACTTGAGTCATAGTCAAAAGCTATCGAGTTGTTGCTAGAACAAACTAAGTATGATGGACCCAAGTCACAGATATTGGAACCCAATCTTTAAATAGAAGATCATGAAGAAATTAGTAAAACAAACTCCAAATCCAAAGTACCTATGTTAGCAAGATATGTTAGAAGACATCATGAACTTGACCAGATCATTGTAGACAAATTAGATGGAACAATGACTAGAAACAAATTGAAAGGTACATGTTTTCTTGCTAAATTTGAACCTAGAAATGTTAAAGATTCTTTGAATAATGAAAGTTGGATTGAAGAAATGAATGAGGAAATATAGTAGATAAAGAAGAATAAAACTTGGACTCTTATTCCTAGACCCAAGCATAAAAATGTAATTGGCACAAATTGGGTATTCAAAAATATGCTAAATAAAGATGGAGAAGTTTCTAGAAACAAATAAAGGTTAGTCTGTAAAGGTTATTCTTAAGAAAAAGGTATTGATTATGATGAAACTTTTTCTCCTATTGCAAGATTAGAAGGTGTTAGAACTTTACAAGCATTCTTGAATGGAATTCTTGATGAGGAAGTCTACATAGAACAAACTGAAGGTTTTGTAGATCCTAGCAAAAGAGATATGGTCTACAAATTACACAAAGCATTATATGGTTTCAAGAAAGATCCCAAATCTTAGTATGTAAGACTTCATAACTACTTGATACAAATTTTTTTTCAAAGAACAAATGATAACAAAAATTTGTATATCAAAGAAGGACTAGACAAGAAGATTGTGTTCACAAAAATATTTGTGGATGACACTTTATTTGAAATGATACTTGTAAAAAGCATTTTTAGAAGAAGTGAGTAAAGAATTTGAGATGTCTATTTTTGGAGGGAAAAAATTCTTTGTTGGATTGTAGATCCAATAGAAGAAAGATGATATCTATGTCACACAATCTAAATATATCAAGGAGATACTAAAGAAATGTAGAATAGAAGACTCAAGACAAGTTGGAACTCCTATCTCTATTGGACATAAGCTTTCCAAAAATGATGATTCCAAGGAGGTAGATTAAACCACATACAAATAAATATTTAGAAATTTGTAGTATGCAGTGCACACAAGGCCTAATATTGCATTAGTAGTTAGTATGGTGTCAAGATTCTCAACAAATCCTAAATAAAATCACATGATAGAAATGAAAACAATCATGAGATATCTGAAAGGTATTGAAGACTATGGTTAATGGTACAAAAAAGGATGAAATTTAGATGTAAAAGTATTCATAGAAGTTGACTGGGTAGGAAGTATTTGATGGGACTCAAATTTGCATTCCCCATTTTAAGCACCATTCCATATTTTGAGTCATTTTGAGCCCTATAGTGCAGTTTCTTGCTTGTGTACCTAGTTGCCATTTTAAGGCCTATGAGGTGTTTAATGTTTCTAAAACCTTGCATTCATCATGTCTATGTGTTCTATAATGATAAACTGACATTCTGAATCATTCTGTGAAGTTTTGTTTTGAGTAGTGTCCATTTTTACATTTTTGGCTTTGTCAAACAATGACAAGAGGCCTAGTTTGCACTTGAATGTCTTGTACTTGGTAATGTTTCACAAATCACTACTCTAGGATTATTTAACATGCATATCAATGAACCTATGTTTCAATTTTTGAGTCATTTTGGTATATTTTGACTATGTTTTGAATCCCTCGAAGTTGGTTAATTATCTTTGTCACACTGATGCATATTTCTCAGAAATCTGGGAGGCTCTATTTGACTGATTATAACTTTGACCCATTTGACCATACTAAGAAAGTTTCTTTTGTATTACATTCTATAGGTCACACACTTTCTACCCTTTGTATTTCAGCTTATGAAAAATCTGTTTGATCAATTTTCAAATGTGATTCTAAATGTAGTTTATAACTATTTACTAGTGTCATAAAATGTAGATTGGTTGGTACCCCTATTTAGGATGTCGTAACTCTAATTTCATAATAAATGAGATCAAATGGTTTGTTCCACTACATTCTTCTCTAAAAATACTTCAAGTGTGCTAGTTTGGTAACCTTGATGAATCTGTCTACACACTTTCCCATGGCCATTTTATTTGCAAAAATTACTTTTCTACTAATGTTTCTAGTCCTGCAATTCTAAGTACCTAACTTTGCATGCTTTCTAAAATCACCCAGTTATTTATCACGAGTCCAAATAACAAAATTATATTCTCCTCATGGAAATGAACTAATTCCCCAGTTTACAAGCCTTCAAGTATCTATTTTCCCTATTTTCAAAGCCTAAACCAAATGCATCTCGTTGTTTTCTAATATGTTGATTTACAAGTAGTTTTAATTTGGCAATTTTGAATTTCAATATCTTTTTATTGAGTGGTCATCATGTGATGAGATCTAGCAGGGTGCAGTATTGTGGAACAAACTATTAACATGTCAGCTTTAAAGGCCCAGTTGTCTATTTGGGTCAATTTTTAAAGCCAATTTTCAGGCTTTCTTGTTAGTGAATCATAGTTTACAGATAATTGATTAACTCAATTTTTAAGAATGGTTTAGTGGTTGAGTTCAATTTTGATCAGTGCCAGGTACTCATCACATTAGTTTGAAATGTCAGTTGTTCATAAACAAATTTTTTTTTAGCCAGACTTGCTTTGGGGGTCTGATTGATTGCTCCAAATTGATAAAATGCCATGGGGATTGAATTTGTCTTGCCTTGATTATATATTGAAGATTTGAAATAAGAAGAATTTTTTTTGCTTTCTCATGTCAAGATTCACAAAATGTTAGGGTTTCTATTGAATAAAAGAGGAACTTAGCATAGGGAAATATTCAATGGGGCAAAAATGAAGACTTGTGGATTGAGTTCAAGAAATGCACCACATGAATTTTTGTCATGGGCTTTGAGCATGAGGGAATGTTATTAGTATTCATTCTTATGGACTTGTGCATTTGAATGCAAGGAAATTTTCAAATTGAAAAGTTAAAGGGTCCCCATGATTTCACTCATAAGCTCATGCTTGAAGTATTTAAGTAATCATATGAAATATTTTTATAAATGATTGATTGTTCATAATGTGCATAGAAATGTGATTTCCAAGGGAAGGGAATAATATGTTATATGTGAGGAATTCTAAAGGATTGAATACCTATTGATATTGGATTTTGGAATGGAATCTTGAGCTCACTTTTTCAATCAATTAAACCTTTTAAGTTGTCCTAAGTCAATGATGGGTGTGTTAAAGTTTTATATTAATTGAGGCAGGCCACTTTCAATCACATTCAAAATCCATCTTTTCAAGTACAAGAAAAGCATTGTATTGGGAGCTAGAGTAGAGCTCAAATGGCATAGGAAGTTGCCATGAGGCTCAATTCTTAAGCTTACTAAGTTGTGCACAAAAAAGATAGACAACTAGTGGAGGGGCTGTAGTTGGTAGCAACATGAAAGATGGAAGGAAAAATGACACATCTGTAGCATGAGGAAGCAAAATCCACATCCAATGCAGGAATGAAGAAAACACCATTCATAGATGAAGGAGCTGTTAGGAATAAACCATAGATAGAAATAACAATTACATGCAAATATCAAAAAATAATAGATCACATAGAAAATAACATAAGACACCAAGATTTAACATGGTTCACCCAATCCCTGGGCTATATTTTCCAAATAGAAAGTCTGATATTATTATTATCCAGTGATTACAATCTATAATCCCTTATAGCTCAATACTATGAAACAATCCCTAACCCTGAGCTCTTTTACACAAGTATTTTTATTTCTTTAGGGTTATAATTAATAATTACATGTTGGCTCAAAATCTTGATAAAATATGGCCAATTTTTTTATGAATCTATGAAGTATGTATAGTACTTTTATGATCAGTCACCATAATCTAACAATCTCCCACTTGGGGATTGATCAAGCTCCACTCTAAACAATAATCTCCCACTTGGAGACTAATCATGTAGCTATGCCACTACTCCATGAGTCTCCCACTAGATCAAATCACCCTAGACTCTACTATTCTTTTATTCATGTTCAGTCTAGAAGACCACCCGAAGTTGAAGAGGAGTTCAACTTCCCCCTTGTTACTACCTTTGTAAACATATCTACTAGATTTTCATTTGTATGTATCTTGTCTAGCTTTAACTATCCATCCTCCAAAATTGACTGAATGAAATGGAACCACAATTGTATGTGTTTGGTTTTTGAATGTAGAGCTCAATTCTTTGCAAGATGAATGGCATTATAACTATCTATAAAAAAATAATTATCCCTCTAAGGGCATCCCAGTTCTTCTAAGAAGAACTAAATCCATATTAGCTCCTTGTCTACCTTTGTAGTAGCTACATACTCTACCTCTGTAGTGGATAAAGCATTAACCTTCTATAACCTAGAAACCTAGCATACAGTTACCCCGCCAATAGTAAAGACATAACCTATAGTACTCCACTTGGTATCAATATCCCCTACCAAATTTAAGTCAACATAGCCCTATAAATTAGAAGTAGAGCCCCCAAAGTGTAAAAACTTATTGGATGTTCCTCTCAAATATTTGAGAATCCATTTGACTACATTCCAATACTCAATTCCTAGATGACTCATACATGTACTAATGACTCCCACTACATGTGCAATATCTAGCCTTGTACATACCATAGCATACATCAAGCTTCCTATAGATAAAGCATAAGGTACCTTATACATCTTATCCTCCTCTTCTTATGTCTTGGGACACATCTCCTTAGTCAACATCAAATGAACAAGTAAAGATGTTGACAACTTTAGCATTCTCCATAGAGAAATGTTGCAACACCTTCTCAACATAATCAGCTTGAGATAGCATCATTTTCTTGTTCTTCATATCTCTACAAATCTTCATACCAAGGATTTGTTTTGCTACCCCCAAATCCTTTGTAGCAAATGCATGTGCTAACTGGCTTTTTAGCCCCTTAATATGATCCATGTTAGACCCAGCTACAAGCATATCATCAACATATAAACATAAAATAATGTAGGTGTCATCATCTAACCTCTTAAAATAAACACAATGATCTAAATGACACATATTATATCCATGCTCATGCATAAAACTATCAAATTTTAGATACCATTGCCAAGGTGCTTGCTTCAAGCCATATAAACTTTTCTTCAATTTGCACACTAAGTTCTCCTTATCTTTGACCTCAAATCCCCATGGCTAAGAAATATATATCTCTTCATCCAAATCATCATTAAGAAAGGTTGCTTTAACATCAAGCTACTATAAATGAAAATCTTTAGTAGCCACAATACTTAAAACAATATAGATAGAAGTTATCTTAACAAGAGGAGAAAATATCTCATCAAAATCAATTACTTTTTTTATGCAAATACTTTTACAACTAACTTGCCTTTAAATCTTTTCTTATCTCCTTTTTCTTCTTTCAACCTATAAACCCACTTATTCTATAAAGTCTTTTTACCTATAGGAAATTTTCATAAATCCCAAGTCTTATTTTTTAGCAAAGAGTAAATTTCTTCTTTCACTACAGACTCCCACTGAATCTTAGTATCCACCTACATAGCTTCATCATAACATTTAGGTTCACCAACATTTGTTAATAAAATAGAATACAAAGAGGGAGAAAATCTTTTTGGAGGTCTAATTTGCCTTATTGACCATCTAACATTTGCTAGTGTGTGTGGTAATTATTGTTGCTATTGTTGCACATCATGAGGAATGGCTAGTACATCATCTATTAGAGTATCATCCAACATTACATAATCATCTTCTTTCTTTTCATGTTGCTACAATAGATCTTTGTACAACACTATCTCATTAAATATGATATCCTTGCTTCTTACAATTTTATGATTTTCAAAATCTTAAAGCCTATAACTAAATTCATTAATGTCATATCATAAAAATACACATTTCTTTGACTTAGCTTCTAGCTTGGTTCTATTTTCAGAATCTATGTGAGAAAAAGCTTCACAACTAAAGGTTTTGAGAAAATAATAACTCACCTTCTTAGCAATCCATGCTTCCTCTAGAATACCACAACCTAAAGGAGTAGAGGGACCTCTATTAATCAAATATAAAACATTGTTGATAGCCTCTATCCACATGTATAAGGGCAATCCAACATGCAACCTCATGCTCCTTGTACACTCCATTATAGTCCTATTCATGTGTTTAGCCACTTCATTTTCCTATGGAGTCCTTGGAATAGTTTTCTAACTACAAATACTATTAGTGGAGCAATAATATTCAAATTCATGACTACAATACTCACCACCATTATCAAATCTAAGATATTTTAATTTCTTACCAGTCTTATTTTCAACCAAGCATTTTCATTTCTTAAAAGTTTAAAAAACATCAGATTTATGTCTAAGGAAATAAACCCATACTTTTCTAGTTGCATCATCAATAAATGTAACATAATAATGAGAGCCACCAAGGGAAGATAACTGGGTTGGTCCCCATACATCTGTATGTACAAGCTCTAATTTATCCTTATTGTTTTCCTTCTCAGTCTTCACAAAACTCACTCTCTTTTATTTTCCATACACACAACTTTCATAGAAATCCATATTAACACATTTTAGACCTACTAAAAATTTCTTTGAATTATATATTTTCATACCTTTCTCACTCATGTGCCCAAGTTTTTTGTGCCACAATGCTGTATCAGAATTTATAGTAGCTATTTGTTCTCCTTGCTCAACAGCAACAACTATTCCTGAAAAATCATTTTTCTCTGAAACAATTAAAGTAGAAGGAAAAATATGACTTATACAAAGATATGAGGTTTTTACTTTCCCACCTTTTGCTACTACAAGAGAACTTTTTGAAACCTTCCAATTTTTATCATTAAACGTGACTACACAACCCTCATCACTGAGTTGCCCTACTAAAATTAAATTCCTACTCATGTCTTACCTCATGTAGTAGCCAATGATTCCCATTCTGTAACTTAATCTTAACTTTTCCCTTTCCAACAATCTGACAGGGTTGATTATCACCCAAATAAATAAGCCCAAAATCCCCTTAGACATAATCAATGAAATATCCTCTATGAGGTGTACCATGAAATGAAGCACCATAATCTAAAACCCATTAATCATCAACACTTTCTAAAGATAGAAGCAAAGCATCCTCTTCAAATTTGTTACTTACCACATTTGCCTCCTTGTCTCCATCTGGTTTATCTCCTTAATTTTTCTTTCAATTCCAACAATCTTTCTTTTTATGCCCTAGTTTCCCACAATACTAGCATTCATTTGGTCCTCTCATTGAGACCTCCTCCCCTTTGAATTTCCTATTGATTTCCCATGACCTCAAAAATTATTTCCTCTTTTAGTTGTTTTTCCTTGACTTTGTGTGTTCAAAGCACTTCTTGATGTAGATCCACTTGAGGTTTTCCTACGAGTTTTCTCACTCAAAATAACAATGATCACATCATCATATTTTAGGGCACTAGATCTAGAAATAGAATTACTCATAGCCATTACCAAGCCATTTCAACTTTCAAACAAAGAACAAAAAATTAAGAGAACCCTAATTTCTTAATAAAATATGATACCCACAGAAGATAACTCACTAGTAATAGTACTAAACTAATTTAAATGATCTACAATAGATCTACCTTCTATCATTTTCATATTAAATAAATGCTTCGTGAAAAATACCTTGTTTGAAGTAGAGGGCTTTTCATATAGTGTCAGTAAGGTTTTCATCAACTATTCTATTGTCTTTGATTTTGTAATATTAAATGCCACTAATGGTACTAGGCATAATCAAATGCTTCCAAGTGCCTTTTTGTCTAAAAAATTCCATTCGTCATTTGACATAGATCCCTAATTCTTGGCTTTTTCTTCCAATGACTTCCATAAATCCTTTTGATAAAGATAGTCTTCCATTTGCATCTTCCATAACTAAAAGTTCTACCCATTAAACCTATCAACCCTCATGTTACCCTCATTTTCCATCACTCCCACTTGATTCTAAGTCTCTCACTCAATCATGAGACTTTCCTGTAGAGGATAACTAAAAATCTATTAGGCTCTAATACAACTTCTTAGGAATAAATAATAGACAAAAATAAAAATTATATTTAAATATCATAAAATAATAGATCACACATAAAAGAACACAAGACACCAAGATTTAATGTAGTTCATCCAATGCTTGGGCTATGTCCACCAAAAAACAAGTCTGATATTATTATGATCCAGTGATTACAATCTGTAATCCCTTATAGCTCAATACCACTACAAGAACCAATTTTCACATCACAACTATGAAATAATCCCTAACCCTAAGCTCCATTATACAAGTATTTCTACCACTTTAGGGTTATAATTAATAATTACATGTTGGCCCAAAATCTCAATAAAATAGGGCCCAATTTTTTTTTTTGGGTGATGCCCTAAGCCCCAAAGAATTTATGAAGTATGTATAGTACTTTTCTAATTAGTCACCACAATCTGACAGGAGTAGACCCACTACCCAAATGGAGCAGAGCTCCATGGCATGGCCCATGTGAGGAGGAATTATAGCGGTCAAAGGCTACGATAGGAGCATCTCACAATAGCATGAATAGTGAAATGAATTCCACAATAGGGAAGGAGAGTGTAGTCCATGTTGAAGGTGGATACCAAAAAAAATAGAGCAATCCATGTTGGGCAGAATAACCCCATGCACAAGAGAGGTGAGACCATGGAATTTAAGGATGGAATGTCCATGCCATCGGGGAAAGCTGCAGCATGAAAGAGGAAGCCACAACATGAAAAGGCTTTCCACACCAACTGAAGAGGAGACTTGAAGTCAAGGGTGGATAGTCTCATGAAGGAATGGGGTGTCCACCTCAAGCATTGAATTCGCAGGGAATTCCATGTCCAAGGTATGATGATCACTTGCTCCCATGAAAGAAGAATATTTCCCATAGGAAACCCATGATTGGAGCATGATAGAGGCATCACACAACAAGGGAAGATGAGTAGAGCTCCATTCTAGCACTTTTGTCTCACATTGAGAAAGTAATGGAGGATTTTTTATTTTATAAACCTAAGTGCACCAACATGAATTTTCTTTAAGACATGTCATCTTTTAAAAGATGTGGAGGCATACATAAGGGGCCTACCCATTTGACCAATTAAAAAAGTGACATCAGCAATGTTTTGACCTTCAACACAAAGGAATGGTGATATGACACATCAAGGATTCCATCATATGATTAGAATACATGAAAATAAGATGTAAGATGTTATTGGAATCTACTTGGTTCATAGCATCAGGGAGGTCAAAAATAGAACTTAAGATGCTACAATGTGGTCAGGAGATTGTAAAATGAATTTCAAACATTTAAGATGCTACAAAATGGTGAGTTTATCATATGGTTATGGAATGGAATTTGATGAGGTAAGATGTTATGATTTAAGATGTTGGGAGATTGTAGGAAAAATTAAAATATTTCAAATGCATGTGTGTGGGGTCTACCTAGGTACATTTCCACAAATGAAAATCTGACACTTGGCACTGGTGGATTGGAGAGGTAAGGGAATGAAAAGTGAATATAAAAAATTAAAATCCAATGATTTTCAATGCATTAGAATTTCAAAAAATGAAAAATTTAATTGATTTTAAGATTTTATATAGTTTTAACTATGTAATATTTCATTTGTTTAAATTTTGTTCATAGCCTGGGGCTGGAATTTCAAATGGGCTATAGAGGCATGATTTTTATCCAAAATGCACACTATAATATACCTTTGGAATAGGTAAGAGATAAATTTTCCATTTCTGTAGTTGGATTTTACATAGGTATTCACTAGAAGCATCTACAAGAAGATCTATGATTTTAGGACATCCTCAGTGTAAAGGAAAATTTGTTGTTTTCAGATGAAGTAATATCAAGATTAGATTAGATTCTAATGTGATCAAGTGCCTTGAGTAGCTATAAAGGTAAAATTGAATGTTTTAGAGTTAGTTGGAAGTAAAGAATTTTTTGTCGATAGTACAATTGAATTTTGTGGCAAAAGTAGAGCATGACAAACCAAGATCAGATTTGAAGCTCCAACACGTATTATGATGTGTATCTGATATTTTCTCTAGAGGATATTTTGTTGATTAATTTAAGGGGATATATAAGATATTTTGTTACAAAAATAAATGGTTTTGATTACTAGCAGATGAAGAAGATCAATTTCAACAATATCAAGATGAAGACAATTTCAATAGGACAGATGTTGGAATCAAATTACAGATCCAAAAACTTCTTCTCTATAAATCTTTCTTCTCTACTCATTATTAGGTTCCAATTTTTATGACTATGAGACCACAAGGTTGCCTCTAGTTCTAAGAGTTATGATAGCATTTCTCCTTAGTATTCCTTTGTTATGAACAATAAAAATGTATCCCTTTTGAAGCATTTTTTTATACTACATAGTCATTCCTTGGTGTTATTTTTTGAGTTTTGATATACAGATGATGTATTGGTTTCATGGAGATTAATACAAAGTTTCATTTTCTTGGTTTCATTTTGATTCTCATCTCCTTCCTCTATTGTCTATAATGTTTTATGTTTAAGAATAAAAAGCTTAAACACATTTGCAATCCCTTAAGGTTGTATGTCTGGATAGGTTTGTTGTTGGAACAAAGAGGCAAGTGAATGCTTATTTATCTTGACAAGGTTGCAGGCTTCACCAGGAGGATATTATAGTAAGTATAAGAGTTTTATGAAGATTGATGTCTATTTGTAAGCTAGATAGATAGATCCAAGGTCTAGATATATGAGTATACTTCAAGTGTCCATGTGTATGTTAAGATTAGTTGATACCCAATGGATAAGGGACTGGTCATCATAGAGATTACATATTTTTTTGTTACATACCTAGGCTATGCTGATGATTCAATTATTAATTGAATATATTTTCCCTTTATTTTTCAAGAATTGAAAGAGTTTTCCCTCACTTGGTTTATCAGGCTCATGTGCTCTATTATTAGCTATTTCATGACCATGAATGCTTGCATAAACATTGAAGATTAAGGGGTTTTATCTATTATTTAGATTCATTTATATGCCTTTACATTGGTACCATATGAACAATATGAGGTCCACCTACTTAGGTCTTGCAGAGGCTAAAGAAGGAGAGTTAAATAGCCTTATAGTTGGCCTTGGTGTTTGAATAAGTGCATTGAGGATGGGAATTAGCTGCCGCTAGGTGTAAATGTTCTTCCACAAGATTATTCAAAAGTTGTTAATTTAGAAGCCAACAACATTGATGAAAAAAAGAGCACTAGTGGTGGAGCATTTGTTTTTGATAAAAGACATCTGTATTGGACAAGCACAAAACATAATTGTAATTCTCAGTCCATAGCAAAGACAAAATATGTGGCAACATTAATTAATTATTCTAATATTGTTTGGTTCAAACACCTATTGGCAATAATAAGGATAGATATCAAGGATCCAGTGGTTATATATTGTGATAACACTAGTGCGATTAATATATCAAAGAATCTAGTGATGCATACCAAAAAAAACACACATTACTATAAAATGTCATTTTTAAAGAGAATTGGTACAAAATAAAGAGGTAAGATTGGAATATGTCAATACTAAAGAAAAAATTGTAGACATATTCACTAAGCCATTACCTAAGTATGCATTTTTATACCTAGGAGGTAAGTTAGGGGTCATTCCCCTATCCTAAGCTCACTAAATGAAGTTTAGTGATGCATCAACTAGAGCATGTTCAAGATTAGTTAGTTGATGAAGTATTGACAAGGGAATATTGCAAATGAATTAGTATATGAGGTACATTGATATATGCTAAATATTGTCTTTGGCATGAGATGTCAAAAAGAGAGAAGTTTTATGTTACATCTCACAGAAATTTTATCACTTCAAGAGATGATAAAGAGGGAAATATCAAGGGAAGAAGTTTGCTAATAGAGGGAGAAACTGAAGGCAGAGGGAGTTCACACTGATAGAGGGAGTTCTTATGGATGAGAATAAAAATGAAACTAAGGACATGTCCCTTACTTTATTCTTGCTCTAAAATTAAATTACATTATGACATGTTGTGTTGCCATCAATTTCAAAGAGGGAGATTGTTGGAAATAATTGATTAATTATGTATTATCTTTGATGTTACACAAAATGTCATATAATTACTGATCAGTCTACGCCAAGCTCACTCAAGCATTGAAGACAATTTCCTCTTTCTTCCAATTCCAAACTTGGCCTAGTTTAGAAGGCAGTGTGTATTGAGTTCACTTGGTTAACATAGGAAAATCACTTTGAGTTAGTATCGATCGAGCATGGTCAGCTAATGAAGGATGTTCTTGTTTTGACATATTGACTTCAATTGAATTGTCTGTTGGATCTAGCCAAGTAAGAAGATGAATATTAATTATTTGAAGTTGTATTCAAGCCAACTTTATAATACGTAAGATATAAATATAAGGTCAATTTGAAGATTGAATGTGAGGAACATAATTAAATATTTGACGCTACTAAGAGGAAGAAAATATCCTTGTTGAGATGCAAAGATACATTTGATCAAGAAGGATCAAGTATACATCAAAAATTTAGTTGCATTAAAAATTAGGTTATGTCATTATTTGTCTCTAACCATTGTAGTAGCAATCTAAATCTCTTAATAGAGTTGGCTTAGCAGTTATTTGTAAATCCTCTAACAAGGTAGCATTTCTATTGAAATTTCTAAAGACCTTTAACAAGGCCACTCCTAATAGGGTGATTAGATCCTCTTACAGGGTCACACCTAATAGTGTGTTTTGTAACTTTTAATAGGGTTGGCTCCTAATAGGGCTCACTTCAGAAGACTAAAAATTAGTAACTAGTTACAATTGGTGGTTTTTCCCAAATTGGGTTTCCACATTAAAATCTTGTGTTCATGCTTTTTCTCTTACGTGTTTGCAACTAAGTTAAAGTAATATCAATCATAGATAATATCTTAAGATTTTCATGTTAAGCATTTACTGAGTGATTTCAATATTTATCGAGTTACAATATTTTTTTTTGTATATTTACTGAGTTACAATAGAGTTTAGTTTTGAATATTGACATCAAAGGGATCTAGAATTTATTTTTCTGGTAAGTAATTCACTCCTCGCATCTTAGTTACTCCTCCTATATTTCCAATAGTGATCTCCTCAAACACAAATATGATTGAATCCCAAGATAATGAAAGTATGAAAATGAGGTATGAACCTATGCTAGATGAGTGAGAAATGCTTCAACAGGAGGCTATGGAAGAAGCCATTATTAAAACAATCTAGGAAATAGAGATGAATGCAAGAAAAAAAAACTAAATTATCAATACAAGAAATGAAATCTAAAACAACTACCAAAGAGTTAGAAACAATGCATGAAAACCTCTAAGAACCTCTAAGCATAAAATAGCATGATAACAATGCATATGGAGGAGATAAAAAATTCTTGACATAAAGGCTCTATTTATAGGCTTGAGGGAGACCTTGAGGAGGTGACATCTATGTGGCATCTACATAGGTTCCACAAGGGAGAGACATGGGCTAAAGGATAGGCCATGCAAAAGTCAAAATAAGCTTTTATGATTTAGGTGGCTCAAGGTGTGCTCACATATGTGCGAACAACTTTGGGGAAACAAATGGGAGGGCAAGGATGTAAGAGTCCTTTTGGAGAAGTTAATGAAAGGGGACTCTTAGGGATTAAGTTGTTCACACATGTGTGAACAACTACTTAGGGGCTAGAAAATTCTTAAAAGGAAGCTTATGATTGATAAAGTGGGTTTAGCAAGTGGTAGGCTTGGAGGGATGAGAGTGATGGGTGGTAGGCTAGGCTTTGGGTGGGATTAGGATTAAATCAAATAGGATTTAATTCAATCATAGGATTATAAAATTAATAAAGTGGAGGTAAATTATATAAATTAGAATTTATTTAAAGGTAATTTATGGAGCACTATGCATTAAATAAATAACACATTAGGGGGAAGTATTCAAATTAAATTTAAATACATTAGGGAAGTGAACCTATTTAATTAAATAAATTTAATAAAATAGGTAGAATAATATGAATATGAATATGTACATCCTTTGGAGGTGAATTAGGTTTCATTAGAACTTCTATTAATAAATTTAATAAAATAAGTAGGAGAATATGAATATGTGCATCCTTTGGAGGTGAATCAGGTTTCCTTAGAACTTCTATTAATTCCATTCTATCCTCCTCTTCAGTAGTGAACTATTATTTCTAGTCTCTTATCACTTGTTTTTTGAGCCACATTATAATATGTTGTAGTGGGGATTTACCTTTAGAGGATGAAGGAGTTTTCTCATCTATACTCTTCCCCTTATCGCTGATTTTTGGAGTCTTCTCCCTTTGTTAGAGATTTGTGCTAGCAGTCTCTAAATATGTAGAGGACATAGTTCTCACCTCTATGTCTTGGGTTATTTGTTGAGTTTGTTCACCTATTTGTCCCTCTTTTGACACTTCATCAGTGGATACTTGAAGTGGCTTTTCTTTATGTTCTTCTTAGACCTATTCATCTTCTATACCTAGAGGAAGAGTGATAGTTGATCTCTTGTCTACACAAAATGTAACCTATAATTGGGATGTAAACTTCCTCAGGTCCTTGTGATTCGGGGGGCATCTAAGTCCAATCCTCCTATTGAGGTTGATTGGTTGGTGCATCTCTAATCTTTTCCCTCACCAAATTAGTTTCCACAAGCATAAAGTCAAAATCTAACATCTAAAAGATATCAACACCCTCCACATATTGTTCACTATCCACTGTTGCATTTAATCCTCTGATGTAGTGGTTTGAATAGGTTTATTAGGGATAGATGGTGGGGTAACCATAGAGTTTTTCCTTTGTTCCTCCTCCATGGCTCTAGCCAACCAAGTCCTCCAACTCAAGGGTAGATTATCCTCTTCATCCTCATCATCCTCTTCTTTTGCCTCTTCCAAAATGGGTTTGGGGATTGATGGAAAAGGAATCACTTTCTTGATCACCTTTTGTCTTCTCTTCATTGAGGGAGGCTTGCTCTACCTATCAAGATAGGGAAACCTCTCATACTTCTATTTTTGTTTCTATTTATGTTGGCATTTGGGAAATTGGCAGAATTTGGGGATCACCTTGGGCTTTTGCGACTCCTATATTTTCTGGCCCTTGCATGTTTTCCTCTCCTTGCTATGGAGGTGCTAGAATTTCTCCCTCTTCTAGTTTGGCTCATTAATGATAATTAATATTCATTTTTCCATTTCCTTTACCTTTTTGAGCCTAATAATAACCAAATGGTGTATGAAGTTGGTGTATCATTTCTAGCCTTACTAGTGACTGAGCTATAAACAAAGGCATGGTGACTTTTACTCCTCTACCCCTAGCTGGACAGGTTTGTGCATGGAAGATCACTATCTTCAAAATTGGATCAAGTTTTAATGGTTTCTTGATCTAATCCTACATAATTTGATGATGTGACTTGCCTTATGGTTGAAGTTCATGTTTTCTTCTCTATCTATCTTAGTATTCATAATAGGTTATTCATCAATCTTATCTTTGTTGAACAAAGGATCAAGAAACTCCTTCATGTCCTATTGCACTATCTTCAATGGAATCTTTATCTTCAAGGTCTTCTCTACCAAATAAAAAATCATCCTACAATAATCCCTTATATGGACATCATAGTCATTTGTCACATTTATCCAATGATCTTCAATGGCTTCTTTATGATGAAATGTTTTGCTCGCTAAGTATTGAACTCGCCCAATGTTATCAAAATATGGCCAAGGAGAATTATATTCTTCCAAGGCATATTGATCCCCTCCAATCCACCTAAGAAGGTCCTCTAGTCATAGGCCATACCCAACATGTTTTATGCTATTATCTAACTCTGTCATATGCAGACAAGAATTGTTGGGAGATCTCTAGGATAATAAGCCTATCGTTTGGATACCTAGGGAGCTTCTTAGGGTTAATATTTATACTCACTACCATTAAATATGTAAATATTTAGGACTAGATATAATAAGCTCTGACTAGTCATATTTGTGCAACTACCTTCTCTAATATTCTCTTTGCATAATCCTCTTCTATGAATCAAATTATTGCAAATATGAAAGAATCATTTACAATTCTATATTATTTTCTCTACTCTGAAAGCCTCTTCTTCACTAGTTGAGGATATATAATATATGACCATGCATTGGCATTCTTCATGCTACCCCTCTTGTAGAAACCTAGACAATTCATCCCCCTCATAGCTAACAAGTACACCAAGTATGATGTCATGTAAAATTTCCAATTGTTCTTTGCAACCACCAACTATTCACCCAAATTTTGATTAAGAGTAGAAGCCCAATCTAGTGACATCTCTACTTTATTATTTCAATAAAATGCACCATGAAAATGTTCATGTGTCTAGTTGCTGGAAAACCCATAACTATTGAGTATCCAATATCCTGCTTCATGTATCCTCTTGTCATGTCTACTTTGTTGGTTTTATTTCCTAGAGCAGTCTTCTTTATAAGGTATGATGATTGGATGATCTTATTAGCCTTGTATATGCATTCTTGATACCATATCTTTACTTGCTCATAGGTTTTTTTAATGAATTGGTCTACTCTTGGGAGATGGAACACCTTCTCAATGCTCTTGGGTTGGAGATCTAGAAGGATCTCTCTTGTTATGCTCTTGACTACCCTCTCTTCAAGAAAAAAATGTTCTACAAGTGTCATGATTAGTTTTGAGGAGTGCATCAACATTGGGTGTGATGCTAAATTAATAAGCCCCAATCAAATTAATGCAAAGATCATCTGGGACCTCTTAGTTGATTTGTTACATAACTTTAATAACTCTCCCAAATCCATGTGACTCAAATCTGTGTCTTGAATCTCTGAGTAGTTATCTTGAAACTATGATTTTGTAGGAACACCCTAGAACTTGAATACTACTATTTTTGGTCCCATTTTCATGCCAAGGGAGGATGATGAAGATACCATTGTATTTGTAAAATAATACATCCATTAGTCTAGAATTAAAAAAAAAAAATTTAATGACACCTTAGATTATTGTAATCAAAACCCTAAAAGAACCTAATGGTCAAAAAAATGAAAAAATCTAATTTAACATCAAAAAAAGTAAGAAAAAAAAAAGGTGCACGAGGTGCACTAGGTAGGTGTGCCTAATGTGCCCTCTTTTTGTATGCAAATTTAGTATGGGTTTCGCATCAACACACCTCATGGGGTGCACTAATGTAGACCCAAATTTCTTATTTAGGTTTGTCATTTTAAATTTTTTTAAAGAATGTTTCTATATATATATATATATATATGTATATATATATATATATGTATATATATATATGTATATATATATATATATGTATATATATATATGTATATATGTATATATGTATATATATATGTATATATATATGTATATATATATATACATATATATATACATATATACATATATATATATACATATATACATATATACATATATATATACATATATATATATATGTATATATATATATATATATAAAGTTTTTTGAAAAGAAAAACAAATAGGTGTGCATTAGCACACTTGATCAGGTGCGTTGATGTGCACCTACTTTGGGTTTTTTCAATGTTTGGTGTTTTTGTAGGTGAAGGCAGAGCAAGGAGGGAGGCAGACTTCATAAAGTGTGCAACTACAACTAAGTAGGTCTCAAAGAAAATAAATGGTAAGTGTGAAGCTAGAGGGTAGGTGGTTTGGGTTATATAGACCCTAGCTCACTTGGGTGTTGTGGCGGTGCACAGTTGTGCTAATGCACACCATAAAAGAAAAAAATCCTTCCTCTTTAATATTAAGGTGCATTAGTGCACCTAATTAGGTGTGCTAGCATGCCTTTCATTTTTTCAAAAGACTTATTTTCTCCCAAGACTCTATTTTTGGAATCTAGATCTTTGAACCAAGACCTAAACATGAACTAAAATACCAGATAAGACCTCAAAAGTACCTAGATCCTATACTAGGGATCTAAAAAGCCCAAAAGATAAAGTGGGGTGGGGAGGGGCATTTTGATTAAGAATGGGGTATTCATTGTGGAACCACAACAAGCCCCAAGACATCAATAACAAAAACAAGGGGGATATATAAGTCAAGTCAAGGAACAAGGAGCATAAAAAAAGGGAAAGCATACAAAAATCCAAGGACAAAAAAAAGGATAACAGAAAAGGGAAATAGAAGAGTCATCTGATGTCATAGTATCATAATTTTTCATGTTTCACATTAAATTATAGCCTCAAGGGGGAGTATTTTTGAATGAAATGACTATTCATGATAAAGTATTTTTCCATTAATGTCAATAGGGGAGATTGTTGATCTCTATGTCTATGTTTCCTATTAGTGTCCAAACACTTAGTCATTTACTAGGAAAGGATGAATGGTCATCACTATGACTGAGTCATCTAATAAATGCTAAGCATATAATGACTTGTTTATTTTGCATCACATGCCAAGCAAGTTAGAGATTTTCGAGCACCTTAGTTGAGATCATGCACATATAAAAGTCAAGCTAACACGAAGGAGACTAAGTAAATTGAAAAGATAGTTACTACTAAGAAAAAAGTAAGAAATAATTTTGTAGAATCTGAGTGCCAGTATGAATTTTATTTATGATCGAGTGTCAACACATTTAGATGCTAAGTAGACTAGTTTTTTCATATGAGTTTGTAATTGCACAAACACCTATGTAAACCATTTTTTGGTTGACTTGTATACACTATTTAATGTTTGTAGAGATAGTTAATATGAAGATTACACTTATTATAGAAGGTAATGATCCCAAGGAAAGAAAATCAACCAATCAAAAAATCAAAAAGAAATGACAAAAGAAGATGTCTATTTACTATAATCCAAAACTTCCAAATAATGTCTATTTAAAGAGTGTTCTAACCATAGGATCACAAGTGAAAAAGAAAGAGGTGTATGTATGTGTGAAAAAATGTTTGAATGCACAAGTAAAGGAGAGAATAAGAATTAAATAGAGAAAGAATTGTTAATTCAAAAAGAAGTTCAAACAAGGAAAATCCAAGCAGTGAAGGACTAAACATAGATATTAGTTTGAGAGATTAGATCAAGTCATTGTATAGAGATCCAAAATCAACTTACAAAGAAAACTAAGGGTTAGGTACTAAATAAATTTTTAATAGGATTAAATTAGGGAAAATCTCCTAACCAAGTGATTCTAACATATCTATGCAAATCTCTAAATAGATTCCTTACTTGATTATAAGTGCAAAATCCTTTAATAAGGTAGGACTTAATAGACTTGAAGCTTTTAATAGGACATAACCCTCATGGGATAGATCATATATTATGATAAAAAATTATAACCCTAATAGGTTAAATTTATTATTGTAACAATATAGATTTATGGATTTCATCTCCATCATAGTTTTACATTCACATTGAAGTGTTTTTGGGTAACCAAATCTTTTGTGTTATATGTTGAATCTTTCATGGATGTTAAGTTTTATGTTACATTTGAGATATGAGATGAATTAGGTATGAATTTAGTAATTTTTTTTTATAAGTAAAGTTTAATATTTTGATTCAGCCCTCCCCTTTCTCAATATATTGTTTCCCATTAATCCATCCAACATCCTTTTTCCTACTCTTCCATCTTTCAACCATCATTACTTCACCTTTTTTGAAATTACTATTTTTGATAAATGAATTAAGAGTACAATAGTCAAATCCATCACATCATATTAGGTATTCTTTATACCATGTTAAATTGGATGCACTTTCCTTTTAATACCTTTTAGCTCCCTTTCCATAATGCCTTTCTCAAACCATGGATGGACCTATGCTCTATGTCCTATTTTATCCGTCTTCTTCCATTTTCTCTTTTGTTTCTTTTGGTGACTACCTGATCATTTTGTGGCTCCCAGGCCTTGTATCTAGGACCATGTCAAATCAAGTTGACCTTTTTCTAGACTAGGTCAACCCAAGTAAACCTAATGCCCTATGATTTTTGGGTTTAGGGCCCAAAAGGCATCAAGGATTTAATTAGTTTTACTACATGCTTTATTTGGCTTGTATTCTTTTCCTACCTAAAAACTCATATATAGGGAGATTTGGAGGCTTCACTTTCATATGTCACATCCTCAATTCATTCAAGATTCTACAAGAGTAAATTTATGCCATTTAGATTCAAGGATTTCAAGAATTTTTCAAACATTCAATAAAGGAGATTTCCATCTAGCATTGAATAATTCATTATGGGAATTTCCTCTTTAAGATCTAGCTTATTGTTGGTCATCAAGGGAGGAGATTCACATAGAAGCATTCATTATCTTCTACATTGATGCACACTTACATCCATGGCACCATGATAGGATTATTATAGATACATTACAAATTTTGGAGATACCCTCCATTCCTATACCTAATTCAAGATCTAAAACACATTGCAAATGAAATACTTATTGACAATAGTTTTAAGCAAGGTAAATCCTAATATTTATCTTATTTTTAGTTATTTATATTTTAATTTATTATTTATAATTAATTCCTTAACATAGGAATTGACTAAGGAAATTCCTTGTCCAACCTAACAACAAAAACCCTTCACTTTTTAGTGTAGGAATATGATAGCACAATTTTACATACAAATCTAGAAATGACTCCTTGGAATATTTTTGGAGAAATTGTTATAAGTTTGTTACACTATCATCAGAATATGTCAACTCATGGGAAGATTTCCTTCCTTAGGTAAACTTAGTCCTTTTTTCTTTCTTGACAAATGATTTATGGCTTTGTTCATTTCTCTAATTCATTCGGGAATCCACAGTCATGTTTTCAAAAATAGGCTCTAATTCGTGACTTTTAGAGATAAAATACATCTTCCTCTACATGTTTCAAGGTGATTCTTTCATATTTCATTTCCTTTTATATTTATATATTAGATCTATATCTTATTATTTTCTTGTATTGTATTCTCCTTTATAATTTGAATTTGGCATTAGCGCCCTTCTTCCTTTGGGTTCTAGCTAATTGAATTTTAATTATAAGTGGAACTGTATTAGGAAATTTCTCTCTTTCCCTCATATATATATGTGAATGGCTTAGTGACTTAGAAAATGGAGATCTATAAGCTTATTAAAGTGTCTCCCTTTTTTGCCCTAAACATTTTAGTGAATTTGACTTGTGCCCCTTTCTTTTTGAATTTAGATTGTTTGATTTAGGTATTTTCCTTTTTTTAGTATACCCCTTTTCTCTCTTTCTAGAGTTAGATTTGGCTATCTTGTGTGTGGTTAGATCTCTCTTTTATGATTTTTACTTCCGTTATATGATTAGATCTCATTAGGTTCTTCTTTTGTGATCTTCCCTTTTATGGGGTTAATTTAACTAAATGCAACCTATAACATTCTTGTTAAGTGAATCCATAGACTCATGGGGTCCTTTGATCAAGATTCCTCTTTTGTTCCTAGGAATCATGATGACAACACCATATTTTCTCATCAGCTTAATCTTACAATGGATCATAACTCTTCTCATGAATCCCATGATGAAGATGAAGCTTTAAGAGTTCCTCCTTCACATATTGATAATCTTTCTTGTGAATTTGATAAATTAAAAACTTGACTTGCACAAGACAAATAGAATTTAGATAGTTTTTCTACTATTGAAGCCTTTAAGAAGATTTTTTAATGATGATATTAACATTTCTATCTTGTATGGTATAACTCTCCTTATTAATACTCATGCTTTTGATAGAATGTTCTTGAGAGTTATGATATCATCCTCCTTCTACAACCATTGAATATTCTATCCCAATTCTACCACTCTTTCTAGAATAAATACATATGCTCCACCTCTTATGAATACTTCTAAAAAAATTTACACTCATTTTATTTTTTATCTTCCTAACCTTTCACTTCCCTTGATTGTTCCTCCTACTTCAATTTCTTCTTCATTACCTTCATATAGAGTGGTTCCTTTTGCTTGTTTGAACCCTTTACCCAATCCTTCTAATCCTCTATTGACATCTCTACATATTCCTTTTGTTTCTTATAAATTTACTAATATATCTATCATACCTAAGCCTATTATCGCATCTCCTAGTCCTATCATGAGTATCTTGATTTAAGCTATCATGACATTGCAAAAACATTTATCTTATTTAAATCAATATAAGTACAACATTCCTACATGTGATGTTGCTAATCCCATTTCCTTAGATATCCTTCATGTTTTTATACCACAACATGTTGAGGTACCTCATCTTGAGATTTATAATGGTAAGAGAGATCTCATTATTCATGTTAAGACTTTCCAAACTATATGTAGTTATTTTTTCACAACTATAGGTTATGGATAAATTGTTTCCACATAATTTTAGGGATACGACCTTGAAATGGTATTTCTCTCTACCTCCTTATTCTATTGATTCCTTTCAAACTCTTATTAATTCTTTGATTCAATAATTTCAGTATAATATTGGTCCATGGATTTCTTTAATTGATTTAATGAATTGTAAGCAATATGTTAAAGAGAAAGTTACTAATTTTATTGGTAAATTAAAAAATTTGTATGGTCATATTTCTTATCCTATGTTTGATCATAATATTCAATGCATCTTTATTTCTAATTTATAGAAATATATTAGAGATAAGATTCTCCTTATTGATTATACCTCCTTTTCACATTTATATGAAGTGCTTCACCATTACCAATTAAGAGTGAGTCAACTTGAGAGCTCTACTATGATGGGTTATGTTTCTAGTGACAATAGTGGTGCCACCAAAAATTCAAGAGCATTCTCTAAACCTAATAATGTCATCAAAATCAAGTGAACAAATATAGTTGTTGATCAAGTGGCTACTACATTAAAGGTATGACTACTTTTTCCAATGTATATAATCATAATCATAAGTACACACAATTATCTCAACATTTATGAGGTTATGACTAAATTGATTCATGTTTGAATTCTTAACCTTCTTCCTATTCATCCTATTGACACTAGTAAACCACTTCCCAAGTCTTTTGATTTAAATGCATTTTGTTAATACCACCATGAACCTAGTTATGATACTCAAAGGTGTTATTTGAAGAATGATATTTAGGAACTTATTGACTCTATGGCTATATCTATTTATGCTCAAGTTAATAGTACAAATAAATATATTGTGCCACCTAATCAGAATTTTCATATTTACACCAATCCTTTTCCTTCACATTCAACGAACGTTATTAATCAACCTTATTCTTCTAACCACCATATCACTTATAATGAGAAGATAGAAGAAGTGAATCATGTGGTTAATCATGTTGAGTTGGAACCTCAACTTCTAATTCCTTCTCCACCTAAACCTAAAAATAAACCTCTTATTAGCTTTAGTCGATTGGATACATTTAAGGCACCTAATGGTTCTCTTTTCTCACTACTAGAATTTCTCATATACCTTCTCATGGCAATTTGGTTGATCATTTTTATATCATGAATGTTATCAACAAAGGACACCTTTTTAACAAAGGGATTCATAGAGATACCTATGATATAAATCTTATATGGATTCAGACTTGTAATGGTTTTCTTTATCATCCTCAAGGTTCTATCACTTTACATGTTTCTCTCTCAAGGAAAGTTGTTTATACTACTTTTGTTATTATTCCTACTTTCAATCAATTCCAAGTTAATCTTGGTATTCCATGTATTTATTTCATGCAAGATATATCTTCTCCTATCCATAAATGCCTTAAATTTCCCTATGATGGAGACATTATCACTATAAATAATTCCCTTTATAAGCACTAGTACAAAAACAACAATACATTACTAAATAAACTACTAAAAATTGTAGACATGTGACTAATTTTGATCACATGACCAATGGTAGTTTATTGCTAGACATTTATCTGGCAACAAAATTTATGACTAAACTATTTTAATCATTGATTAGGCCATTGATTTAGTCATTTATTGTTGTTACTTGGTACTTTATATGGTAGTTTATTTGGTAATTTTGGTAGATTATTTAGTATTTTATTTGGTAGTATATATGATAGTATATTTGGTAATTTATTTGGTAGTATATTTGGTAGTATATATGGTAGTATATTTGGTAATATATTTGGTAGTTTATTTGGTAGTTTATTTAATCATTAATTTGGTAATATTAGGGCACAATGCAATTGAACCACCATCCTCCTACTAATAAAGTAGGTGCTCTTCCATTGAGCTAGTACCCTTTAAAGAATAATGCAAAAAATTGACACAGTTGTCTTCCCAACATTAGATCTACCATGATCATGGTCATGGTAACATGATAGACTCTTCTTAATGGACACACAATAATCTAAATCTTTATCAATAAAATTCAACAATTCTAAATTCTTCTATTCAAGCATTTTAAAATTATATCTCATGTCGATTACACTTTTATAAATTATTGTAGTGATAGTTGATAGACTCTTATAAAATATAATTTGGAGCACTTTGGCCACACACAAGTATTGTTTCTTGTGCTAACTTCTCAGAAAAAGATACAAATGATTATGCAATTTATGTCAATAAAATAGACCGTTGCATTAAATAAAAATATCAAACACCATTAAAAATCACATCAAACCAACTTTTTTTTTCTTTTCATAGTCTCTACAATAATTGAGACTAGCTTGTGCACATTGCAAAAATAGAGTCACTTGTTGTAATGATGAAATGTAATCACCATAATAATACCAATGTCAAGAGCATCCAAAATTCATGTATGATGGATGTACAAAGGACATGTTGAATTGTGCCAATTCCTACCATGACCTAAGAGACTATTTTTTGGGAGAATTTTTTTGTGAGTAAAAAATAAAAGACTACCAAAAAAATCAATCCAACATGCTTCAACTCCAAGAATGACAATGTAGCCAAATTTCTTATCCTTATAATTCCATTATTAGACAAGTCTAAACCCATTACAATAGTTGAGATATAAATGTGTTGAATATAATCTATTGAACCTTTGGCTCAATTAAGTTTTTCAAAGACATTGGAACTATATGTGGAAGAATAGAAAATATAATCAAGAAAAGAAAAATATTAACATCATATTTACACTCTGTATGAACAAAATCTTGAATTCTATTCAACATGGTTAGGTGTAAATAGGGTTCAATAAATGTAAGTTTTTCCAAGACAAGATTCAAAACCTTAGTTAAATCATTATTAGCCTAATATGAATATTAGGGACCATTAAAAAAGTCTCAGCTTGAACATCTTGTATTACAAACAACTCCTTATCCCTCCATGCTACTGCGACTAAATAATCTAGAGAAAGAACAATAATAGGACTAATTTGTTAGAAAATCCATGAATCTTGAGACATGAAAATTGACAAGAAATACAAATTTTAGAATGAAAGATGATATCTTACCTTTGAAAGTGATGACTTTACCAACAATTTCTACAAAAGATCGAGGAAATCTACCATCTATACTCTAAAAATTCTTGCTAGAAGAATCAATTTCTATTACACTCTCTATCTCCATTCTCCAAACAACAAAAAGGAAGAAAGGTTTTTCCTTCTCTTATAATCACTTAACCTTAAAATATTTTCTTTACCAATATTCTAAGCCCATGGATGTAAAATCTCTAATCGATATGTTGGACAAAGATAAAGCATAGAAGAAAAAGAAGGATAATAATCCACTGATATTACTGTTCAAGAATCAAATATCTAGATTGAACCAATCAACATAAGAACACATTGAAAGAGAAGAAATCAACATTCATTTAATCTGTAATTAGGGTGGATTAAATTTGTTTGGTGCATTTTTAGGATTTTTGTTTGATTTGTCTCACTAGACTTCTAAATTTAGCATTAGAAGGCAATAATAATCTTTGAACCACTGTAAGTTATGTAGTATCAAAAAATTTAGGCCTAATGTGTTGTGAGGTACTACATTTTTCTGTTACAATATTTTTAAAGAGAACAAGAAAGGAAAATTTATGCTACTTCAACCAAATATAGTAGTTTATAATATTAAAAATCATTTCAAATTTGATCCACTTGACTTCCAAACAATTTTTATGTTTATAGTTTTTTGATCCAAATAGCCAAAGCCTACTATTGCCATGATATTGTAATTACATCAAACTTTATTTTCTAATAGCTATCAGCCAACAAATTAATAATAGTACCATTTCTTGAAGTTATTCTTGGATTTGAAAAATAATTATGATTTCTAGATATGGAAACCTTAAAGAGTTTATAGAAGGGTTGGATGAAAACTTGGTTCAGCTAAGGGGGTGGATTTGTGATGAATTCTACATCTATACCAAATTTGAAAAGTATTTAGTGCTGAAATTTTTTCAAGGATCATTATTTGATGTAGAAAATGAATGTGAGATATTATTATATATGTGGACCTATTCTGATAAATGGTAATTTGACAAATTAAATAAATCTAGAGTTGCAAGAAAGGGACTTTCAAAGTATACTCTAAGATAGGAATGATTTTTTTTAGTAGTATAATTAATTGTGAAAGGATATGTTAGGTAGTTTGAAATGAAACTTAACAAGCTCATGTAAGAAGATGAAAAGTATGGGTAAACATAGTAGATGTGATAGAAAGGTAAGTGGACTGGATTTTGAGGGGAGATTTCCACTGTTAAGGTGAGTTAGACTAGTAATGAGGTAGGTAGCCTCTTGGAAAATTCCCAAAGCATAACCCTTGTGATCATCACTTAAATGTAAGGATGTAATGTGTACCAATCAATCTCATGAGAGACAAGTTCTTTTTTTCCCAACAATAGAGCATCTCACTCTTACGTCCAACCATTTAAAAGCCAAAACTAAAGCAAGAGATAATTAGCCAAAAATGAATGATGTACTCTTTCACTAGATCAAATTCCATGCACAGATGCAATCCAAGAATCACTTCAAGCAATAAAGACTCTAAATTACAAAGGAATAGTGACAATCAAAATGTAGAAGCTCACAACTAGACTCCAAGGGAAACCTTAATTAGAGTATTTTGTAGAACTAACCAACTCTATGTGGTTTTAGAAAGTATTTAAGTCACCTCAAATTGGGGATTTGAATTGTCATTAATGTTTAGTGGTGCCATTATAAACAAAGACCACTTTAACTAGTGTATTCATATTGTTACAAATATACATTAATAGCCCAATAGTGGTTGAAGTATGCTTCCAACATTAGCAACAAAGATAGTGGTGTATCTCACACAAGAGATATGGCCCAATAAATAAGAAAAGAAACTATTTGAACTTATGATTAGTGACAATCAAAATGCAAAAGCTCACATCTAGACTCCAAGGAGAACCTTAATTAGAGTATTTTATAGAACCAAGCAACTCTATGTGGTTTTATAAAGTATTTAAGTCACCTCAAATTAGGGATTTGAATTGTCATTAATGTTTAGTGGTGCCATTATAAACAAAGACTACTTTAACCAATGTATTCTTATTGTTACAAATATACATTAATAGCCCAATCGTGGTTGAAGTATGCTTCCAACATTAGCAAAAAATATAGTGGCATATATCACACAAGAGATATGGCCCAATAAATAAGAAAAGAAACTATTTGAACTTATGATTTTCCTTTCTCAAAGATTTCTAAAAGATTTTTCCATTAGTTTTTTAATTATTTCTTAGTTGGCAGAATTAGTTTGCATTCATGACACTATATTTTTTAACTCCTTATGGAAAATATTATGAAGGCTTATTAGAACTTAATGGAACATGACATCCATATTTTCTTCAAACAATTATGTTTTCTTGTGTACTTTCCAAACAATATAATAAGGTAGCCTCTAAATAATATAACAAGGTAGTTAGGAAATTGTGAAATCCAATGCTATCAGATATGCCCAGGACTCCTTATAGAAATATTGTATTGTTTGGACTATTTGGACAACATATCTAAGGTGATGTGCTTCCCCAAATTTTTTTGTTTATATTTGTATTCCCATCAAGGGTGGTGCTAGCAGATTGAGATACACTATGAATGTGCTATATGAACTTGTGAAAGCTGTAAAACTAACATAACATTAGGAAGGGCATTGTACTAGTGAATACAAGACCATACCATTTTAGAGGACTACTGTACAAGGTGAAGGAGGGATGCTAGGCAAATTGTCATGCCATTTTCAATAGTATCCCATTATTCCTTATCAATTTCAAAGATGAAGAGTTACATACACAGTTGGAGCTAATTCAAATTAAGTATCAACATGAGCTGCAACAACTTAGCAAGAGCCATGAACTAGTTGTTGATGAAGCCAAGAGGTCATGGAATTAGAAGAAGAAAACAACTAATTATTCTATATCTTCATGTTCTTTAGATAAACAACAAAATAATAGTGATAATTTATCATTAGTAGTGGGTCTTAAACCCATAGCTATATATGAAGAAGTTATAAACTAATCCTAACCTGACATGCATGAGAATCTTGAAAACACCTACAATATCTACTCTAAATGATTCTCACACAAAACACAACCAAATCATAAAATAATAGAAACAATATAAACCTTATCTTGTCAAGTTGGCAATAAAACTAGTTATAATGACTGGAAAATAGTACATCAATTTGGTGACAAGAGATGTGATGATTAATTTATTTGATGCCCTATTTTTCTTTGTTGTATCATAGAAGGAAAGAAAATCAACTTGTAGTATAGTGAAAGCATGCAACCACCACAAATATGGATTGAATAAACTCAATGGATCAACATTGGAACTATTGGCATCTATAATGTCAAACTAATATCTTGCAAGGAGATGATAATTCCCATACAATATTGGATTTGTAATTTGATGACTGGGCATCATTCTAGTCAAAAGTATAATGAAAGAAGTTATAAAGTTTTAGGGAAATCATAGCAATCCAAACATTGGAAAGAGAATAAGCTTTTTTTTTAATAATATTGTTAAAATATGTGTCATATTTCTTTTTTTCAACTTCAGATTTAGAGCCATTTTTGAGCATTAAATAATGTTTTCTACATTTGAGATGGCCTCCAAACCATTTCTCACAATAGGACAAGTTTATGGCAATCTTATGCATTTTTTTGAAGCTGACAAGATGAAAAATGCCTAGATATTGGCAAAAATGGCCAGCAAATTTTGGTAATGTATGAATTATGGTTTCATAAAAGAAAAACAAGGATTATGACATATTTGGAGGTGAGCATTAGCAAGCTGAGGAAATTATTGGATAACCCTTATTTGCCTCATGATATGAGTAGATTATCTATAAGACTAAAACATGTTTTATGCTATGATATACATTTTGAGGTATCGACAAAAAACAAAAATGAATGAAATATATGGTGATCATATTCTTGGAAATCTCATCCTAGAATTTTAATTCAAAGAGAATTTAGAAATGCTTCTACTAATTATAAAGAACTTCTATGAATAACCTAATTAAAAGAAAGAACCTTTAAAGAGATATTTATGTAAACTTCAATATGTCAAGTATTTTATACAACAGTTGCATGGAGAACATCAAATAAATATTATTTTTCCATAAATCAGCAATACATTCTTAGATTATTTACCTACTATGTGTTCATTGGTTGATTAAATTTATTCTTGTTATCAATTCCTCAATGGTCAAGAATCTAAGAGGACATTTTTAAAAGCACACTAAAAGTGCCAATCTAAGATATTTGTATATCTTATAGAAAATTATATCAACCATTATGCATCATATCCTCATATATTAATATGAGTGTATAGAATATGCTCCATTTTTATCTTGAATATGCTTGAACTAAAGGTGTGTAGGATCTGTGATTATGTGAAATTGAATTTACACCATGAAAGTACAAAATTAATAAGGATTATGTGCATCTCTACTCCCTTCCTATAGTGGGGTAGGAGGAAGATGTATGTGAATGGGTTCAGTTGCAAGTAGTGGGAACCAACATTGAAATGGGAACAGAGATGGAAAGGCTTCAAGGAAAATGGAATTGGAAAATATCACATGAAATGGGAATGAGTTCATGGAAAGGCTTCGAAAAAAATGGGCCATAAAATGTTTAGGCCATACCATAGAATGTTTAAGGCACACACAGTTAATGGAGGAGATAGAATAAAATGCCTATCACAACAAGGTACCCTATCTCTATATTAGGTCTAGTTGAATAATTGTAGCTATGATGAACAACCATAGCTAGGGTGGGAGGGCATGCTATGTTTCCTACTGCCCTACTATTATAAGGTGTCCTACTATTTTAAGGGGTTGTGAAATGAGCATTTCCTCATGTTGGGCTATAGAAGTAAGGTTATGAAATACTATTATATTGGTAACATGTAGCTATAGGACTTAGTGTCATAATTGAGCAGTCCCAAATCAAAAAGAAGTCATTAGTAGTAAAAGAAACATTAATAGAATGAATATCATTGATATCCCAAGAAAGGAAAATGTGTAGTATAAAGCAACATGACAATGCAACATAGGACTTAATGTCATCATTGAGTAGTCCCAAATCAAGAAGTCATAAACAACAAAAGAAACATTAATAGAATGAATATCATTAATATCTCGAGGAAGGAAAATGTGTTGTATAAAGACATGATAGTACAATGGAGTTGTTATCACTCATCAATAATAGCATTAGAAATTGCAAGAAATTTATGTTTTCATGGACTATATAAGTGAACTACCTTGAATGATAGTCAACCATCTGTATAGCTAATAGTAACTATGATCAATAGAGACATATTATGATAATATTGCCAAAATGTCATTAAACAAATATGTCATACATCCCTAGGATTTACTCACTAAAGTATCATGCTAAAATGAGCATTCATAGTACATAAATAAACAAATAGAAACCTAAATTAAAATAATATTAATATGCTCTTAAAACATGAACCAATTTACATACAGGAGTCAAAAGAACCAATAGGAGATGCCATCACATCATCTAGAACTATATAGTAGATGTTTCAATGAAGTTTTATTTATATTGCAAAAAAAATTAGTGCAAAGGATAATCAGAATGAGGAGAAATAGGAGAGAAGAGTGTTACAATAGAAATCAATGATTATAATCAAGTAAGTTGTTGTTATTAAAAAGTGTAGGGGCATAAAATGTTGATCAAATATTATGAGATTAACAAGGTAAATGTGTCATTAGCTACATCAAGAGATCCATGGCATGGTCACTATTTTTAATTAGAAAGGGAAAGAAACATAGGTGTCCCAGTATTAGACAAATACTATGGAGTTTGATGAACATTAATTATCTATTTCATCCTAGAAAAATGAATGACAACAAAAAAGGGTATGACAATGAGAAAGAGCAATATACCAAAGATGAAAGGATCCTATATGTAGTCATATTAAATCATTTAGGACAACTACTCTAGTGCTAATGCAAACAACAATAGTCATGAAAAGTACTAGATTAATAAGTTTAGAAATAAAGCATTAGAAGCCAAAATACAAAAATTGTTGACCATTATCATAAATTTTAAGTGCCCATTGCTGCATGTAAAAGGAAAAATGAGAAGCTTTGTAATGTAGAGTTGCATATTTATGAATGTAAGAAATAGTAAAGAGGCTAAAAATCAAAATAGGGGACATGACTAGAATAACCAGTGACGTATATAAGACAACCAACGTGACCCAATCAGCAAGAACATTAATAATGTTATTGTAATATGCATAGAGATGTGTATTTGGAGCTATTTTAGAAGTATGAAGCCCACATGAAGTTATTGATAGAGGCTACAATTTGAGATTTGAAACCCACATTTCAAAGTGGAAAGTGTAGGCATGAAAATTGGGTTTTAAAACCCTCATTTCAATTAAGGATATGGAGCATTGGGTATGGAAAAATCTCAAGAACACAAAGCCATAGATAGAGCCATGACCAAAAAGATAATATAGAGAAAGTGAAAAAATCATATCCATCACATTTGGTTCAAATAACACTTTGAATGTGAAGATATACACAAAATGTATTAGTTGAGAAGAATGTTAATGACATTTATAAAGACTAAAAACATGAGCTTTGACAAAAATACATATCCTGTACTTAGAGATTTGCATAAAACCATAGATGATATTCAAACATTTAGAAAGACCTAATGGTTTTAAAAAAGATTCTAGAGTCTAAAAGTAAAAAATCATACACGATTCTACATAAAAGAGAAATCATATAGGAAACCTAATGGACATTCTCCAAAGGAAAGACAAAATAGAGAAAGGAGTCAAACAAAAAAGGAAAGTTGCCCATACCCAGGGATATAGGTGAACATGACTGAATGCCTTCCCTACCACATCTAGTAGTAGATTAGTGTTGGATATATATGTCATTCTAGGTTTCTTTTCTACAAGATAGAAGGAAAAGAAAGGTCCTACAATACTTTTAGCAA
This sequence comes from Cupressus sempervirens, assembly GCA_028749045.1. Lineage (NCBI taxonomy): Eukaryota > Viridiplantae > Streptophyta > Pinopsida > Cupressales > Cupressaceae > Cupressus > Cupressus sempervirens. Next base: position 770,222,154 of record CM053790.1, on the reverse strand, counting down.
GTCACAATATAGTCTCCATAATTCTATAGACAAACACAAATTTGAAATTTTCAATGATAATTGGTCACATCCACTGTAACTATTCAAGTTACAATACTAAGGTTTCACCTTCATTTAAAAAACATTCTGAAAGTAGGATACACATTTTAATATTGTGTAAATCTTGATACTATAGTAAGACATCTATTTTGTAGATTGCAAGACTAATGCACACAAATTCTATTATATATGCTTCCACATTTTTCATAAATTTCAATAAAAGCATTTCTAATTAATAATATCTAAAAAAAGTTCCTCTTTCATTATGTTTTGATGGATGCTTATATCCTATTTCAAATCTCATTATTTTGCACAGGTAGAGAGGCTACTAGAAAATTTGTTGAATTTGGATTCACACCTACTAATTAGATTTTCTTGGAAGTTGATAAAGTATTTTCAAAAAATTTAATTTTTGTATATCTAGCAATGAGTACATTCAATGAGATGATAAATTTGGCTTCACACTGGCTAATGAAATGTTCTCAAAAGTTTCTAAATCCTTTTCAACAAAATTATTTTTTATATATCCAACAATGCTTACATTCTATGAGATGACATATTTTTTAGATATTATATCAATTAGTTCTTATACCTTTACTATGCTTCTACATTTTGCATACATATCTACTAGAACAAGTGCAACTACATCTTACAAAATGTGTATATTATTATTACTTTGATAGATGTCCATACCATATTACAAAGCCCCTATTTTAGGACAAGCAAGAAAGATGATGGTAAGGGTTGTGGAATTTTCCTTACAATTATCAATTACATTTGTATGAAATTTTCAAAATCCTTTTCAATAGCTCCATTTTGTTCATATCCAACAATAATTACAATCCAAGAGATGACATATTTTTTAGGCATTGCATAGTTTGCATACATGTGCACCAAAGCATTTACAGCTACAATATGAGATAAAAATCCTTCTTTTATTTTGTTTTGATGGATATTCATACCTTTATCTAGAGCTTCTAATTTGAAACATTCAAAGAGGAATCTACCAAAGGTTGTGGAGTCTAGATTTTTACCTATAAAGCCTTAGAAGTTCCTTAAGCCTTCTGAATAGAGTATATCATGCAATCTATTCAATTCATGATACCACATTTCTTTCAAGAATTTCTTAAATAGTTCAAGTGGCATGTCCATGATTCCACATTTTGCATATAATAGTAGCTAACAAGTATAATATCTTAACAATCCATCTATCTATTATGGCTTGATGAATGTTCGTTCTCTATTTCAAAGCTCCCATTTTGGCACAATCATTTAGGATGATGGAAAAGGTTGTGGAGTCTAGATTTACACCTTCCAATTCCACTTAATTGGAAATTTCTAAAGCTTTTTCTCTTTTAGGCATTTCATCAAAAAGTTCACATATATGTCTACAAGTTTTGTTTCCACTACAAAATCTGACATCAATGTTGCAACGTGGGGTTAGAAAATTTTCACTAGATGTTCAAAGCTATGGGCCAGCTAAATCTCATCCAAAATTTTCTCAAAGTTATGCTTCCTTTCTTTTCCATTTCAATCAAGATGTTTAGTATGGGATCCCTTCCAAACATTTTGTATGAAGTATCATTTTAGGAATTTCTCTTTTCATCACTTCCATATAATATACGAAGATAATTGTTGGTAGGTAATGTTGTATCTTGATTCCTAACTATCTCTTCCCATATAAATTCATTCAAAGTTATTAAGAAAAATGTTAAATCTCATAAGGAAAAACTGAAATATACAAAAGAGGAGAATTGGGAACTTGAAGAAAAGAGAGTTGAACTTGAGCCCATGACATTTAGCCATGGGATTTTAGATGTGATTCTCAGAAAAGTTCTTTGTTCTCCATGTGCATTAAAATACCTCACCTCAATTATTTGTGAATGGTAAGAGGTCTTCTATGCCTTCTTAACAATTTAAAAAATATTTTATTCACATGGAATTAATTACATCATGCCTTTGGTAAGATGTCTTTACTCTACTTCCTTAACAATTTCAAAGACTGAGGATTATATTTTATAGATCTCATAGCTCCTAATTGTTAGATTAAAGAATAAATTTGACAACTAAGTGTCAATACACTTAACCAAGATCAAAATTAAGTGCTGAGTAAGATAAGGTGCCAAGTGATAACAAGTGCCAAGTGTAACAGGTGTCGAGTGATAACAAGTGTCGAGTGCAATAGGTGTCGAGTGATAACAAGTGCCAAGTGTAACAGGTGCCAAGTGATAACAAGTGTCGAGTGCAATAGGTGTTGAGTGATAACAAGTGCCAAGTGCAATAGGTGCCGAGTTATAACAAGTGTCGAGTGATATAGTTTTGTTCAAGTGCCGAGCTATCTAGGAAATAACATGTGTCGAGTATCAGAAATACTTCAAGAGCCGAGTAACTCAGTAGATTAGCATAAAAGTTTGGAATTGCACAAACTATGATGGAAACAGTTTTTGCAGCCGACAAAAGGTAAACTTTGAGGGATTTAATGATAAAATCAAATCTTTATTTTTCCTATGCAATTCGCATGCAGCCAATATGAAAAATGCTAAAGGCATGCAACCAATCAGAAAAAGATAAGTATTGAGTAGGAAATTGAGATTCAATATGGATTGTAGATCCAAAAAAAACCCTAAATCTTTGAAGTCTTTATAAGGAAGACAAAATTTCACTATAAAAAAGAGAGATGAGATATATTGAAGGACATACAAGGGTGCATGAGCAAATCTATTTTCAGAAGCAAGAGTTATCATATCACAAAGGATCAAGATCAGGAGAAGGCAAAAAAGAAGCCTGTATTCAGCAATCAAGGATTGTAATCTATCAGGTTTATTGTATCTAATATTCTCTAGCAATTGTATTAGAATAAAAATCCTATGGTGATAGGTTAGCTTTACGGCTATTTTGTAAGAACCTTTTGATTAGGTGATTAAAATCCTTTAACCAGGTGACACTTCATGTTAAGTGTTTGAAAATCCTCTAACCAAGTCACTATTAATACAGTGTAAAACCTTTAAGAGGGCAGGCCTTTAACAGGGAAAACCATCAAAAGTGGTTGAACAATATTGCTGTAGTAAATTTTTGTAGGTATCATCCCCATCCCAGTTTTAACTTCTTATTCCTAGAGGGTTTCTGGGTTACCAAATTCTAGTGTTATGTGTTATTGATGCATGAGTTTTTTTATATATTTATTTGATGTATTTACATGCATGCAACTTACTTTCAGTTAAAAAATTTATTGGCTAAAGTTTGGTACTTATGATTCACCCCCCTCGCCCCCCTCTCATAAGTACTCTTTCCATATTTGAATATTCCAACAATTGGTATCAGAGCAGGTCAGGTTCTCACAAGGAAAAGCCTAACAACTTGGAGGAAAAGATCTAAAGATGGAAGCTTTCAAACTTGGAAAGATCATTGAAAATCAGGTGATAGATGTGCAACTTGCTCTGCATAGCTTGGAGGAATTTAGAAACAAATTGAGAAGCTCATTAAAAAAGAGGAAGGATCTAGCCATAGCTGAAAATGATATGCACTACAAGGAGATTGATACCACCAACATAATTTCTAGCGAAGACACTAAAGAGTTTGATGTAGCAATAGTAGAACTGATGGAGAAAAATAAAATTCAAGTAGATGAGATAAGATCTCTGAAGATGGAACATGAATCAAATGCTATAATGATATGTGAAATTACTGAAAAAAAAGAAAAGAGCAGTTGATGATAAGGTCATGATGGAAAATGACAAAAGGAATCTTGCAAATAGACTTGAAGAAAAATGTACTGAACTGACAAGGATCTCAAACATGCAAATGGATATACTTGCCCAAATGATTAATCTTCATCATGAACTCAATGTAAAGGATATTGAGATCTCTACCTTGAAGATGCAAAATGAACAAATGCAGAATGAATTGAACAGAGAAAAAGAGGTAGTAGAGAATCTCAATAAATCAAGTGAAGCAATCAAGTACTTTGAACAGTTGCTGAAATCACCAAAATCTGCCCATGATACATCTGGACTAGGATACAATAGCACTGAAGTTGGAGAATCTTTAAAGAGTACTAAACAAAGAAGTGATAAAGGTAAGAATTCAAAACCCACTTGTCATTTCTGTAATAAGAAGGGACATACAACTAATGTGTGCAAGAGTAGAAGATTCAATCAATCAAACATACCCAAAAGTTTCTATCACAAGTGTAACATGCAAGGACATATGACACAAAATTGCAAATCCAATGTCACAAGGACTCAAAGATTTGATGGACATTGTTATAATTGCAAAAGTATGGACATAGGGCATTTGAATGCAGATCAAAACCTATGTGGACAGTAAATCAACCAGCAAAGACATCAAACCATGAATTTTGGGATTACAACAACAGGAATAGCTGTCACTATTGTCAAGAATATGGACATATCCCACAGAATTGCATAAGAACACATTTTAAAGGGAACTACAAAAGATGGTTGAGTCAAACCACATGTTTCAGTTGCTTAAAAACTGGACATGTCAGCAGGAATTTCCCAACAAAGTCAAAGGCATCAAGTTTTGAGTTCAGCAATGGAAAGACAAAGATAGATGTTGGACATATCATAAGTGAAATGAATAAGACATTGAGGAAGAAATATGAGTCTAGCACATCAAATACAGAGATCACTTCACCTAATAGGTCAAGTGATCACACTTCATCAAATTAAGCAAAGAATGAGTGTGAGGGATTGATAAACCTAGTTACATCATAAATTAGTCCCAAGACATATAAGAACTGCAAAAATGAAATCAGCATAAACAAAGATGCTAGGTCAAAATTGAGAATTTTTGTGAAAATTTTTCAAATTTGCCTTCAGGAGCCGAGTTGCTAACAACAACCGAGTCGATAGTTGATGCTGAGCTATAAAATATTAATAGGAGCTGAGTAAAGAAAAATAGAATGGGAGCCAAGTCATGACGAAACATTTCAAGTGTCGAGTAGATAGTTGGTAGCATACTAAGCATTTATTACTCTATTTTGAAGGGTACATAAATCCTATTTTTGATCATTTTCCCACCATTCCAACAAGAAGCAAAGCCAAAAAAAGAGCGGAGAAGATCAAGATCAGCTCAAAAGCCATTCGTGAAGATTTCAACAGTGATTCAAGACAAATTTCATTGATTTAAGGTACTTTACTTAAGTGTCGAGCTACGTAGGACTCATAAACTTTTTTAAATCATAAACCCTAGTTTGGCAAACAATGGCATCTGGGTCAGGAACCACTAAGGGTATAGAGAGTCATGAAGTTTAGTTGGTCAGCAACAAAGTTAAACAACCTGAATTTAAGCCCATTCCAGAAGTAGCATACAAGAATGATCCTGCAGGTGCATTATTAGTTATTCCAGATAAAGTTGTTATGGTACAAGATGTTTGCAAATGCTACAATTGCAAAATTGGTGCCATAGGAGACTTAGAAATTCATAATGCATATGATAAACTTTGTGAAAATAAAGTACTGAAAAATGAGTTTTCAATAATAGAAAGAAAAGGATTGACCAAAACCCTAGCATTTCTGACTATTTTCAAAACAGAATGGGTATGGATAGTTTTGAGCCAAATACATGATGAAGCTTTTTGGTTAGATTTAGGGCCAGTAAAATTTACCAAGAAAACTGTTCATAGGGTTACTGGTATTCCAACCCTAGATCGGCCAAAGACCCTGCGAAGTGACAAAAGGGAAGTAATAGAGAAAAATACAAGTGCCAAATGGAACAATAGAGAAATGACTATCGACACAGTCACAGATTCCCTACTAGATTTTGCTGTGAGAATTATTTCACACAAATTCTATCAACCAAGCAGGTTGAATAGTGTACCTTGTATAGCAGTTGATGTTGCATACAAGATAATCAAAAGGGATCACACTTATGATCTGACAGAGCTCATGTTTCAACAGATTAATGAAAATCTGGGAGCTATAAGGAAGAGCAAGGGAGCTCAATGCGAATTTGGATCAGTTTTGATGTGTATGTTTTTCTATCTAATGAAAGAATTTCCTTCTAAGGGTAAAGTAAAGTGGAATCCAGATAAAACAATTGTTGAAAAAATTAATGGATACATTGGATAGATGGGTGAAAATTTTGATGCCCAAATGACTGGTTATTTTGAGGACTTCAAAAAATCCATGAAACAAAGAATGAGAATTCTAGTCTCATTGACTAAGAAATATGAAAAAGATATTTGTTTTCTTGTAGATATAGATTATACTTACATACAAGCAGTTATACCTAGAATAAGATGGCTTAGGCCACTAGGTTATGAACTTGATGTTGATCAAGCCTCTGTAGCAATAACAACCTTACTTGTAGAAGAAGCAAATAAAAATGCAAAAAAAATTGGAACTTATGATGTTGTCAAATCAAAGGTAATAACAGATTTGAAGACTGCTTCAGCAGTAAAGAAGAAAGAGAAAATGGTGAGACAAATCAAAAGAAAATTTGGCGTAGAAGAAGAAGGAACAGTAGAAGAAGAAGGAGAAGACATTGAAGAAGAAGGAGATAAACTTCAAGGTCAGACTCAAGGGTCAGAAGGAGACAAAGAGGAAAGTGCTGAGGTAGAAGAAGCCAAGGAAGCACCAGTTAAGAGAAAGACCACAACTCCTTCTGCTCCTAAATCCAAGGGGAGGAAAGTAGCTGCCCCTACACCAAAGAGATCGAACACAAGGGCTACAGCACAAAAAGCCCAAGAGGAGGCAAAAGAAAAGAAGAAATACTCAAAGAAGGTTGCTGCTGAGTCAAAGAAAAGGAAATTTATTCCCTAGCCTAAAATAGATGAGGAGAAAATAGAGTCAGAGGACAATAGTCAATTTCAAGTGGTAAGACACAAACCCCAGACTGATATTGATAAATTATGTTCAAAAATTAGAAATAATGATTTAAAAGGTCTAAAGAACTTGAATTTTTCTAAGCTCACCAAAGAAGAGAAAAATAAATTAGAGGAATCTGTGTATGCTATGATGGCTGAGTATAAGCACACACCTCTAGAATTAGATGAATCTATGCCAAGAGAACTGTATAAAATTATAGAGGATAAATGGCATTTTTGTTTACAAATGGAAAAAGAAATAAGGGAGTCAACATTGGCAAGATTGTTGCCTGATTTGACTAAAGATCAAATAATAAATGCCATAAGAAGGCATAATAACATATTCACTCCCAAGTATAGAGCATTCAGCATATTGCAGAATAAAATTGAAGAGGTAGTTACTAAATCCACAAGATTGTGGAAAATAGTTTACAAGAAAATTGAAGATGTATATAATGAAGAATATAAGGCAGAAGCAATTGCCAAGACAAAGGAAAAGAAAGCATTAGAAACCAAAGAAAAAGAAAAAGAACTAGTGGAGAAGAAGAGTAAAGAAGAAAAGGAAGAAGAGGCAAATAATGAGGAGAAAGAGGAAGAGAAAGATATAGCTGAGCCACAAGATCAAAGTATGCAAGACATATAGGTATCTGCTCCTAGTCCTCCTCATGCCATCATCACACCTATAGATTTCATAAAAATAAAGGATGTTACAGACATTTCAAATCTAAACATCAATCCATTAACTGCAGAGGATTTGGAAATCCTTGACCAATCATCACTAGTAGAAAAATTAAGTTCAAATCCTGTATTGGTCAGTGTTGATGAATTACAAAATCCAAAAGTCAATGTAAAAGCACAAGTTCCACCTTTGACCATAGAAACTACTGGCATTCTATTCCTTCCACCACCACCTTTACCAAGTATAGTCACTCATACACTCTGAGTGTCGAGTACAATAGCAGGGGAAATAAAAGAAACATCTGAACAACCAACAAGTTCAACCCCACCTAGCATTCATAAAAGGGATATTCAAGCTGAAGAAAAAGATGAAACAAAGAAAAAGGAGGAGACTGTAATACAAACACTAGTTGCATTACCAAAATTTGGTACTCCAACACAAACTCTTCAGCAATCGAGCACAGATGGATTACAGTTGCAAATCAGGACACCAAGCTCGAGCTCATCAAAGACAGTCAGGAGACTTCACTATGGAGTTCCTGAACTTGATGAAGAAATAGAGATCCCATATTACGAATCTAGCACTCTTACTGAAGAAAAGATTAATGAAATTCAGAGTGCATTAGACAAAAGAAGGAGACAAGAAGCACTAAGAAAGAAATACAAGCATAAGATTACATTGAATGAAATTAAAGACATATTCATGGAAGCTTTTTGCTTACAATCTCCAGATGAGTCAAGACCAATTATGGAACAACTATCTGATATAGTTGACCAGGTGACTAATGAAGACCAGGAAATAAATGCCAGATTGCTTGAATGGTTAGAAAAGAAGTTCCAAGGAAAAGTAAATAGTAAAATATCCGATGATATAGCACTGTCACAAGAAGAACTGGCAAAGAAAATTATAACAGTTAAAATTGTACTAGGAAACATCTTTTCCCTGTACAACAAGTTGTGTGATTTTTCTACATTCACACAAGACACTAGCTAGAAAATACTGAGCTTGGAAAACAATCTAAAAATTTCTAGCATGCAACTCCCCACAAATCTAGCTCAGAGTGAGAAGCATTTTGTCCAATTGCTTCACACACAAAGAGAGTTAGCTATTTTAGTAGTAGAGGAGGCAACCACAAAAGCCAAATTGATACAAATTCAATCATCCATAACTCCTCATTTGGAATTACTTCACAAGGAGTAGATAAATGCAGAGACAGTCCTTAGGAAAGACCCCAACCTTTCTTCATCTGATGGACTTGTACACCTAGCAACAGATATTTCCATCCAGCATAAGACATTAGATGTCGCATTAGCAAATTGGGATGTAGCTCTGAAGGTACTTCTTGAAGTAAATAGCACATTTTTGGCCAAATATGGCATTTCATTATAAAGGACCTTGACATAAGTGTCAAAAAGGGGGAGAATAAGCAATAAGAGATTAATAAGAGTAAGGGGGAGTTAAGTACAGAAATGAAATGACAAGTATGATAAAAGGGGGAGATAGCAGAGATAGTAAATTTTGAAATTTTGGGGGAGATAGAAAATTTTGGTAGCAAAGTTTGAATGAAGGATAAATTACTGAGTCACATGGATCTTAATTAAGTGTTTTTCCCACTCATGTCAAAGGGGGATATTGTTAGCTTAAAGAATAAATTTCACAACTGAGTGTCAATACACTTAACCAAGATCAAAAGTAAGTGCCAAGTAAGATAAGGTGTCGAGTGATAACAAGTGCTGAGTGCAACAGGTGTCGAGTGATAACAAGTGCTGAGTGCAACAGGTGTCGAGTGATAGCAAGTGTCGAGTGCAATGGGTGCCAAGTGATAACAAGTGCCGAGTGCAACAGGTGCCGAGTGATAACAAGTTCCGAGTGCAATAGGTTCCGAGTGATAACAAGTGCCGAGTACAATAGGTGTTGAGTGATAACAAGTGCCAAGTGATACAGTTTTGTTCAAGTTTTGAGCTATCCAGGAAACAACATGTGCCGAGTGATAACAAGTGCCGAGTACAATAGGTGTCGAGTGATAACAAGTGCCAAGTGATAAAGTTTTGTTCAAGTTTTGAGCTATCCAGGAAACAACATGTGCCGAGTATTAGAAATACTTCAGGAGCTGAGTAACTCAGTAGATCAACATAAAAGTTTGGAATTGTACAAAATATGATGCAAACAATTTTTGCAACTGACAGAAGGTAAAATTTGAGGAATTTAATGATAAAATCAAATCTTTATTTTTCCTATGCAATTCGCATGCAACCAATAAGAAAAATGCTAAAGGCATGCAACCAATCAGCAAAAGATAAGTATTGAGCAGGAAATTGAGATTCAATATGGATCATAGATCCAAAACAAATCCTAAGTCTTTGAAGTCTTTATAAGGAAGACAAAATTTCACTATAAAAAAGAGAGATGAGATATATTGAAGGACATACAAGGGTGAATAAGCAAATCTATTTTCAGAAGCAAGAGTTATCATATCAGAAAGGATCAAGATCAGGAGAAGGCGGAAAAGGAGCCTATATTTAGCAATCAAGGATTGTAATCTATCAGGTTTATTGTATCTAATACTCTCTAGCAATTGTATTAGAATAAAAATCCTATGGTGATAGGTTAGCTTTATAGCTATTTTGTAAGAACCTTTTGATTAGGTGATTAAAATCCTTTAACTAGGTGACACTTCATGTTAAGTGTTTGAAAATCCTCTAACCAGGTCACTATTAATACAGTGTTAAGCCTTTAACAGGGAAAACCATCAGAAGTGATTGTTTAATATTGCTGCAATAAATTTTTGTGGGTATCATCCCCACCCCAGTTTTACCTTCTTATTCCTGGAGGGTTTCTGGGTTACCAAATTCCAGTGTTATGTGTTATTGATGCATGAGTTTTGTTATATATTTATTTGATGTATTTACATGCATGCAACTTACTTTCAGTTAAAAATTTTATTGGCTAAAGTTTTGTACTTATGATTCACCCCCCCCCCCCCCCCCCCCCCTCTCATAAGTACTCTTTCCATATTTGAAGATTCCAACACTAATAAGTATAGCTAAATAAAACAAATATTTGACAAATAAGCATAAAATTCATGTATTATTCAATGCTTCTAACTACTTGAGTTTTACCAAGTTTAACAAGATTTTCAATAATGATTATGGTGTATCTAGATATTGTTAGAAGTGATTAACCATTGCATATCAATTATGATGGATTAACTAAATGTATAACCTAGAAGTGTCAATAAAAACTATGCATGGTTGTGGTTAACTAGGGATACATTGAATTAAGAATTTGAGATCAGTTCTCTATAATTTAGGTGGCATCCCCACCTTTCAGATGCTAAAGTCAATCTAATGGTTAAAATAATTAATAAATCATAGATTAAATATATTATTTTATGATAATTGGTTAAGAGTCTCTAGGTGACCATGAGATTGATTCTCTATAGCTTAAAAGCCAATTTTTCTTTTTTTAATACATGCATATACTAAACAAAACATATTATGCAAATAATAGAAAATTTAGAGAAAGCCAAAATCCTTCTACAAGAAATAAAAGAACTAAACCCAAATCCATAAATGATATTTTTTATTTATTATGTATCAATAGTTATAGAGTATAGAAGTACCAACCTTCATAAGGCATTCAACACTAGCTAGAAAATATCATATCTAAATCCCTTGACTGTAGCACTAGAGTCAGCTCAATTTGTCAAGTAGGAAAACAAGAAAATGGAGCTCAAATTGTCAAACAAGAAAACATGAAAATGGAGAAAAGGTAGAGAGAATAAGAACAAACAAAAATACACAAATATATAAACAACTCACATGATCAATGATAATTTCATATCCACCCCTATTTTAGCTTCAACTAGTATTAGAATGGTCGGTCGTAGCAACTGACATGGGAGACACAAAATGACTACTAAGGATTTTAAGGTAGTGGAGATTGAGAACACCTGTAAATCATGAAAAACTCAAGGTTAAGCCTTTAAAATTAACCAAGAAGCCCTTATTCTTTTCTCTAGTTGTGTAACTAAGGAATCCCTAAACCATTATCGATCCTAGGAGCCAAGGATTGAGACCGATTAAGACTATAAAGTTATCATCAGTGCCCTAAAATATATTTGAACCTCTTTTTTGCAAGCCACTCCAAACCAAATAGAATGGGCCCATTTTACATGGTATGCCTTGAGTTTTCAATATAGAGATATATGAGCCATTAAAAAAAATATCACTAGTATCAAATAACAAATCCCCTACATGGAGGAGAGACCATATTTAGGGGTTACCCTTAAACATCACACACTAAGGAGAAAATTAAGACTTTGACTATTTAATATTTTTAGTCTTAGAATGAAGCTTAGCATGTGTTGTTTAAGTTGTCCACAATTTATGATAAGCATGAACAATTTTTAGAAGAATAAACTTGAACTCTTTTATTTTATTTTATTGACAATGCAAAGTTTTGAAATAATGACCTCTCTGAACTTGCACTCTTACTAGTATTTGAGAAAAAATGCAAGTGAATCTTGGTGTGTTTGTGTGCAATACATAGATTTAATTCAAATATAAATATAAATTAGTAATTGTATCTAGGTTTCCAAAGAGTACATGCAAAAGAAGTATGGAAGGTTAGTAAGATGAATAATTAATTTATGTACTATATTAGTAAGATGAATAGATAATTGATCTATTTATTAGATTAGTATGATTAAGAATTGATCTATTTACTACATAAATTTGTATAATAGATGAGGTTAAATGGTAGTTCATTTAGAAAGTAATACTATTGTGAGTACAATAAAAATTTAAATGTGGAAGCTATAGCTTCATATCAATTTTGCATTTATTTATGGAGAGTTAAAGTACCATATAAATCAAACTTAGAACTAGGAATCTAATAGAACTCTATAATGAATAAGCTCATGTTATGTTTGTAATAGGGAGAGAGATCAACATGGATATTAGAGTGATATAAAGACCTTATATTTGAATATAATTTCATTTTATGTGTATGAGTTTCATATCATTTTGACTAATATAACTACAAGTATAATTTTCTTCATGTATTTGTTTATTATTAAAAATAGTTATTATTATTACTTTTTCAAACCTTGAAATAATTAAGTAAGTTTAAAACTATTTAATCAAAAGATGAATATAATTTAAATTTAAATTTAATCAATCATTATATTAAAATATTTATAAACATTTAATGATTATTTTAAAATTTGAAATAATTTTGTATACATATTAAATTTTTATAATTAAATAATTATACAACTTACACATAATCTATATAATTTTACTTTTTACATAAAAGAATATATTTTCATGAGTACAAATTAATGACAATAGCTAAAAGATTAATAATAAATTATAGTAATAAATTCAATCTTAAATACAATGGTAACATTATTATAATTACATATATTACTTATTAAGTTTAATTAAAGTATAATATTAAACTTAACCCTCATTCTAATTCTTAAATGTGAGGTTATATAATTTTACTATTTTTTACTTATGATTTGTAACTATATTATTGTAAATATGTATCACAAGCTTAATGTTGCATTCTTTATATAGATAATGTCACTATGTTGGTAGAAATGACTTTTTTTCTTTATAAATAAGACAATAAAAATAATATGAATAAATCTACCAAAATTAATAGTAAAAATATCCAAATTAATTTTTTTATTTTAAATTACTAGTGGATAGTGAAAAAAAATTTATGCTCTCTTTGCATTCAAAGATGAATGTAAGATCATGGTCTCAAAAGCTCTTTTTAACAATAAAAGTATGCTCAAAATTAGCCTGATGATTTTGGAATATCTTTTGCTCAATATGGAAGGAGTTAGACTCCCGCTACTACTCATCAAATATGGGTCAGTGGGTTTGAATTAAAAAAACTACATAGTTGAATCCTAATAGAAATGTCACACAATTTAGAGAGTTGCACAGAAGGCTTGTCCCTAATATCAGTTGAGAGTACATTCAAAGAAGTTAAGTGATAATGATGTCTTGATAGGACAAAAACTCCATTTATGAGTAATTAAACTTATAAAAAATAATTAAAGAATGTGTTAATATGATAAAAAGATCATTGATCATTCCTTTAGTCATTTGTTTGGGTGACTAATTATTAGTAACTAGTTGTATAGTCATTTATTTGATCATTTATTTAGTAATTTGTCTTTACCTAACCTTGTGATTTTATACAATGACCATATTAGTCATTTATTTTCTCACTTATACTCATAAGTTTCAAAATCTTACTATAGTTTGATCAATTTTAGTCATGTGCCTAAAAGTTTTAGTCATGTGACTAAAAGTTTTAGTCTTGTGACTAAAATTTTAGGTCACATGGTCATTTATTTGTGAAAATTCTACTAGTGAAGCCATCACATCCTAGATATTGTGATGACTTTAATTTTTATTTTCCATCTTGTCCTAAAAAACCACCTACTTGTCCCACTTGTTTCTATAGAAACTATCAAAAACATAAAATAGTAGAGATTATGGAACTTAGTCTTCCTAAGGGTTATTCCCTTGTGCCTAACTTGCCTACTCCATTTGTTCATTCTAATTTTAAACCTATTTTACCTTCTACATCCATTTCTTTAGCTACAATATTTGAACATGTTGGTGTTCCCTCTTTGGAACCTATGATAGTTGATCCTAATCCTTTTATTTTATCTTGTAAGACTACTCAAAACCAACATGCCTGTCATTTCCATAAGAACTCTCAAGCTAAAAATTATTCTAGAGCACATTCTCTTGCTTCTCAACTCACATATTCATCTCATCCTTTACCTTCATTTGATAAAAATATGTGTGAATCTTTGAAGGAATTTAAACAATGTAACACTATGCATATGGATAAACATGATAATTTTGTTCATATTTTATATTCTATTAATCTTGATATGAAACATACTTTAGATGATGAACATGTTAGTAGTGATTAAGAATTAATTGATATGGATAAAAATATTCCTAACATGTTTTCTATGAAACTTACAATCTTTCCTAGTAATGAGCATAGTGACTCTCAAAATCCTTGCTTAGAACTAGTTATAATTTCTACTATGATGGATGTCATTCCTCTTGTGAGACATCCTCCTTCCCCTATAATTTTTTAACCAAAAAAGAGAGGCATGTATAATTCTTTATGTGGACTTCATTTATCATGGTAGTCTTTGCATTCTTGTGTTTTTTTCTCTCATAATGTATTTTTGTTATATGTTTTAATTTGATTTTTTTAGAAGATACGTGGGTACCATCTTAAAATGGACATACTTTCATTTTAAGACCTTTTATCTCCCTCCTCTTCATGATTCCTTCATTAGATCATGGATATGCTTGAACCCATTCCTCTTTTCCTCTTCTCACTTCCATCTTTCCACCCTATCTTTCTAGCATCTTCTCTAGCTTTTTGTGGTACCTACGACCTATCCTTTTGGACTAGGTCAATTTGAGGACCAACTTGACCTAGGTTGACCTAGTCCTCATATGTTGACATAGTCCTTGTAGGTCAAAAAAGTCCTGGAATAGGTCAACTCAGGTTGATCTAGTCTTTGGCAATTCTACAACTCAGGGCCCAAAAGTCCTTAGGGGTTTAATTAGTTTATGACTATAATCAATTTGGCTTGTATTATTTTCCTGCCCAAAAACTCATATATAAGGAAACTTGGAAACTTAATTTTATAATAATAAGCATATTATTCAAGCTCTTTCTCTAGTGAAGATTTATGCCTTTTTTATTCAATAATTTCAAGCATCCAATATTTTATCAAGTATTTAAGCAAGAACATTTATATCTATCATTGAAGAGTCCTTTTTGATAATTTCATCTTCAAGATCTAGCATATGATTGGCTATCAAGGGAGGGGATTCGGATTGAAGCATTCATCTTCTTCTTCATTAATGCATATTCATATCCATGGCACCATTATGGAATTATGGTAGATCTATTGTAAAGAGTGGAGATACCCTAAATTCATAATTCAAAATCTACAATACAACTACATTACAATCTCATGGGAAAGGTGAATCCTAAAATTTATCTTTTTCTTCACAGTTATTTATGTTTACATTTCTCATTTATGATTAATTCCTTGACCTAGGGCTTGACTAAAGAAAGCTCTCATCAAACACCAACCCCAAAAACTTTTTTTTTGTGTTGATTTGAAGGTTGGGAGATATGGAACCTACTCTTCATGAGCTTTATGGAGTTGTCAGTTGCAAATTATCAAACTATATCAACCTAGTTGTAGGAGGTCTTCCCAAGTCAACCTAGTCTTGTAGTCTCAAATTTTGGGGAGATTTTTGGGTTTTTTCCTTTTTATCATTTTATTCCAAGATCCATGAATGAATATTTAGATAAAATTTAGATCTTTGAGTTTTGGAGTGAAAACACATCTTTTACACATTTCAAGGTGAGTCTTTTATATATTTTTTTCCTTTCATATCTTTATCCTAGATTTTCATCTAAATTTCTTTTATTTTATTCACATAGCAAATATATTTATATTTCCTAAGAAATTAGTTCAATTTCACATTCATTTTATCCTATCATAGGGCCAAAGAGAACATTTCCTTGTATTGTTTCCCCTATAATCCAAATTTAGTATTAGCACCCTTTCTCTTTTTGGGTCCTAGCTAATCTAATTTTTGTTAGAAGTGGGTCCTAGCTAATATAATGATGATAAAAAACTTTCTAACTTGTGTGATATTACTCACCTTAATAATAGTCATGCTAAGTCTTTGACAAAGTGTGCTCAAGAGTTAGGCTATCCTCCTACAACAAATGTTGAACCTTCTATTTTGATTTCTATCACTCTTTCAATAATACCTACTTATGATCTACCTCTTATGACTACTTATACACTAGTGCCCACTTCTTTAAGTGTTGATCTTTCTAGTCTTTTACTTCCCATGAGTGTTCCTCCTACTTCCATTCCTTCTTCATTAACTTCATATAATGCGGTTCCTTTTACCTATTCAAACCCTTTAGCCATTCCTTCTCATCCTCCATTGACATATTTATGTATTCCTTCTACTTCTTTTACCTTTCATAATCCATCTAGCATACCTATGGTTACTATCATCATTTTTTGATCCTTCTATTAGTACATTGGTTCAAACCGTCTCTTCCTTACAACAACAACTCATGCATTTAACTCAATCTAAGTATAACATTCCTACATGTGATGTTGTTAATCCCATTTTCTTAGATATCCTTTATGCTATTATTTTGCAACATATTGAGATACCTCATCTTGAGACTTATAATGCTAAGCAATATCTTGTGATTCATGTTGAAACTTTCCAGACTATATGTAGTGATTTTTCTCATGACTATAGGCTTATAGCTAACTTGTTTCCATGCAACTTTTGTCATAAAGCCATGCAATGCTATTTCTCTCTAACTCCTTATGCTATTAATTCTTTTCAAACTCTTTCTAATGCTTTCATTCAATAGTCTTAGAATAATATTGGTCTACAAGTTTCTTTAACTAATTTAATGCATTGTAAGAAGAATGTTGTAGAGAAAGATACTGAATTTATTGGCAGGTTTAAACACTTGTATGCTCAAATTTCTTACCCTTTTCTTGATCATGATATTGAATGTATCTTTATTTCAAATTTACAAAAAGACAATAGGAATAAGATCCTCCTTAATAAGTATACCTCCTTTTCACATATATGCATAGTTTTTCACCATTACAAATTACAAGTGAGTCAACTCAAGAGCTCTACTCTAATAGTTCTAGTTTCTAGAGATAAGAGTGATGGAAATGGAAATTCAAACAAGTTTCATAAACCTAAATATTTCATCAGAATCAAGTCTCCAAATATAGTTGATGATCAAGAGGTTACTATGTCTTGAGTTATAGCTACTTTTTCCTCTATATTTCATCCTAATCATTAGTATACTCAATTATATGAGTCTTTGTATGAGGCAATTACTAAGTTGATTCATCCTCGTGTCCTTAATCTCCCTCCTATTGATCCTAGTAAACTTGTGCCTAAGACTTTTTCTTCTAATGCTTTATGTCAATATCAACATCAACTAGATCATAATACTCAAAATTATTCTATTTTGAAGAATTCTATTTAGGACTTTATTGATTATAAGGCTATTTCTATTGATGCTCAAGTTAATAACATGAATAATTTTTTTATGTTGCCTAATAAGAATTTGCAGATTTATATTGATCCTTTACCTTTATAGTCAATAAATTTTATTAATCAACATTCTTCTTTTTACCATAATTATTATGATGAAAATATATAAGAAGAAAATTATATGTTTAATCATGTTGAGTTAGACTTGATGGGACTCAAAATTTTGTTCCTATTTTGAGTACCATTCCAAATTTTTGAGTCAAATTGAGCCCTTTAAGCACATTTTCATGTTTGTGTACCTTGTTTTCATTTTGAGGCCTAAGATGTGTTTTATGTTTCTAAAACCTTTCATTTAGTATATCCATGCATCCTATAATGGTAAAGTGTCATTTTGAGTCATTCTAAAAAGTTCCATATTAAGCAAAGTTTAGTTTTGCATTTTTGTGTGTCAAACAATGACATGAATCCTAGTTTGCATTTGAATATCTTGTAGCCAGCAATGTTTCATGAATCTCTACTTTGGTATTGTTTCGTATGCATATTAGAGAACCTATATTTCAGTTTTCAATTCATTTTGATATATTTTGAATATGTTTTGATTCCCTTGAAGTTGACTATTTATTGTTGTCATGCTAATGCAAATTTCTTTGAATTTTGGGAGGCCTTGTTTGACTAATTATAACTTTGACACATTTGACCTAGACACATAAAAATTTCACCTTTCATACATCACATGCATAATAAATTAAAATAACATATAAAGTAAATGCATCTAAAACATGTAAGTAATCAAACACACACATAACACTAGATATGGTTACCCATAAACCCTCCAAATGAGAAGGTAAAATTTGGGTGGGGATGATGCCCACAAATCTTCACTACTACAATTATAAAGTGTAGCCAATTAAGGTTACAATAGTTTTATCATGAATCATGATTTGCCCTGTAAAAGGCCTGCCTTGATAAAGGCTTACAAAGACTATTAAGTCCCACCTTGTTAGAGGATTTCAAAAACCTATTAGAAGTGTGTTTGGTTAAAGGACTTTTGGTCATTCACTTGGAATACCACCCTATTAAAGGATTTTGTAAAGCCTGTTAGGACTACTCTGCCTAGGAGATTTTACTAAAACCACCTACTAGAATGTCTTAGTATAGATCTTGTTGTTGGCACTTGCTTGATAATAGATCACCTCTATCCAATTTATGATTAATCCTTCACAATCTAATTTATCAATGTTGTATCCTCTATCCTCTGTTCTTCACTTAACTGATGGAGACAAGACCCAAGCATAGAATGGACACAACAGGAAAGAGAATATTTTATTAACTGTCTAAATATGCTATTACATTCAGTACAGAGAAAATAGACTTCAAAACGTGCCCTAAGGGCTTACAATAGTAATAATCTGGAGATAATTTCTCCTTTTAGTACCTCCTCTCAAACTCCACTCCGAACTGCCTTTTACAATGCCAAAAATGTCCTTAAATAGACCTCAGAGGGTTAAGGATTAGGAATACATTTTAGAAAGTGCTAGTTGGCATCCGTCGACCAAATAGAAGGCTCCAGAAGCTGCGTTAGAAGTCGACGCAAATCTAGAAGAATCCAAAAATGGTAACCAAGCTTTCAGGATGCATAACTTTTGAACCGTAGCTTCGATTGACGAACCATTTACATTTTCAGAAAGCCCTCAAAGCACTCTATAGTCCTATGGACAACTTCACTCATGCCCCATTTTTTTGCCCTTTTTGAGGTCATTTAATGCCCCTATCCTAACTTTGAAGCATTCTTAGGAGGTCTCCAAAACTCAAAAAATTGTGATAACTTTCAAATCGTGGGGCCTTTTGACCTAATTCTCTTTTTGGAATGCTCTAAATTACAATTACATTCATCTGGCCAATTTACACCTCCTAGGTCACCAAAATGATGGCTCAATTACATACTCCTATTTTTTGACATTTACATGTATCCCAAGGTGTTCAAATACTCTATCCTAGAACACTGATAGTGGAACTGTGAGAGTTGGAACCTTTATTTGACCCAAATGGGTATCCAAAAATGAAAACACATGAAATAGAAACTAAGTTTAAGTACCTTTTTTTGGGTGACACAGGATTGTCCTTATACCTCTGGATGCTCCTGCATCATTAACTAATTCTACAATTCACTCTTACTGCTAAGTTACCTTGAATGCTTTGCAAATTGTCTTGTTTGCTCCTCCAATTTGATCATTCACCTATTTGTAATGCTCTCAACTCTATTAAAAATTTAGGTCTTCATCCTCCTTAAGAAGACTAAGGTAGCTTAGGGTTAGGTATGAATCTATGGCTAAGATTCATCCATTTTTTTGCTTATACCTTCCCATTTTTTGATTGGCTACATGTAATTGTATAGGGATTTTGTATATAGATTCATCCTTATCTCTAAAGGATCAAAAACCATCCTTAGGTCAGCTGAAAAATGAGTTAGATAGTTGTTTGTTCCATAACAAACAAATATGTCCAATATGTATTACTCAACATTTGTAGTCTTTAATGCTTGGCATACACTATTTTGACTCAGCACCTAAACTGCTCAGCATCTACTATTTACTCAACACTTGAATTGCTTGGTGTGGTCTACCTATTTGACACTTGAGTGACTTGGCACATAGGTGACTCAGCACTCATTGAAACTTAGAATGGTCTAATATTTATATGTTGCACATGGCATGTGTTACTAGTTCAACATGAATTAAGTAAATGTGTTAAGTATGTTGACACTCAATTGTCAAAACCAATCTAAGATCAACAATCTCCCCCTTTGACATGAGTGTCAAAAAAACTTGAATATACATAATCAATCTAATCTTCTTGATTATAATGTATCCATGACTTGGCTTATATAAAAAACTTCATATTTTAAAAATTTTGCAATAACCTATGTACCTCAAAATGTATAACTCCCCCTAAGTTAATATATATTTTTTGTATCCAAATCTTTTTCTCCCTTCTGAGTAGATTTGTCTCTATTGATACTCTTTTACTTCAATGCACTTAATCTTTATGCTACTCTACCTTTATTTCTACAGTTTTTTACTCTCCCTTTTTTCTATCTCCCCCTTTCTCTATATTTTTTCCATTTTTATCTCTCCCCCTTGCTTACTTACTCTCCCTTTTTGACACTAATGTCAAATGAGTTATACACTTATAGTGTATTTGTCCAAAAAGGATTTTTGGACTTCCATTATTATTTTAAGATCCACATCCCAATTGTCACATGCAAAATCCAAGGACTTTATTTGGATAGCTAGCTCTATTGCAAGGTGTACTAGGCCATTTAGAGTAGAAATATTGGGATTTTTCCTCAATATATTTTCTACATAACCTAGTTCTTAATGGAGGATTTCCATGTGTGGGGTGAGGAAGGCCTTAATATTTGTCAATTTGGCTCTTATGTTAGCCTCTTCTACTATTTACAAAGCTAATTGACTTTGTGATTGAAGCAATGTATGGAAATACCTCTCACTCTGAGCTAGGTTCTTAGGTAGTTGTGTACATTATATGTTTAGATTCCTCTGCAAGATCATAATTCTATTTCTGGTGTCTTGGGTGAAGAGTGTGGAATCACACAATTTGGTGCATAGTGAGAATATATTCTCAAGTACCTTCTTCACATCCTCAACCATGGTTACCAATGCAACTTGAGTTAGTATTATGTCACTAGATATCTTGTCATTTACTTTTCCTTGAAGCTTTCTTGTAGACCATTTTAAAATTTTAGAAGTAGTATCTGGGTCTTCATTATTAACCTTTTTCACAATATCTAATAGTTTTTCTAGTACTGGATTGGTTTCCTCGGGAAGTGGCAAGCTAAATGCATCTAAAAGGATGTCTTTAATTTCTTGGAGAGATTTATTCTACCTATATTCCCTCTTAAGCATTTATTGATGCTTCTTTTTCTCTAAGGTTTGTTGCAAAATGCCAATTTTCTCTAATGTCATTATTGCTTAGTAAAATTTAGGAATCACTATCTCTTCATCTAGAGTTACATCTCCACAGTGAATTACCTTTTCAACCTTAAAAGAGCTTGAGCTTGACACTAAGATTTGCAAGGGTATAGCATCCATACTTGGCTTCTGAAGAGCTTTTTTAGGTGAAGAGCTATATGTTAGTAAAGTTACCAATGCTTGGATGGCCTCTTGTTCCTTTAATTTTAGTGTTTGTTCACCTTCTTTGGACTTATCTTTATCTATGAAAATGACTTGTATTGCACCTTATGTTTGTGCTTTTGGTATAGATGAATCTATCTATCCTATTTCCTTTTTTATTATCTCTTTTTCTTCTTTGGCAGTTAGTCTTTGCTCAATTGTATCCACTTTAACACTTGTGTCAACCTTGATAGATCTGTCTACTATTGTTTGAATCAAAGGTTGATCACTACTAACTAAAGGGATGGAACAAGGTGGTTCTTGTGGATTCACCTTATCTCTTGTAACCTCAATTATAGCCTTTTGAAGTTCTTCTACATTGACCAAAATTAGATTATTACATAATTGTGCTTGTAGTGTAGATTGGTCTAGAATCTTCTTCAAATCATCTGTAGTTAATGGATTAATGTTCTAAGTTGATGAATTAGGAACATCCTTAAGAATTATGGTTTCTATAGTTATACTTGTGTCATGAGGGGTACTGGCACTCAACATTTGTTTGTCTTGCACACTCTATTCCTCATGTTGATGTTCAGTTGTTGCTATGTCAGTATCCATCTTCTTAGTCTCCTCCTCAACTATATTTCTTTCTTCCTTGTTGTCTTCTTTGTCAACTTCTACTTTATCATCATTTTTACCCTCAAAGGGGTCCTTCTCTTCTTGTTTTATAGTAGTTAATCCATAGATTAATTTTCACATTTGTGTGAATTTCTTGACAACATCTTCAATGTTATTTTGGGGAATGTTGAAGGCTCTATACTTTGGTGTGAACCTTCCTCCACATTTCTTGTTTTCCTTATGAATGTTCCCTTTTGTTAGTTCTATCATTACTTGGGCCAAAGTATTTTCCCTTATTTTCTTTTCTAAATTTAAACAATAATGCCATTTTCACTCAACTAAATCATATAATTGTTTGTGTACTGAGTTAGCAAATTCTAGTGGTGTAGTCTTAAATTTAGACATCATTGCATATAGGGCTTCTTCTACTAATATTTTATCCACTTTTCCCAAATCAAAATTTACATTTTTAAGGCTTGATAGATTTACATTGTTTCTAACATTTTCAAAAAAAATTTCAAGATCAAAATGTGGTGTATGAGTTACCACTTTGAATTGGCTTAGATCATCTAATTTATTTCTCTCTTAATCTGAGTCAGGTTGTGCAATATATTACCTTATTTGCTTCTTTTTCATTTGGCCTCCTTATTCTATCTACTTGGTTTTCTCCTTGGCATTTTGTGTGGTAGCTCATGTGCTTTCTCTAGTGAGAGTTGTTGCTGGCTTTTCTGGGCTTAGTTTATCAATTTTCTTTGCTTTAGCCATAGGCTATGCCTTGGCCTTTCTCTTCTTTGGCTCAACATGTGTTGGTGCTTCCTTAGCTTCTTCTTCCTTAGCACCCTCTATTTCCTCTTCTTCTTTATCCTCACCCATGCCTTGGGTTAATACAAGAGGTTCTTGGATTTGTTCTTGTTCTTCCTCTTCATCCTCTTCATCTCCTTCCTCTTCTTCCTCTTCAACACCTTCACCAAATTTAGCTTTAAGTTTCTTCACTAGTTTGTCCTTCTTTATTGTAGAGGCTATCTTCAATTCCATTTCTACTTCTAACTTCATTAGGTCATAGTTGCCAAAGATTTTCCTTTTTTCTGTCAACTTCCTTTACTAAAAGTATAGTGATGGTTGTTGAGGCACTATCAACATTGATCTCATAACCTAAGGGTCTTAGCCATCTTACCCTAGGTGTGGTAGCCTGTACATGTGTAATCAATGTCTACAAGAAAACATATACCATTGTAATATTGTTCAAGCAAAGAAACAAGTATCCTCATCCTTTGCTTCATAGACTTCTTAAAGTCTTCAAAATAACTAGTAATCAATGTCCCAAAGTTTTTTCCCATTTGTTCAATGTACTCATTTATTTTAACAACAACTAACCTATTTTTCTTCCATCCTATAGTGCCAAAAGATGGGAATGTATTCTGTACATAGAAAAATATGCAAACTAGAATTGATCCTAATTTTCACTATGCACTCTTAGCCTTCCTTACTACTCCAAGGTTTTCCCTTGATTGTTGTAGTTGAAGCTCAGCTAGATCATAAGTATGATCTTTCTTCACAATTTTGTATCCAACATCTACTACAATACAAGGTACACTATTCAATCTACTAGATTGATAAAACTTGTGAGAGATAACCCTTCCTACAAAGTTTCTTAGTGGATCTATTATAGTGTCTATTATCATTCCTCATTTGTTCCACTTTGCTCCTATATTCTTTTCTATTACCTCTTTGGAATCACTTTGTAGAGTTGTTGGCTGATCTACAATTGGGAAACCAATAACCCTATGGATTATTCATTTAGTGATCTTTATTGGTCCACCTTGCAACCATAAGGATCCATCATGTATTCCACTCAATACTATTCTTATCCATTCTATTTTCAATACGCTAGGAAATTTTAGGGCACACATCAAACCCTTCCTTTCAACAATTTTGAATTCTTCTTTCTGTAGACACCTAAAAATCCTTTAAAAAATAAAGTATTTTTATTTTTTGAAAAAATCCCTGATGACATCATCATTAATTAATTAATTAATTAATTTTTATGCCATTAAATCCCTTTATCTTAATTAAAAATATTTAATTAAGGAATCCCTCCCAAAAATGTTTAAATCTTATTTAAACATTATTTCCTTATTTATTAATTATTTAATTAATAAATTGACCAAAAATTCTAAAATAAATAAAAAATTTATTTTTTGCCCAAAACTGGGCCAATTTCCTTATGACCAATAACCTCTTCCAAAATCTTCTAATCCTTCTTTAATTTTGATTAAAGGCTAATCCCATCATTTCCTAGCCCTAATCCCAACTCAAAATATTTAATTAAGATTAAATATTAATCCTCATGTTTATTAAAAAAGTTTTAATAAATATCTCCTCAAGCTAAACCCTTGAAATAAATAAAACTTTATTTATTTCCTAAAAATCTAATTTATCCTCATCCTAAGAAGTTCTAGACTCTTCTAGAAAGTCTTCATCCTCATCCTAAGAAATTATAGACTATTCTAGAAAGTCTTTATCCTCATCCAAAGTCTAGACTCTTCTAGAAGATGTCTTTAAACCTAATCCTAATCCCCTCCTAACCTTGTCACATTCCCTAAACATGGGTTAAGACTTACTAACCCAAGCCAAAGTTAACAAATATCTCCTCCTTCACCCACCCTCATTAAATGCCATCCACTTGCCTATCCCTAAGCTAATCCTAAACCATCCTAATCCATCCTCTAATCATTTGCACAAGCCTAAGCAAGCTTAAAACCTTCCTAATCAAGTCCAAGTCGAAATTTCTCTCATCACCCTCAAAATATCTCAACCATAAAACTTTATGAAGTCCACTAGGCCATAAATGACTCTTCCAAGCCCTTTTATTGCTCTTACAAGTCATTATGAGGGTCTTTATGAAGATTTTATCTCTTGAGCCTCCTTTGTTGACTCATCCTTCCCCTTTCCTCCATCCTCTCACCATGTAACATGTGTCACTCCTTGATTGGCTATAAGGAAGCACAATCCATGTGCTCTCCTCTCATGCAATCTGAGCCCCCCATAAGATTTTTCCCATCCTTGCATCTTAGCCCTCAATCTCTAAAGCCTCTTGCCTATAAATTGGATCCTTTCCCTTTGAAAAATAACACAATCCATGAAGTAAAGTTATAATGCTATTTTGAGAGCCAAATCCATACTAAAGCCATCTATCCACACCAAAAATCCACAATCATCCATTGAAGCCTTTGGAAGCATATTGAGCATACATCCTATCCATTTAGATAAAGCCACTCAACAAGAGAGTTTCTCAATGAGAGAGCCCATTAATGGCTCATATTTTCAATTGAGAGATCATCTTAGTCTATCTTGAAGTTTATGAATTTTGTTTAGTTTGTAGAAGCTTTATTTAAATTTGGTTTCTATTAGCATACTAACATTGCTCATATACACTTTCAAGACTCTATTTTCACATAATCTATCATAGTCTTACCTTATTTCCATGTCACCTATTCCTCATATCTTATAGTTGTAACATTTTCTGACATCTTGAACCATAATGATGTTTGGCGGAATCATGGACAACACGCTTGAAGGATCTTGTTTGTAAGATACATCTAGAATTGCTTTGAAATTTAGTTGTTTCACCTCATTACTAACTAATTTGACATTTAATACCTCTTTACCTTCCACATTTCTTGAGCTAGACACCATTGTGACAAACTAAGGTTTTTATAAATGCAAATTGCATAGCTCGGCTTATGATAAATACCTTTAAATATTTGAAGAATTGAAGTGAAATCATCACCAAAATCTTCATAGTCACTTCAAACAAATTTTTGAATCACCTTCTACTCTATTTTCTCTTGCTAAAATTTTAAATGACAAAAAATGAGTGAAAAATGACCATATACCCTTCAAAAACCCTTACAATTAATGCTTAGTGCTTGTATAGCTATAAACTTGGCATTAACTTGATTCCATAATCATTTGGTATCTATTGATATTACCATCACTTGGAAGCTACTATAAGCTTGGCATCAACTAGCTAATTTGGCAACTCATCATCAACTAGCATTCCATGTAGTATCCATTGAAAAATTTTCATGCTTGGTAACAACATGAAAACTAAAAAATTTAATCTTGAATTTTTAGCAAAATCTTACATCTTCATTAATGCTAATGTAGTCCTTTTAGTACTAAGTTCTTTTGGAATTGATGTATAATATAATACTTTAAATATCAATCCCACACACCTCTTGATTGTTAAATTTGATGAGGTGTGATCACTTGACCCATTCGGTGAAGTGATCCCTTCTCCATTTGATGTACTACAACCATATTTCTTTTTCCACGTCTTATTCATCTCATTCCTGATGTGTTCAAAATCTTCCTTGCCTTTTCCTTTATCAAATTCACAACTTGATGCCTTTGACCTAGTTGGAAAATGCTTACTAATATGACTAGTCTTCAAATAGCTAAAGCATGTGGTTTGACTCAACCATCTTTGTAGTTACCAGTGAAATGAATTCTAATACAATTCTTAGGAATATGTCCATATTCTTGACAATAGTGGTAGCTATATTTTGTATTGTAATCCCAATTATAAGTGTTTCCATAGCTTCTTACTTTTACTGGCTTGTTTGATGACCACATGGACTTGGATCTACATTCAAAGGCTCTATGTCCATACTTCTGACAGTTGTAGCAATATCCTTCAAATCTTTTTTTATGCATGGTCCTAGTTCTGCATTCATGTGCTTGATGACCTTGTTTATTGTACTTATGACAATAAACCATGTTTTTAAGCTTAGCATTCTTATTTGTATTCTTGCTTCTGCACACATTAGCAGTATGTCCTTTCTTACCACAAAAGTGACAAGTAGGTTTGAAGTTCTTAGCTTTGATGTTCCTTTCTTCAGCAACTTTTGATGATTCTTCTTCTTTAGTACTTGTGTTGCCCAATCCTTATGTATCTTTGTTAGATCTAGGGGATCTCAGTAATTGCTCAAAGTATTTGATGGCTTTATTTGGCTAGTTGAAACTTTTAGCAAATTCCTTTTCTCTTTTCAAGCCATTCTGTAGTTGTTCATTCTGCAACTTCAATGTAGTTATCTCAATGTCCTTGATATTTAAATCATGATGAGGATTCATCATTTGGCTTAAGGTACCTATAATACCCCAAAATTAGCTTATTTCCATGACCACCAATTCTGGTCTATTTCAATCAATCCTAAGTCCTATGTCACTAGGCAATTCTTATTTTGCTACTTGCTACTTGACTTAATTGTAAAATGTAGTAAACCCTAAATCTGCATTCATCATACTCTTTATTTAATTCCTAAAGTATTAACTCATATTAGTCACATTAAGCCTACTGATTAAGATTTAATTTAATTTGAAGTATTTATACTTTAACTAAATTAAATTATCATCTAAGGCTAATGTACTAAGGGATTAAATTTATTTAATTTAATAACTATGCTTACTTTAATTAATTGAATTTGATTATTCAATTAAATTGAAAAGGCATTTATGAGGTCATATCTCACTTATTAAATTAAATAATATCTTTAAAATCCTCTCTTTAGTTCTAAAGTGGAAACCCTAAGTGAACTACTTCTTGAAATTGGAATCAATCTAGTTAACTACTCATATTTGAAATAGTTCACTTCACTTGCACAAGGGAGTTTCCATCTTAACAGAATCTTCTATCTAATCCTAACCATTCATTAAGGTTGATCCTAACCTTTGATCCATTTCTAGATTCTATTTAAGGGGCTCCTAATTCCTCATTATAGAGGTTGAATGGAATTTGTATCAAATCTCTACTGAATTGTGCACTCACTCACTCATTATTAGCATAAGCTTTCATTTCTTAGATTAAATATCATATAGCTTTAATATGCATAGCTTTAATATGCATACATATAATCTAGTTTATTTTATATGTTCTTAGAATAATTGCATTCAATTATAGATTTAATTGCATCAAAACACTTTTTTCTAGAAAGGTCTGGTTGTCTGCATCTCAACTTTGAGAGCATAAATAGGCAAAATCCTTTTGGATAGAAGGAAATGGGTCACATTGTTGGACCTCTTAGATGAACTATCCCATGTTCATTCTAGGATGATTCTACAAGTAAGGATCATGTTGAAGTGTGTGTGAGGTTTTTGAGGCCCACAAATTCATGCATACATTTCTGGTACCCATCGTGGGGCCCAAAAAATAATTTTCTGGCCTCATTTGCATTAATTTATATCATTTTTTATGATTTTGTTCATACTATTCCATATAGTTTTCTAAATTCTCACATGAGAAATTTCATTCTCGCACAAAGATTTGAAGGGTCTCACCTGAATCTATACACTTTCTTGCATGAAAAAGTGCCCCATTGTGCAAGTCTTCATGCTGCACCTCATTTTATCATGCGGGTCAGTGAAAGATCTCGCGCAGTCCTACGCAAGATTTCACATGAAATTTTGAAATAGCAAGGTTCATTTTGTTTTTTTTTTAGCATGCTATTCATTGTCTTTTATTGACATGTTTTTCTCTGAAGCATTACTATTCTATTTTTCTAGTTTTTTGTAGCTTAATGGTTGTCTGTAGGACATTTGACAAAGATTCCTTATACAAACCATTCAAAACATGAACTGAATATCTATTTGCATGATGATTGTCAAAGATACGTTTGTCGAAGATCAAATCTTAAAACCCAAAAAATAATTTGTTTCCTTTCCTACTTTCAAAACATAGTCTAATTAGGGCTTGTGAACTTCCTAGGGTGCAAGATAGAAGAATAGGGGATTATGCTCTTCACGACTTGGAGGTCATGACCAAGGGTGAATTAGAAACCTAGACACTTCTAAAAGATGGAATTCTAAAGAAGGCAAGCAATTTAGTGGTTCTCTAGTGCTAATTCTTTTCTATGATGAGATGATGGCTTCCTTTCGAGGGAATCAAAATCTTTAGGAAGAATGAGTCTATATTGATTAAGCTAAGTTAGTAATTAACCTATTCTATGTGTTTAGGTGAGAAAGTAAGATAGAGGAGTATGCTCTTTCCCCTTGAGGGAAATCAAAAACTTTGACCCTTGCGTTTGAACCACCAGTTCGAGTCAATCCTTTAGAGGGCTTGCTAGAGTGATCCAACCTCTAGGAATGGTCCAAGTGAGTACACTGCTTTAGCCAAAGATTCTAACTCACTATAATCAAGATGCTTTGTAGAGTGAAAGAATCCAAAGATGGATTAATTTCTTTCCCTTGATTCTTGATATTTCTTATCAAGGGGAAGCTCTATCTATTGCACTGGCTAGTGCTAGGCCCAGCCTTGCTAAGCAAGTGTGTGCACTCTTAGATGCTGGTGTGGGCTGCTAGTCACAACTTTTCTTGTGGAGCCACCGAGAATTAATACAAATGGAACCTTTTAGTTAGAAGCTACCCATTTCAACTCCAAAAGGAGGCATAATCTTTGTGCAAGGAGGGGGAAGAATCTCTATTGTAGAACTCACCATAAGCATGGTACTAGATGTTAGAAGGTGGTATACATGCTTGTCCCCTACCACAAGGGCACTCATTTAGTGTATACTATTGAT
This sequence comes from Cupressus sempervirens, assembly GCA_028749045.1. Lineage (NCBI taxonomy): Eukaryota > Viridiplantae > Streptophyta > Pinopsida > Cupressales > Cupressaceae > Cupressus > Cupressus sempervirens. Next base: position 770,192,149 of record CM053790.1, on the reverse strand, counting down.
TTCTTTGAATACACCAAAAAAATGGGTTCCCTTTAGGGGGTGACATAACTATGTGAGGTGCACACATGTGCATAAGTTGTGGGACAAAGGTTTTGCCTTCTCTACCATTTTCTATTTCTAGGGATAAAGTTTGTTTGTTATTGATTCCCTCTAAATTTCTTTGCCCTCAGTTGGATTGCATTTGACTACTACTTGCTTCTTGCATCCTATTCAAAACACTTTGTCTTGTTTGGAACCCCACATCACTTTCACAAGTCTAAAAATAAACCCTGCAATTTGTCTATTATCTATCAAACAAACATGCAATATGTCTGAAACTATCCAAAACTATTGAAAATCTCTTGAAAATCCAACTTTTCTTTCAGTATGGTCCTAAATTTTGCATGTAATCTTGCAACATTTTGTGCGAGCAATCACATCTTCATGCTATCCTATCCAAGTCTTCACATGAGAACTTGTACATGCCTATGCAAGATCTTGCCAAGTGTCTTTGTTGAACCTGTCACTTCTTCATGTGACCTAGAGAAACTCTTTCCATGAGTTTAAATTTTTGTTCTAAGATTTTGTGTCACTCAATGTACTTTCTTGTGCACCTAACAAAGAATCTTCATGCAAGACCTTGTTCTAAAACTATCAAATAAGCTTATTTGAGCAATTTTTGATCTACATCTAGTCTATTTCTTGCTTCAAGTTGTCCCTTCTCTATCTATAAATAGTCCTAAACAACAACATTTAGCTTAGCTAAAGATTTTTGATCCATATGTTGACTAGTCTCATGTTTTAGCTACCTTGATTCTCATTGCTTAGTGCTTGTCATACATTGCATTACGATAGTCATAACCTTTGACTATTTTAGCCTTCAAATTAGAATATTTGTGATTTAGTATACATCACTCTTATCTTGCCCTATTGAGACTAAGTTCTAGTGTAGTCCTTGTCTAGGTTCTTGCTTCTTGTCCTTTTTTATGACTGTCACAACAAGGAGCAACAATGTGTTTTATCCTCTTAAACCTAGGTGAGGTCATAATAATGATAGAGGTCACCTTCCTTTTGGTACATAGTCTACATCCAAATCATCTAGTGAGACATCTTCATGATCTCCCTCACATATCAGGTCACATTGAGTCTAGTGAACATTCTCCATAAACTTGTGAAAAACCAGGAACCCTCTATATCAAGTGGATCTTGAGACTAGTAAAGATATTGTATCTTTGAAAAAAATGTCAAACTTCCTTTTCAAAGGACATTTCAAATCATAATATATTGAAACTAAACATGTTCCTTCAATGACTGATCATGAACCTAAACATGGTAGTCATAGTAGACATCAAGAACTGCCTAGGAATGACAAAGAGAAAAACCATGACACTGATGAGGAATAGGAAGAGGTGGAAATACTTATTGAACACATAGAAAAATGTCTAAGAGACAAAATCTTTCAAAAGGTCATGGAAATTCCACTAAACAAATATAAGGAAAAGTACTTTCTCAAACTTTCCCAAGAGGGAGCCAAGCTACCCTCTCATTTCAATGTGGAAAATATTGTCATTCCTGAAGAGGAAACTGAGACTTCCAAACTCCAAAAGCAACTAAAAATTATGCAAGATCAACTAGCTCAGATGATGCAAGAAAAGGATAAACCTACTAAAACATACACCTTAGAAAATATTTTCCATTTTCCATAACAAATAAATTATATTTTCAAAAAGTTATAGTTGGTATGGCTATTTTAAAAAGATGGGAAATAAGTAGCCTAACCTAACATACCAACTTACATAAATTATTGGCAACTAGCAAGTGATGGTTTAAAGATGTGGTTGTTTGACCATACATTATGGAAGCATAATCTTTTCCACTACCACTATAATTATGTTAAATATATTATTTGAGAACTCAGACTATCTGATGATCCAAGATCAATTGCTAAAGTTTAATTTCGGCCAACATTTCTTGAAGGAAGAAGAATTGTCAAGGTAGTCACCAGAGTCTTGATAGGTATCAAGGTAAGTTGTATGTAGAGTATAGTGCACTCAAAAATAATTAAATGCCATGTCAGTGATAGCAACATTCTCTCACTAGTATGCTACCAAATGTCTAGAATGAAACCTCAACCTTGTTCAAGTGTCTAGAATGGTGACACATTTCTATCCAGCATGTATCACTTAAGTTGCAGGAGATAGTATATTGATGTCTTGTCACTATTAATTACAATTTACAATTGGCCTTTTCCATCGGCTAAGTGGCTTCGTATGCATTATAGGACATGCCACAGTCCACTAGCAGTAGTACTATTAGTCTTAATTACAAATTTACAATTGGCCTTTTCCATCAGTTAAGTGGCTTCACATGCATTACAGGACAATGGACGGTATTAGTGTTTAATTACAATTGGCCTTTTGGGAATGTACTTGCAATTATGTTCAAGATTTGAGAATATTTGCTAATTTAATGTAATTGAATTGGCAGTCAGATAGAAACAAACAAATAATCCCTAGCACCCTACCCACCAAGCTTATTTATAGGCGATTGAGCTACTTCTTTCATCATTGCTCATCTCACTTTTGGTAGTCGATAGGTCTAGTTTTTTTGGTGTTAGTTTGCTAGAACTTAGAGTTTGAACTTTGCAGTAAAGATGGACAACCCTATTCACCTGAGATGCACTTTGGAAGAGGAGCATAAGGCCTTTCTAGTTCACGTTCCTAAGGAAAACCTCTTGTCAATTTGCAATGAGGTTGTTCCATGCTCTGGTGTGAAGTTTGTTATTGGTGCTGTCAAAATGGTTCTGGGGCATGAGTTTTTGAAGAATGAGAATCAGTATCGTGTCAACAGTGACATTATGTCACAATTTCTAGCCTCCCTACTTGACCTCGGAGAAGCAAGGGCTGAAATTCTACTGCTCTTGAGAAAGATTTTTAAAGTAGTATATTTGGGCAATGACATTGAAATTGTCGCTCATGCAATTTTAATGTCGCTCATGCAATTTTAATAGTGGGGATCCCTTGGGTGGGTGAAGTCCACAAGCTTCTAGAACGTGGTTAGAATGTGGTCCTGCAACCATTTTTACTGGGCTTGACTACTGGGCAATTGCCAAACCACAGGAAATGCGCAAGAATTGGGTTGAATTTTCTTCGAAAATGGTTTTTCCTAGATGAAGTGGAAGATGGCAACAAATGACTACAAGAATTTGCAACCATGGTCAATTCTGGTAGTTTCTACGATGAATAGTACAGTAGTTCTAGAGTCTAGGGTTTTCCCTTAATTTTGTAAATTTGTAAATTTCAAAAAATATCAATGAAATTTCTAGGGTTTCAGTTCCATATAAAATTATATTTCATTGTTTTAACTTCTTATGCTTACTTATGCAACATTGCAATATTTTGCATTTTTGAATTTTCTATTGAATTGTTTATAAAAGCCTATGTGAATATAAAATATTATTAGTTCCTGCCTTTGGCAGGAAACTAATGGAATCACCTAGTTCCATATTAGTTCTATAATCTAAAAATTTCATTGATATACCAATGTTTGCAAAAGGTTTATTAATTTGCATTTTTTTTAAATTGAAAAATATAATTTTTTAAAAACTTTATTGGTTCATGATGAAAAAGGCAATGAAAAAATTCAATTTTCTTCATAAAAAATACAAATATTTTTTTCAACACCTCTATTAATGCAAGCATTAATTGCAACCTTATATTTTCTTGTGACAAGTGGATAAACTTTTTTTTAAAATAATCATTTTTCTAACACCTCTATTAATGAATGCATTAATTTCAATTTTATCTTTTCCACATTTGTGACAAGTGGATAAACTTTTAAAAAAATAGACAATTAGTTTTAATTGATGTTTATCTTTGTAATTTTTTAAATGTTATTCAAATATAGATATTTTAATCAAATATAGATATTTTAACTCTTTTAAATTGTCAATTTTCAAAAATTATTTTTTACATAGTTTAATTTCATATTTATTTTAATTTTAATTTGTACATAAGTTTAAATTAGAATTTAATTATTTTTATTTTTACATATCTAAACCAATGCTTTTAATAAATTTTCTTTTATTTTTTATTTATATATATAATTTTATTAGATTATACATTTACTTAACATATATAATTTTTACTATGTTGATATTTTTAATTTATACTTTAAAATACATAATATTAATTTTGTATTAATTCTAATAAAGTTCAAATTATTTAGCTTGGTATATTATCAACTTTATTTATTATAAGTGTGTTTGGTTTTTTTAAAGCATAAATGTTATTTTAGAATTAATTTATGTTTTTTTTATGCATTATATTTAACCTTAAGAATATTGTCCAGCTTCTGCAATTGGATAGATTTATCACTTGAACAAGATATATCAAACAATTTCATAATTGAAATTAATCAATTTAACTCTTTTTTTTAAAAATTATACAATTTTATCTATATCTCATGGATAATTAGTTGATAAATATCTTTGGTATGATAAATGTTCTTTTGGATGTCATCTAATTTTAATTTAGCCTGATACTATAATGTTTATTTATATATTCTTTTGCTATTTTAATTAATATACATCATTGCAATTATATAATTTAATAATATACTAACTATACTCGTAATTTAATGGGAGTGGGACCCATGACCCACGGGGCCACCACACCATTCACCAGTGTCGTTGGATGTTTATAGATCAATGACCGAAGTTGAGTTTCGGGATGAAAGGAAAAAGAAACTCTGTAATTTCAAATGCATCTCAGAATCATGACACATGTCACTAAACTCCTCAGTTGACAAACAAATAACACTGTCGTTTCAATTTGGTGATGATGTGACACTGACATGTTTGACTCGTGATGTGAGTCATCCTGATACCTAACTAGCTTAGTTAATGGGAGTGGGACCCACGACCCACGGGGCCACCACACCATTCACCGATGTCATTGGATGTTTATAGATCAATGACCGAAGTTGAGTTTAGGGATGAAAGGAAAAAGAAACCTTGTCATTTCAAATGCATCCCAGAAACATGACACATGTCACTAAACTCCTCAGTCAACCAATAAATAACAATGTAGTTTCAATTTGTTGAAGACGTGACACTAATTTGTCTAACTCATGATGTGAGTCATCCTGATACTTGACTAGCTTAGTTAATGGGAATGGGACCCACAACCCACTTTGCCACCACAGCATTCACTGGTGTCATTGGATGTTTATAGATCAACGATCGAAGTTGAGTTTTGGGATGAAAGGAAAAAGAAACCTTGTCATTTCAAACACATCCTGAAATCATGACACGTGTCACTGCTCAGTTAACACATTGACATAATCACATTCCACTTGCAGTTAATAGTGACATTATGAATGACATTAATACATTATGATGGGTTAGGTAACACTAGTGGTCCATGATTCCACTCACATTTAAACTAAAAGTGTACAGTGTGAAAAGTGTGATGACTATAGACTATAGAATACAGATTGTACAATTTTATCACGTTAAGTTTCTTTAATTTTGCAATTATACGTTGTTTATAGTTTTAGAAATTACAAAGGGGTTACAAATTAAAATTTACAAAGTTACAACGCAACAAAGTTACAGATTCTTAATTTCTAGGTTGAGGATTGTGGTCCAAGGAAAGCAACAAACTACAGTCTCTCAGCTCTCTACAAAAATTGAAACTAAGGGCAACGTGAACATGAACAGGTAAGTATAACTACTAAAATCTTGAAAATTTACGTCCCACATTCTAAATTTTACAACTTTACTATTTATATTATATAAAAAAATTTAGTCTGTAAGGTTTTAATTTTGAATCACCCCTATAGGCTTGTAGTTGTATTTAAATATTTACCACAATGGGCAAAAAAAATACCAAGAATAACATGGGTAAAATAACAGAATTCCACAATATTCTTAAAACACTAGGTTTTAGTGATTTATTCTATGATATACATGATCCTATTATTCATGGAAATAAGGGTATAATGGAGATAAGATTTGCATTTGAAAACAAGTGGAATGATCCAAATAAGGCTTCAAAATTTTGTTCATTTAACCCTAGTGTAAATGCAACTACAAATAAAATTGCACCATGGCTAGCTGGGTTGGCACACATGGCATTACCTCAAGTATTCCCTTGCCCAAAAATTGTTATGCTCTGTGCCAAAAATTATGATGAAAATAGAAAAGCAATTGTGAATAAAATTACTCAAGAGGAAATTTTATCTACAACTGAGAGTGAATTTACTAGTCTGTTGAACCTAGGGTTTCAAGAACAACAGTTAAATGTACATATTGACCTGGGAAAGCTGGCAGATGATTATGAAAAATTAGATGCAGAGCAGAGAGATTCTTATATCAAAGGAATAACAAGAGGTTGTAGGCTGAGTCCAAATCACATGCCTCCTTATGATTTTGAATTTTTTGTGCCATGGGCACAGGACATTATTTCCTTGCTAGCATTTTGTTTAGAATTGGATAGTAACAAACAAGTGGATGCCATCATTCTTGAAATGCTTTATCATATTCATTTTTGAAAAGAACTAGTAAGATATCATTTTATTGAGCACATTGTTTGTTGCATGCAATATCAATTACTAATGATTCAAAGAGGTTCAGAGAAGACATTTAGATTCACAACCTACTTGTGCTATCTTCTCCTAGCAAAGCATTGTGCATTATTTGAGGCAAACAAGCTTTGCAGTCAAACTCAAGGCCAAAATCCAATATATGAGTGGACAGCTTAGATAAGGATGATTGATAACAGAAGGAACTACAACAATTTTGTAGACTTCTTTTTGGCACCAATGTACCATAAAATTATAGGCACTCCAATGCCTAGATTGCCTGTTACTTGTAGAAATTGTATTCAACTTGGAAGTGAACTACAATTGGCTGACTAATACTTAATGGAAGAGTACACTATGTTAAGGTTTTATGGTTCATAGGTAGAACCCTACAAACTTCCAATACATGTAACAAAGAGGGTATTTGCATTGGAATATGTATGAAAAATGTAGAGCACAGATGTACTCTTTCATGGTCAGCAAAAGAAAATGATAATTCCCTCCTTGCCATTCTCCTTCGGAGGGTTCGCATTTAAGAGAAGAGGATTCAAAGTAGCAGAAGCCTTTTTTTCAATTTTTTTGACAATCGCTGGCAGTATGATCTACTGAACATAATTAGAGCAAGGCTTAAGGGCATTGGGACTTCTGCAAGAAAATATCAACATGAAAGTATGCCTTTGATTAAAAAATTTAAAAACATGGACTCCTAGGAGGAGGTCAAAAAAAAGATGGAGAAATATGTTGTTGAAAATAATATGTCAATATAGGAATTGTCATCACAAATAATAGCATTGCACAAATAGAAAGGAAAAGTGCAGGGCATGACATCATCCAATTTCTACAAGAAAGCTGATAAACCATCTACAAAACCTATTCCAAAAGAGCCAATGAATGATTGTATAGATGCTGGATGGAGTCGAAGCAAAATTTCTCAATTTTGGGAAATGAGGAAGAATCTCAGTGAGCCAAAGACCTCTTTAAGATAGTGATGAGGTTGAAGAGGATACAATATTTGATGAATTGTGGAATAAGGAGCATCCACCTGAAGCATAGTGATACTGATGATGATTACGATGATCAGGATTCTTTAAATCCCTCATCTAGTACACAAATTCAGAGAGGAGTTGATGCATCCACCAAACTTCTATATAGCAAAGGGGTAGAAATTGTAGAAAAAATGGGCTACCAAGGTTCTGGTGGTCTGGGTCCCAATGGAGAAGGGGTTTGGTTACCACCTCAACCACCATCTATAGCACCAAAACATGGTCAAAAACTAGGCCTTGGGCATGGAGATTAGTCATCAACTCAGTCAATTCCATCCACATTGGATTCATCTCAGTTAATTAAATTTGTTCCTGCTTTATTTATAGTTCCACTTCCAAGCACTCAGATTCAATCTAAATCAAATGTCACTCCCATAGCTATAGATATCATGGGTACAACTACAAATAGTGTTCTAAAAAGGACATTATATATAGATGCAAAAAAAATTGGTCTCGAAGATCAAGAAAGTGTAAAGAAGCAGAAGATTATGACAAGTATTAGTAGTACTACTAGTACAACAATGCTAATGGTGACTGTGAGTTCAACAATTGCCCATCCTTTAGGAAAAAACCCTTAGAATAGTCCACAAACCCCACTAATGGGTCTAGGTGTTGGTTATCCTCATGGTATTGGTGGAAGCTAGTACATCAGAGAAAGTGCTATTGCTATTTCACCATTCAAACATTCAATTGTCTCACAAAATCTTGATTTTCATTACAATGAATTTGTAACTAACTATGAAAAATCAAAAAACAAGAATAGACAAAATAGTAAGACAATGAAGATGGAAGCAATTGCTGCAACTCGAGATGCAGAACCTGCAACCAATAGGTTATTTCCCACATATGACCTAGATAAAGATATGATGGAATTCATGGTTGTTATGCCCCCAACTAGAGATAACAATCCACCAAAGAGTCAATTAGATCCATCTGAATTTCAAGTTAGCACCCTCCGAATGGATTTATCCAAAATTAAAAATGTGGACAAGATAAATATGTCCAAAATGACCAACCAAGTGGTCTACAGTTCATTGATGAAGTTGGAGAGAGAGAAAGGAAAGCTTCAAGGCACAATAGATAAGTTAAAGGCAGACTTGGCAAATGTAAAGGCAAGTGAGAAAGTAGCAGTAAACAGGTGCAAAGAATTAGAGAAAAGGATAAAAAATTCATCCTCTGGCTCTAAAGAAGGAACTAAATAGCAAGAACAAATGGACACAAAACTGAAAACTCTGAGGGAAAATTTGGAAAAAATGGGAAAAAAACTCTAGGATGAAAAAGACTCTTCAACAAAGTTATACAAAAACTTGGAGAATGCTGCAAATGTAAACAATAAGTTAAATAAAGAATTGGAAAATGAGAGGGTAAAAACAAAAGAGTGGGAAGAGAAAGCAAAAGGGTGAGAAAATAAAGCAGAGCAAATAAGAAAACATAGTGAAAACTAGTACTCAAAAATGAAAGAAGACCTAAAGAAGGCAAATGATACTATTAAAAACTATGAAAATGGCTTGAATGACCATGTAAATAATATAGTAAAGAAAATAAAAAATTACTTTTGGGGGCAAATAAAGACTTCTACTGATAGGTTGTGTGATTGGTTCGAACTCTATGAAGCTCTTACAAATGTTTTTGGGAAGCTGAAAGAGAACTTGAGGAGAACAAACATTTTAGTTAGAGATAGAAAATTGCAAAGTGGATTATGGAAGAAATCAACAGCACTGCTGACAGGCATTTGGAAAGAAAGGAAATTCAGGACCGCATTGGTTCAATAATAAAGGCAACCTCTATATTTCATAAATGTCAAAAACTAACAGAAGTAGAAGAAGTTCTTGCTTTATTTGGGCCAAAGCTTGCTAAGATAAACAATAAAACAAAAAAACTGATATCTCTTGGTTTACCGAGTCCTGGACCTGATCTCTCAACAACGGGTTTCGTTGGAAGAGAAGTTTACAAACAAAAGTTGGAGGACCAAATAACCTTTGATTTAGGCAACCTTCCTCAAGACAGAACTCATGATGGCATTACAAAGTGCATCAAAACATTCACAAATTTGCATGCACTAGTGGAACAAACATTGCTTGAAACTCACTCTTCCAAGTATGGAATGCTGACGAGAATGTAGGTCATTTACCATAACATCAAAAATTTTGCACTTCCAACTGAAGAAGAATGGAGCATACTATAGAAACTTATAGTATGTATGTGAAAGTACTTTCAGTTTCAATCATCTCTATATCTTTACTATATATGAATATCTTTCATATTATCCTACATACTACAGTCTAGACTCTAGAATTGAGTTTAAAGTAACAAGTTTAAACCTTTTTTTTTTGAATAGGATCAATGTTGCAGTCTTGCAGATGCTATTGCCTATGCTAAAATTGCTAATTTACTAAATCATCCTGTCAAATGCAGAAATGTACAACTAAAGTTGTAGAGATGTTGTAGACTAGTAGATGTCTTATTGATTTAGATTTTGAGACTTCACATAAGGCAAATTGACCTGAATCTATTGTTGCTCCCTTGTTTCTATAAAAGGGAATTCAGGGTTATTGGCTTACAAGAATTGTACCATATTAGCTAAATATTGCAAATGAAAACCATTAATAATTATTAATTGTGGAATTGAATCTATGATTCTATCTAATTTTTATGATTTCCAATTCAATGTATGTTGAATAAATGAATAAAATAGAAAACAAAATTTCATTTAGGAATTTCAAATTCAAATATGAATGATCATTAATGACATGATATAAACTACACTCTATAGTAATAATACTCTTTGTTCTCAAATTTTAATGATGAAACATAATACATTCTAATTTCTTGCTTTTCTAAAATGAACATTGAATGATAGGATATCATATAGTAGTTAATAAGTTCAAAAAATACATATTGGTTGCTACTACTAATTTAGCAAAAATTTCCTAAATTTTTTAATTCATCTCCATGTCGTCATCATCATCTAATTCTGGTAGTCTAGTTGCTTCATTGTTCTCTTCATTTTCGTTTGTGTCTTCTTCAACTTCAAGTTCACTCTAACCTCTGCTTCTATGACTCCCAATCCCATGCCCAGTCCCACCCTTCTTCTTTTGCATCTTTTCTTCTAGATTTCCATTGCTTTTTGAAAAGGAAAAGTATTGACATTATACCTAGATGTGTATACCCTCAAGCATGATTCCAAATTCTTGTCTAGTTTTTTTCTTAGCTTTGATTTTAGGAAGCCCAAAGCACTGAAAACTCTCTCATCCTCCATTGAACACAATATCATGGTTTGACATAGATCAACAAGCTTGAAGTACTCTAAAAAAATTTTATGCAACAATGTGCTCTATTTTAGTTCTATCCAAAGCTTTGTTGTCGAGCCCTCTTCATGTGGGTTATGCATTAATTAATATTGATGCTTCATAGTCCTTGCAAAGGTGACTGATTGCTATCTAAGAAGACCCTCATCTAATATTCTATTGATAGTCACTCCATTGAATTCTATAGATTTGCAAAATTCCTTTATCAAAATCAATAGCCTACTACAATAATCTTCCTTATTGTTGAAGGACCAATATTGAGGAAACACAATTGCTATGGCCTCAAGTAGTTGATCATATAGGAATCATGATATTTTTTCAAAGGAAACTCTATAGGCTATGTCCTTTATAGTAGATTCTATAGACTCAATGATCTTGGTAAACTCTTCCCTTGTAACTCTTGTAGCTCACCTCTTTGGGGCACTGTAGTACATTGGTATCTGAAATCCCCTTACACAAACATATAAATCTCCATTTTCAATGATCTTTAAATAATTATCAAGATTTTTCAAATCTATTAGTTTCTGCCAGTGATTAAATCTATCATCGGATAAATTTAGGTTAGTACGATAGAGACTATCAAGGGCTTGGCATGACATTTTATGCAACTAAGAATATTCTGCAATATACATGTCTTTGCTAGGCTTTTTTCATAATTAACCTCATTTCTTCTAGCATGGGAAGAAGAGATGCCAAAGTCAAAAGTGTCTCTATATTGCTTAACCTCTAAAGCAGGTCACCACATCTCTAATTTTCTACATTGTCCCAATTTTTGTACATCAATCCAATCAAAGATTGATATTCGAAAAATACTCAATGCGCTGGTCCATCCAAAGAGATCCATCTAGTATCAACATCTTTTAGAAGCTTGTTTCCATCAGTAATTCCATCAACAAAGTGTTGAAATTCCCTAAAATGGTTGAGAATTTGACAAAAATATGCATACAACTCTCTTACTAAATACAGTGAATGGAAACAACATATGGTGAACAAGAAGCTTGCATCTTTGTGCAAAGACCATTCCTTTGACCTTGCATTACTGAAGCTCCATTTGCTCCAACACAAACCAACTTCTTTGCTATTATCAATTCATCCATAGCTCCATATTCAATTAAATTTCTCTGTACTAACTGAAATAAAGTTTCTACTATCACATTGTCTCTCAATTTAGCAACAGATAGTAGATGTGGTTGGCAGACATTATTCTGTATAGTATAAAAATGCATGCATACCCATGACGTATTATCTATTGTTTTAACTTCATCTAAGGAAAATGCAATAAAGGTTGACTCTTTTATTTTTCTTTGTACATCCTCTATTTCAACCTGTGCAATACAACTTGCCCATTCCCATCTACTGTTTATCGACCAATGACTGACAGGATAGTTAGGAACTTTTAGAAAGTGTAAAAAACCACTCATTTCTAGATAGTTTGTCATTGGATGCCCTCTGTTCAAAATATAGAAAACATTACTTAATTGAACAACTTTTCCACATTCTTCTACTTCACTTGCTTTTGCAAAAATAACATTAATAGAACCTTGAACTTCACCAGGCTTCGTCTGAAATTTTTGAAACATATAATATTCTTCAACATTCCTTTTATGTTGACATTGCTGCTTTGTTTTATATCTTACCACTTTTATTTTTTTACCATCTATAGTTGAGGTTTTGTAAATCTTACCAACATGTTTCTCTATGGTGTCTAGTTTAAGCTGCAACCACTTTTCCTTTTTATACTTCCAACTATAAATTGCACATTTGCATTCTACTGGTGGCTCACCTACAATTGAATTTTTCATGGGCTCAATGAATGGATACTTTGTTGCCCAATCAAATCTAAATCTCTTGGCTATCTCCCACTGACGATTAGTTTTTTCTTTTGATTTTCCTCTCCCTTTAGTGTCACTATTACTATTAATTGCACAATCATCATCACCAAAGTCGATTGATTCATCTTGGTACTAGTTATTTACTGGATATTCTTCTTCAAGGTCATCTTCATTAGAGATATCAGGTTTTGCAACTCCATCACAAGATTTATTAGGCTCCCCAATTTGTTGAATGGACTCCTATGTAGGTTGAGATTGTACAGGCTCCTCTGATGATGTACCTTCCTTACTTTGACCAACACTATTGCATCTACCCCTGCCAAAGTATGAAGATATATTTTTGCATTTCATTTTCCTCTCTTGGATATCTCTACCTTCATTAGTCCTACTCCTATTCCTATTTAAATTTGACTGTGACATTTCCATCAAATTAAGGCTGCAATAAAATACTATGGACTTGTAGTCGTAGTCATTTTGGTTCTCTACTAATCACAATACTATGAAGAAGGCTCCTTCTTTTGGCATGTTTCAATAATGAAACTCATGTATTAAATAAACAACTACAAATAAACTGTTTTCATTTTGGCGAATGGGCCAACTGTTACATATTCTAAGAACTAATATTTGGTGAAGCCTGCATAATTTCAAGTAATCGAGTGGGTGAAAAGGGTGGGAATTTGGGACCCCATTGTGTGTGATGCATGGAAAATTGGGTCCTAGGACAAATAAAAATTTCACATAGGAAAATGGGAATTTGGCAAATGATGATCTTCAAAAGAGACACTCAATTAATTTCGTGGCGAATAAGAGTAAAAATTAAATAGAAATATGGGCGAAGAACCTGACTACCAAACTAAAATTATGTAATAATAGTGGTGAACGTTCCAACCACTATATGAGTATTTTATAAAATTTGGGTGAACCGGTCAACTAGTATACGATGTTTTTTTTTGCCAATTTGTTTAGCCCGATCGAGACATATTCACCAACTGGTGACTAATCACCACTAAAAAAATCCCTAAGATGGACATAAAAACAACTTAGATCACAAGGCCTTCAAAGAGCCTTTCCTAGCTTATGAAAAGGAGAGAACTCAAAAAAAAAACCCAACAAGGTCAGCTATACTCTAATAATGACAATGTGATAAACATGGTTAAACTTGTGGATTCTGAATACTACAACATCATTACCATCAATGGAAAAAAATATAATGATAAACCCAAGACACCATTTTTTTTGAGAGGCCCTACTTCCAACATAATGGATAACACATCTTTGCAACACTATGCTATTGATGTTACCCACTCTCATGCCAAGTTGGTGCTCAAAGTGCCTATGCCTTCTACTCTTGATCCTAAACAACATAAGGACAAAACCCTTGCTAGTCCTTCTAACAAAGGTTTAAAACTCACAATGAATTCAACAGCAACCAACTATAATGTTCTTGATCAATTAAAATGAACTGATGCTCAAATCTCCATCTTTGAGCTACTTAAAATCTCACTTGCTTATAGGAAAATTCTAGAAAAAGCCCTCACTAAGGCAAACATTCCTCAAGATCTTGATCTTGAGTGATTTTGATCCATGGTGGATCACCTAACCTCACCTTATTTTATGTCCTTCTCTGAGGAAGATGATAACTCACTAAGTCACTCACACAATCAACCTCTACACATTGAGGTTATGATACATCAGACACATGCTCGTCAGGTACTCATCGATAATGGTGCTAGCCTAAACATTGTCTCTACTACTTTGCTTAGACAATTGAATTATTCTAAGGGCTCTATTTATCCTTGACATAAAATTGCTATCAAAGTGTATGATGAAGTTGAACAAAAGTCTCTAGGCCTTGTGGTCTTACCCATTTGCATCAGTCCTGTAGAAAGGGATGTCACCTGTCAAGTGCTCAACATTCCCTTGGCTTATAACATTCTACTATGATGGCATTGGATTCATGAGATGCATGTTGTGCAATCCACATACCACCAATGTGTCAAATTCCTATTTCATGGCTCTGAGGTCACTATTCCTACCACTACTAGCTATACCTATAATATGCTCAAAGCTATTGAAAATTTTGTCCCCACTAATAGGGAATCCATTGATTATCATGACAACAAGTTGAAACAAACTAAGAAGTCATTCAAACTAAAAGAAACTAGCATGGTGGAGTACCATATTGAACTAGTGTTGTCATTAACATCTCTTCTAGAGTCTCCTCATCATTATGGGAGATGCTCAGAGGCAAAGAAGTCATTTGTGCTGACACCTCAAACCAAGTATAATGGCACTTTTGTCAAGGCCATAGTTTCCCTAGAGGATGAAAGTGAAAATAGAGCCATTGTTTTTATGGCTTTACAAACAAGAGACTCTAATAGACTTGATAGAGCAAGCTCAAGAGATTACTCCTAAGAAATATGGGCCTGGTCTTAGACTCATGAAGCATTTTGGTTACAAGGGAACTAGCCCTATTGGGTGCAATAACAATGGCCTAATTGATCCTATCAAAGAAATAGCTCAAAGAAATAGTGATACAACATGCCTAGGCTTTAATAAGGTCCCCTTCCATTTGGGGGCTAAAAAATTCATACTAGAACCTGAGAATTTATCTAGAAATGAGTCACAAGATAAGTTAGATACTCAAGATGAACAATCTAATCATGAGGATCCCTGTCCTTATCCTATCCCTCATGATCTTGCTAAATTCTTTGTTGAGCCTAGTGACTTTGTGCCACATGTCAACACTGTGTATAATACTAGTGATTCTTCTAAAGGCAATACTGATAAACCCAAAGCTCATTTAGAAAAGGGAGATTCTAGTCAGTCATTACGTATTGAGTACTTGTGTAAGAACCTAGATGATGAAGGTGAGTATGTCCCTATCACTATTGGGGAGTTCTCTAGTCTCTCACCATGTAGCACTAATTCTTAGGAATATGAGTTTGACTATCTTTTAGAAATGACTACTGATAAAGACTTTGGCCAAGTTCACATTTATGAAAACCAAATTGAAGTGGGTGAAACATCTAGGGTTAGGCCAGATGGGTCTGATTCAACTAGTGCCCTAGAGTCATCAATTTTTGACATTAGTACTTAGAAGCATTTGAAAACACTTATGGACAAAGTTGTTGTATGTATCAAATTACTAGTCCAAGCACTTAATGACTATACCATGAACATAATCAAAACCATCACTACTCTTTTACTCACAAATCTTGAGCTTATAGATTGGAACCCTAATGCATCTAGTGAAGTCCCCATGTTCCAGAATGACTATGCTCTAGCCTTCCACCTAAATGCTATCAAACATGTAAAGAGCATTAAGATGACTGAAGTTGACATCAAATATCTTAGTCATAAAATTAAAAAGAAAAAATGAAAAAGGTCCAATGGTGAAAACCACATTGTAGCAATGTCAGAACCCAAAAAAGTAAAAATAAAAGACATATCCAATAGGGTGAAAACATCTTTGAGGTGCCCACAGATGAGATATTTGATGCACTTCCAAGTCACTTTCAAGAGATATCAGCAATTTTGGTAGAGCTGACAAAACCAATCAACCTGGGTATAGAAGAACATCCTCATATGGTACATCTTGCACAATCACTATCTCCTATAGAAAAGGAAGAGTTCATTGCCTTTTTTCAAGAGAAGAAGATAAATTTTTCTTGGACATATTCTGACATGCTAGGACCGGATCTTGATCTTATCATGCATCACTTGTCCATCACACCAAGCATCAAACTAGTTAAATAGAAACTTTAGAAAATGCATCCTCAAAGTAGAACTGGAGAAGCTCCTGAAAGTTGGTTTCATCCATGCAATTGATTATGCTGAATGGATATCTAATATTGTCCTAGTCTCCAAGCATAATAAATCTATCAAAGTTTGTACTGACTTCCATGATCTCAACTTAGCATGTCCAAAGGGTGATTTTCCACTTCCCAATATTGATATGATAGTGGACATGATGGCAGGATATGAGATGTACTCACTAA
Organism: Cupressus sempervirens; assembly: GCA_028749045.1. Lineage (NCBI taxonomy): Eukaryota > Viridiplantae > Streptophyta > Pinopsida > Cupressales > Cupressaceae > Cupressus > Cupressus sempervirens. Next base: position 770,175,401 of record CM053790.1, on the reverse strand, counting down.
TGGATGGGTTTTCTAGTTACAATTAGATAAAAATTACACTAGAAGATCAAGAGAATACTACTTTTACATGTGCATGGGGAACTGTTGTCACTTAGGTTTGCACCCTTATCCAAAGCCTATGCATGAGGACAACTTAGTAAAACATGGAAACAACCTCCAAGCTGTGGGACTTGAACTATGAGGTTGAGTCTCCGAAGAAGGTCGGCTTCCTCTTTCTATTAGGGCACACCTAACTACTCTTAGAGAGGAAAAGGGAGAAGGAGAGCATGAAAGAAAATCTACCTAATCTAATCTAAAGAGGTGATGCACCAAAATAGAGTGTTCAGACCAATCTCTGCCCATATATGCACTTTTGAACCAGAATGAAACTAAGGATATACACATTCAGACTTGCTTTAATCTAATAATCACATGTAGATTAGAAGACCAAGATGAATGACACAAGGAAAGAGAGATTCACTTATATTATCATTCATAGGCCAAGGAGATACAGTCATGCAGATCATAGATCTCTACAAAACACCAGTAAGAGGCAAAGAGTTCTTGCACTTTCATACCAATGGCTGAAGGAGATAAGATAGAAAATCATATAGTTCAAAGGAACAAGGGAATTTACACTGAGAATCTACAAAGTAGTAATAGAGAAAATAGAGAAAGGTCAACCCTACAGAATTCATAAAATTTTGTCTTTATAGTGCAGACATAACTGAGATGTCTTCTAACTGTAGTTACTTTGCAACTACCTGCCATTAAGTCCTGCAAGGAAACAATCATGGAGAAAATTTGATTTGGGTATAGATCAAGATGATATCTGATCTTGGTTGGAACAGGGCCACGATAAGATGGAAACAGTGTCATAACTATGCTCTGACTAGGTAGATAGATAGATTGGGGTGGTAGAGTGTTCTTCTTTGTTTCACATTTACTCCAGGGTGGTTGAAATCGATCATAAAGATTAGATTTGTGCAAAAACCTTGATTTCCCCTATTTCTATCTCATGAATCAACAAAGTTAGCAAATCAACCTATCTTGGCACCAGGATGAGCCACATGGACCAACAGTCTTTTATCTTTTCACCACCCTGCAAAGTCTCCCCGATTTGACCATGTCTTTTAACTAACCATGCCAACTCAACCTTGACTATGATGGTCTTGCTAAAACCCTAACTGTGGCAATTATTCTAACCACTGTCATTAACTGTCAATGTTTCTTGAGCCATCGGGACATGTTTCACCAAGGTGTTATGTCACTATGCATATCCTCCAAGCACTTTCCCATAGCGAGATAGTGCCCACTGTACATTTGAACTGATCTAACAATTGTGAAGACTCATCATAATACTGCGCTATCTCCTTAAAACCTCTGGGCCCATGAAACACCTCAGCACACTTGGCATCCAACTTGACTTGAACTGTTACCATCCCTATAGTTTCATAACATGTGGCCCCACCCTGCTACATGTCACTAAGGTGCTATGTCGCTATGGGTAATATTCTCGAAACTTTTCATAGCGAGATAGTGTCTGACATGGATTTCCTTTAGATCTACGATGATCAACAAAATTGTACAACTATGTATCAAGCTAGCTGAATGGACCAATGAAATATCTCCATCGTACTATGACCTACCTGACAACTGCCACCATAATATTTCTTTGGAGAAGGGTGAGCCCATTATGTCATTTGTACCATGTGTTGCCGAGGCACTATGTTGCTATGGATAACATCCTCGTACCTTCCCATAGTGAGATAGTGCCCACTATCAATTTTTTGAGATCTAGCAGTGAGCAAGATGGATTTGATCTATCAATGCACCAACCAATGAGAACTGGCCACGTGCCAACCTGTTTGACAAGTCCTTGCAGGGCACACATTCTACACAGTCACACCTCCACCAATGAAACAATTGACCAACTGCCAATGTGTCTAAAAAATCCTCATCACTGATATCTGACAAGGCATACTTGGGACCCACCTTCCTTTTGATGTTGCCATAGTATCACTTTCTATTTGGGCGCTATGTCACTAATGGCAAGGAACACCAATTTTTTGATAGCACTATAGCTTCCACCATGGATGGAACAAAACTTGGCACCAGAGAAATAAGGTAAAAGGGAGGACCCACCTGCCATGTGGCAAGAAGGTGCTATGTCGCTATGGCAAAACAACGTGTAACTTTCCATAGCGACATAGCACCAACTATCAATTTAGATTGATCCAATGATGGGGACTTGCAGGTCCGCAAAACATTAAAATGCATAGGGAAGAAATATCGTAGGGTTATCATAAAGTATTTCATGTCCCTTTTGAATATTTGGATATTTAAAACTTATGAACGTTACTTTGCTAAATTCAAATGTGGTGGTTTTGGTGTGAAGGCAAAAATGACTAACAAATCTTGTGACTCATAGGGGATGCTAGCCTGCTATGCATAAGACTAGTGGCTTGAAGCATCCATTGGGCTGCATAGTCAAAAAGATGTGGATCCTATGTATACTATGAAACCATAACCCTACCTCTAAGAGGGGAACCCTAAAACCCCTGTCTCTACAACTGGAACCAAAGACCAAAACCTCCTTCTACAACCTTCAAAATCTCAAAACTTTCTATCTCATGTAGGCAATCATGTGCTCGTGCACTTCTTGGAAAAGTTAGGAACAATTAGAAACGAAACTATGCTAACTATGTACATGGAATCTCAAACCCTCAGAAACATGGCTTGAGATAGATCCCATTGATTGGGATGGGAAAAATTTCACCACTAGGCCTACTTAACTGGAAAGCATTGGCCTACTTGCAACTGACAATCAGATAGGGTCCACTCCATAATGCATCAAACTTTGAGTGTCTTCCTAGTTTTTCTCTATCTACATCCCATTTCAAAACTAGATCTCCCTCCCTGAAGATTCTAACCCTAGCCTTCCTATCAAAACTCATTTTTACTTGCTACTGGTGTGTCTCTAGGGTCTACATGGCTTTACTTCTCTTCTCTTCCAACTCCATTAGCTCTGCCATTCTTACTGTCATGGCATCATCTTTAATCAATTCCAGCTGATGAGCTAGCTCTAGGGATGGGAACTCCAATGAAATTGGATGCCTTGCTTCTCTACCATAGACTAACACAAATGGTGAATTTCCTATTGACCTTTTGGGCGTTATTCTGTCAGCCCACAGTGTAGTCTTCAATTTTTTATGCCAACACCTTTGGTTATCTTCTATTGTCTTTTTCATGATTTTGATCAGGTTCTTGTTGGAGGACTCAACCAAACCATTACCCTGGGGGTAATAATTTGAGCATGTGCTTAAATAGATATTATGGTCCACTGCCCATGCACAAATTTGAGCTCCAACAAAAGATTTTGCATTATCTGAAATGGTGGTTGAAGGGGCACCAAACCTGGTCACAATTCCATCAAGGAACTCAACAACTAAAGATTCAGTGGCATCCTTCAATGCAACTACCTCTGTCCATCTAGTGAAGTAATCTGTAGCAGCTAGAATCCACTTGTGACTAGAACTGGAAGAAGGATTGATGGGGCCTATGAAATCCAATCCCCATTGAGCAAAAGGCTAGTCCACCTGAATAGGATGAAGGGGAAGAGCTGCAAGTCTTTTTTTTCCAAAGAAGAAAGCACATTTCTCACACTTCCTCACATACTTATGAAAATCATGAGACAGAGATGGCCAATAATAACCAGCTCTCATGATCTTCATTACAATTGTCCTTGCTAAGAAATGGCCACCATCAAGACCATCATGAAGCTCTTTGACTATTCTTTCAGCTTGGTTTATATCAAGGCATCTTACTAGGGCTCCATTAAAATCTTTTCTGAAAAGGATACCATCAATTATGACATAGGGGATTGACTGCAATCTATACTGTCTCCTTTTAGTTCTATCTAATCCTTGAGGGTATCCACTACCTAATAAGAAACTCTTCATGTCATCCATCCAACTCCTTGGGTCACTATTTCTTACCTCTTGTTGCTCTGTCAGTATCATAGTAGTTTCCTCATCAAGTTCTTGAGATGATAACATTTGTTTACACAACCCCCTCCCTCTTACTAGTTTGGTAATCTGAATATCAATATCATATTCCATCACTTTAGTAATCCAGCCAGCTCTTTTCTCACTAATATCTTTGCTAAAAAGGAAATCCTTCACACTGGCATGGAGTACTAACAAATGAATCTTATTATGAGACAAGAGGTGTCTAAATTTCTTTAAAGCTCTGATGACTACAAGGGCTTCCTTCTCTACATAGCTATACTTATCTTCATACTCCTTAAGCCCTTCACTAAAGAAAGCTATGGGCTGCTCATCACCTTTACCATTTCTTTGAGTCAGGACAGCAGAAATGCTTGACTCACCACCTAGGGTATAAAGGATGAAATCTTTCTCAAAATTAGGATTTATGAGAGTAGGGGTTGAGGCTATGGCTATCTTGATTTCTTCAAAAATTTCCTCCCCTTCCTTGGTCCATGCAAAGACCATACCTTTCTTGAGCATAGTTGTAAGAGGTTTCACCATGGTAGCAAGATTAGGGACAAATCTTCTCACAAAATTTATCCTACCTAGGAAACTTTGCAGCCCTTTCTTGTGTTTAGGAAGAGGGCGGGAAAGTATTGCTTTTTTCCTCTTTGGATCAATGGTTAAGCCATATTTAGATACAATGTGTCCTAATAATTTTCCCTGGTTAGTAGCAAAGACACACTTGCTTGGGTTAAGGGAAACCCCAAACTCTCTGCATCTTAGGAATACCTATCTTAGATGATCAAAATGATCTTCTACATCCTTTGAATACATAGTGATACCATCAAGGTAAACTAAGACAAACTTGTCAATCAATATTTTGAAGGCCATCTCCATTGCCTTCTGGAATGTAGCACCTACATTGGTTAGTCCAAATGGCATCTTATAATAAGCATAGGTACCCCATTTAGTGGTAAATGTGGTCTTGTATCTATTAGACTCTTTAACCAGCACTTGATTGTAGCCAAAAAATCCATCAAGAAATGAAAATCTCTTTGAACCACTAACCTTGGACAAAATCTGCTCCATAGAAGGGAGAGGATGGTGATCTTGAAGGGAAGCTTAGTTAAGGTCCCTAAAGTCCAAACACAATCTAATTTCTCTGTTCTTCTTCCTAACAGGGACAAGGTTTGCTACCCATGATGAGTGCTTGATGGGAAAAAATATATTGGCCTCAATCAACTTGGATAGCTCTTTTCTCATTAAGGGTTCAATCTTGGGATTCACTGGCCTCTATTTTTGTCTTACTGGTTTTACATCATTAATTAGATCTATGGTATGCTGAAACAACCTTGGGTCAAAGCCCTTTTAGTCATCATATGTCCAAGCAAATACATCATTAAATTCTTAACATAGATGAATAAAATTTTCTTGTTCAATTTCAGAACATACCTTCCCCATGTTTAAGGACTTTCCATTAGCAATCATGACTAGAGTGTAGTCATCTTCATCAATAGCTAGGTTCATGGCCATGCCTCTTTCTTGATCATTAGGATTAAAAACACTCTCTAGAGTAATGCGACCTTTAGGTAGCTTGTTGGAGCTGAGGTTAATGATTTGGTCACCATACTGATCCTATAGTCTTGACTAATTTCTCTCTGAAAATTCTACCTCATTCTATAAGAAGCTTACAATTTTCTCATCAAACTCAAACACTTTCCAATGGATGTTTTTATTAGGGATGACAAGCCTTACTACCACTCTAATTTGTTGCTTCTTCTCCTCCTCAAGATTCCCTGGCATATCATAAGATGCATCTATTGCTAAAAGTCTATCAGCATGTCTATTTTCTTTTCTAGGGATGCTTTGAATATTAAATGCATTGAAACCCTCAAGAAAATCTCATACCCTATTTTTATAAGACTTGAGAAAACCATTCTTGGTTGTATTCTGATTTCTCACTTGATTAACCACCAACTCACTATCTCCATACACCCTTAAGGTTTGAATTCCTCTTTTTTGAGCAAGTAGGAGACCTTGAATCAAGGATTCATACTTGGCTAGATTATTAGTGCAACTGAATTGGAGCCTAAAGGAGAAGTAGTACCTTAGTTGTGTAGGAGAAATCAACATCACACCAGCCCCTAACCCATTTTTATTCCTTGATTGATTAAAGTACATACTCCATATCCTGCTCATATCTTCTTTAGTCTCCACAAGATTGGGGACTAGAGCATATTTCTCCAATATAAAAAATGTACTGAGACCTGTCTTAAGGGTTTCTGACATAGGATCAAATTGATATTTGTTAGCCCACTCATCCAAGAAAAAATTAGGTATCTCTGCTAGGGAAGTGGTAGGCTCATTAACTATGTCATTCTCATTCATCTCTAGAATAGGGCAATTTATGTTGATGGGGTTGGGGGTGTAAGATTCAGTATGATGGAGGGATTGAGGCTCTACTCTAATTGAAGCATTGGCTCCATATCTCATTTTAAAATACATATATGACCAATCAGAAGATATGAAACCACCTATTTGGTCAGTAAAGTCTCTTGATAGACAGATGACAAAATATGGCTTGACCTCAGCAATAGAGATATCTTGGGTTACAGTACAACCAGGGCATGCATGTAAGGCCATCTCCACATTCCTAAGGATCCCTATAGTCTTGATAGTACTACCATCCAACTATAATACATCCCTAACAATGGGCTCATATTTCATTCCCAAAGCATCAGCAACACACCTAGGCATCACTTAATTTCTAGCCCCTGAATCAATCATGCAATTATGGACTAGTTTTCCCCCTATGATTAGAGAAACATAGAATGGAGGAGGTATATCCTTTTTACTTGTTTCTACCTCCCTTGATGGTTGTACTAGGCTTGTGGCACTTTCCATGCTTAGTGTCTGATCCTTTGGTTCAATTCTTTCCAATTCTTGCTGCAACAACCTCTTTTGCATGGGTATAGTAGCAATAGCATCCCACATGGAGATATTCACATTTGTCTTCTTCATTTTCTCTACCACACTGAATGGCATAGTAGGTGTTTTGGTAGAAGCCTTTGGAGCTACAATTATATGAGGTTGAGATGGAATAACCTGAGGATCACTTGCATCCTTTCTGCCATGATTTTGCATTTGTTGTTGAAAGGTACTTGATTGATTATTTGTTGCTTGCTCATGAGATATTGCATTTGAAGTTGAGGCTTGATTGGGAGGAGGGGGGAAAGCATCTTCCATAGCTCTTCTTTTTCTTCTAGTGTTATGAGCAATGGAATCATGGTTTACATTACAATGCTCCTCCATCTGATGATTCATAAAAGAAAAATCACCCTATCTTTGCATATTTGAGGCATCTTTAAATTGGTCCTCGTTGTATGATTGTTTTGCTACAGGTTCTGGACTATCAAAGCCAAATAAGATTCAGCCTTCTCACACATACAATAGGCATAGGAGTAGTTACAGGAGGGACAAAAATGTTTATCCTGAGCCATATTATTTTGAGGGACTATGGCCCTACTTTGATTTACATTTGAGGTTGAAGCATGGCCACCCTACCTGCTTTGATCAAAAGAATTGTTCCAATGATTAGGATTTGGAGGCCTGCCACTACTTGGAGTTGATATTGCAATTGATGAGGCTTACTACCTTAAGCTTGATGTCTTTCTAAAGTCATCACCTTGTTGCTTACTTTCTGCATCATAGAGAAATTATCCTCCAGCCTCTTTCCTTGATCTTCTAACTTCTTCCCTTGATCTTGCAATATTTTATCAAGGTTCTTCTCTCTTTTGTTGATGTTTTGCATCAAAAATTGCATCATCTCTTTGATTTCATCTATCCCATTTGAGGATGTGGAAGCTTGAGGGATTGGGACAAGGGATTGTGATGTAGAAGTTGTGGGAAGAGGAGCCATTATTGAATGATGATTTGGAACATCAGGGAAGAAAGGCATAGGAGGCCTTGGAGCTAGCTTACCTCCTTGTATTAGGATGTTCTCTAATTTTATTGCTATCTCATAAGCCAAAAGCAAGGTATCTCCTGCCATAGTTTGGATTGTAGTGGCAATATCACTGTTAAAAGCTCTAAGGTAATGCAAGAAGGCATTACTAGGGGTAGGCTTCACTGAAGTAGGTATTCTATCCCATGTCTTTTGAAATCTATAATTAAAATCAGTCATACATTCATGGGGGGCTCTTTTTATAGTAGTCAACTACTCTAAAAGTGACAAATAGTCACTTTTATCCTCAAAATGTTTGCACAATCCTACTCCTAATCCATCCCAATTTGTTATAGAACCATGAGCTAAACCTCTATACCATTGTAGTTCTTTTCCTTTCAAAGATGAGGCTAGGAGCCTAACTGCAACATCATCCTTCGTAATACCATGGATATTGTAGACATTTTCCACCTCTTGAATGTGTTCTAAGGGAGAGATAGAAGTTTCACTAGTAAACTCTATTATACTTTTGAGGGAAACTACTAGTATGTCATGTCTTTGGGCTAATAACAGAGGGCTCCCACCATTAAAGGTGGCAAAAGTATGAGCTCTAGGTAATGCCATATAGACTAGTGATCTATTGATATGTATTGATGGAAGTCTAGGCTGAGATATAACAGTAGGAGGAGTAGAGATAGATCTTGTAGGTGTATTTGTTACTATTGCACTCCTAACTGGTGATAAAGATATTCTAGTCTTCCTCCTTCTTAAGTTTGAAAATGAAAGCTCTTGATACTGAAACTTACCTCTAGAAGATGCCCTTGTTTTAGCTCTAGGCATGAATCACTACAACTTTGGTCTAGAACTAGATATGTATATGAAGCTTAGAGTCGCCAAGTACTTTGAAGAATGAGCCTCTTGAAGGTTTAAACACCGAAGCTAGTACTATTTCCTCGATATTGATCTTGAAATCTTCCCTTTTGAGACCAATAGGCTTGAAATTTGTTGAAATGTTAGGTGGGTCCCACTAGGTGTGCCAAAAATTGTTGTCACTTAGGTTTGCACCCTTGTCCAAAGCCTATGCATGAGGACAAGCTAGTCAAACATGGAAAAAACCTCCAAGCTATGGGACTTGAATTGTGAGGTTGAGTCTCTGGAGAAGGATGACTTCCTCTTTCTATCAGGCTACACTTAACTACTCTTAGAGAGGAAAAGGGAGAAGGAGTGCATGAAAGAAAATCTACCTAATCTAATTTAAAGAGGTGATGCACCAAAATAGAGTGTTCAAACCAATCTCTGCCCATATATGCACTTTTGACCCAAAATGAAACTAACGATATACACATTTAGACTTGCTTTAATCTAATAATCACATACAGATCAAAAGACCAAGATGAATGACACAAGGAAAGAGAGATTCACTTATATTATCATTCATAGGCTAAGGAGATATAGTCATGCAAATCATAGATCTCTACAAAAAACCAGTAAGAGGCAAAGAGTTCTTGCACTTTCATACCAATGGCTGAAGGAGATAAGATAGAAAATCATGTAGTTGAGAGGCACAGGGGAATTTACACTAAGAATCTACAGAGCAGTAATAGAGAAAATAGAGAAAGGTTGAACCTACAAAATTCATAAAATTTTTCCTTTATAGTGCAGACATAACTGAGATGTCTTCTAACTATAGTTACTTTGCAACTACCTACCATTACATCCTGCAAGGAAAAATCATGGAGAAAATATGATCTAGGTATAGATCCAGATGCAATGATATTTGATCTTGGTTGTAACAAGGCCCTGATAAGATGGAAATGGTGCCATAACTATGCTTTGACTAGGTAGATAGATAGATCGGGGTGGTAGAGTGTTCTTCTTTGTTTCGTATTTACTCCAAGGTGGTTGAAATCGATCATGAAGATAAGATTCATGAAAAACCTTTGATTTCCCCTATTTCTATCTCATGAATCAGCAAAGTCAGGAAATTAACCTATCTTGGCATCAAAATGAGCCACATGGACCAACAGTCTTTTCACCACATGGACTGTGCTACGTGATTTCTTGGTGAAAGCTTTACACTACCCAACCCATGAAACCTATAATTCTAGGATGATCTATTCTATTATAGGGCAAGACTCATCTTGCTACTATCACATCTATTCCTACCTCCGTAATCAAACCATTCTTGAAGGTCTAACCTGGAATGAGAAACATTACCTTATATATGATGCTTCATGGTATGTCATTATTGTTGATGATCTATTTAGGAGAGGTCTTGATAGAAAACTCCTTAGGTTTTTAGAACCTAAAGACTCCAAATGCACATTAATTGACATCCATGAGGGCATTTGTAGATCCCACTCAAATGGCTTGACACTAGCTCACAAACTCATTAGAGCTGGTTACTGTTGGACTAAAATGGAGTAAGAAGCTATTAAGTATGCTAAGTCTTGTAAGCAGTGTCAGATCCATGGGAATTTGATGCACGCTCTAGTCAAGGAACTGATTCCATCAACTACAATGTGCCCATTTCAACAATGGGCCTTTGACTTGGTGGGTTAGATTCACCCAACCTCTTCTAATGGACATAAGTTCATTATCATAGCTATATACCACTTCATGAAGTGGGTAGAAGTAGTAAATCTCATAGTTGCCAATGGAAAAATTGTAGCCCTCTTTAACAAAAACTACATCATCTGTAGGTATGGTGTACCATCCTCAATCATTACTGACAATGGAGGCTAGTTCAAAAATAAAGACCTCAAAGAACTATGCAACAATTCAAAATCACACCACATTGGTTTTCAATCTATTACCCCTAGGGTAATGGCTAAGTTGAGGCATCCAATAAGGAAATCCTCAAGATTCTCCATTGCATAGTCAACAAATTTAGGAGGGACCAGCACCTCTAGATTAATCCAACCTTTTGGGTATATAGGATGAGCATTAGGACTCCAATAGGTACACCACCCTTTTCTTTGGTTTATGGAGTGGATGCTATGCTTTTGATAGAGGTTGAGATTCCTACCTTGAGAATCTCTATGAAAGGCCTTATTATTGATGAATATTATAGTATAACTCAGCTTCAAGAGCTAGTGTTATTGGATGAATGTCAATAAGTGGCATGTGATCATCTGCAAGCTTATTAGCAATAAATGTCAAGAAGCTACAATTAGAAAGCTAGGCCACATGACTTCCAGCTAGGTGATCTCATCTTGAGAGAGAACCCTAAGAATCAACAACAAGAAGTCCAAAAAGGAAAGTTTGAACCAAATTAGCTTGGTCCTTACATCATTACTATAGTATATGGATTGAGTGCTAACTAGCTTTCCATAGTTAAGGGAGAAGTGCTCAAAGAACATATCAACACTCTCCACCTAAAGTGGTTTTACAGTTGATCTAATCTCAGCAGCTCTTTGTACATATCTAAATATCTTAAAAAATTCCTAAAAATTAAAAAAAGTCCTAAAAAAATTGTTACCTTAGTGAAAACCTAGCAATAGGTGCCTTGGTAACACCAAAAAAAATTAAAACATCTAAAAAAAATCAAAAAAGGAAAAATACAGAAAAATTGAAAAGCAAAAAAAGTGTCATTGGTGAAAACCTAGAAATAGACATCATGGTAGCCAAAAAAGAGAATTTCTACCAAGAAGATGAAAATTTGGTAAATAGGCACCTCTTGTTCCCAATGCTTCATCTTGCAGTGCATCTTTTGGCTATCTGTACAGTTGCTTTATTGCTTTTCCTACTTTCTACTCATGTATCCATGGATTTAGTCTTGTCACAACTCTAGGGAATTCCCCTTTAGTGTCATAAGAATCTTGTACAATTGTCACTAGTGGTCCTCACTATGTCTACCTATTGTTGCTAGTGTCACTCTTTTTGAGATTCTCCTCATAGAATCTCTTTTACGATGATCACTAGTCATTCTGGCTATGTCTGCCTACTGTCACTAGTGTCACTTTTTGTCAAGATTTGCCTCATCAAATCTCTTTCACAATAGTCACCAACTGTTTTAATTGTGTCTACCTACTATTGCTCGAGTCACATTTTGAGATTCCTATTTTGAAGATCTCTCTTGCATCAGTCACTAGTCATTCTAGCTATGTCTATCTACTATCACTCAGTCCTCTTAGGTTCCTCGCCTCGAATATTCCTCTTTAACCTCAATCACTAGTCATTCTAACTATGTCTACCTACTATTGCCACCCTACTAAAGAGATTTCTTTCATCCATGCTTTGGACACTAACACTTGACATCAATCCCATGATAGACATTGAACTCAAAATAACATACTTGTTTGGATATGCTAAGCATTTTCTTTGTTTGTTTTGTTTTTGTGTTATCATGTCTTCTTGAGCAACTTGATGGTGTCATTTCTGACTAGAGAAGTAATGACTAGGAGCATGATCTTTTCTTTACTTTCTATCTATAGTTTAGTTCCAATTATTTGACATATTACTATAAGAGGGTTGTCCACTATAAGAGCCTTCATCTCGTATTGGATGGCCATGTGTACCTTAACTCCCTTTATATGGATACATCAATAATGTTGGCTCTTCTCCTTGTCTATTGGAGTGAACTCTTCATGCTATAGTATATACTTATACTCGTCTTGCTAAGTGAATGTATGGGTCACTCTGAGTATACCTAGCACATTTCTATCTCAGATTACCAATACAAGGGTCATTGTGGATAGAAGACTTATTGAACACTTAGCATAAGATGGATCTCTTGAGTGTTTGGTGTGTCTACCATGTAAGTAACATTCTGGTCATCCTAATATTTATGTTTTGATGCTTATGTTAACTTGCTAGAATAAAAGGGACAAATGTTTTTGTCATTCTGGCTTCTTGTGCCTCGAATGCTTACATTTAATCCTAACAAACTTATAACATATGTCTTATTCATATCCCCATGATTGTAATGTTAGTGGGAAATGTATAACATATGGGATTTTTTCCTATGCTCAGTGATAATAAATTGTCAAGGCTTGGTAACCAGACCTAGGGTTGTATTTATCATAGTCTTGCATTGCATACTTTACTTGCATAAGCACGTGATTCAATTACAACTGTATTCCATCCTTTGTGACGGGGGATTGTGGATCTCTTCAAATGTATCAAGATTCTCCATGGCTGTACAAGAATTTGGTTCTTTGGTTCATATTCACATACTCATTAAGGGGATACTTGTCACTATCAAGCAAAAACATACAACACTTCATGAGGTGTTAGTTCATTTCCATATGCATTACATCCATACACTCATGTCATTGACATTACATAATCAACTCATGTCACATCAAACATGCATCCATTACATCGTATTTTGCATCTCATAATCATCATCTAAACATCTCATATGAATCAAAGTAAACACAAAGATAAACAATGACAATGACATGAACACAATGCAACTCAGCTCAAAATCTCATATATATCTCGAAGAATGTGTCAGTACAAAAAATGAGTGCTACTCGAGTGCTATTGATTAAAAATGATACAAATGGTGCTAGCACACTAATTAATACATAGCTAGAATCAAAATTGATACCAAGATTATCATGTGCCTAACTCTGTCCTACACCATCACCTTCTGCATGAGGAGGAGGAGGAGGCGACATGTCTGGTCTCACCAACAGGCATGTACCTTCAATGTCTCATGCATACTGTGAGTAGCAAGGCTCCTACTGAGCCTCATCATGCACCACTATCAAGTAAGTTGCAAAGTAATAGGATGCTTGGGTCATCTGCAACCTCACCTTGTCCTATAGCATATTTGCCCTCCACTCACCTACCTAAACCTACACTTGCAATCTTTGGATCTCCTGATCCTGCTCGGTGATCCATGCATCTCTAACTACCACCTATATTTGGAGCTCTTCAATTTGTTGAGAGTCCTAGTGGATCCACTCTCTCTATAGCCATAGTGCATCCTAATTTCCTATAGTAGGCTACTCTTACATCTCCTCATTGAGCATCTTAGGTGCTTGATCCTCCACCCTTGTCCTTTGGCACTGACCCTACTTTCTGCCACTGCCTCTTGCACCTAGATCTGACCCCATCTGACATGGGGGGATCTTGACCTATCGAATCCTCTATTTCACCTATGGTAGTGGACCCTATTATGGACCCTATGGTTGCTACTACTATTGTGCTAGCTACTATAATAGTCCTTGTACTAGTTCCTACTATAGAGCTAGTGTTGCTACCCCGAGGGTATCTGTGAAGCATGGCAAGGGGTGACTAATGAGATATGCCTCATATTTTGATGTCACCCCTACATCTAATACCTCTAGAAGGTAATCCCACTATGCCACAACTAGGTTACACACATCAATCATAGATCACCCAACATCTAATCTCACTAGCCATCCTCACATGAGGTCCCAGGCTACCCTTGCATAGCCATAATACTCATAGGAGACATGGCCTCCCATACTACCTCCACACTGCATGATAGAAAACTGCTTAATGATCTATGTGGTCATACCCACCAGTGGCCATGAGTAGAAAATCCAATCTAGCCCCCTTGGAGCATCATCCCAATCCTTTATCTCTTGCTAGGGCTACCATATGATAGAGATTAGGTCATTGAGATGAGTCCTCCAATGATTCATCTTACCTAGGATAGCCTAGGTAGTTTTCCCCCTATATCTGCATATGTATGGCTCTGTAGGCTCACATGCATCCTTAAAAATGGGTCGTGTAATAGGTAGGTGCTCCCATGCCTAGATATGAAGAACATAAACTCCGATGGTCATGCTCTTCCACTCATGATACACAATCTCATGCATCTTGTAGAATATGTGCACCAACATGTGTTGGCCCCATCCAAATCACTCAGGAGAATAAAGCATACACTGTAGCATGACCCCCATCTGCACTCTAACCCATTCTATCCTCTATCTAGCACCAGGAAGAAACTGATGAATATAGCCAAAACTAAAGCCAACATGTGTGTCTAACCATATGTATGAATGAGCTCATCACATGTGATGGCTTGCCCAATCACTATCTATCTCTTGAAAATAGCACACAATGCCTCTGTACTTGCCTAGGGCACCATGTAATAGACCACTCTTGACCCATGGAAGTGGATCCATAGAATCTTGTAGATGTCCCCAGGGGTGATGGTCATCTCTCCCTATAGTAGGTGGAAGATGTTTGTCTCAGAATGGAAATGCTCCACCAAAGCTATCAACAAGCCCTGATTCACCAACACTATTGGGATCTAGCATAAAGAAGTGAGACCCAATCTATCAATGTGGGCCATGTTTGTAGCATCCAGGCTCTGTAATAGAGCTCCATATGGTAGATAATGTGATCTAAACATGACATCACCAAATACCCCTTGAACACACAAACAACAACAAAGTGCAAACAATTAGTACTTGCTCAAAAAGTCAAAATGACGACAAAATAAACAAAAAATTGAAGCTAAAACATTCAAAATGCAAGTTTTAAATTACATGTTGTACAAAATCTTTGTGCAAAGATTCATTTCCTCACACAAGAATTCATTTCTTTGTGCAAGATTATGCATCTTCACACAAGAAATCAAGTCCTCATGTGAAAGGCAACAAAAACTTGAGAGAAGTTCTCCAAAATTCCCACACTTCTCATGCAAGAAGTTGGGTATCTCTTGTGTGAGAATTCCCACTGACATGCACGAAGAAACACTAGGTTGGTGAATCTTCATGTGAGAAGAGATTGGCTTCACACAAGAAAGGACAGTCTCGCTCGCATGAAAATTGATTGGTGACCTCCTACAACATGCAAAAAATGCAATAAATGACCTCAAAATCTATGAAAATGAAAGTAGAAAGAAAGGTTATCCACCACTCACCAATGGTCTATAGCCCCTGGTTGGTTGTGTTGTCAAGAGCACTCAAAATGGTGATATCTCACATTGACTACCATCTTCCTCTTCGAGCTCCTATTCACTAAAGAAAAAAGGTTCAAATGATTTGAACATGACCCCTTGGGACCTTAAAGGGCTTTGGTTTGCACGAAAATCACCCCCTAGTTAATTTGACCATTCTGAATCCATTTTTAGGATTGAGTTTGAAATCTGACACACCTAAGCAAGTAAAAAATGTGTTTTAAAATTTTGG
Source organism: Cupressus sempervirens (assembly GCA_028749045.1). Classification (NCBI taxonomy): domain Eukaryota; kingdom Viridiplantae; phylum Streptophyta; class Pinopsida; order Cupressales; family Cupressaceae; genus Cupressus; species Cupressus sempervirens. The sequence continues at coordinate 770,159,367 of CM053790.1, read as the reverse complement.
GACCAAAACGATCAAATGTTTGTGTAGGCCACATTTTTCTAATACTTTGTGATTCTTGGAATCTTTTCAACTCAAAATTATTCATGTTTTCAAAATTTATTTTGAAAAAAGTTAACTATGGTCAATTCTGGTCAACTTTTAGTCAAACTTGGTCTTCTAGATTTTGAAATTATGTTGAATTGACTTTGAATCTTTTTTTGATTGTTTTCATCTCTTCTACATTTTGCGACATCTCATATTTCTTTTATATCTCTCAACATACTACTTTACATCATATTTCTGGTGTGTCATCTTTTGATTTCACTCCCGAGGGGGTAGGATGATTACATCATTGAACTTGAAATCCAAATCAATCTAAATCTTTATTTCTTAGGGCATCTTGTTCCCAACTTATGTCTTCATCATTCGGGGTATCTCATAACTAGGGGCATCTAGTTTCCCTCTATTTGACATAGTTGTCATCTATTTCATCTTGTCATTAGTTGATCACACTTTATAGTAGTTCTTATTAGAGTTTTATGGATAGGTATCAAGACAATCTAAACCTCAACTCCTGAGGATCAAGGCTCGTTCTAGGGATGATTCTATGACTCATAATTTGATCTTTCTATCTTTCGCCAATTTTAGGTATCTAGATGTTCTATCTAGATCCTTACAGATTAAGCTCCATTTAGAGATAGTCTTTTAAATGCTTATCAACTCTTAGTTATCTAGATGTTCTATCTAGATCCTTAAAGGTTAAGCTCCATTCTAGAGATATCCTTTTAAATGCTATCAATTTTGGGTATCTAGATGTTCTATTTGGATCCTTAAAGATTAAGCTCCATTCTGGAGATAGTCTTTTAAATGCTATCAATTTTGGGTATTTGGATGTTCTATCTAGATTCTTTAAGATTAAGCTCCATTCTAGAGATAATCTTTTAAATGTTATCAATTTTGGGTATCTAGATGTGTTATCTAGATCCTTAAAGGTTAAGCTCCATTCTGGAGATAATATTTAAAATGCTATCAATTTTAGGTATCTAGGTGTTCTACTTGGATTCCTTAGGATTAAGTTTCATTCTAGAGATGGTCCTTAAAAGCTTATCAATTGGTCTCTGTAACATCAACTTCGGAACCAATCTTATTTCTTGATCTATGCATCACACTTTCTAATTTTCTTTGAATTGAACATGCTACTCGCAAATTCATTCAAAGAGGGGCAAAATGTAATACCCCAAAATTGGCTCATTACCATGACCACCAATTCTAGTATATTTCAATCAATCCTAAGTCCTATGTCACTACTAGGCAATTCTTATTCTGCTACTCGCTACTTGACTTAATTATCAAATGCAAAAAACTCTAAATTTGCATTAATCGTACTCTTTATTTAATTCCTAAAGTGTTAAATCATATTAGTCACATTAAACCTACTAATTAAGATTTAATTTAATTTGAAGTATTTATGCTTTAATTAAATTAAATTATTATCTAAGGCTAATGTACTAAGGGATTATATTTGTTTAATTTAATAACTATGCTTACTTTAATTAATTGAATGTGATTATTCAATTAAATAAAAAAGGCATTTATGAGGTCATATCTTACTTATTAAATTAAATAATATCTTTAAAATCCTCTCTTTAGTTCTAAAGTGGAAACTTTGAGTGAACTACTTCTCAAAGTTGGAATCAATCTAGTTAACTACTCATCACAATCAGTTTTGAAATAGTTCACTTCACCTGCACAAGGGAGTTTCCATCTTGAAATAAATGATCTATCTAATCCTAACCATTCATCAAGGTTGATCCTAATCATTGATCCATTTCTAGATTCTATTTAAGGGGCTCCTAATTCGTCATTATAGAGGTTGAATGGAATTTTTATCAAATCTCTATTGAATTGTGCACTCACTCACTCATTATTAGCATAAGCTTTCATTTCTTAGATTAAATATCATATAGCTTTAATATGCATACATATAATCTAGTTTATTTTATATGTTCTTAGAATAATTGCATTCAATTATAGATTTAATTGCATCAAAAACCTTCATTCTAGAAATGTCTAGTTGCCTACATCTCAACTCTAAGAGCATAAATAGGAAAAACCCTTCTTGATAGAAGGCAATGGGTCACATCATTGGACCTCGTGGATGAACTATCCCATGTTCATTCCAGGATGATTCTATAGGTAAGGAAAGGATTGAAGTGTGCATGAGGTTTAGAGGCCCACAAATTGATGCATGCAATACCCAATTATATGTTTGAGATCCTAGTTATCTATTTTCACTTCTTTTCTAGTCTGTTTGTCATAATTCTTTTGTCTTCTTCAATTGAGGCTTTGTCTTACATGGCTTTCCTCTTTTTTTAAGTCACCTCAAATAGCATTTTAGCTTGTGATTCTTGTTCCAACTTGAGATTTTTGATTTCTTCAGCTTGGATTATGTTCTTCTCCATTAGATTTGCAATTTTTGCATCAAGTTCATTGGAGTTACCATCTTTAAACAACTTTGCAGTGTTGATCTCTTTGTATTGTGTGGCATTTTCTACTATAGCAATTTTTTTGCTTCTCTTCAAGGATCTCTTTAAAGAATCTATGGCTTCATTTAGTTGATGTAGTATAAGATATATTTCAATATCCTAGTTCTCAATAGTATTTCCCAATTTGTAGACTTCCATATCAAGATCTTTCGTCTAAGCTGCAAAGCTTCTTTTTCAAAGAACTCAGCTTTGATACCAATTGTTGGAATTACAAGTAGGAAAGGAGTAAACTTCTAAGAGGGAGGAGGTGAATCAGGAGTTTAAACCTAAACCATGAAACTTTCACCTTTCATACATCACATGTATAATAAACTAAAATAGCATATAAATTAAATGCATCTAAAACATGTAAGTAATCAAAGACACAAACACTAGATATGGTTACCTAGAAACCCTCCAAATGAGAAGGTAAAACTGGGGTGTGGATGACACCCAAAAATCTTCACTACTACATGTGTAAAGTGTAGCCAATTAAGGTTACACTAATTTTACCATGAATCATGATTTTCCTTGTGAAAGACCTACCCTATTAAAGGCTTACAAAGACTATTAAGTCCCATATTGTTAGAGTATTTCAACACCCTATTAGAAGTGTGTCTGGTTAAAGGATTTTTGTAAAGCCTGTTAGGACTACTTTGACTAGGAGATTCAACTAAAATCACTTGCTAGAATGTCTCAGCATAGATCTTGTGGTTGGAACTTTCTTACCTAATAACATATCACCTCTATCCAATTTTTGATTAATCCTTCATGATCTAATGTATCAATGTCATATCCTCTATCCTTTTTTATTCACTTAACTGATTCTGTAATTCACTCTTAGTACTAAATCACCTGGAATGCTCTACAAACTATCTTTTTTTCTCCTCCGATTACATCATTCACCTCTTTGTAATGCTCTCAACTCTATTAAAAATTTAGGGCTTTGTCCTCCTGAAGAAGACTAAGGTGGCTTAGGGTTAGGTATGAATCTATGGCTAAGATTCATCCATTTTTCTATTTAAAGCTTCCCATTTTTTGATTGGCTGCATGTAATTACATAAGGATTCTACATATAGATTCATCATTATCTCTAAAGGATAAAAAACTATCCTTAGGTTGGCTGAAAAATGGTTTACATAGTTGTTTGTGCCATAAAAAAAAAATGTGTCCAATCTATATTACTTGGCATTTGTAGTCTCTAAAGCTTGACATACACTATTCTAACTCAACACCTAAACTGCTTGACATCTACTATTTACTTGGCACTTAAATTATCTATCTACTCAACACTTGAGTGACTCAACACTCATTGGAACTTTCCATGGTCTAATATTTACATGTTTTACTCAACATGTATTACTAGTTTGGCATGAAATAAGTAAATGTCTTAAGTGTGTTGACACTCAATTGTCAAAACCAATCCGAGATGAGCACATACTACTAAAATTCCTTTCTCATTTTATTCTAGAGTTCATGCACTATATTCTATATTTGAGCCTATGATGAATCTTTTTTATTAGCTTTCAAACTTAATTTCAATTGCAACTTGTGAAATTTTACTTGTGTCTCAAATGTAGATTGATAAATACCCCTATTAAGAATGTAATAACTCTGAATTTGTGAATTTTGAGACAAAATTGATTGTACCATTGTTTTCTACACCAAAAATACTTCAAGTGTACCAATTTTTGAGTCTTGACCAATCTATTTGCACACTTTCCTAGGTCCATTCCATTTGTGAAAATCACTTTTCTGTTTATGTTTCTTGTTTTGCAAATTTGAGTATCCCACTTCGACTACTCACCAAATGCACCCTATTATTTTTCATGAGCCAAAATCATATATTTATATACTCCTCACAATAATGAACTAATTCCCCATTTTTCAAGCCCTCAAATATCTATTTGATTTCTTTTTTGAAGCCAAAACCAAACACATTTTGCTATTATCTAACATGTTTATTTGCAGATAGTTTTAAGAAGGCAACTTTGATGATCAATACCTTTTGACCCAAGATTCATCATGATAAAAGATCTAATAGGGTTAAATAATGTAGAAAAAAGAATCAACTTGTCTTATTTTAGGGTTCAGTTAGGCATTTTAGTTAGTTATTAAGGCCGACTTTTAGGCCTCAGTCAGAAAATCACAATTAAAAGATAAGAGATAAAATGAGTTTTAATGATGTTTTAGTGGTCAAATTCAATTTTAATTATTAATTTCTAGTAGCTTCAATTGGATTAACTTTGAGATTAAAACTCTCTCTATGTGTGTGTGTGTGTGTGTGTGTGTGTGTGTGTGTGTGTGTGTGTGTGTGTGTGTGTGTGTGTGTGTGTTTGTAGTTTAATTACACGTGTCCCATGAAGGGAAATGTATCCTTTTGATTTATTATCTATATAAATAAGATATTGTTGCAAATTTTACCAAGAAAAATGGTAGTGCTAATAAATTTGTAGCAAGTCCTCTATGAAAAACTAACATGGTATCAGAGGAGGATTGCAAATGAAATAAAATCTGCAAGAGAACACAACACTAGTTTGGAAGATAAATTATTGTGCATTATCACCAAGGCTTGGATAATATGGAGAGGTCATTAACCTTTATATTCATTGAAATGATTTTTCCATAATCTAAATCAATTCATTGTACTCATCAGCAATTCATAAGTATACATACAATGGCCATATAATCTTATATTCACATTGTCATATTAACATATATTGGGTGTGAACATACTTGTGGATGACCCTTCTCTCTAGAATGGGAAAGCTAATCTAAAGACATTTGAAATAGAGATTTTGTAGTGCATTTGTGAAGGTTGACAACTAGGGTTTATGCTCAATGTCCAATCTCTTAAATTGGCATAGTCTTTGTTCTTGGCATACACTCTACTTTCCAGATCAGATAAGTTTCCCAAGCAAATAGTTATTTTAAGTCACAAACATCACCATCAGTACTAATAATTGTATTTGCAACTAATGTTGTAGTCTTGCATTGAATAATTATCTAAAGACATTCAAAAATATCAAACAAGATTCCTCAACCACCTATTAAGAATATTGGGCATCCAGTTAGCACTATTCATAGATAAACTACAGCTCCTATCCATTAGGTAGAAGTAGTATATGAATAGTAACATACACAAAATGGAGAATTCTTAGATAGAAGAAAATTTTTCATTAAGTGTTGAATAATAAGAGACAAACATTAGCGACAAAGTCAACATGCATACTGGGATTAGATATTACAATTGCAATAGCACTATCACTGTCATATTATAACTTGGTCAAATAATACAAATGTGATACTAAGGATAGAATGAGGAAGCTTAATTCCCATAGACCACAATTTGTGAAATATATGATTGAGTAAGGTGAGCTTTCATGCACCATATACAAATTGGATCATGTTACATAGCCACACATTATGAAGAAAGAGAATATCAACTACCAATAATGCACATGTTTAAGGGATCAAAGCTAGTACATTATGCAAATTGGTAGGCCAACAATTACTAGCTTATATTGGAAGTGAGAAAAATAATAGATGTCAATGGGAGGAACTCAAGGAGATGCAACCCCTGCCTATGCAGTTTAGTATAATCAAATACTAAGATATTGAACCTCCCAAATAGAGAATAACTAGAAGAACATTATGACTTGCTATGAGAATTAGTATATGTGGTCTCACACAAGAATTTAGACATTGTTGTGGCCATCTTGCTAGAAGTTTGTGCAAATGACAAAGATAAAGATTGAGATTTAGAGGGAGCTTGATATTTCATTAGAGGAAACCTAGAATGAGAGTGAGAAAATAGAGGATATGACTTCGTCAAACTTTGGTGACCTCAATCATCAATTCAATGGGAGTAACATATATCAAGATGGATTATCCAATGATCAATAAATTTTTGTAGTCAAGAGGACAATGATTCATGAATATGTCTAGTGAATATGTGATTTTAATGGGCTTATCCTTATGTACATCATGAGGAAGTGATTACTTCCAAATGATCATCACTTGTATGTGGAGAAGTTATTGTAAGGTGATGATCTTAAAACAACTTGTATTATGAGATCTAATAGATTGAGTAAATGGTGAATCTCTTACATCTCAACATTTTGGAAGACCATTACTTTGAGTATTTGGTGAATATCATTGATATTCTAGGAGGCAAATACTCATGATATCATATTTGATATTGAACCTTGTTTTGAGTAATTGGTGAGTATCATATGATATTTTGGGACACCAATACCTGTGATGTCAAATGTGATATCACACCTTATTTGAGTACTTGGTGAATATCAAATGTCCATATTCTAAAAGGCCAATACTCTTGATATTAGATATGATATCAAAACCTTTTGAGTAATTGGTGAATATCATTGATATTCTGGGAGGTAAATACTTGTGATATCAAATGTGATATCTAAATGTTAGATATCTTTTGATCAAAGATATTCTTAATACGTGTCTTGTATTTATCCTCACTAGCTAAGAGGTAGTGTTAATGTTTGATAGCTTTAGTTAAATAAAATTTGACATTAAAACTCAAGTTATATATGTGTGTGTGTGTGTTTGTAGTTTAATTAATTATGTTGTTACCATTTTAATGTATGGACATGTCTCCTCTTGATTTATTATCAATATATATAAGATATTGTTGCAAAGTGGAAAACACATACCAAGAAAAATGGAAATGCTAATACATTTGCAATAGATCCTCTATGAAAAACTAACATTAATCATTGCTAGATGCTCAGTGGAACATTTTTAGAAATTAGTTGTTCAAAAATAAAATTTGTTTTAGCTAGACCTACTCTAGGGCCTTACTAATTCCATCAAGTTGATGAATATGTAGGTGCAATTAAAGGTGCAAGAATCATGTCAGAAGTGCTCCATTATTATTTAAGGAACCCAATGGATTTATGAGCTATCATTCCCATTTTTATAGGTTTATGCTCAAGATGAAACAACTTAATTTGAAGGGATTCTTTTGATCTAATGTACTAAATGATGTCATCAAAAGATAGGTTTTCTTGCTTATAAGTTAGTAGGTCTAGATGCTAAAACTTCAACTAGAGTATTTGTGAAGGAATGTGATAATTTCTCCCTTAATAAAGACCAAATGGTGACATGCATGTTTTGTATGAACATTTTATTGTTGTACATATTTTACTTTTTTGAATGGGGAGTTGTTGATAAGTGATATGTCATCTAGACTATTGAAGTACAAGACTCATAGTGTTATGTTCAAAATATTTCAAATACTATAGTGATATTCACTTTGTGGTGCTTAGTCAAAGTATGGGTAGCATAAATAAAGGAGTGGAGTGTTTGGAGCTCAATTGAGATATCTGCATTTGTGAAGGCATCATGTGGTGGGAAATGATTAATTGCTACTACTAGGGCCCTACTTCCCCACTGCCAAAGGATTGATTTTAGGGATTGATTATTTAGTAGAGAAATCAAGAGGTTTGAAAACAATGAAATGCCCCATTCTATTATGACAACCATTCTAACCATCACGAAGTTTGAATTGTTAAGTGTGATCAGTATTAGATCTAAATCCCAAGGGATTTGTGCATCTTTCACCTAGATTTGGCATTATTTTCTTGTTGTTAGTAGAGTTATGTGGCTTGAAGTAGAAAAAATGATAGTTTTTTGCACATGGGATGAGTTACCACCAATTTTAGCATTTCATGATATTCTAGATCATATAGTAATGCCAAAAATGGAAATTAGGAGTCCAATTTCATTGGTCTATTTCCTTTTATGTTACTACCAAGGTCTTTGTTTTCAATAGGTGAGTGGTATCTTGTCACATGTTTCAATGCAAATTTTAAGTGCCAAGATTTTCCTGTTCAACCACATTGCAAACCCCATCAATCTAAAACAATTTTGTTCCTATGGAAAGTGTGAAGTAACCAATGTTGAAGATGAAGATAAAATACATCTCTTATTAGCCAAAGTCACAGTAACATTTAAAATGGGTAGGGATGTATGTGTGACTCTCTCAGATCCTAATTGGGAATGGAAAGATGACTAAATTAATACATGAAGTTGAATTGAGAGAGAATGTGTCACTTGACTCCACTAGGATGAGGCCTATCCTTCATAATAGTGCATGAAGATTTATCATTTGTAGAAATCTTAAATGGAAGAGGTCTTCTTTACTGAATGGGTGTTTCTTCTACAAGAAATAATCCAACAAGAAATTATGTTGACCATGTGTATTTTGATCAAATTGATTGCTCATAAGGGGATTATAATGCTTCTAATGTTGTATTCATGGTGTCTCCTTAGTCCATAGGGTTTCCAAAAGCTCATTGCAAGACTAATCAAAATAGTCTATTAACTAAGAGAACACACCTCCTAATGTCCTTTACACAGGAATAAATTAAATTTGGTTTGTCCCACATTAACCACAAAGCAAGTTTATCTTGTATTTATATGCCCCACAACACAATATGATAGTGTCTTTAAGGAATTATTATAGACAATTACAAGCATATAAAGTGGGGCTATGACCAGCCTAGTAGATGTAAAGCAATATTTTCACCTTTCAAACACATGGAAAGAAGTGCCACATGGAAAATTTTGGGAGTCCTATCATGAGGTCGTAATTCCAAGCTTGAATTCTTATGATGCTAGAATCAAGTGAGATTAGGGAGGCCAAATAAAGGTGATACAATGTCATGAGAAGATGGGATCATTGAATTGTCATAAGATGAACTTTGAAAGCTTATGATGCTATGAAGTTTTTTGGTTTGTCATAAAATTGGATTACTAGAAGATCATAAGGGCCAAATATTGGAGCTATGACATTATGACCAAATATTGGGGTCATCATAAGATCATAGGAATAAAAATTGAAGGCTGAGATCCTAAGATTTGTCATAACATCATGACATTGTATGATTGAGAGAAGAAAATCCAAATGGATTTCAAATGTTGTGAAGGATATGTGGGTCTCACCTAGGAAATGTGACCAATGACATTTCAACAAGTGGTGCCCAATGATATGAGGAAAGGGTAAAATCAAATTCTAAAATATTAAAATTATAGTTGAAAGATTTAAATTAAATCTAAGATGTTATATAGTTAAAACTATATTTTTAAAAAAAAAAATCAATTTAAATTACTTTTTCATGACATGGGCATGATTTTTCAAATTGAATCTAGAGACATTATTTTTATGCAGCTGTTATTTTCTAGGTCAGATTGTGCAGAAAGTTTTTAACCATCAACATTTTAGATCATACTCCATGATCCATCATCATGATCAATTTTGGAATTCTTACACTCACATCCTAATGACGGATCATGGAGTATGATTTGAAACTTTGATGGTTAAAAACTTTCAACATAATCTGACCCAAAAAATAATAGCTACATAATTCATGGATTGTGGAAATCTCCTAACTATGACATTATTTTTATAAAAAATATACACTATAATATACCATCGAAACTAGGAGAATCCAAAATTTCCATTTCTATAGTTAGATTTTGCATGATTCTTAATTGGAAGGTGCCACAAACAAATTTATGATTTTGGAGCATCCTTAGTTTAAATGAAACTTTTCTTTTTCAAATGGAATATAATCAGGATTAGATCATATTTAGATAAGATTTGATGCACTAAGAAGCTATAAAGAGTGAATTGATTATTTTAAAGGTAGTTGCTGAGATAAGGTTTTTTTGACAAGAGAAATTGAAGAATTTCATGATTGAAGGAAAAAAAAAGACAAACCAAATAAGATTGAAGCTCTCCCATACTTTACGACATATATCTAATTTTCCTTTAGAGGATGTTTTTTCTAATTACTTTAAGGAATATATTTTCAAAAATTATGAAGACAATATTGATGGGATTTAATTTTTTGGTAGAGAAAAAGGGAGATGATTTCAACAACAATAGAAAGAAGAGTTTCAGCGGGACACGTCTCAATATCAGAATCTTCTCCAGGAATTTTCTTCTTCTCTTTAAACCTTTCTTCTCTTCTCATTGTAAGGGTTCAAGTTTTGGACATTTTTCATTGTTGTGTGACCACTCTGTTGGTTCTAGTTTGATTGAAATTTCTTCGATAACTATGATTCCACATTTCTTAGTACTTTCTCTATTATCAACATTAGTATTGTATTTTCTTCAATCATTTAACTTGTACAATCATTCATAGTGTATTCTCTGAGTTTTTTGTTTACACATGATGTATTGATTTCAAGAACATGAATACAAAACTTCATTGGAAATTTCATTATGAATTTTTCTCCTTTTTTATGCATCTATAGTTTTTCTGTTAACTATGTACAAAGTGCATACTATCTAGTTGCATCTTGTTTCAAAGTTGTATGCCACTATATGTGTTTCCATTGGGTCAAGAACCTAAGTAATTTTCTTGATATTACATTGCTATAATTATAGGGATCATAGAAAGATTTGATAAGTACAAATTTCTCTTTGAAGATTGATGTCTATTTGCAAGGTAGATAGATAGATCAAATATATGAATATTTTGGGTATCCATGTGTATGTTCTGATTTATTGAATGCCCAATGGATAAGGGACTAGTCAATTTGGAAATTGCATGTTCTTGTTGTTGCATACCTAGGTTATGTTGATTCACTTATTAATCTATTATCTTTTCCCTTTCAATTTAAGTGTTGAAAAGAGTTACCCTCACTTAGTTTATCAGATTTATATGCCATGTTATTAGCTATTTCATGTCCATGAATGTTTGCATAAACACTTAGTTTATCAAATTCATATGCTCTATTATTAGCTATTTCATGTCCATGAATGTTTGCATAAAAATTGAAGAGTAAGAGATTTTCTCTATTATATAGATTAAATTATATGCCTTTACACTGGTACCATATAAAGAATCTAAGGTCCACCCACCTAGATCTTATAGAGCCTGAAGAGAAAGAAGGAGAGTATAGCCTTATAGTTGGCCCTGGTGTCTGAATATGTGCATTAAACATGGTAATTAGGTGCCCCTAGGTGTATTTTTTTAGTTGTTAATTTAGAAGCCAACATGACTAATGTTGATGGTATTCTTTTGGGGGAGTATCATAAACATTGGAGAGATGGTTAGTATGATTGATATAATATTGTTTCTATGAAGACTAGTAGAGTAGACGATATAGAATGAGGTTTACAGATTGTGTATTGATGATCAGGTCAAGCACAATTGAGGATGTGTTCTACATTGCCTCTTGATGAAGTGGACAAGTGCATGTGAGGCAAGTCAAAGACATGCAAGATTTATTCAAGAATTACAAAAGACAATGTGCAAATAGAGTACTTGATATGTAGTTTTTGATGTTTGGATTGTATCTCTTAACAAAGATAGAATCATGATGATCATAGTTAGACACTAATATTATATATTTTGATGGTGATGTCAGCAAGTGCACAAGGTCATAGGTTGCACATGTGAGAATGTGTAAAGACTATGACTTGACAATATTTTGTAATTGTGAAAAGATGTAATGAGTTGTAATATCTTAATGAGGTCCTATTATAATTGATTGGGAAAGCCTCAAGGCCTACTCAAGAAATTATTCTGAGGATGTATCATAATGAAGGTTATGTTCCTTATGATGATGTGTAGATTCAAGTGTGATATGTGAAGTACTTGGTAAATGTGAGTAAGTGATCCAAAGGATTATTGAGTGTGAAGTTGGTCATCTAGTATTGAGATTAGAAGAGGTTTGGTCTAGTCAAGAAGACAAAAAAGTTTGAGTTATTTCATTTCTACTATTCTATAAAAAATAATACAAAGATTAGTTGGACAGTGGTTTGGTGGTCTTTCCCCTAAAATTGTTTTAATAGTGGGTCTTTATCCCTTCTATAACTCCTACTAGGGTTGTCACAACTCCTAACAGGATTAGAATCTCCTAACATGGATTCAAAGTCTCCTAATAGGGACTGATATGTACTAAATGTATTTCATTGGCTCCTAGTAGATTATATCCTTTTATTAGTAACTTTTTCTATTAGTACATCATTTTTGGGTACCATCCCCACTAAGATTTTCTCTCCAATCAAGGATTTCCCTAGTTAACATATCTTGTGTTATTTGTGTATGTGTATCTTCTTATGGTTGTTGATTATATTGTATACATGGTTAAGGATTAATAAAGTTTATAAATTTTATATTGGTGGACTTTACTTTCTAATGATTGGTATGAGAGCATCAAGTCCTTGAAGGAAAAGCTTAACAACTTAAGGAGATCAATGGTGGGTCACTTCAAAAAAGAAAATCCTAAATTTGATAGAGTTAACTATTACAACTAGAAAGAGAAGATGCAGACTCATTTTCTATGTATGAGTCAAGGGTATTGGCTAATGACAAAGAATGGAAGGAAGGTTGTGGAAAAAGTAAACTTAAGGATTGTAGTGAAGCCAAAAGAGATCTGTTAATGTGCAATATGCTTTCTAGAGAAGCATTATTTTCCACTCTTTTTGAGAACAAATAAAGTTAGGTAAAATCTTTAGAGACATCTCATGAAATCTAGAAAGCTTTAAAAAATAAATTTGAAGGTGATGTTTATGCTAAAATAATTAGATTATGGAATTGGATATGTTTGTTTCAAGATACTAAAATGATGGAAGATGAGTTTGTAAGAAGCTATATTGGCACAATATCAGAAATTGTTGCAGGAATTAAGTCTTGCAATCAATCCAAAATTAGAGATGATATTATTTGGAAGAATGGAAGTAATAGAAGTAAGCTTGAACCAATCTAGAGATTTTACCAAAGTGGAAACAACCTTCAGTGCATTAAGTGTTCACCCTTCTTTATCAAGAAGTGCCAACACTAGTGGAGACTATGCTAGCAATAGAAGATCCAGACATGAGGAGGATAAAATAATTGAAGAAGGAATTTTCCTACTTGTAAGGAGAGAACCAGATGGCAAGAGAATCTATAAATGTTGGATTTTGAATGAATTTTGTCAGTACACATCTAAGCATCCTAAGAGAGAGAAAAGGTATAAGAAGAATTTCATTTCTAGAAGGCCTAGAGATTTTTGTTTGAAAATGAAGATGATGAGTCTAAAAAAAGAGTTTAGAGTGAAAGTGATGATGACCTAGGATTTGTAGCTATTAAAGAAGAAAATCCTAAAAAATAAGTTAGAGAAGAGAAATCACTAGATTTGTAGGTTGAAAATGTTTGAGTCAAAGAAAGAATGTTAGATTATAATTTTAATGAAGAAGATAATTCTAAACCTATTATAGAAAATGTTGAAGTTTTCTTTGATACTAACAATAATTTTCAGAATGATGTTCAAGTTATTGAATAGAGAGAAGAACCAAGATTTGAGCCTAGAGAACAAGTGAGAGTCGAAATAGTTGTTGGAAGTCTTTATTAGACACCAAGATAGTAAGAGGGGGGTAAATTAGGATCTATAACACTTTAACCTTTTCAATAATTCTATAATGCATTCACCATATTTACCATCTCATATCTAATTTCTTATGCATGCATAACTTATATAATTAAACTATAATAACATATAGCTCTAATCTCTCAATTACATGCATGAAAAGTAATCACATGGGAAATATTTTGGTTACCCATAAACACTTCAATATGAAGGTAAAACTATGGTGGGAATAACACCCACAAATATTCAATACTACACTAATCAAGTTAACCTTTTAGGGTTACAATGTTTGACCATATCAATGATCTACCTTGTGAGGGTTTTGCTTCTTTTAAAAAATGAGATTGTTAGATCTCACCCTATTAGAGGATTCCCTGCTTACAAAAAAGTAAGAACTTTGTTAGGATATTTACAAAGATCTATTAAGATCATTTACACTTGAATTACATGAATAGATTGTTCACTCCTTCATATCACCATACACTTCACCACCATGTCATTATCATCATACCAAACTAATCCAAGTTCTTTTTTATTTAAATATTTCATAAATATTTTTCTAGATGTTTCCTTTTTTTTCCTCTCAATATGATTTGTTCATCACAAAACATAGGGATCTATGACCCACATCATAAAATTTGTAAAACTCTCTATAAAAACTCTACAAGTATTAAATATCATGCCCATGTTAGCTTGAAATGGTTTACCTCAAAGTTTTCACCATTGCTAACTTGAAGGTAAATTCTACATTGATTAACACTTACTATTTCTAATACTTGACACTCATTGTATATGATGTTGACATGTGGTCTTTACTATGCCTAGAATCTTCTATATAACTTAGCTTCAATATGTTCCAACTACTTGGTTTACATTAGACTCAACTTGCATTAAAAATACTTGACAACCATATACTTTCTTGGCTCCTATAAAGCTTGGTATATACAAGTCTATCTCATGACTCAACCTATATATAGTAGCTCAGTCACAGTGATGATCGTATGACTACCTAGTAAATGACTAAGTGTTTGACACTAATAGACAACATTAGTTAGAGAGACCAACTATCTCCCCTTTTGAAATTAGTGGAAAAAAAACTTTTTCATGATTACATCATCACAAATATGAGTACTTCCCCTAAGCTTATGACTTAGTTCAAAAATAGAACTAAAAAAATTTGGCATATGTTGAATAAAAAATGAACAAGATATACACATGACTCTAAGTAGTTTGATTGTTTCAATGTTATACCATGTTTGTCATTGCATTCTAATTTGCCTATTGAACTCTGAATGCTTTTGAACTCATTACATTCCTCTTGTTCTTTTCTTCTTTTCTCCATTCAAAATATGTAAACATCATTACAATTACATTCCCTTTTATTTTTTCATTTATGTTTATTGATGGGGTTGAATGAGTGGAATCATACCATATTTTTTAATAAAAAGTGTGTATTTGGGTGAACATACCAAGTGCATGATCCCAAGTGGTTCTTTTTTATTCCAAAGTGTGATTTTACAACTGTAACTTAGATACCAAATAAAGTAAATTGTCAACCACTGAAAGATTATAATCTTCATTGAAAAGATCTTGAGCTGATTTGATTTCTCTCTGCATAACCTCCAAGCAAGGTATCAACTTTGATTGAATGGCTATAAACTATGATCTCATGTTTCTATCAGCTACCTAAAGCTTGGGCAATTTTCCTTGAGCATTTAGTAACTTATTATAGTGTTGGGAGCTAGATTTAGTTGACTACAAAACAGTGTTTCTTGTTGTCTCCATTTCAGCCTAAATTTGTTGGATATTTT
The DNA here is from genome assembly GCA_028749045.1 of Cupressus sempervirens. Classification (NCBI taxonomy): domain Eukaryota; kingdom Viridiplantae; phylum Streptophyta; class Pinopsida; order Cupressales; family Cupressaceae; genus Cupressus; species Cupressus sempervirens. The sequence continues at coordinate 770,143,652 of CM053790.1, read as the reverse complement.
TCTAAAGATCAGTCATGAATCTTGGCACATCACATAAAATATTGTACAAATGTTGTACTTTTTGAATTCATTCTACTTTATTTTGTACACTTTCCTACAATTAAACTTTCTACTTGAAAATTACTGTAGAAACTTTTTATATAGCCTTATGTTCAAATTTCTTCAAAAACCAATCCATCAATTTTTTATTAGATTTAATATCTCCAACATTTATTTTTTCAATAATATTTACAAGTTGGGAAATTATTAAGGCTTGTCCATAAAAATTGCAAATTAAAAATGCCTCAACAAAAATTTCTATAACATCATGTAGTACCTTCTTTTTTTGATGTTCTCTTCTCAACTCTTCATATTTCTTCTTCTTTGCCAAAATTTCTTGTAGAAAAATTATTTTTTCAAGAGTGAGATTTTCCAAATCCAATCATGGCATCTCAATAAATTCATCCAAACTAACTTCAATATTTGGAGAGAGGCCCTTTATTTCTTTCCTTATTTGAGGTGTAGAAGTGTTTCTTCTTAGCTCTTCTTTGGGAGATGGTGAGGGGGTATCACCACTCAATCATTTATGTACATTGGTTCTAGAGACAATAATAGTAGCACTGGGCTTTATTTTATTTTCCTCCTTATTTACATCAATGTGAGGTCCTAACACTTTTGGTTCTTCTTGACCTTAGGTAGGAACATCTACAATTATGTCTTTATTTGTTTCTTCTTCCTCTTGGTCCTCCTTGTCTACATCTAAGAGCTTCATTGGAGTTTTAGGATGAGCATGAACTGTTGACATACTACCTTGCAAACTCAACACACCTAAACTCATTTCATCACTCTCATTATCTTGAATAGTTATTGTCTTAGTGTCTTTCTCTTGTGTTGCTTCTTTTGTTATGAGACCAAAAATACTCTTCTAGAGTAACTCAATTTGTTGAATTACAACATCAATCTTATTTTACAATAACATAAAAAATCTGAATTGAGGAATGAATCTATTCATGTATCTCTCCAAAATTTTATCCCTCCAAAAATGTATCCTTCTAATATTGTGATAGATCAAGCATAACCTTAGCTAATGTGCTAGTTCTTATGTATTTCTCTTCTTCTTCTTCTACCTTTTTCTACATTCTAATAAGTCTATTATAAAAATCTATAGATATTTTCTTCTCTACTTTATTTGGAGCTAAATTTTAATTTATCATCATATCTATCATGGCCTCCTCAACTTTTTTTCTATTAGTAGTATCTAGTGTGCCATATATCAAAAATTTAAAACTATATTAGCTTGAAGATTTTATTAGGTCGGCACATACCTCATCAATGGTTTTTGTTCTCCCTATGGGTGGTCCTATAACCAATCTTCTTCTCTTTGGTTTTTATCCACTAGACTCAATGGTCTCCACTACTCTTTATTTTTCAATCTACTCAGTACTAGATGTTGCCTCAGTCCTTGCTTTAGTAGGTGGTGGAGGAGAGAGGGGTGTCACCACTAGCTTCTTTGTAGTTCTTTTAGCCTTCTTTCTAGGTGGTGTGACAACAACTAGGGAAATACCCTTAACTCCTTCTTCCTCTTCCTCATCGCGACTACCATTTTCTTCATCTTCTCTAAGACCTTGTGTAATCTATAGATGTTCCTTGCCCTTGCTTTGGGTTCCTAGCTTTTCCTCTAGGTCTTCAATCATTTTCTTCATTTTCTTTTCCTTGGAAGCTATCTTGATATATGTAGTAATTCTTTCCTTAGCTTCTTCATACTTCCCAAAACATTCAACTTTAGTATCAATATATTCTTTCAATAATGCAACAATATTTGTACTCACAGTCTCCCTTTCAATTTCATTATCAAATGTTGTTACCCATGCCTTCCTTGGTTTCATTTCCTACACATATGTGTTATTTGTGTCTACCAAGAAACATAAATAATTATAATGTTTCATTACTAATTCTTCTGGTATCCTCATCCTCATTCTTAGTCTTTGTTTGAATTCTTCAAAATATTTTCCATCATATTCTTAAAATTCTCTTCTAAATTGAGTTATATACTTATTGATTTACCTTATTATAGGCTTCCCTTTTTCCCAAATGATATTTCTAGTACTAGGAAAATATTTTTGAATGTAAAAAAATATACATGATAAGTGAACCAAAGTTACACATTGAGTTCTTTGCCTTCCTAATGGCTATCTAGTAAGATCATACTCATGATAATTCATGACTATCTTCAATGCTTGATCCTCTTCCATACATGACACACTATTCAATTTACTATATTGATAGAATTTTTGACCAATAACTCTCACACTAAAATTTCAATCAATGGATTAGGAATATTTGTGATAGACAACCCTCATCCATTCCACTTTAGTAGTTGTATTTTCTTTAACTCCCTCTTGACTCAAACTTCTCATTGTCATCTTCTTATCTAATATAGGATAGCTAGTAACCTTTTGAATCATTTTCTTGGTTATTTAAACTAGTCTATTGTATAGCCAAAACTTCATGTCATAGATCCTTCTTAGCACAACCTTGATCCATTCAATCTTAAAATTCATTAGGAATTCCAAGGCACTAGTTAACCCTTTCTTATTAAAAATTTTGAATTCCTTTTTCAATACCCCTTCATCGCAAAATTTTTCATATGCTTCCCAAATTTCATAATCACATACTTCTCCAATCTTACACTTGTAGCAACTTTGCACATTGTGTTGAAAAAGAAAACTCAGGTCTGAAAACTAATGCCAAATCTCTCACGAATAGAATAGGCACATGAAGATCTAGTTCACTAATACCATGTTGAAGTTTATGAAAGATCAACTTCAAAGCTCCCAAGAATCACCTACATGCAAACATCTATCACAAAAGACACAAGAAAAAAGCTATGGAGGCTAAAATTTCTAGATCCATAGATGAGACATTCTTGATGAGACAAAAAAGAATGCCATAATAAAAATTGAGTTGGTGAATTACAAAGAGAGATCATCTTTATAATGGAGATAAAAACTCTAAAAAGGTCTAACCTAGGTTGCATAATAATAATAATTAATTAAAGAATTAATTATTATATGCATAAAGTTTAGCTTAAGTAGGCTAGAGTTAATTAAAAAATATATAATTACTCTAACATCCCACCCCCAAGATAAACTTAGTGAGTAGCTAAAAACCTAGAACTACTACAAAAATTAGATTGGAGCCCTGGCAACAAAGCCTAATGAGGTACCCAAGCACAACCAAATCTCTAAAAAGATGATCATGAAGAACACCACTGAAGCATGTAGAGGCTGCAAAGCTCTATCAAAAGTAACTGTTGATCTGAAAAACCTCCACTAAAATAGAACCTAACTAGGTATAAAAGACTATAATTTGCATCAAATTAGGAGGCACACAAAGGAAAATAATTGAACTCAAAGATACAGATGGCATGAAACACCAAAGCCTGAAGAGTTGAATAATCAAACCAAGGAAGCATGAGAAACAATAGAAGAACCCTCCCTAAAGAAGATAAGGGTGAGGTGATAGGCTATTAGAAAAGTGGGCCAAAAGAATTGCATTTCAAGTAACCATAATAAAGATGCACAAAAGAGTATATATGTGTGTACTGAGGTGATCAATCTTAGACACATCATGTGGCTAATGTCCCAAAAAGGGATACTCACTAGACAAAGGAAGATGACAAACAAAGGCTAAACATCAACCCCCCATGGAATTTTTAATTAGAGTAGTGCATGTACAATAAGGCACAAGATATGGTGAATCCAAATAATAGAATAATCTATACAAGTGTCCTAAGATGTCACTACTCAAATCAGAAGGTAAAACATGGAAAAACTACTAAAATAATAATATCGATGCAATATGGAACTTTATCTCAGTGTGTTTGCAAGAATACATACAAATGATGTCTAAATAGACCAAAAGAGACATAAGACTAATATAATAGATAGAACAAGTCATGAAGAATCATCTAAAGCAACAAAATTGATCCTCAGACCAAAAACCCAAGATATCCATTAGAATGCAAACATGGAAAATACATAATAGAATGTGCCCAAAGAAAAATTTAAAAAACTATCTAGCATCACTAGAAAGAGTTTAGAAAGACCTTGCCAATGATATAAAAAATTTCCAAATTAGAGATTAAATGCTCAAGATATGTCTCCCAGAGTGCAAAATTGAACCCATAACTTTGACAATTGATAAATCATCAAAAAAGCTTCAAAATTGAAAATCACCTATGCCACTATGACAAACTCAAAACCAACTTTTAGTCAATATCTTGTTAGCAAAAAATAGAGTTTATATACCTAAGATATGAGAAATAATGAGAAGGTAGGTCCAAATAGAACCTAGAGAGGTGACAGGATATGCTAATGTAGTGTTGACATGGCACTAAAATTAGCAAGTGACAAGAACAAATTTGATGGTCAAAAGACCATCAAGGAAAAAAAAAGCCTAAAAAATGACCCCTACCAGAAAAATCTAGCTACTAGAAATAAGACATTGTATGCAAAATAGTATCACCTACAAAAGAGTCAATGCTAGATGAAAAATTTGGTGGCAAAAAAAAGAAGTGGTTTTAAAAAAAAAAGAAAAAAACAAGGAAACTCAAAACAAAAAACTTTGTGATCTCATGATTACCTTGGGTGGTATCAAAGATAACACACCCATTGAGTCACCTTTCATTGAAATATCAGGAATAACACAAAATTTGGGTGGAGGACAAGCATCACTCCTCACCAATTGAATCTTACTAACCTCTACTCCTTGACTATTTCTTGTGGAAGATGAAGCTGCCATTTTCTCTTTATCAAGGTTTAAAGATTTTCTTCCTCTAGATCACCTAACACAACTTAGATCTTCACTTGATCAATCTTCTTGTCATGGTCTTGCTCTTGAATCACCTTAGGATCTTTTTTTTCTCAAATCACTATGTTCTCTCAAATTCTATATGCAAGGAGTAAAATAATGCCTTCATATTTTTATATATACTTCCTTTTTCTTGATTTAGGGTCTCTGTTAATGTTTTGTACTCAAGTAGGTGGAATTCAGGTATCTCAATCAACATTTATTCCTTTGAACTAGGTCTTCACTATACAACTCAGTCTCTTCCATCTAACTCGACCTATACATCAATTGCTTCAGAAACACATGGTCCATATTGCAATGCTCAATCAATATAGATAATTTTACTAATGTTTGACATTGTTTGTACAAATGATTATTTTGCACTGGTCCTTTTATAGATCTATTATTATGCATCTTTTCTTATGCAAGTATAGACTTTAGCACACTTTATGTTAGGAACTGATGTACGATGTATCATATTATATATAGTTCCATACATGTATTTCTCACTTAGTTTGAGATGATATGAACACCTTCTCCATTGATTTGGGTGATCTTAACTCTAGTTATTCCACTACTTCCATCTTTTGTCTTTTTCTTCCATGCCTGATTCATCTCCTTGTTTGATCAATGTATACTTTTCCTTTACCCATGGTGTCATTTTGACTTGATGTTGGTACTTGAGTTCTACAATATTTTCTTAAATTTCCAAACCTCTAACATTTTAAACATATGTTGTTAGGTGCATGGTTCTGCCTTTGATTAGTCAAGTAGGGTTTCTTCTTGGATCTATATTCATATGCTCTATGCCCATATTTTTGACAATTGTAACAATAGACTTCAAATTTAGGTGTAGTAGATAGGGTTTTCCTTCTTGACCTAAACTCATGTATTGGATCTCCTTTCTTTTAGAAATAAAAACAATAACCAATAAACTTAGGTTTAGGATTTTACATAAAAAAAATTCTTAGGAAGATGTTTGTAGTATGACCAAGTTTTCCATAGTGATAGCATGTAGGTTTTCCCTTTGACTTTGCATATCTCATTTATCCATTCTTGGATGATTCTCCTTGCTCAGTCAATGAATGTCTTATTCTAGTAGTATTTCTAGATGACCTCATACATTCTTCAAAGTATTTGATTGCTTCATTTGGCTTGTTAAATATTTCCATAAGCTCTTTTTCAGTTTTTAGTTCATTCTTTAGTAAGTCCTTTGTGATATTAGATTTTCTATTTCCACATCCTTCCAATTCAATTCTTTATTTCCAAGCATCATTTGATCCATCATGTCAAATTGAGTGTTTGTGAGCTTTTGTACATTAGATATCCTTTCTTCAAGTCTAATTGTCATTATCCTTTTATCTTCCTCAATGAAAACATTGTCTTCCTTATCTTTGTTCTTTGTCTCAATTACTTCACATATTTTTACTGATTGAATCCCATGTTCCCTTTTTAGTCCTCTAACTTTTTCATTCAAGAGTTTTTTAATTTTCCTATAGATTTGTAGATGTTGTGCCATTTGAATGTATTGTTTCAAATAGTCCTTCAGTTTCAACTTCTTCATAAAGAAATTGTTTTTCCTAAATAACCAATTCATTTCTCCTTTTTAGGGATTTCTTTAAACCTTTCCTTGCTATCTCAAGTTTCTACAGTATGATTTAGACATCAATCACCTACTTATCAATAGTTGTGTCTTATCTAAAAGCCTCCATTTCCAAGATCTTGAATACAAGTTGCTAAACTTCTCCACGAAAACTTATCTTTGATACCAATTGTTGGAATTCTTAATTGGACACCAAGATACTGAGAGGGAGGGTGAATCTTGGTCTATAACACTTTAACCATTTCAACAATTCTATAATTAATTCACCATATTTACCATCTCATATCCAATTTCTTATTCATGCATAACTTATATACTCAAACTATAATAGCATATAGCTCTAATCTCTCAATCAGATGCATGAAAAGTAATTGCATGACATAAAGATTTTGGTTACCTAGAAACACACCAGTATGAAGTTAAACTTGGGGTGGGGATGACACTAACAAATCCTCACTATTACACTAATAAAGTTAAAGTTTTAGGGTTACAATGTTTGACCATATCAATGATCTACCCTATGAGGGGTCTACCCTATTAAAAGATTTGGAAATTGTTAGATCTCACCCTGTTAGAGAATTCCACACTTACAACAAAGTAAAGACTTTGTTAGGAGATCTACAAAGATCTATTAAGACCACTTTGTTAAGATATTTACCTTGACTCAATTTGTTAAAAGTGATTTAGTACCTGATCCTTAGTTTTCTTTGATAACTTGATATTGGATCTCCTCTTTCTAGTTTGATCTAAACTCTAATCTGATAAACGTTTTCTATCCTTCACTTCTTGACTAGGCTTCTTTCTCTATTATGGAATGACTTAACTCTTTGTCTCTTCTACATTGTTCACATATTCACACTTGAATTGCATGAATAGCTTTCTCTCTTCTTCATATCACCATACACTTCCCCACCATGTCATTATCATCATACCAAATTAGGTCAAGTTCTACCCTATTTAAATATTCCATAAATATTTTTTTGAATGCTTCCTTGCTTTTCCTCTCCATCTAATTCATTCATCACAAAATATAAGTAGCTATGATCCACATTATAAAACACACAAAAATATTTTTAACAAACTCCACAAGTATTAAATATCATTTTCATATCAGCCTAAAATGGTTTACCTCAAAGTTTGCATCATTCCTGACTTGAATATAAATTTTGTGTTTCTCGACACTTACTATTTCTAATACTCAAGACTCATTATATATTTTGTTGATGCTCAATCTTTACTATTTTTCAAAATCTTTTATATAACTTAGCTTACATTAGACTCAACTTACATTGAAAATACTTGGTGACCATATACTTTCTCAATGACTCATCCTATATAGAGTAGCTTGGTCAAAATGATGACCATCTAACTCTACTTAGTAAATGAATCCTATATAGAGTAGCTTGGTCAAAATGATGACCATCTAACTCTACTTAGTAAATGACTAAGTGTTTGACACCAATAAACAACATCAATTAGAGAATACCAACAATAGTAATGCCTACACCTAATAGGAATTTGAAAAGGAATAGGTTGCTAATCAGGTTATTGGAAGAAAAGAAAAATGAGTTATGACAAGAAAAAAGAGTACATAAAGAACTGTGTGTTGAAATTAACAATAGAAAAATTTAAACATAAAACATTCACCATGCCTCCATCCCAAAATTTAAAATGTAAACTAAAAATAGCTAACTAAACATGTTTTTGATTAAGAAAAATATGTTTTATAGGGATCCTAAAACCCAAAATTTCTTTCATAACAAAGGGTTGCAAATTAACAAAACAAGTCCAGCAATAGAACAATGGCCAATAGAAAGGATAGAACAAAAAATAGGCAAAAATCCAAAAAGAAAGAAACCTATAGAGACAATAGAGACTAAAGATAGAACTTGAAAATTCTTCACTTACTCTCCCCCCTTCATTTTGAGGTTTTGGATGGTCTCTACCACTTCATAGGCTCTTTGAATCTCCTCTACCATTAGCTCCTAGTTCTTCTCATGGCTCCAATCCAAGTGGCTTTGGGTTATGTCCGTTATGATGTCCTCTTCCATCCTTTCTTCATCATTTTCTTTCCCATCCTTCTCCATGAAAAACTCCCTAGCTTTCAACTTACCACCAAGACTAATAATGTTTTCATTGAGAGAATTTAGAATAGTGAGCATCTAGTTAGCCATGTTGTGGTTAAAAGTCTCTAGATTTTGCATCATTTTTTCAACCATCTTGATTCAATCCCCCTAGTCTATTAGGTTCCCTTGCTCATTCTTCTTCCCCTAGATCTCCAACTATTCCATTTGATCTTTTACCTCCTCCAACTCATGAAAAACCCATTTTATAGATCTAAAGTTATCAATCATGTTATTTTTTTGCATTTTTGGGAAAGTTTGTACCTGCCTCCCTTGCATTGTTTTTTATGACCACCAGTGTTGGTTCTGTTAGTTCCTCCAAGAAGATCTTACCATCTTTTTCTTCAAGAATTTAGGAACTACACATGTTCATAAATAGCATGAAACAAATAACACATAACACAATAAGTTTGTTACCCATAAAACCTCCTGTGAGAAGGTAAAACTAGAGTGGGGTTGACACCCACAAATCTTCAATGCTACAGTTGTAAAGTGTAACCAATTAAGGTTATAGTCATTTGATCATAAACTATGATCTACCTTGTGAAAGGTCCACCCAATTAAAGGCTTATAGAGTATGTTAAATCTTACCCTGTTGAAGTATTTTAACACCTTTCTAAAAGTGTGCCTTGTTAGAGGACTTAAACTTGCAATAAAATAAGCACCATGGTAAAGTATTTACACAAGCCTATTAAGACTACTTGATTAAGAGATTTTCACTAATTTTCTTGTTCGAATGTTTCAACCTTGATCCTTTGGTTAGCACCTCTCTACTAGATATCAGATCTCCTCTTTCCTAATGTGTACTTGATCCTCTATATCAGATGTATCTCTTCTATCCTATAATTTCTCTTATATGTTCTCTCTAACTAACTTTGAAATTCATATCTCTATCAAAAACTCCATATTCATGATCAATGCTCTCTGCATTTAGCATTTGACCTTCTCTTCTCATCTGAACACTACAAACTCATTAGGTTTTTTCCTCAAGAAGACTTAGGAGAGCTAGGGTTAGGTAGGAATCGATGATTGTGATTCATCCATTTTTCCACTTAGAACATCCCTTATTCTGATTAGTTGTAGGCATTGCATAGGGATTCTCAATATACCCTCATATATAACTTCTAGAATCATAAAATAATCCTTAAGTCATCCCAAAAACAATTTGCATAGTAGTTTCTTCCATTACAAACAACTATGCCATAAATTGTTTACTTGGCACTTGAAAGCTCTAATGCTCAGCATTCACTATATCTTTCATGTTGTAACTGAACTCCTAAATGACTCAACATCCATTATTTTACCCAACATCTGAATCACTCAACATATATGACTTTCTCAAGACTTGAGTGACTCACTACATACCATCTACTCAGTACATATTGGTGCTTGGAACTAATTTTGTATATTGCATGGCATACACTACTTACTCGACACGTGCAAAGTTCTATTAAGTAATGACTTAAGTGTTTTGTCACTACCTTGTCAAAACCAAAATGAGATCAACAATCTCCCCTTTCACATGAGTGGCCAAAACACTTTTTCATGCATATACAACTTGACTTATGTGCATAACTCAAGTAATCTATATACATTACTTAGCTCTCATACAAAATTACAAAATTTGCAAAACTGATGACATAACTGCCATACCTTATTTCACCAAAATTTCATAACTCCCCTTGAGTTGATATTTCCTTTTAGTAACTAAATTTTGTACTCTTGTTAAATAAATGTGTTCTATTGTTGTTTTTTCCTATTTATGTCTCAAAAATGTGTTATGCATGTGTATCTCCTTTACTATCCCTTTTTATTCACTATCCCCCTAATACTTACTATCCCCTTTTTTTTGACACTTATGTTAGTTAGGTTGCACATTGATAGTGTGTTTTTCCAAAAAAAATTGTGGACTTCCATAATTATTTTCAATGCTACATCCCAATTATTGCATGCTACCTCTAGAGATTAATATTAAACATCTAGTTGGGCAGCAAAGTCAACTAGGCCATCATGTGTTAAAAGTTGACTATCTTTCTTCATCAATGTTTTAGCAAAGGCTTGTTAGTTATGCAATATTTTTATATGTGGGGTCAAAATGGATTGGGTACCAATCAAGGCACCCCTTATGTTTACATCTTATAAATGTAATGTTGTTAGGTTACCTTGAGTAGAGAGTAGTCTTTGAAAATCAGTTTGGCTTTAACCAAGAGATAGTTTCAATGTTGTGTGTGTGCACTTTAGATCTCCTTGTAGCTGATAAACAGCTCTTTGTACTTCTTGTATGAATAAATTCATATAAGAAAGCTTTGTGTATAGAGAAAAGATATTCTCCAAAACCTTTTTCACATCCTCCATATTGGTTGCTAACTCAACCTATCTTAGTGTCAATAACTTTAGATTGAAACTTTCTTTTGCACATTCCAATAGTTTGGTATTAGCATCCAAGTCTTCATTGTTAGTGTAAATAATTAATTATTATTACACTATACTTTAGTTTACTTACGTTAAATGCATTATTTTCTTATTTATCATATAGACACCTAGAAGTATGCATAGTTAGATGAGTTGTCTTGTTGACTACATAAGAGTTTGCATATTTATCTAAGTTGTCATGTAGATTATGAGATACACCTCAGTATTCTTATCCTCTAATCGTTGCACTAACTTCTATCCTCAATGGAGGATAATCCACTTCTGGTGAACATGTGCTTAGTTATGAATCTTATCACTTTGCTAACTCCTAGTCAATGTAGATGCCTTTATATATAGGCACTTCTAGTATGTATACACACTATGATATTCTCATTATTTTTATTTTGATCATACTTTATTATTCAATACTATGCTAGTGCTTGAGCCTCTTGATCTTTGTGTGATTTTCTCTAAGGAAAATTATTACATGTATCAGAGCCATAGGAGCATCATTTCATAGCCATTGGAGGTCATTTTTGCTTCACCTCTTGGAGAACCACAATTTAGATCTAGAGTATCGCAACTATTAGAAGAATCTAGAGCCAAAGTGGACCTCACCATTACATTCAGAGTGTCAATTTGGTAAAATTTGACTATAAATTTTCCTACCCTAGGCTATTGTCAAATTTGAGGCAAATTGTTTTTGCAAATTGACACCTAAAGGCTCAATTTGCAGAATTTGGTATGATCTTTTAGATTTGCGAATTTAATATTTAGATCTGCATTTTTGCATCTCTGCAATTATTTTATTTTTTGAATCTACATTTTATTCAAATTTTTTTGGCCTATAAGTCCTATGGAGGAGTTTTTTTATTGTAGGAACTAGGTGATCAAATCTCAATGCCCATGCTAGATCATTCCTTCTAACTAGCAGATCACAACACATGGCCAACATATTCCTCATAGACTGCAATAGGTTACAACATTCTGGTGGCATTTTATTTAACAAACTATTGGCTCACTAAGCCACTTCATCTACCATGGTCTCATCATTTTAAACAAACCATTTTGACATACACTACGGATGTGGGACTAAACTTGCTCCCACCCATCAGTGATCTTCTTCCTGTCAGCCATAGCGCACCAATTGCCCCCTTTTTCTAGCATTCAAACTTCATCAACATCAAACTCCCAACCATCACTATCCACTAATGATTGATTTGGCTTTGGTGACTAATTCACATCAAACTACTAATCTCTCACCACATTTGCAGAGATTCAAACACGTCATAAAGATACATTAACACCATGTCATCTAACAAACAGGCCCCCAATTAGTAGACATGTCAACCTAGTCAGCCTATGGAGACACATCATTTGACAACTTAGCTAACACATCAAATACACATCAGCCCCCATACAATTCTAGTCAATGTGCCATGTCATTCGTACAACCTACCGATGTCATCATTCATATTGCCATGTCACCCATGGGCTCTTTTTTTGTTGATGTCATCTATACACTATTTTAAATTTGACAGTCATCTGACCATGACCAACAAGCAAAATTGCACTACAACAATGGTCATTTGGACATAAAATTTAACCTCACATTTTGCTGATCAGACCCCTTTCCATATGTAGTTTTGATTTTATAGTCCAACTTTGGGAGGCCATATCTCAGTCATCCGGACTCCAAATCAAGTGCAATTTTTTTTTTTTTTTGGCTAGAATTTCTTGAACTTCTTTGTGGTACTACTATTTTTTAGTTTTGGTGCATGGATTTGTTAGAAATTTCAGTTTTGGCAATTGTGGCTTTCCAATCCTACATGTTACAACTTCAAATGCTCCATATGAGCTCATTTGTACACATTTTTAGGTTTCATTTTTTTTTAAATGCCTAATTTTTTTGGTCTACTTTCTAGATCTATAATCAGATTATAGGCTTGTGTAGATAGAAATACCACTTTTAGAAATAGGTCCTTTTTTACATTATATTGCTTTGATTAAACTTCAAAATTGTTGAACATATGAGCTACATTACTAAGTACCAGATTTGAACTCTAAAAAGTGGTTGTAAATAGAAAAATTAGAAGCCCACTTTTGTCCATTTTGATAAGTGCCCTATTTTAAACACACTATATATAAAGTGCCAAAAGCATCACTTTTCAAGGGGGGGTGGGTGGGGTTCTTTAATTGAGTGAAGGGAGGGTTTGTATTGTGTTCTTGTGTCTCTCTTTCTCTTTGCTGCTCTTTTAATTCTTTGCATCATGGGTTCACCTATAATTCCACTTTTAACTTCACACAATGATACTATGTGGAAAGATATTATGGAGTAGACTAATGCAAAAAGTTTTAAATTTATATGTTGATGGTACAATTGTAAAACACACTAATGTTGATGCACAAGTTAATTGGAAATTGAAAGAGAACTAGGCTTTAGGAATTCTTAGGAGTTGTGTTCATAGAGATCTCTTCTTCCATTTTTCTAGCTTTAAGGATGCCAAGGGTGCTTGAGAGAAACTTGAAGGGTTGTATGGTAAGGTGGATAAGGAAAAAGGATTCCAAATTGATGATGATCTACTTCTCTCGGATCCTAAGAATTTTGACACAATTCAAGACTATGTCAACAAAGCCAATGAATTGAGAGCACCACTTAAGGATTGTGGCAATCCTATGAAGGATGATAAGTTGATTCATCACATCTTGGAGAGGCTAGCTTTAGAGTATGCATCTTTTGTTTTGAGTTACAACACTCACAAGTTGACCATGGGAAGTGCCTTCACTAAGCCTTCATTTGATGAATTTATAGAAATGTTTATGTTGAAACAATACAAGTTGATAGATATCAAAATTCTCAAGTCATCGAAGTCTCTGACATTGATGTCTAGTAATGAGAACCAAACAAATCAAGGTGGAAAAAGATTTACCAACAGCAAAACAAAGTAGTGGAAGCCAAAATCACAATAAGAGATACAATAATCTTCCTCCTCACAATAAGGCAATTCTTCTTCCAACAAGAAGGAAAACAACAACAACAAGGATAAACTATTTTGTCCATATTACAAGAAACCAAATCATGATGAGCATCATTGCAAGACTAAGAGAATAGATGAGTTGGAAAACTAACTTAGGAAGAACAAAATCAATGTGCTAAATGCTTCCAAGGATTCAAATCCATACACTTCAAAGGGAAAATGGAAAGAACTTATGGAAATTTCAAGTTCTTCAAGGGAATGGATTCTTGACTTGGGTGCCTCATATCATATGGGTCCTTCAAAAGGACACTTTTCTTTATTGAAGCAGTCTAAGGTACCTCATATCTTTGTAGGGAATGATACACAAGTGGAAGTTGAAGGGAAAAGACAAGTTGAGATGGAAAATGGAGAGTTCAAAGATGTTCTCTACATTCCTAACTTTAGCAATAATTTCCTTTCAATTTACCAAATCACTCACTATTGAAATGGTAATAAAGTTGAGTTCCTTCCTAATTCAATAATGGTGTGAAATCCTAAGGATGATTCATTGGTTGTAGTGGGTAAAGTTAATCATGACACAAGGCTTTATTATTTCTCCCACTTTGTGCTCAGGTCTCCTTTACATGCCTTATTAACACATTCACAATCATAAAGAAAATTATGGCATGAGCAATATGGACATCTTCCCTTCTGCAATCTTCACTAGCTTAGCTCAAAAAATATGGTCAAAGGTCTAGCTACAATAAACTTTTCTAAGGGTGAATGCTCAACTTGTTCAATGGATATGCATCTAGAAGAGAAGTTTGACAAAGGGAAGTCTTGGAGAGCATCAGTTGTTCTTAATTTGGTTCATATAGTTCTAGCAGGACCTTTTTTAGTGACATCAGTTACAAGGGTTGCTATTGTTGGATACAATTGTTCAATTGTGTGTCATCTTTATTGTTACACAAATGTCATAACAATTGGCAGATAGGGTCTATCGAGCTTAGTTGGTTAGTAAAGAAAATTCTAGAGTCTACCAAGCATTCCTACAAATTACTCTATGAAAATAGTTTCTACTGAGCTCACTCAGGTGTTGAAGGATTTTGTGGTAGAAGTCAGTGGTAACTGAGCTCACAAGGTTAGCAAAGGAAAGTCAGTCTTTACTGAGTTCACTCGATCTCCAAAAGATTTTGTAGAGTTCATAGAATTCATTGAATTTAAATTTCTTAACACTGGAAATTAGTTCAGAAAAAGTTTTTACTAAGCAGGGTTGGCTAATGAAGGATTTCATTATTTTTGGAAATAAAGTTTAGTTATTCATGTAATGATTATAGCCAACTGAGGTAATGATTATTGATAATTTTAACTTTTAAATGAACCAACTTAACAATTTTTAAGGTATAAATAAAAGGTCAAGTTGTGAATTCTAAAGTGTAATGAGTGAGCATGCAAGTGTGTTGATTGTGTGAAGAGGAAAGTGTGATAAAATTTTGAAGAAGGATCAGATATCCTTGAGGAGCAACAAAGTTGCATTGGATCAGAGAGGATCTAGTGAATTAGAATAGAGATCTGTATCAACAATTTAGTTGCATCTCATTTAGGTCACTTCATTGTTACTTTCTCACCATTGTAGTAGTGATTCTTAAATCTCTTAATAGAGTTGGTTTAATAGCCATTTTGTAAATCCTCTAACAAGGTGACAGTTCTATTGAATTTTTCTAAAGTCCTCTAGCAAGGAAACTCCTAGTAGGGTGATTAAATCCTCTAAATAAGGTCACACCTAACAGTGTGTTTTGTAAACTTTAACATGATTGGCTCTTAGCAGGGCTCACTTTAGAAGAGTGAAAATTAGTAGCTAGTTACTTGGTGGTTTTTCCCATATTGGATTTCCACATTAAATCTGGTGTCTCATATGTTCATTTTATTTCTTTTATGCATGCATGTTAATCATTGTGAATATTTAAGTTCTATTAAAATAACATACACCGCATCTACTAAGTTACAACATTTTTCTGTGTGGTTACCAAGTGACAACAATAACTAGTTTTATAAGACATCTAAGGGATCTATGGATTTATTTTTGTGGTAACTAATTCACCCCCCCTCTTAGTTACTCCATCTATATTTCCAAAAATTGGTATCAGAGTTTTTGGTGCTTATAGGAAGGATTTTGAGGATCTAAGTTAAAAATAAGGATGTCTTACAAGAGGGAAATTCCAAGGCTTAATAGGGATAACTTTTCAGCATGGCAGGGATTGATGAAACTCCATCTAGCTTCCATTGGAGATACATGATTGAAATATCTTAATGAAGAATATGTAACTCCTTATGGTACATTATCTATTAATGGCATTGCTGACAAGAAGACTCATAACACCATGATGATAGACATTGCATCTACCCTAAGCTATGAAGAATTTAATGATGTCAAGGACTACAAAACTACCTTTGCTATGTGGAACAAGCTAAAAGATATCTATGGAGGTGATGATAATGTGATAAGAGCCAAAGTAGAAAGTCTAAGAGGACAATTTGATTAGATGAGGATGAGAGAGGATGAAAACATTACTAAATATGTTGAGAGAGTCAAAGCAAGTGTTAGTGCAATCAAAGCTTTTGGAGGAGATATCAAGGAGGAAATAGTTGTAAGTAAAGTTCTTAGAACATTATTTCCCATTTATGCAATCAGAGTTTATGCTATTTAGAAAATAACCTGTGAAGCAAATCACAAGATAAATTTAGAGGCCATAGTAGGAAGATTAACTATATTTGAGCTAGATAACTATGACAACTATATTCCAGCTTCCAAGAACATTGAATCAACATTTGAAGCCAAGCTTTCACTCAAAGAAAAGGGCAAGAAGATAAAAGATTCTCTATCTAAAAGTGAAGAAGATTTAGAGAAGAGTTCTGATAGTGATTTTGAGGTGGTTGAAGCTCTACTTGCAAGGAAATATTCTAGAGGCAAAGGAAAATACAAAGGTAGAGTTCCTCTAATCTATTTTTCATATGAGAAAATTGGTCATATTGCTACTAGGTGCCCAAACAAGCAAAACAAGGATAAAAAGAAAGGTCATGGCAAGAACAACTTTAAATCATTCAAGGAAAAAGGTAAGAAAACATGTTTCATGGCTAAGGATTCTAAGGATTTTGATAATAGTGAAGATGAAATTATTTACATTGCTGTGAAAGATGAATTTGATAATGATGAAGGAGATAAGATGGAACTTATCTCTCATGTAAGCAAAAATGATACATGGGTCATAGACAGTGGTTGTTCTCATCATATGATTGGTGACAAAATAAAGTTTGAACATTTTGAAGACTATGATGATGGTAGTGTGAGGTTTGGTAATAATGAACCTTGTTGCATAAAAGGAAGAGGAAGAATCTCACTAACCAAAGAGCTTGTATGTGATAATTCATATTGGGTTGAAGGACTAAAACACAATTTGTTGAGTGTGGCATAGCTAATCAATATTGGATTCAAGGTAGAATTCATGCATGGAAAGGCAAGACTGTTGGATGACAAAAGAAAGCTGATTGGAACAGGCATACAAATAAAAGGTAACTTGTTCTATCTTGAACTTGGTGAAAATAAGAAAATAAGAAAATTCAGGAAAGTAAGTGGCATTCCTAGTATAAAGAAACATGAGGTTGGTCTATGCAAAAATTGTTAGATTGGTAAGATGGGAAAGACTAGCTTTAAAAGTAAAAACTACCAGTCTGAAGAAGTTTTGGAAATTGTGCATACTAATTTATGTGAACCTACTAGAATTGAGAGCTATAGTGGAGAAAAGTTCTTCATTCTTCTGGTTGGTGACTACTCTAGAATAATGATTTTCATGTATCTGAGAGAGAAGTTAGAAGAATTTGAGAAGTTCAAGTGGTATTTGGATAGAGTGCAAAAGGAAATAGGGAAAAGACTGAAATGCTTGTGATCAAACAGAAGTGATGAATTTATCTCCCATGAATTCAATAACTTTTGCATTGAAAGATGAATCAAAAGATAGGTATCAGCCCCTAGAATTCCTGAGTAGAATGGAATAGTTGAAAGGAGGAACAAATCTATCATGGATTGTGTAAGGACTCTAATTATTGAAAAGAACATTGCTATCAAATACTAGAAGGAAGCTATTAGCACTGCAGTTCATACCTTGAATAGAGTATAGTTGAAGAAGGACTCATTCAAAACCCCCTATAAGTTATGGTATGGCTATAAACCCAATGCAAGTTACCTAAAAATATTTAGAAGTAAATTTTATATCTTGAAAGAATCTAGAAATGGAAAATTTGATGTGAAGGATGATGAATCAAAAGAGGTAAAACAAACCTTATATAGATCAATGATTGGAAAGTTGCAATATGTATTTCATACAAGGCCTGATATTGCTCTTGCAATTGGTATAGTAGCAAGATTTTCAGAAAAACCCAAAGAAAATCACATGATGGTATTCAAAATGGTCCTGAGATACTTGAAAGGCACTGAAGATTATGGATTATGGTACAAATTTGGAGGTAATCTAGATTTGAAAGTGTTTACTGATGCTGATTGCGCAAGAAACATTGCTGACAGAAAGAGTACAAGTGGTGGACCATTCTTTCTTGGAAAGAGGTTAATTTCTTGGACTAGTAAAAAGAAAAATTGCACATCCCAATCTATAGCTAAAGCAGAGTATGTTGTAGCAACAATAAACTATTCTAATATTGTTTGGTTTAAACAATTGTTGGAAGGCATGAAAGTTGAAATCAAAGAACTAGTTTTTATGTTCTATGATAATACAAGTGCAATAAACATATCAAAGAATATAGTAATGCATTCTAAAACCAAGCATATTTCAATAAAATACCACTTTGTCAGAGAATTGGTGTTGAATAAGGAGATCAAATTGGAATATGTCCATAAAAAAGAGAAAATTCTTAACATATTCACCAAGCCATTACCTAAGGATGCATTATTGTATCTAAGAGGTAAGTTAGGGGTCATTTTCCTATCTAAAGCTCACTAAAATAAAATTTTAGTGATGCATTAGTAGGAACTAAGTTGAAGATCTATCACTTGATGTAGCATAGCTATGGAAACATTGCATATGAATTAGTACTCAAGGTACATTGCTACTCATTTGATATGTGTTGTCTTTGGGATGTGTTTTTAAAGAGGGAGAGTGTACTATTATATCTTTCAAAAAATTTAATTTGTTTGTGGAGAGATCACTGTTTGGAAAAGGAGACATGTAATTCCTTCATAGAGGGAGATTACTATATTAGAGAAGTTTGTGGCATAAAATCTAAGAGGGAGACATGTTTTTTCAGAAAAAGACTTGCTTTCAAATTTCATTGTGCTATGACATATTGTGTTGCCATCAATGCTAAAGAATGATATTTTTGGATACAATTGTTCAATTGTATGTTTTCTTTGATGTTACACAAATGTCATAATAGTTGGCAAACAGAGTCTACTGAGCGTAGTTGGTCAGCAAAGAAGATTCCAAAGTCTACCTAGAATTCCTAGAAATTACTTTGTGGAAATAATTTCTACCAAGCTCACTCAGGTGTTGAAGGATTTTGTGGTAGAAGTCAATGGTAATTGAGCTCACAAGGTTAGCAAAGGAAAGTTAGTGTTTATTGAGTTCACTCGATCTCCAAAGGATTTTTTAGAGTTCACAATGTTCACTAAGTTTTAGTTGGTTAACACTGGTAATCAATTTAGAAATAGTGTTTACCAAGTAGGGTCTACCAATGAAGGATTTCATTTTTTTGGGAAATAAAGTTTAATTATTTCATGTAATGATTGTAGCCGATTGAGGTAATGATGTAAATTGTAAATGAGCCAACTTGATAATTTGTAAGGTATAAATAAAAGGTCAATTTGTGAATTCTAAAATGTAATGAGCAAGCATGCAAATGTGTTGATTGTGTGAAGAGGAAAGTGTGAGAAAATTTTGAAGAAGGATCAGATATCCTTGAGGAGTAGAAAAGTTGTATTCAATTAGAGAGGATCTAGTGAAGCAAAATAGAGATTTGTATCAGTAATTGAGTTGCATCTCATTCAGGCCACTTCATTTTTACTTTCTCACCATTGTAGTAGTGATTCTTAAATCTCTTAATAGAGTTGGATTAATAGCCATATTACAAATCCTCTAACAAGGTGATAGTTCTATTGAATTGTTCTAAATTACTCTAGTAAGGCCACTCCTAGTAGGGTGATTAAATCCTCTAACAAGGTCACACCTAATAGTGTATTTTGTAACATTTAACAAGGTTGGCTCCTAAGATGGCTCACTTCAAAAGAGTGAAAATCAGTAGCTAGTTACTTGATGGTTTTTCCTATATTGGGTTTTCATGTTAAATTTGGTGTCTTATGTGTTCATGTTATTTCTTTTATGCATGCATGTTAATCACTATGAATATTTAAGTTCTATTAAAATAACATACACCACATCTACCGAGTTATAGCATTTTTCTATGTGGTTACTGAGTGACAGTAGTAGCTAGTTTTATAAGACATCTAAGGGATCTGTGGATTTTTTTTTGTAGTAACTGATTCACCCCCCCCAAGTTACTCCATCTATATTTCCAACAACTATATCCTCACTTTCATTGATGACTTTTCACACTACACATGGGTCTACTTTCTTAATCACAAGAATGACATTTTTGATAAGTTTCTAGCCCTCAAGAGTCATGTAAGAAGCAATCAAGGTTCTTCATATGGATAATGAAAGTAGATATGTGAACTCAAGACTTAGAGACTTTTGTGAACTTGAGGGAATTTATCTTTAGAATCTTGTAGCATTTAGTGCATAAAAGACAAGTGTTTTAGCAATGAGGATTATAACTCTTAAGTCAATGGCAAGTTGTATGATTCAAGCTAAGTCTCTTGATCCATCACTTGAGGTAGAAGCAAGGGAATACAAGGCACCACCACCATAGCCTTGTACTTTCATTGGATATGAAGAAATTGTTAAGGAATATAGAAATTTGGATCCTGAGACTCATGAGATGCTAATAGAGAGGAATATTCACTTTGAGGAAAGTTCACCTAGCTTATCCTATAATTCTCTCCATACTTCATACATTGTACAAACTAATAGTGAAAATAGTGATAGTGATTCAATAGGTTCATTGGTTTTGAATCATTTTGATAAATGAAGGACAAGGTCACAACATTAGCAAATTCCACATGCATACATTGCTTCAATGATAGGTCCATGTAATTTAGTATATTTGGCTACACCTTGCCTTCTAGTTCTAGCATAAGGGGATGGCTACTTGATAGATATTCCTACATAGGAAATCTAGGAGACATTATTAATGATATACATCTTCTCTCTAATGAAGAAGATCTATCTTTAGTTATTGTGAGGGAACACTTTGAACCTCTTGTCCATTCTCTACATGATTAGTCTTACACGGTTGATATGATTTTGGATCCTTATGTATAGTAGTTGCAAGAGGTCTCTTTATCATTCAAGGAGAGAAAAGGTTCTTTGGGATATGTTCTACATCCACCTTGCTAGATCTGAACTTGTTATTTTTAGTAGTGTTGGAAGGTACAACCATCAGTATTGACATAGGGACTGTTCAATAGGTTTAAGAAAAACCATTCATCTTTAGGATTATTTTTAAAAATTGAGGAAGCATATCATATGTACCTATGACATTGTTTCTTCATAAAGGGACAAACATTATTCAGCAGTCATGGCTCAGCTTCTGCATTCATCTTTGGGTAGTTATCACCGATGGGCATTCTACACTTGGGGGGGGACTACCTTGTCTCCTTTCTTCTTCTTCTACTTCTTCTCTCTTATGGGGGGGACCTTTTCCTCTTTGAGGGTTTTTTACTTCTCATACTTCTATATTGTATATACATGGTGTATGTTGTAATGGGGCGGGGTTCATGGTCTTAATTACTCCATCCATCCATGCATCTTGTTTTTTCATCTCTCTTTTTGGGGGAGGGGTTTTCTCATGAGGTTTTCCCTCTTTCTCCATTTTTCAGAGAATTTTTATTGCATTTCATTGCATCATATTATGTGTAGAGAATTTCATTTGTACATGGGTACCTAACATGGCCTAGTGGCCAAGACAAGTCATGCATTTTCATCATAGCTTTTGTGACCTTAAGTGCATTCCCCTAAGTTGCACTTAATGGGTGGGGGGTTTTTAGCATAAATAATTAATTATTATTACACTTTACTTAAGTTTACTTAGGTTAAATTCATTATTTTATTATTTATCATATAGACACCTAGAAGTATCCATAGTTAGACAAGTTGTCTTGTTGACAACATAGGAGTTTTCATATTTATCTGAGTTGTCAAGTAGATAACATAGTTGTTTGTACTCTAATTAAGCACATGGTGTCTACAACATCTCTCTATGAGATGCATCTCAATATTCATATCCTCTCATCATCACACTAACTTTTGTGCTCAATGGAGGATAATTCTCCTTTGGTGGATGTTTTCTTAGTTGTGAGTCTTATCACTTTGTTGACTATTAGTCATTGTAGATGCCTTTATAAATAGACACTTCTAGTATGTATACACACAATGATATTCTCATTATTTTTATTTTGGTCATACTTTATTGGTCCATACTATGCTAGTGCTTGAGCTTCTTGATCTTGGTGTGATTTTGGCCTAAGGAAAATTCTTACAATCATCACTAATATTCTAAACAATGTTTACTAGTTTCTCAAGAGTAGGTTCCAATTAATTAGGGGTTGGAAGGCTAAAAGCATCAAGAAATATGTCTTTTATTTCATTAAGAACTTGCTTATATTTGTTCTCCCTTCTTAGAAACTCATGTCGTTTCTTCTTGTGTAGGGCTTCCTGTAGAATTCTCATTTTCTCAATGGTGATTTTTGTAAGATAAAACTTTGGAAGTTCAATCACCTCATCAAGGTTTACATCTCCATAAGATATTTCTTTTCATTTTCTAGATGTATCTGCACTCGGCCTTGATATTTGCAATGTGGTGGCATGACTATTTGGCCACTGAAGAACTTGAATACTGGTAGGAGTAATAGAAATTGGAAGAGTAACTAGAGTCTATATGGAAACTTGTTCCTCAATAGCAATAGTCACCTTCAATTCTTTAGAGTTATCCATCTAACTTGCCTCATCCTACTTTTCACCTTGATTTTGTGATGTAGGTGTAGGACTTTCTTCTTGAACTAATTTAACTTCAGATCCATCCTTCTCAACTATAATTAAGGCTTGCTTATGTGAATGAATGGCACTAGAGGTAATGCAACTTGTTTTGTAATAATACCTTGTTGTTTAGTGCTTGCACTTTGGTCTTTTCTAACTTTTACCTTTGGGGGTACACTCGATGTGTAAATTTTCTTGTGCCTTTCTAATGCCATTACTGCCTTATCAATTTCTTCTATTCTCACCAATAAAATATGTGAAAAAGATTTAGCTACCATGGTGGAACCCTTCAAAAGTTTCTTCAAACAATCATATGTCAAGGGATTGATGTTCTAAGTAGAATTATTAGAAACATCCTTGATTCTTACTAAGTCCTACTGACTTACTTGGTCTACATGTGGAGGACTGGCACTTGACACTTGTACCTTAGGTAGAATTTTATCATCTTCAATTGTGGCCTCTTCTCCTACATTTTCCTCAATACCTTCCACATGACCATCTTTGACTGGTACATCTTTTGTAGTCTCTACTACCTTTTTTTCATCCTTCTTAGGATTTTGCATATCTTCCTCACCTTTCTCTATTATAGTGGGAATGGGTAACTTGTAAATAGATCTCCATATAGATTTACTCTTAGTTACCACATCATCTATATTCTTCTTCAAGATACTAAATGCTTTATATTTTGGAGTAAATTTGTCTTTGGGAAACTCCATAGCCTCATCTATCATTTGCTTTGGAAATTTAGGCATGACTTGGACTAAAGTGGTTTGCCTTATCTATCTTTTAGTTTGTAAACTAAATTTCCATTTTTGCTCAACTATTTCATATAAAATTTTGGGTAATGACTTGGAAATCTCAATAGGTGTGGTCTTGAATGTGGCCATCATCTCATATATAGCTTCATCCACCTTGTTCATATCTAACTTTCCTAACTTATCAAATTTAACATGTTTGAATACTAATAAATGAACATTATGTCTTGTTGTTTAAGTCATGGGAGGGATTATGGCTTACCACCTAAAATTGACTCGTTTCATTTGAATATGTCTTCTCCTTATCTAACTTGGCTATAGTGACAAATTTTCTTCTCTTTTTCCTTTTTGACTAACTCTGCTCTATAGTAGCAATAGTCCTTTTAGCCTTAGGTTTTCTAGTTTCTTTTTCTTGTTTTGTATCTACCATTGTGTTAGCCCTAGTAGCAAGTAGTGTTGGCTTCTGTTGTGTAGGTTTCACAAATTTCTTTATTTTTTCTACTATAGGCTCATTTTCCTTCCTCTTCTTCTTCCCAGGTTTGGGTCCTTCCTCGACACCTTCTACATTTGTTGCTTGATCTTCACCATGACCTTGTGTGAGTTCTAGTGGGGCTTTTCCCTATTCTTCCTCTTGTTCATCTTCATCTTCATCTTCTTCTCTTTCTCCCTCTTCGTCAGATCTCTCTTTAAGCTTCTTTTCAAGCTTTTTTTTTTTTATAATCACACTAGTTTTCTTTAAATCAATAGTGATTCTTGATTTGGCTTCCTAATAATTGCCAAATGAAGTGATGCTCTTGTCTAAGTCCTATGTAAATAGTCTTATGATGGCTATAGATGCCTCATCAACATTGATTTCATAAGGCAATGACTTGTGCCCTCTGACCCTAGGTATGGTTTCCTATACATATGCATAATTAGCATCAACTAAGAAGCAGACATCATTATAATGTTTCTCCACTAGTGACACTAGAATACTTAGTCTTTTCTTCATAGATTTTTTGAAATCTTCAAATTAGCTTGTCATCACTATTTCAAAATTCTCTTCAAGTTTCTCTATCAACTTTAAAATCTACACTGTTGCCAGCTTATTTTTCTTCCATAATATCTTTCCAAATGTAGGAAATGTAGTTTGTACATAAAATAATATAAAAACCAATAGAGAACCAAATTTGCATGAAGCACTTTTTTTCCTTCCTAATGGCCTCCAAGCTTTTAGATATTTGTTGAAGTTGTAACTTTGCAAGGTCATAGGAGTGGTCTCTTTTAACAATCTTGTATCCTAAATCTATTGCCATATACGATGCACTATTCAAACTACTAGATTGAAAGAACTTATGAGCTATCATTCTCATTGTAAAGTCAATTAGGGGATATAAAATTGAATCTATTGACATCCCTCTTTTATTCCATATTGCACTTGTGTCCTTCTCTATCACTTCCTTTGCATCACTTCTCATGCTCTAAAGTCTATCAAGGGTAGGATACCCTATCACTTAGTGGATGATCCTATTTTTGATCTTATTAGGTCCATTTTGCATCCATATGAAGCCATTATGTATTCTGCTAAGTATGACTTTAATCTATCCTATTTTGAATACATTAGAGAAATCTAGGGAATGAGTTAACCCTTTTCTTTCTACCATTTTGTTCTCTTCCCTCAACACTCCATCTACATACAATTTTATATACAAATCTATAATATTCATGTCTCCAATACCTCCAACCTTACAAGTGTAACAACATATAACATCTTGTATTATTAAAACTTGTGGTGGTATCATCAATAGCTCACCAAATGGGTCTCCCTTATATTCTATCTCAGGAATAGCTTAGAAGGGTGGTCGTCTAATTTTATTACTAATGAATTTTACATTAAAATATTATTTTCCTTCCTTCCTAAATTTTTTAGAAGAGATAGACATTATTTTATGTAACTAGGGTTTGTAAGAATTCAAATAGCATTACTTGACACTTGATAAATACCTTTTGAATCTGATGAATGATGAAGAGTAGAAGTTGAATCCAGTTCACAAACACTTTAATATTTCCCCTTAGTTTTCTTTATGATCTTCATGCACTCTTTGATCTCTAATGAATACAAATGAGTCAAAAAATTAACTATATAACCCTTGATATTTGACAATAAATGCTTAATGCTTATATAGTTGTAAGCTCAACTATCATAGGATCTCCACTCACTCAGCTTACACATGATTTCTACTATGCTTGGAAACCACAACAAGCTTGGCCACTACTATCATAATTCCATCATTCTACAAAAACATGAAAACTAACGAAACTATAAATTTTTTCTAGTTTCTAACCAATACATTGCATCTTAATTCATGCATATATTATCTTTTTAGAACTCAAATTCTTAGAAATGATGTATGAAATAACTTTGAAATATCAGTCACATACATACCTTTTGATTGCCTAGATGGGGGTGGTGTGATCGCTTGATTCATCGGATGAAGTGAGCTTATCTGAACTTGATGTGTGACAATCTTCCTTCTTATTCCATGATTTATTCATCAGCACTTTGACCTTCTCAACGTTGTTCTTTCCTTTTCCTTTATGTTACCATTACTTTCTATTGGTGATTTGGTTGGACAATTTCTATTGATTTGATTAGCCTTCAAATAGCTAAAGCATGTATTCTCACTCAACCATTTCATTTAGTTGTCCTTAAAATGTGTTCTAATGAAATTCTCAAGAACATGTCCATACTGTTCGCAATAGTGATAATTTTACCTTGTGTTGTAATCCAATGGTAGGATTTTCCATTATGTTGTACCTTTTTCTACTTATTTGATGTCTAATTAGCATTAAATCTACATTCATACTCTTTATGTCCATACTTCTGACAATTATGGCAACATCCTTCAAATATTTGTGTGCTTAAGGTCTTGAACCTACATTCATGTGCCTAATGCCCTTTCTTGTTGCACTTATGATAGTAACCCTTCAATTTCTTCTTAGGGTTCTTATTTTTATTTTTTCTCTTGCAAACATTGGTTGTACAACCTAAATTTCTATAATTATGACAAGTGGTTTTATAGTTCTTACCTTTTTTTTTAATTTGTTCACCACTTTTAGATGATTCTTCTTCCTTAGTGTTGGTGTATCCTAGTCCAATAGTATTATTGTTAGATCTAGGAGATCTAATCAGTCTCTCAAAGTATTAAATGGTTTCACTAGGTTTCTTCAAGCTTTCAACAAATTTATTTTCTTTTCTTATCTCATTCCTCAATTGTTCATTATGTAGCTTCAGGACTGATATCTCAATGTCTTTTCCATTCAATTCATGATTGGAAATCATTAATTGATTCATTGTTTCTAGTTGCATGCTAGTAATCCTTTGTACCTCTGATGTCTTCTCTTCTAGTCTATTAGTTAGTGTCCTTTTGTCAGCTTCAATCATTACTTTTTCTTCCTTAGCTTTATTTTTCTATCTAGTTACCTCACATAGCAATACTAATTGGACTTCTTGTACTATCATTAAGATTTATGACATCCTTAGTTAGGGCACCATTCTTTTCCATCAGATCTTCAATTATTGTATCAAACTCACTTGAGTTTCCATTTGTAAACAATTTTGTAGAGTCTTCATCTTGATAATTAGTGTCATTTTTATCACAACATATCTCTCTCCTTACCTTTAATGAACATTGTAGTTAATCTCTTGCTTCCATGAGTTAGTGTAGGGAAAGTTGAATTTCAATCTTCTAGTTCTTACTAGTCTTTCCCAACTTGTAGATTTTCATCTTCAAGATCTTTCTTCAAAGTTGTAAAGGTTTCCTTTTCTAGAGAATAGGGCTCTAATGATAATTTTTGGAATTAACAATGGAAAAGTAAACTCTAAGAGGGGTGGGGGTTGGGTGAATTAGTACTTCATAACTTTATGCATAAAACATTCACCACACATCCATCTCACAATTTAACATGTAATCTGAAATAGCTAACTACACAAGTTCATCTATAACATGAAATAAATAACACATAATAGAATAATTTTGTTACCTAGAAATCCTTTAATGAGAAGGTAAAACTAGAGTGGTGATGATACCCACAAATCTTCAATACTACAATTATAAAGTGAAACCAATTAAGGTTACAATTATTTGATCATAAACTATGATCTACCCTATGAAAGGTCTATCTTGTTAAAGGCTTACAAATACTATTAAATCCTACCCTATTAAAGGATTTCAACACCTTTCTATAAGTATGCCTTGTTAGAGGACTTAAACTTGCAATAAAACAAGCACCATGTTAAAGGATTTATACAAGCCCATTAAGACTACTTGATTAAGAGATTTTCATTGATTCGCCTATTAGAATTTTTTAGCCTTGATCCTTTGGTTAGAACCTCTCTACTAGATATAAGATCTCCTCTTTCCTAATGTGTAATTGATCCTCCTAATCAAATGTATCTCTTCTATCCTTTAATTTCTCTTCTCTATTCTCTCTAACTGATTCTATAATTCATATCTCTATCATAAACTCCATAGTCACCATGAATTCTCTCTCTATATTTAGCATTCAACTTTCTCTTCTCATTTGCACACTACAAACTCTTTAGGGTTTTCCCTCCTTAATAAGACTTAGGTGAGCTAGGGTTGGATAAGAATCAATGATTTTGATTCATCCATTTTTTTGCTTAGAACAACCCTTATTCTGATTGGTTGCATGCACTACATAGGGATTATCAATATACCTTCATATATATCTTCTAAAATCATAAACTAATCTTTAGGTCAGCCCAAAAATGGTTTATATATGAGTTTGTGCCATTACAAACAACTATACCAAAAATTGTTTACTTGGCACTTGAAAGCTATGATGCTTGGCATTTATTATATCCTTAATTCTATAAAATGGCTCCTAAATGACTCAACATCCACCATTTTACTTAGCATCTGAATCACTTAGCATATATGAATTTCTCAACACTTAAGTGATTTGACATATACCATTTTCTTGACACATGCTAGTGCTCAACACTATGTATATTGCTCAACATATACTACTTACTCAACACATACAAAGTTTTGTTAAGTAATGACTTAAGTGTTCTGTCACTACATTTTCAAAACCAAAATGAGATCAACACTGTGTTTGATTACTCAAGTTGAAAAAAAGAATGCAGATGAGGTATGAAAGGATGATCATTAGAGTCAAGTAATGAAGGAAGAACTAGACCAAATTATGAAGAATAAGACCTAGGAAATGTTTCCTAAACCTAAAGACACGAATTTTATAGGAACTAAGTGAGTTTTCATAAACAAAATTAATTAATAAGGTGAGGTTGTAAGAAATAAAGAAAAATTGGTATGCAAGGGATATTCACAGTAAGAAGGTCTAGATTATGAAGAAACATTTTCCCATGTTTCTAGAATTGAAGCAATAAGAATGTTCTTGGCTCATGTAGCAAGTAAGAAGTTCAAAGTATATCAAATGGATGTAAAGTTAGCATCTTTGAATGGAGAACTTGAAGAACAAGTCTATGTAGAGTAGCTTGAAAAATTTCCTTTGATAGAATGAAGGGATATGGTATGTAGATTGAAGAAAGCATTGTATGGCCTAAAGAAAGCACCCAAAACCTAGTATGCAAGATTGGACAAGTATTTGGAAATTTTGAAATTTGTTAAAGGTGTAATAGATAGTAAATTATATTTGAAAGAAATTGAGAATGAATTGTTAATTATTGTGACATTTGTGGATGGCATAGTCTTTGGAGGTAATGATGAAGCAAGTGACAAATTTGATAATGGAATGAAAAATGGATTTGAGATGAATATGATTGGTCAGATAAAATATTTCTTAGGTTTAATAATTGTGTAGAATAGTGATGGTATTTTCTTATCATAGACTAAGTATTTGAAAGACTTGTTAAAAATATTTTTCTTGTAGATTTGCAAGCATGTTGGCACACCTATGATAATTGGTCATAATCTATCTAGAAAATATGAGACACCTATAGTTAAGAAGTACAAATCCATGATTGGAGGTTTGCAATATATGACTCACACCAGACCAAACATAACAAATACAGTTGGTATAGTAGAAATATTACAAGAAGATCCTAGAGAAACATATTATGAAATAGTAAAGAGAATATTCAGATATTTGAAGGGTACAACTGATTTTGGTTTTTGGTATGATAGATCAAGTGACTTTACTTTGTGTGCATATATTGATGTGGAACTAGGAGGCAATATGGATGATAAAAAGAGCACCAATAGTGCAGAATTTTTCCTTGGATGAAGATTTATTTCTTGGCTAAGTAAGAAATAGGATTATATTTCACAAAATACAATAGAAGTAGAGTATGTAGTAGTAACAGACAATTGTAATCAGTTCATCTAGATGAGGTATATGTTGAAGGATATTAGAAAAGAGTTTTCAAAGCTTGATATCATATATTGTGATAACACAAGAAAAGGAAGTATATCTGAGAGTCATGTGTTGAATTCGAAGACTAAGAATATATCCATTAAGTATCCTGTTTTGAGAGAGAAAGTTGTAGAGAAAGAAACTAGATTGGAATATACTAGTACAAAATAGAAGATTGCAGAAATCTTTATGAAGCCTTTACCTAAGGATGCATTTGACTATTTGCAAAGTATGCTTGGGGCTATGCCCCTACCTACTTATAAGTGGATGATGTAGAGAGAGAATTAGTCTAGTGGTGCATATCACTATTTTTATTTGGATTGAATATTGATTCTTCGTATATGGGGGAGTGTCTATGGTGATAGAGACATTAAGGACACTTGGTAGTTAGTATAGAATAGTGTCTTTGAACACTTGAGTTGGTTGAAGACTTGGATTTGATGATCAACATAATGAAGGCTTTATCATTGATGTAAATGGGGGATAGATTGCATGAAAAAAATCTCCTATATATGGGGGAGAAGTGTTGTATATGGAGAGTTAGTTAAAACAACCTCTAGCACAATAGGGGAAAGAAAATACATTGATGTCAATGGGAATAAATATTGAGTTATATAAATGGGAGTGAAGTTTGAATAATTTATTTCCATGCATGCAAGCATAGATGGAGATTTGTTCCTATGAGTTAGAGTGTGAACAATTGATGTAGATCATAAAAATAAGAAAGTGTAGAAAGAGAAGTATTCCTATGAGTTTCAAATTTCATTGATGAAGAGGATTTGAAAAGAAGAAAGCAACAACACTAGAGGTTGATTTGGTATTCTTGGAACTTAGATATTTTTCATTTACATTGCCATCAATTCCAAAGGGGGACATTGGTAGCATGAATGTTGATAGTATTACTTTGGGAGAGTATCCTAAGCATTGGAGAGAGGGTTATCATGATTGACATGTTCCATTTATGACTATGTTTTTCATTGATGTCAACATAGTATTATTTTTGTGAAGACTGGTAGAGTAATAGATAGAAAATAGGGTTGCATAGATTATGTATTGATAATTAGGTCAAGAATAGTTAAGTATATATTCTACATTGTATCCTAATGAAGTGGACAACTATGCATGTAGTGAGTCAAAGATATACAAGAATAGTTATTCAAGAATTACAAAAGACAATGTGTAGATAGAGTATCTGATAAGTGGTTTCTATTATTTGTATTGCATCTCTTAAAATGGATGGAATCATGATGAGAGAAGTTAGATAGTAAAAGTAGAAAAATTTATGATGACATCAGCAAGTGTGCAAGGTCATAGGTCACACATGTGAGAAGTAATAAAGACTATGAGTTGACAGTGTTTTGTTAATTGTGAAAATATGTAATGAATTGTAATATTTTAATGAGGTCCTATTATAATTAATTAGGAAAGCCTCAAGTCTTACTCATGGAATTATTTTGAGGATATGGTATAAAGAAAGGTTATTTCCTTGTAATGAAGTGTGGATTCAAGTGTGATATGTGAAGTACTTGGTAAATGTGAGTAAGAAATCTAAGTGACTATTGGATGTGAAGTTGGTGATCTTGTATTGAGATCAGAAGAGGTTTGAGTTGGTCATGAGGATAGAGACATTAAAATTATTTCATTTATATTATTCTAAAAATAATAATATAGATATCAATTGGATAGTGAGTTCAATGGTCTTACCCCTGAAACTATTTGGATAGTGGGTCCTTCTACCTTCTACAACTCCTAATAGGGTTGAAACAACTCCTAATAGGGATTCAAAGCCTCCTAATAAGGACTGGTATGTATTGAATGTATTTCATTGGCTCCTAACCAAGTCCATTCTCTTAAAAGAAACTTTTATATTAGTACATCATTTTGTGGGTACCATCCCCACTAGGGTTTTCCCTTTGATCCCTAGTTAACATATCTAGTGTTATTGTGTGTGTGTATCTAATTATGGTTGTTGGTTATATTTTTTACATGGTTAAGGATTAATAAGGTTGATAAATGTTTTAATAGTTGGATAATTGATTCACTCCCCCACTCTCCCCCCGTCCTAGTTAGCTTGGTGAACTTTACTCTCTAACAATCCTCTCAACCTCTAATTTATTCTCCACATGATCCTAAACAAACACCTCCTATCATTAGATTTAGTCATTTTGATATGTTTAAGGCACCTAATGGTGCTATTTACATCACTACTAGAGTTTCTCATACTCCTTCTCATGGTACTTTAGTTTATC
This sequence comes from Cupressus sempervirens, assembly GCA_028749045.1. Lineage (NCBI taxonomy): Eukaryota > Viridiplantae > Streptophyta > Pinopsida > Cupressales > Cupressaceae > Cupressus > Cupressus sempervirens. Next base: position 770,111,163 of record CM053790.1, on the reverse strand, counting down.
CTTCTTCTACTATGAGTGTTATTACTAAAGAACATCTTTTAACAAAACATTTCATTGAGATACTTATGATTCAACTCTTGTGTGGATTCAAACTTGTAATGGTTCTCTTTATCAACCTCAAGGTTCTATCACTTTATATGATATTTTTTTAGTGAAATTTGTTTATACTACCTTTGTTGTTATTCCTACATATGATCCCTTTCAAGTTAAGTTGGGTATTCTATGGCTTTCTTTCATGCAACATATAGCTTATCCTACTATAAATTCCTTAAATATATTCATATTGGAGTGATTATTACTATTAATAATTCTCTTTATAAACCATCAAATCCTAGAGATTGTGCTAATAGTAATTTTTATATGCCATCTCACCCTGAAAAAGAACCTACTTGTCCTGATCATCTCTATATAAACTATCAAAAATACAAAATAGACCAGATTATGGAACTTAGTTCTCCTAAGAGTTATTCAACTCTTCCTATCTTTCCTACTCCATCCATTCCTTCAACCTCTTCCTTTATTTCTTCAGCTACTACATCTCAACTTGATGATGTTCCTTCTTTAAAACCTATGGTTGTTGACCCTATTCCTCCTAATATCCGTTATAAGACAATTCATAACAAACATGCTCATTAGTATCACAAGACTTATTAAGCTAAAGATAAGGCTAAAGCTTGTTCTCTTACTTCTTAGCCTACATCTTTATCTCAACCTTTATCTTTCTTTGATTAGACTATGTTTGTTTCTTTGGCAGAAGTTGCACAAGGTAATGTTTTACATGATAATTTTGTTTGTATTTTAGATTAGGTCAATCTATATACAGAAGATACTTTGGATGATAGTAGTGATGAGTAGTTAATTAATGTGGATATCAACTTTCCTAACATGTTTTTCTATGCATCTTACAATCACTCCTAATAATGAGCATAATGACTTGTTAGAAATACTTTAGAATAAGTGGGGGAGGGGGGGGGGGGGGTCAGGGTGAATCAGTTATTCAAGGTCTAAATGTCCAATTCAAATTTTTTCACTAAGTGTAGTGAGCCCATTCAACCATTCATTCATCCAATCTTTAACTTTCCTATTTAGCAAGTTATTGTAAATCAACATGCAAGCATAACACATAAAGAATTAACACATAACACAATGATTTATATGGAAACCCAATTTGGGAAAAACCACCATTAACATGCTACTCAATTCTCACTCTTCTGAAGTGATGCCCTATTAAAAGCCTGCCCTATTAAAGTACAACACACTGTTAAATGAGACCTTGTTAGAGGATTTAACCACCCTATTAGAAGTGGGCCTAGTTAGAGGACTTTAGAACATTCACTTGGAATGCCACCTTGTTAAAGGATTTACAAATGGCTATTAAACCAACATTAGTCCATAGGATTTCTATATCTAATACAATTGCTAGAGAGTATTAGAAAGTCTTTGACCTGATTAAAACATACAACTTAACTTGTAGATTTCAGATCACTATTCAACTCCTTCACATTGCCTGGCTTTCAATCTCTACAACTCTAACAAATTTCCCTCCTTCCAAGCTTTGTCACCTTGAGTCTCCATGCTCAATGTACTAGTACAATCATATCTCTCTAACCACTTGTCAAAGTAGACCCTTTGTGCTTTGTTCTTCCTTCTCCTAGATGCCTTCTCCTTGACACCCTTCTAACCACTTCACAATTTGGCACACCAGAAGCTCTTTCTTCTTGGTCTATGACTCCATAAATAGAAGTTCTAGACTTTCTTTTCCTACCCAATTCTTCCCTCCTTGATTTTGGTTCAAATGGGTTAGGTAGGATTCATTGAATCTAACCCACATTCGGTTTCATCTAGAAACTTCTTCAATAAACCTTTTGAATTTGCCCAAAAATGGTTTACATAGAATTCTATTCCACTAGATCATCATCCTTATCCTTCATCTAGTTCACAAAATTTTAGGTAACAACTATGTTGGCTAAGATTTGGTGAATCGTCAACTTTTCTAATAATTTAGTAGCTCAACACTATTGAAATATTGTTGCTTAGCACATACTATGTTACTCGACATCAACTTTGTTTTACTGATGCTCAAAACTTGAAGTTCACTTGGTACCTACTAATATTTTCTAATGCTTGGCACCTGTTACTTTACTTAGAACTTGAACTTCACTTGGCACACACTAGATTTTTCCTTTTTCTCAGCTTTAACTAAGAATTTGCTTGGCTTAAACAAGCTTGCTCAGCACCCACGAATGAACCTATTTTAAGCTTTGCAGTCAACCTTGTTACAACTTATTCCTCCAATGTTTCTAAGTGTAACCAACCTCTATATCTTCAAGTATGTTACCAATACATCATTTAACCATTGTCTTAACCAATCCTTGCACTTCATTACAATATCATAACTCAATCTTTCCATTAGGTGTTTTTGTTACATCTTGTTGATCAAATCCTCTTCATCAATCAACTAATTGATAGTACTAGGATCTTATAAGAAAATTTCTTTCCTACACATAATAGGTTTGACATCAATAACAAAATAATGATTGAAAACATTCTTTTAACAACAATCTCCCTCTTTTAATCAATCTTCTTCACCAATAATCTTTTCAATCAAATTTTTAACAATCTCCCTCTTTGGCATTGATGGCAAACCAAACTGATCAACCATCAGACCAAACTATTTAACCAAGTTATCAATATGCTAACTAGGTTAGAACAATAAGTCAAATGCCAAAAAGTAATTTTGCTACCATTAGTTTTCACATCTCCCTCTTAGTTGTTGTATTCTTTTTCTTTCCTTTCTTCCTTCTTATAGTTTCTCCCTCTATAAGCATTGTTCATCTTCTACTATTCTTTGTTATGATCAATTTCTACACTTTCTCCCTCATACTGTTGATCATTTGTTGTTGATTATTGTTGATCAGTTTCTACTTTACTTCCCCCTCTTTAACAATAATGCTAAAGACATACTATTTTAGCATCTTAATATGCAAGTGTAGCTTTTGTAGGTTCTTTCACTTTCTCCCTCTATCACCTTGCTTGTGACTGATTTGGAACTTCATCACTTCAATTACTTTAGGAATAATCCTAAAGTAGGTATCCTATACTTCAATGTCTAATATTTCAACTATTTAATTCATTTAATGTAGGGGAGTCTTGCTTTTTCTTTAAGTAGCCTTGGTTAGGGGTATCACCCCTACCTTACCTCTAAGATACTCAAAAGCATCTTTAGGTAGTTTGTAAAGATGTCAGAAATCTATTCCTTTGAGCTAACGTATTCCATCTTCACTTTCTTATCTTCCACCATTTCTCTTACATAGTGATACTTGAATGCAATATGCTTGGTTTTAGCATGCAGTATAGGGTTCTTTGATATGTTGATAGCACTTGTATTATCACAATAAAGTATCACAAGCTCATTTACCTCTTCCTTCATATCTTGCAAAAAATGTTTGATCCATACAATATTAGTGCAATTTATAGCAGCTACAACATATTCAACTTCTACTATAGACTATGAGGTACAACTTTTCTTTTTACTAATCCAAGTAACCAATATTTTCCCTAAGAAAAGTGCTCCTCCACCGGTACTTTTTCTATCATCAATATTACCTCCCTAACCTACATTAGTGTAGGCTCTTAGCTCAAAATTTTCACTCTTCTTGTGGTACAAACCAAATTCATCAGTACCTTTTAGATACCTCAGTATTCTCTTTACTACCATCAGGTGATTTTCTCTTAGATTTGTAGAAAATCTTGCCACTATTCCAATAGCTAATGCAATGTCTAGTCTATTATGTACAACATATTACAAATTTTTGATCATTGATCTATACATTGTCTGATTTACTTCAGCAAATTCATAGTTCTTGGATAACTTATGTCATGTTGCCATTGGTGTGCTAACTGGTTTTGAGTCTTCTAATCCAAATGTCTTGAGTTTTTCCTTGATGTAATTTTATTGGGTCACAAATATAGCATACTTCTATTAATGTACTTGCAATCCAACAAGGAATTTGATTTCTCTAAACATCGTCATCTCAAACTCATGTTTCATTTGATTAGCAAAATCTTTGCATAGAAAATATTTTCCTCCAAATATTATATCATCAACAAAGATTTTAGATATCAAAATCTCCTTACCTTTTTCTACTTTGATGTATAGGTTGCTATTGTTATCTATTTTCTCAAATCCTATCTTGACAAGATATTTGTGTAGTCTCTTATAACATGCTCTAGGTGCTTACTTCAAATCATTAAGTGCCTTATGTAATTTGCACACCATATTATTTTTGTTATCATCAAAAATCCCCTCTGGTTGTTCAATGTAGACTTCCTCTTCTAGTATACCATTTAGAAAAGCAAACTTCACATCTATTTGGTAGACTTGAAACCTTTGTAAGTAGCATATGCAAGCAATTTTCTTACTCCTTCCATTCTTACAATAGGGGCAAATGTTTCCCCATAATCTAATCCTTCTTCATGTGCATAGCTCTTGCAAACTAGTTTGGCTTTTTTTCTAGTTATCTCACCATTCCCATCAAGTTTGTTCCTAAACACCCATTTGGTACCAATTACATTCTTGTTAGCTGGTCTAGGAACTAGGGTCTAGGTTTTATTCTTCTCAATCTAATCTATCTGCTCTTTCATAGCTTTATACCAATCATCATCTTGTAGTGCATCTTTCACTATTTTGGGCTCAACCTTGCTCAACAAGAATGATTCATTCCTTAGTCTATTCCTTGTCATAGGTCTAGCATCCTTATCACCAATGATTTTATTTGTAGGGTGATATCTTCTTACATACTTGGCTAATCTTGGTTATGTCCTTCTTTCCATGTTTGATCCTTCAGCTTTAGAGTCATTCTACTCTTCTCCATCTGGTACTTCATCATCTCTTTCATGTGTACTATTTTTAGAATCAAAATGTGCATTTCCTTCATTTTGCAACTCAGCTTCTAAATGTAGCTCAACATTCACTGGCTGTGACTCAGCTAATACTAAGATTTTTTATTGATTCCTAATTTGATTTGTAGCATTATCTTCAATAGTCATTCCTTCATGAAAGTATACAAAAGATCTATAATCTTTTGACTATTTAGTTCCATCAACTTGAACTTCTACATGCTCATCAAAATTTACACTTTCAATCTCCACAATCTCATTAGTGTTAGCATTCAAAAACTTATATGCCTTACTTCTAGTGAATTATCCAAGGAATATTCCTTCATTACTCTTTGCATCAAACTTTTCATTTCTAGTATCACTAAGAATGTAGCATTTACAACCAAATACTTTGAAATGTTTAACATAAGGTGAGTGACCATACCACAATTCAAAAGGTGTTGCATTTGTACCTTTCTTGACTTGGACTCTATTTAGGGTGTAAATAGATAGCTTCTATCCAGTACTTTAGAGCAACAGTTTTCTCCATCATCAAGGTTCTTGCACAATCTACCACTGATCTATTCCTTCTTTGAGCAATACCATTCTAAGGTGGAGTTCTTGGTGTTGATGTTTTCCTTTTGATGCCTTTATCATTGCATAATATTTCAAACTCCTTTGACATAAACTCACCTCTTCTATCTAATGTTAGGCACTTCAAACTCTTTCCTATTTCTTTCTCAACTCTAGCCAAATACCACTTGAACATTTGAAATGCATTAGATTTTTTCTTTAAAAACATAGTAGTCATCATCCTTGAATAGTCATCTACAAATAGCATTATGTATCTATCTCCTAGGTAGTTTTGCACTTGTATTGGTCCACATAAGTCTATATGTACTAGCTCTAGTACTTCTTTGGAAGTGTATTTTTTACTCTTGAAACTAGACTTAGTCATCTTCTCTAGTTGACATTGTTGGCATATTCTATTTTCAGTTTTCTTTACTTTAGGAAATCCTCTAACCTTCTTCTTTTTGCTAATGCTAATCAGATTGTCAAAGTTAACATGACACAATCTTCTATGCCATAACCACACATCATCTAGTCTAACAACAGGATAAGTTGCATCTTCCATATCTAGGTAAAACAAGTTACTCCTAATTTATTCACCTTTTCCTATTAGATTTCCATTATTGTCATAGATCTTGGCAATTTTGTTTCCAAATTCTACTTTGCAACCTATATTGCCTAACTATGATACACTCAACAAATTGTAGTTCAATCCTTCAATATAGTATGCATTATTAGATGAAATTTTCTCAATAAGTTTAATTGAACCTTTTTCTTTGATTTGACATGGAGCATCATTTCCAAATCTAACACTATTTCCATCATACTGAGTAAAGGCAATAAACTTACTTTTATCTCCTATCATGTGATGTGAGCATCCACTGTCTATGATCCACTTATCATTCTTGTTCATACAGGTTACCAATGTTTTTTCTTCATCTTCATCTTAATCTAATTCTTCCTTCATGACCACATAGACTACTTCATCATCATTCTCATCAAAATTTTCTTCAACAATGTAGCATCTTTTTGCTTTGTCCTTGTAATCTCTACTATCGTCTTCTCTTTTGTTCTTGTACTTATTTCCTTCTTTGTAGTTTTTATTTTATGTACATCTTGTAGCAATATGACCTACTTCATTGCAATTAAAACAAATAATTAGCAACTTAACTTTGAATTTACCTTTGCCTCTATGGAATCTCCTAGCCAACAATGCTTCCAATTATTCCACATCTTCCTCATCTATGCTACTATTACAAGATGCATATTTTCCTTTTCTACTCTTCATCTTTGATTGCACCTCCCCAGTGTCTTTCATTGTAAGCTTGGCCTTAAAAGCTAATTCAAGGTTTTTAGGTTTGTAGTTGTCAAAATTTGATAGTTCAAATGCATTAAGTCTTCCCACTATTCCTTCAAAAGTTAGTGCATTTTTCGATATACATCTTAACTCTTGGATGGCTGAAACTCTTATAGCATAAATAGGGAGTAGGGTTCTTAAGTATTTACTTTTGACAATATCATCTTCCAATTGACCACCTAGACTTCTTATTGCACTTACCACTTCTATTATTGTAGATCCATATTGAGTAGCATTTTCTCCTTCCTCCATTTTTATGTCATCAAAATTTCCTTTGAGGCTCTCCCTCTTTGCTCTCTAAACATTCTGATCTCCTCCATAGATATCTGATAGGGCTTTCCACATCTTGAATGCAAAATCACATCCCTTTATCTCATCAAATTTAGCATAGTTGATTGCTAAGGTAATCTCTAGCATTGCCTGATTGTGCTCCTTCCTTTTGCTCAGATCATCTGCAGTAAGTGGCCCAGCTAGTTCTAGATGTTCTATTCCAATTGAGGTTTTTTCATAGTCACCTATTGATCCAAGGTGAAATTTCATTAGACTCTACCATGCAACAAATTTGTCTTTTTTGAGCTTGGGAACTTCTCTCTTGGACATCTTGATCTTCCTACTTCTAGTACCTTGAAAGTAAATTAGCAAATAGCTCTGATACCAATTGTTAGAAATGCTTTAGAATAATTGAGAGGGGGGGTGAATTAGTTATTCAATGTCTAAATGGTCAATTCAAACTTTTTCACTAAGATTAGTGAGCCCATTCAACCATTCATTCATCCAAGCTTTAACTTTCCTATTTAGCAAGTTACTATAAATCAACATGCAAGCATAACACATAAAGAATCAACACATAACATAATGATATATGTGGAAACCCAATTTAGGAAAAAATGCTAATAACATGCTACTCAATTCTCACTCTTTTGAAGTGATGCCTTTTGAAAAGTCTTCCTTGTTAAAGGCTACAACACACTGCTAAATGGGACCTTGTTAGAGGATTTAACCACCCTATTAGAAGTGGGCTTGGTAAGAGGACTTTAGAACATTCACTTGGAATTCCACCCTATTAAAGGATTTACAAATGGCTGTTAAACCAACTTAAGTCCATAGGATTTTTGTATCTAATACAATTGCTAGAGAGTATTAGAAAATCTTTGATCTTATTACAACATATAGCTTAACTTGCAAATTTTATATCACTATTCAACTCCTTCACATTGCCTAGCTTTCAATCTCTACAACTCTGATAGCTTGCCCTATTTTCAAGCTTTGACACCTTGAGTCTCCATGCTCAATGCACCAGTGCAATCATATCTTTCTAACCACTTGTCAAAGTAGACCCTTTGTGCTCTGTTCTTCCTTCTCCTAGATGCCTTCTCCTCGACACCCTTCTAACAACTTCACAAGTTGGAAAACTAGTAGCTCTTTCTTCTTGGTCTATGACTCCTTAAATAAAATTTATAGACTTTCTTTTCCCACTCAATTATTCCCTCCATTATTTTGGTTTGAATGGGTTAGGTAGGATTCATTAAATCTAACCCACATTTTGTTTCATCTAAAAACTTCTTGAACAAACCTTTTGAATTCACCCAAAAATGGTTTACATAGCATTATGTGCCACCAACTCATCATTCTTATCCTTCAAGTAGTTCGCAAAATTCTAGGTAACAACTATGTCAGCTCAGATTTGATGAATCTTTGACTTTTCTAATAATGTAGTAGCCCAACACTATTGAAATACTAGTGTTCAACACATACTATGTTACTCAGCATCAACTATGTTTTACTGATGCTTGACACCTGAAGTTCACTCAACAGCTACTAAGGATTTTTGATGCTCAACACTTGGTACTTTTCTTTGCACTTGAACTTCACTCGACACACTAGATTTTTCCTTTTGCTCAGCTCCAACTGAGAATTTGCTTGGCTTAAACTAGCTTTCTCAGCACCCACTAATGAACTTAGTTTAAGCTTTGCGATCAACCTTGTTACAACTTATTCCACCAATGTTTCTAAGTGTGACCGACCTTTGTATCTTCAAGTATGTTACCAATACATCATTTAACCATTGTCTTAATCACTCCTTGTACTTCATTACAATATCATAAGTCAACCTTTCCCTTAGGTGCTTTTGTTACATCTTGTTGATCAAATCCTCTTCATCAATCAACTATGTAATAGTACTTGGATCTTATAAGAAAATGTCATTCCTACACATAGCAGTTTTGACATCAATGACAAAATAGTCATTGAAAACATTCTTTTAAAAACAATCTCCCTCTTTTAATCAATCTTCTTCACCAATGATCTTTTCAATAGATTTCCAACATGTATGACTTTCAAAGTCCTTCATCTTCTTCACCAATAATCTCACTATTATTGATGTGTTTCATCTCATGAGTTGTCATCCTTCCCATAGAATTTCAGAATGAGATGGGGGGGGCATGCAAAACACTTGATGTGAACACAAACCATCATCATAGTTTTTAGTATTTTTGTGTATGTTTCTCCCATATTGTGTTTTTGTGTTATTTTTATCTTTTGATAGCTTTAGATGATCCTTGTTTCTTTTTTGAGTGCAAGATGATAACATGTTAGAATATAAAGTCCACCAATATAACTGAGAGGGGGCAGGGGGAGTGGGGGGGGGAGGTGAATCGCTTATCCAACTAATATCACAATTATCAACCTTAAATGACTTTAACCATATGATCAATATAATCAGAAACTGCCACAAGATACTCATGCACAATAAAATATGTTAACTAGAGAAATCCTTGATCATAGGGAAAACCCTAGTAGGGATGGTACTCACAAGATGATGTACGAATATAAATATTCCTTTTTAGAGGATGGACCCTATTAGGAATCTATAATAATATTCAATACATATTAGTCCCTATTAGGAGACTTTGAGTCCCTGTTAGGAGATTCCAACTCTATCATCTTAAAATGGAAGCACTTCTTTGTTAAGAGTGTGTATCTCTTTGAGTAAATGGTTTAAGGTCATTTCAAGCACTTTGAATGGGTCTTTGCATGGATTTGGCTATTTTCCCCCTATTTTGCTTCTCTCTCTCTCTCTCTCTCTCTCTCTCTCTCTCTCTCTATTTCCATCCTATTTCTAACAAATTACTCTATAAAACTAAAGACTTTGACTTTTGATTCAAGGATGGCTTGGTGGGTCATGTTTGACATCAACCCTAACCTAGGTCGAGGATGACCTCAAGCCTGGCCTAGGGTAGGGTTAACCTCATCCCTGACCCCAAGTTCCTTTTTCAATTTCTAGAAACTTTGAGATCTCAGGCTTCAAAAAGTTTCTTTTCCTTGTTCAAGGTTGGTTGTTTTGAGTTTTAGAATGGTAGACTCTTAAATTACATTTAATCTAGGTCTATTCCTAGGGGTTAATGTTAAATGGGATTTAATTCTCCTATGTCAGCCTTCTGTAGGAGTTAGTTTCCTAGATCTCTATATAAGGAAGCCTTCTTCCCTCATTTTAACATCCATAAGCTATCTATAATTTCATGAGCACATTCAACTACATTAAGTGAAGATATAATATCTATCAAGCATTCAAGTGTTCAAGCATCTGATTCACCAAGGAGATCCATTGTTAGCCATTGAAGGATTCCATCTTTGTGGATCCCTCTTGTTGAAGATCTCCATCAACATTCATTCAAGCCTTTTTCCATGCAAAGATATATTCAAGATTGGTGTTGAATATCTAATTCCATTGATTTGATACATCCTACATACATTTATACATACATTTAGAGCATCCATACTTATGGATTCAAGGATTTGAATCCTCCACAAGGATTTCAATATAATCAAGGTGAATAGTTCCATTTGTTTTGTTTATTTATGTTACAATTTCAATTCAATTTCAAGGCTAATTCCAAACTATGGTTTGACCAAGGAAAAACCCCCATCCAAAGAAATAAAAACCTTTTTCTTCTAGATATAGGTGTGGAACAAAAAATTGAAGAGCAAATTTAGATACCCTTTTCGTCAAACTTGTGAGATCTGTAAATAGAAATTTCATCGAAGAAATGAAGATTGAGGTCAAATTTTTAGGGTACAATTGCACCCCAAGGTAAGATTATGCCTCGCTATCAGGCTCAAGGTTGACCTCCCTTCAAAAGGACAAAATATTTATGGGTTTTCTCAATCTCAATTTTTCTAGTTTGGAACAGATTACATAATTTCTAGAAACTACGTACAAACATCAAAAAATAGCACTTTCCTGATTCAAGTTTAGTATTTGTCTTTTACCTATTTCAAGATTTAAGTACATAATCCTCATAATAGAAACACCATAAAACCTCCTTTCTCCCTATTCTCCATCACATGATCCATTTCTACATTGATCACTTTCTTATGCTTAATCAATTTGGATCATCACATCAGAAATAGGGTTAATAAAGGAAATCTTATTTTCTTTCTATTCAACAATCCTATTGGCAGTTATGCCAACCCTGTTAGGATTTTTGGAAGATAGCTAGACCCTCTACCTAAACAACTTTAGGTGCAAGACCAATGAACCCACTATCCAAATGATCTTTGTATTATTCCTTGTAGAATAATAGAAATGAATAGAACTTCCTTCCTCTTCACGTGTCCTATCAACTAGACTTCTACTCCTTTAGATCTTGTACCCAAATCAAACAACTTGTATCCAATTTTCCCTTGGATTTCTTACACGCATTTAGTAAACCCTATGCTCCTTTTCACACTTGGTACTTGTTCAACACAATCAATTTTCATCTTACAAATAAGGAAAACATCTTTCCTTAATTAAATTATAAATACAATAGCACTATTGGCTCATAGTCTATACAATTTTTTACACATGTGACACTAGGGCTTGCACATTCACTAACATCATGATTAGATTGTCATAAGTCACTGGCTAACCATGCATCAATAAATTATATCTTTGCAAAAAGATATAGTGCAAATATTAGTAACCACTTCTCAAATACTCTATCTTTGGGCTTCTCTCTACAAATTAGGTACAACTTATATATGTCTTTGACTTACATGTTACACATTTAACCACATCGTCAGTGCATATTGAGGAATATGTCCATGAACGCGCATTACCAAACAATCAAAACATTGTCTATATAACTAAGATCTCTCTTTGTTATTTTACTACTCTTCATAAACTTACTGCTATGTTGACATCAATGACAAACATAGTCATGAATGCAACATATCAATATGCTCCAATTCTTACAATACTCCCCCAAAGGAATAACATCAAGATTCATGCTAACAATCTCCTCAATTGGCATTGATGGCAACATATATGACAAACATCTAAGTTCCAAGAAGACCAAATAGTACTCTATTGATGTTATTGTTCTCATCTTTTCAAATCCTCTTCATCAATCAAATCTAAAAACATCTAGAAAATGGCTATGTTCTTCTTCTTAGGATTGGAAATAGTTGTTCACAATAAACAACTAACCATACATATCTCCACCATAGAGATATTCCTCTTTTGTTCTTACATGAATCTTTCTAAATCTCTCTAATAAAGTAGATACTTCTTTCATTTTCTTATGCATTATCTCCCCCATTCAACTAGACAGTGTTTTTCATGTACATATCTCCCCCATCGGCATCAATGACAAAGGCCTCATTATGTCAATCTACTACTCCAAATTACAACTAGCTCAAGTGTCCACAGAAATTATTCAATACCAAATAGAAAATACCATGAATCCTTAATGACCTAGCTCATTGTAGATACTCCCCCATATGGGAAGCATCAACATTTAATCTAGTCTAACAATAGTGCTCTATGCCACTAGACTGATGCACTCTCTACATCATCTACTTAGAAGTAGGTAGGGGTATAATACCAAACATGCCTCTCAAGTACTCAAATGTATCTTTAGGTAAGGGCTTCTTAAAGATATATACAATCTAATCTTTAGTACTCACATACTCCAATCTAATCACTTTATTTGATGCCTTCTCTCCTAAGACATGATATTTAATAGATATACACTTAGTCTTAGAATGTAATATAGGATTTTTAGACATAATTATAGTACTTGTGCTATCATAGTATATGATAATAGATTCTTTAAATTTAATTCCAATTTAACATCTACTTCATCCACATAACTTGATTATAGTTATTTGTTGCTTCTACTTACTCTACCTTAATTGTACTATATGAAATGCAATCTTGTTTCTTAGCCAAGAAACCAATATTCCTCCAAGAAAAAATTCTCCACCACTGGTACTCTTTATGTAATCCATACCGATTGCCCAATCTACATTAGTATATGTGCATAGAGAAAAGTCACTTGATCTATCATACCAAATTCCATAGTCAGATGTTCCTTTCAAATATCTATGTATCCTCTTTACTTCTACATAATGATACTCTTTAGGATCAACTTGAAATATAGCAACAATCCTAACTAAATTTTCTATATCTAGTCTAGTGTGAGTTAGATATTTCAAGCCTCCAATCATGGATCTGTATTTCTTCTACTAAACTATAGGTGGCTCATCCTTTTTGGATAACTTGTGACCAATTATCATAGATGTACTAATAGGCTTACAACTTTCCAATCCAAATCTCTTCAACAAATATTTCAAGTACTTAGCTTGTCCAATGAAAATTTCATCACTATTCTACACAATTTTCCATCCTAGGAAAAACTTCATTTCTCCTATCATACTCATTTCAAACTCATTCTTCATCTCTTCACAAAACTTATCACTTGCTTCGTCATTACCTCCAAATATTATGTCATAAAAAATTATTAATATTATCAACAAACCATTTTCAAGTTCTCTCAAATACAAGTTACTATCTGTCATACCTTTAACAAATCCAATATTTGTCAAATATTTATCCAAGCTTGCATACCAAGTTCTAGGTGTTTGCTTTAGACCATATAGAGATTTCTTCAATTTTCATACATCTATTTGTCTTCTACTAGAGGGAAACCTTTAGGCTACTCAATGTATACCTCTCCAAGTTCTCCATTCAGGAAACCTTATTTAACATCCATGTGATATACTTTGAACTTATTTTTAGTTTCATAAGCCAAGAACATACTTATCGCTTCCATTTTGGCTATAGAAGTATATGTCTCCTTATAATCTATGCCTTCTTTCTATGAATATTCTTTGCATACAAGTCTAGCCTTGTGTCTCACTACCTCACCTTGTTCATTCATTTATTTCTAAATACCCCTTTTTTCCCTATCACATTCTTGTCTTTGGGTCTAGGAACTAACTCCCATGTTTCATTCTTCACAATATGTTCCAATTCTTCTTTGATTTATTGAATCCAATGATCATCTTTACATGCTCCACCTATACTTTTAAGTTCAACTTGAGAAAACAAACATAATTCACATACTTCTTCATTTACGTGATTATTATTTCTTCTCCCAATTTTCTATTCAACAAGATGATTCTTTGATATATTTTTACAAGGATTTTTCAACTCAACTCTTTCTTCTACTATAGGATTAGATCTCTACTCTTCAATCTAATTCTCATATGCAAATCATTGTTAGTCACAATGATAACATCCAAATTTTGGTTGCTCAAGCTTTGGATCATCAATAGTTACTATTGTGAAAAAAATTTGCACCCTTGTCCAAAGTTTTTACCTAAGGAAAACCTTGTAAAATATGGAAACAACCTCCAAACTATGGGACTTGAACTGTGAGGTTGAGTTTCTAGAGCAGGACAACTTTCTTTACTCTTAGGGTGCACCTAACTACTCTTGGAGAGGAAAAGGGAGAAGGAATGCATAGAAGAAAATCTACCTACTCTATCCTAAAGGGGTGATGCACCAAAATAGAGTGTTTGAATCAATCTCTACCCATATATGCACTATTGAACCATCATGACACCAAAGGATATACACATTCAAACTTTCTTTAATCTAGCAATCGCATGTAGATCAGAAAACCCAAATAAATGACACAAGGAAAGGGGAGATTCACTTGTATACCATTCATAGGAAAAAAGAGATACAATCATTAAAAATTGTAGATATCCACAATACATCAATGGTTGGAAGAGATAAGGCAGAATGTCATACAGTTTAGAGACTAAGGGAATTTACACTGAAGTTATAGAGCAATATTAGAGAAAAATAAAGAGATTCTTGCTAACAAAATCTACAAAAATTGCCTTTATAGCTTAGGAATAACTAAGATTTTCTCTAACTGAAGTTACTCCATAACCACTTCCATTAAGTCTTATAGAGACTAATCATGCAAATCTAGGGAAAATCTAACCTTGGCACAGAGTCAAATACAATGAAATCAAATTTTTTTCCAAAACAAGGCCTCAATAAGATAGAAACAATGCCATTAAACCATTCTAACCAAGTAGATGGATAGGATCAGAGGTGTTGGACTATTTCCCTTTCATTCATTGGGTGCAACATTCATTCAAGAGTGGTTGGAATCGATCATGAAGATCAGATTGTGCAAGAAAACTTGATTCCCTTCATTTCTAGCTTATGAGTCAGCAAATTTAGCAAGTCAAACAAGTTTTGTAACAAAAATGAGCCACATGGGCCAATGATATTATTTCATTTTTCCACCCACAAAGTCTCCATGCAGTTGACCACCTTGCAACTAACTGAGCCACCTTTTAAGACCCTCACTATGGCAGCCTCACAACTGCTAGCCTTAACTATCAGTGCCTTCCTATACTATTTCCTTACCTGTCCCCATAGGGACACATGTCTTTTAGGTGCTTCCCCACAATGTTTAAATACCTAACATCTTCATAAAGTGGGTAATCACTAATCATTGATCTCCATAAGATCAATGATCGTGAAAGATCTTTTATTATACTATGCTTGCCCTCAAAAATTCTAGGCCCATTGACCACTCGATAGCCACCTTAGCAACCTGGCCCTCATCTAGCATTACTTTGTGAGTTATAAAATAAAAATTGACCCCACAAAGACATGTAGCAGAAAGGTGCTTTGCCACATTCCTTAACATCCTTGCATCTTCATAGAGTAGGGAAGCACCGATCATTGATCTTGGGAGATCTAACAATCGATGAGAATTAGTAGCTTACTGACAATGGGTGCCAGTACCTAACCTATGAAGTCTCTCCTATATGCCAACTTGACTGACAACTCCTTTCCCTCTCTATAGCCCATAAGAGAACAAATTTGACCCCACCTACCACGCGGCAATGAGGTGCTTGCCCGCATTGTCAAGAAGTCTAACAAAACACAAAATGTAGGAAAGTGCCCGCCAATCAAATTTCCAACTCACTTGGTAGCTTCCCCCTCTATGGTCAACAAGAGGAAATAGAAACACCTACCACATGGTAGTGAGGTGCTTGTCCAAATTATGTAAAGGTACTGCATTTCGATGAAGCGAGAAAGCACTCACCATAGATCCATGTAAGATCTGACGGTGAGGAAAATTGTGGACCCATGGAAACAAGCCTAGAAAAAAGGGAAATACCATAGTCTTTTTATTTGTTTATTTCTTTGATTTCCATTTTTATTTAAACACTTAAAAGTGTGAAGTGATCATTGGGTGGGTTCAGGCATTTGAATTCAAATTTTTGGCAGGAGGCAACAAAAATGGCTAACATTTCTAGTGACTTAGAGGGGATGCAAGTCAACTATGCATATGACTAGTTACCTTATGCATCCATTAGGCCATAGAGTTGTAAAAACTATGGATCAGTGCATTATAAAACCCTAATGCTGCCTCTATGAGAGAAAAAATCCTTGGAAAACCTGTCCTCTACAACTAGGACTAGAGACCAAAACTTCTGCAACCTTCAAAAACTTAAAAAGTTGGCTATCTCACAGAGAGAAACCTATGCTCATGCACTTCTTGGAAAGCAAGGAACTAGTAGAAAGAAAAATACTCTACTTATATACATGAAACCTTAACCCTCATCAAAAGCATGGTTTGAGATAGATCCCATTGACTAGGATAGGAAAAGTTTCACCGTCAGGCCTACTTAATTGAAAAGCATTGGCCTACTTGCATCTGACAATTAAATAGGGGCCACTCTATAGTGTATCAAATGTTGAGCACCTTCCTATTTTTTCCTTTTGTGCATCCCATTCAATACTAGATCACCCTCCCTAAAGATTCTAACCCTAGCCTTCCTATCAAAACTCCTTTTCACTTGTTGTTGATGCATTTCTAGGGTTTGCATGGGCTATTTTCTTTTCTCTTCTAGCTCCATTAGCTTTGTCATTCTCACTGTCATGGCATCATCTTCAATCAGCTTTAGCTGATGAGCTAGTTATAGGGATGGGAACTCTAATGAAATTGGAAGCCTTGCTTCTTTACCATATACCAACATAAATGGCAAATTTCCTATTGACCTCTTTGGTGTTATCCTGTCAACCCACAGGGTTGTCTTTAACTTCTGATGTGAACACTTCCAATTATCTTCTATTGCCCTTTTCATAATCCAAATTAAGTTTTTATTGGATGGCTTAGCCAAACCATTGCCTTGAGGATAGTAGTTTGAGGATGTGCTCAAGTAGATATTATGGTGAACTACCCATGCAAAAATTTGAGCTCCTACAAAATATTTTGCATTGTCTAAAATGATGGTTGAAGGGGCACCAAACTTGGTCACAATTCCATCAAGGAATTCAACAACTGAAGATTCATTGGCCTCCTTTATTGCAATTTCCTCCATCCATCTAGTGAAGTAATTAGTAGCAGCAAGAATCCATTTACGACTAGAACTGGAAGAAGGATTGATAGGGCCTATGAAATCTAATCCCCATTGAGCAAAAGGTTGGTCCACCTAAATGGGGCAAAGGAGAAGAGCTATGTGATTTTTCTTACTAGAGAAGAAGTAGATTTTTCACACTTCCTCACATACTTGTGACAATCATGAAATAGGGATGGCCAATAGTAACAAGTCCTTATGATCTTCATTGTAGTTTTCCTTTCTGAGAAGTGGCCACCATCAGGACCATCATGAAGCTCTTTGGCCATTCTTTCATCTTGGTCCATGTCAATGCATCCTAATAGGGCTCCATTAAAATCTTTCCTAAAAAGGATGCCATCAACTATGACATAAGGAATTGACTACAATCTATATTGTCTCCTTTTAGTTCTATCCAATCCCTGAGGATATCCATTACCTAACAAGAAATTCTTCATATCATCTATCCAATTCCTTGGGTCATCATTTATTATCTCTTGTTGTTCTATTAGTATCATAGTGACTTCCTCACATGATTCCTAAGATGATATCATCTATTTACACAACCCCCTCCCTCTTACTAGCTTGGTGATTTGAATGTTAACATCATATTCCATTACTTTAGTAATCCAACTAGCTCTCTTCTCACTAATATCTTTGATCAAAAGGAAATCCTTCACACTAGAAAGGGGTACTAACAAATGAATCTTATAATGAGATAGAAGGTCTCTAAATTTCTTTAAATCTTTGATGACTACTAGGGCTTTCTTCTCTACATAGCTATATTTTTCTTCATACTCTTTAAGCCCTTCACTAAAGAAGGTTATAGGCTACTCTTCATCTTTATCATTTATTTGAGTCAAGATAGCAGAAATGCTTGACTCACCACCTAGGGCATAAAGGATGAAATCCTTTTCAAAATTTGGATTAATGAGAGTAGGAGCCAAGGCTACGACTTCCTTGGTCTCTTCAAAAATCTCCTTCCCTTCCTTGTTCCATGCAAAGACCATATTTTTGTTGAGTATAGCTATAAGGGGTTTTACCATGCTAGCAAGATTATGGATAAATCTTCTCACAAAATTTATCCTACCAAGGAAACTTTGTAGCCCCTTCTTATTTTTAGGAAGAGAGAGAGCAAGTATTTATTTTTTTCTCTCGAGATCAATGGTTAAACCATCTTTAGATACAATGTGTCCTAATAATTTTCCTTGATTGGTAGCAAAGACACACTTGCTTGGGTTAAGGGATACCCCAAACTCTCTATACTTTATGAACACCTATCTAAGATGATCAAAATGATCTTCTACATTCTTTGAATACACTATGATATCATCAAGGTAAACTAATAAAAATAATTCAATCATGTTCTTGAAGGACATCTCTGTTGCCTTCTAAAATGTAGCACCTACATTGTTTAGTCCAAATGGCATCTTACAATAAGCATAGGTACCCCATTTGGTAGTGAATACAGTCTTGTATCTATCAAACTCCTTGACTAGCACCTGATTGTAACCAGAGAATCCAAAAAGAAATGAAAACTTCTCTAAACCACTGACCTTGGACAAAATCTACTTCATGGAAGGGAGAGGATGGTGATCTTTAAGTGAAGCTTGATTAAGATCCCTAAAGTCCACACACAATCTAATTTCTCCATTCTTCTTCCTAACAGGGACAAGGTTTGCTACCCATTATGAGTGCTTAATGGGGAAAATTATATTGGCCTCAATCAATTTAGATTGCTCTTTTCTCATTAGAGGTTCAATTCTAGGATTCATTAGCCTCTATTTTTGTCTTACTAGTTTGACATCATCAACTAAATCTCTTGCATGTTGAAAAAACCTTGGGTCAAAACCCTTTAAATCATCATGCATCCAAGAAAATACATCATTAAATTCTTGACATAGATGAATAAAAATGTCTTGCTCAATTTTAGAACATACCTTCCCCATGTTTAAGGATTTTCCATTAGCAAATTGACTAGGATGTGATCATCTTTGTCAGTAGCTAGGTTCATGACTCTACCTCTTGCTTAGTATTAGGATTGAAAACACTCTCTAAGGTAATGAGACATTTATGAAATTTTTTGGAACTAAGATTAATGATCTGATCACCATACTGATCCTACAATATCAATAGGTTTCTATTTGAAAACTCTGCTTCATTCTGCAAGAAGCTTACAATTTGTTTGTTAGATTCAAACACTTCCCAATGGATTTTGTTATTAGGGATGGTAGGCCTTACTACCATTTTGGTCTGTTGCTTCTTCTTCTCTTCAAGATTCCCTAGCACATCATAAGATGCACATATTGTTGCAAGTCTATCAACAAATCTATTTTCTTTTCTAGGGATTCTATGAATATTAAATGCATTGAAACCTTCAAGAAAATACCATACCCTATGCTTAGAAGACATGAGCAAATTGTTCTTGGTGATATTCTCATTTTTTACTTGATTAACCACGAACTCACTATCTTTGTATACACTCGAGGCTTAAATTCCTCTTTTTTGAGCAAGTAGGAGACCCTGAATCAAGGATTCATACTTAGCCACATTATTTGTGCAACTAAATTGGAGCCTAAAAGAGAAGTAATACCTTACTTGTTCAGGAGAAATCAACATCACACCAGCCCCTGATCCATTCTTAATTCTTGATCCATCAAAGTACATCCTCCATACCCCACTCACATCTTCTTTAGTCTTCACAAGATTGGAAACTAGAGCATCCCTCTCTGATATACAATATGTACTGAGGCCCATCTCAAGGGTTTCTAACATAAGATCAAATTGGTATGCATTATCCCATTCATCTAAGAGAAAATTAGGTATCTCTATTAGAGAAGTGGCAAGCTCATTCACTATGTCATTCTCATCCATTTCTAGGGTAGTGTAATTCATGTTGATGAGATTTGGGGAATAGGGTTCAATGTGATGGAGGGCTAAAGGCTCTACTCTAATAAAAGCTTTGGTCCCATATCTTGTTCTAAAAAACATATATGACTAATCAGAAGATGTGTAACCATCTATTTGGGTAGTGAAGTCTCTTGATAGATAGATGGAAAAATGTGGCTTGACTTTAGCAATAGATATATGTTGAGTTATAGTACAACTAGGGTATGCATGTAGGGTCATTTCCACATTCCTAAGGATCCCTAGAGTCTTAACAATACTACCATACAACTATAATAGATCCCTAACAATGGGATCATATTTAATTTCTAAACCATCAACAACACACCTAGGCATCACTAAACTACTAGCCCCTAAATCAATCGTGCAATTGTGGACTAGTTTTCCCCCTATAATTAGAGAAACATAAAATGAAGGAGGTCTAACCCTTTCACTCATTTCTACCTCATTTGATAGTTTTACTAGGCTTGTGGCACCTTCCATGTTGTGTGGTCGATCCTTTGGTTCAATACTTTCTAATTCTTGCTGCAACAACCTCCTTTGCATGGGTATAGTAGCAACAACATCCCACATGGAAATATTCACATTTATCTTCTTAATTTGTTCTAACAAACTAAATGGCATATTAGGTATTTTGGTAGAAGCCTTGGGAGCTACATTTGTAAGAAGTTGAGATGGAACAACCTAAGGATCACTTACATCCTTTCTAATATTATTTTGCCTTTGTTGTTGAAAGTTATTTAATTGATCATTTACTACTTCTACATGAGGTATTGCATTTGAAGTTGAGACTTGATTGGGAGGAAGAGGGGTAGCATCATCAATAGCTCTTCTTTTTCTCCTAGTGCTATGAGCAATGGAATCCTAGTTTACATTACAATGTTCTTTCACCTAATGACTCATAAAAGAAGAATCTCCTAACTGCTACAAATGGGCAACATTAGTAGATTGAGGGTCATCACATTGTTGTCTAGCATATGGATCTTGTGTAATTACTACTACGAATTCTTCTACCTTCTGGCACATACAAGTACCATATGAATAATTATAAGAAGGAAAAAAAGTCTTCGTCTTGAGCCAAGTTGTTTTGAGGGACTATGGTCCTACTTTTGACTACATTTGAGGTTGAAGCATGACTATTCTATCTACTCTAATCAAAAGAGTTATTTACACAATTATGATTTGGAGGTGTACCAATGTTTGGAGTTTTATATTGCAATTGATGGGCCTTATTACCTTGAGGTTGTTGTCTTTCCAAAGTCGCCACCTTGTTTCCCACCTTTTGAATCACAGAGAGACTATCCTCCAATTTCTTATCTTGAACTTGCAACTTTTTCCCAATATCTTACATTAATACTTTCAACTCTCCTAGCTCACTAGATGATGTGGAAGCTTGAGGGACTAGAGCAATTGATTGTGATATGGAAGTTGTGGGAACAGGGGCCATTGCTAGTTGGTGATTTGTTACATCAGGGAAGAAGGGCATAGGAGGCCTTCGGGCTAACTTTTCTCCTTTTATCAATATGTTTTATTCTTTTATTGCTATGTCATAAGCATTAGGTAAGTTGTCTTCTCCCATAATTTGGATTATGGTGGAAATGTCACTGTTAAAAGCTCTAAGGTAATGCAAGAAGGAATTACCAAGGGTAGGCTTTATTGAAGTTAATATTTTATCCTATGTCTTCTAAAATCTATAATTAAAATCAATCATACATTCATTGGGGCCTCTTTTTATAATAGTCAACAATTCCAAAAGTGACAAATGATCACTTTTGTCCTCAAAGTGTTTACATAGTCCTACTCATAATCCATCCCAATCTATTATAGAACCATGAGCCAAAGCTCTATAGTATGGTACTACTTTTCCTTTCAAGGATGAGGCTAGAAACCTAACTGCAACATCATCTTCTATAACACCATGGATATTACAGATATTTGCAACTTCTTGAATGTGTTCTAAGGGAGAGATAGAAGTTTCACTAGTAAATTCTGGTATACTTTTGAGTGCAGCTATTGGTATGTCATGTCTTTGGGCCAATAAAAGAGGACTTCCACCATTAAAGGTAGCAAAAGTGTGAGCTCTAGGCTATTCCATATAGACAAGTGATCTATTGATATGTATTGATGGTAATCTAGGCTGAGATCTAACAATAGGAGGAGTAGAGATGGATCTTATAGGTGTATTTGTCACTATTGTATTCCTAACTGGTGATAAAGATACTCTAGTCTTTCTTTTTGTAGGATTTGAAAATGAAAGCTCTTGATACTAAAATTTACCTCTAGAAGATGCCCTTGTCATAGCTTTGGGCATGAACCACTAAAACTTTGGTCTAGAACCAGACATATTTGAAACTTAGAGTCACCAAGTACTTGAAGAATGAGCCTCTTGAAGGCTTAAATACCAAAGCCAATACTATCTCTTCAGTATTAATCTTGAAATCCTCCTTTTAACACTACTAGATTTGAAATTATCTGGATATTAGTCCCACCCTTGTCTAAAGTTTTTACTTAAGGACAACCTTATGAAACATGGAAACAACCTCCAAGATATGGGACTTGAACTGCGATGTTGAGTCTCCAAAGAAGGTTGGCTTCCTTTACTATTAGGGTGCACCTAACCATTCTTGGAGAGGAAAAGGGAGAAGGAATGCATATAAGAAAATCTACCTACTCTAACCTAAAGGGGTGATGCACCAAAATAAAGTGTTTAAACCAATCTGTGTTCATACATGCATTATTGAACCATCATGACACTAAAGGATATACACATTCAGACTTGCTTTAATCTAGCTATCACATGTAGATCAAAAAATCCAAATAAATGACACAAGGAAAGGGGGGATTCACTTATATACCATTCATAGGCTAAAAGAGATATAGTCATCCAAGATTGTAGATATCCATAATACATCAATGGGAGGCAAGTAATTCTTGCACTTTACATCAATGGCTAGATGAGATGAGGTAGAATGTCATATAATTTAGAGGCAACGGGAATTTACACTAAAGCTACAGAGAAATATCAAAAAAAAATAGAGAAGAGTCTTGCTGACAAAATCTACAAAAACTACCATTAGAGCTTAGGCATAATTGACATGTTCTCTAATTGAAGTTACTCCACAACCACAACCATTAAGTCGTATAGAGAATAATCATGTAGATCTAGGGAAAATCTAACCCTTGCATAGACTCAAGTACAATGAAATCCAAAATTCTTCTGAAACAGGGCCTCAAGAAGATAGAAATGGTGCCATTATACCATTCTAACCAAGTAGATGGATATGATCAAAGGTGGTGGACTATTTCCCCTTTGTTCACTAGGTGCAACATTCATTCGAGAGTGGTTGAAATAAATCATGAAGATCAAATTGTGCAAGAAAACTTGATTCCTTTCATTTCTAGCTTATGAGTCAACAAAGTTAGCAAGTCAAACAAGTTCTGTAACCAAAATGGGCCCTGTGGGCCAATGATATTATTTCATTTTGCCACCTACAAAGTCTCCACACGGTTGACCACCTTGCAAATAACTAAGTAACATTTTAAGACCCTGACCATGGCAACCTCACAACTACCAACCTTAACTATTAATGCCTTCCTGTACTATTTCCTTAGCCGAGCCCATAGGGACACATGTCCTTCAAGCACTTCCTTGCAATGTTTAAATACCTTGCATCTTCATAAAGTGGGAAAGCATTGAGATCTTTGTAAGATCAATGACCATGAAAGATCTTTTATTAAACTGTACTTGCCCTCCAAAATTTCTAGGCCCAGGGACCACTTAGTAGCCACATTCAATAAACCCTCTAGTTCTTTTCATACTTTTTACTTGTTTAACACATTGAATTTTTATCTTACAAACTAGGAAAGCATCTTACTTGTATACCATATCTTCAAAATAATCCTTCAGTTAGCCTTGAGGATTTCCTAATTAATTATAACAAGATAATTAATTAAACTAAAATTACAATAGCACTTTCAACTGACAATCTATATAACTTTTCACACATGTGACACTACAGCTTGTACATTCACTAACATCATCATCAGACTATCATAAGTCACTAGCTAACTATGCATCAATAGATTTTATCTTTGCTAAAAGATATAATGAAAACTTTAGTAACCACTTCTTAGGTACTATGTCTCTAAAATACCCTTTGTAAATCAAAACATCATTCGTATAGCTAAGATCTATCTTTGTTATTCTACTAGCCTTCATAGACTTATTGCTATGTTGACATCAATTACAAACATAGTCATGAATGCAACATGTCAATACTCTTAAATTCTTAGGATACTCCCTCAAAGGAATATTATCAGAATTCATGCTAACATAACATGATTGCTCTATCATATGCATTCTTCTATTTGTATCTCATTTCTTCTATATGTTATTTTATGTTGTATTATACTTGTGATATTGTTTATTTCAATAGTATTTTGTAGTCTTCTTGGGCTCTTATGCTATGATAGCACTGATTCATTTTGGTCTCCATGTTATCGGCCCAAAAATACTTTTCTTCATATTTATTTTGTGTTTTTTCCTCCATTTTTTCTTTTTTCTACTTCCTTTGGGGAATTATGATATCTTTCTACTTGACATAACATTAAATGTTATCATATGATCTTACTAACCCCTAGTAGATCCCTTTTGTGCTCTATCTTTATGTTGTTCTCATTTCCCTTGTGATGCAGAGCATCTTTCAAATCAACCAAATAATAGGATCCATTCTGATCCCTTCAAATTCCATTAAATAAACTCCATAATTAGAGGCATCTTACAAGGTAGAACAAAACATTTTCCAACACAAAAATATCAACCTTACTCCATTCACATATCCTGATTTCTATATCAGATTTCATTGTTCATAACTTTCAATATATAATATTTATTTCCAAACCCTTTGGATTAATTGTTCCAAACTAGGTATAGTAAAACATATTCAAATATGGTAGCCATAAAATAAACCAATTACAAGTTATGGTCTTTTTATCAAGACTCATTTTCTCTGTCATAAACCAGAACCAAAACTGGTAACCCTGCCTAGGGCATCAAATATCTTTCACAAATTTTTTTAAAATAATCTCAAACCAATTCCAAATTATCCTTCTATGATTCTAGTTTCCAAATATTTAATCCATTTATTTTTCCCATTCATATATAATTTTTTTCAAGCACAAATCCCTGCCTTCATCTTGAATGGATATCTTTAAAAACCAGTTTCCACTCAAATCTTCATAACTTTCCCAAATTTAAATGAAAATGATCCAAACCAGTTATAAATGAAATTTAGTTCACATATATTTCCAATTAATATTATTAGAGATCCTGAGTCTTCAAAATATGTCTGCACCACACTCTGCAACATGACTATATTCAGCGAATCTCAAATCTGCAAACATCCACTTTCACCAAAATACCCATAACTTATTCATTTCTTCATAAAATTGAACCAAACAAAAAGCATGAGAAGAAGGATTCATAATAATATATATCCATTACTATATTACATGGTTTCCAGGCTGTACATGGATGTACAAGGCCTGGAAACTACTCTAAAACTTAAAAAAACCAATCAAAACCACAACAATAAAATGCACCAAAAATGTATCAAAGTATTTCCTCTTCTCCAAATTGATTTGGTTCGACCATACAATGGTTTTTATATCCATTTGATAGTTATGAAACTTCCTAACTACCCCCAAGACCAACCATATACCTTTTTACATCATTTTTCTATTATTAGCAACTTTCTCAATGTCGCATTTTACAACTTTTTACGCAAGTTTTACATTTTTGACAAAATGGCTTCATAGCCTTTACAACTTGACCCAAATATAATATAAATGACTCAAATGTATTTAATATCACAAATAATGAATCTTAACTTTCTCATGTTCTTGTATTTAATGTGCTCTTGCACCACCTTGATATATTTCTCCTCTTGGAGGCATCTCATAGTGGAATAATTCTTTCATAGATACATGTATGCTATTGTTAAATCTATTTCTCTTGTTAGGGAATTTGCAATCATTTTAATGTGGGACATACACTACGCTCATCCATTTTTTTTAGAATTCAAATAGGGATTTTATGTATGGTTTAGAGTAATTCAACCTTTAGTGCTTGGTATGATTTATAAGGTATACCCAAATCAATGAATTTTAATTTTATTCTTTGCCTCTCTCTTTTTGTTTTTCCCTTTAGTTTCTAGAAACTATGGATAATTCCTTGGGGCTTGGTCTCTTTTTTATCTCTCTCTAAACTATTGATAGTTTGGGAGGCTTGATCTATGTTTTTGACCCTTATTTTGACTACTAACAATCTGGGATGCCCATTCCTGTTTTGATCCCATAAGGACACACAAATCCTTATGCCCATATTTCTTTTGTATTCTTCTTTTTTGTGACATGAAGTTCCCTTTAAGTTTAATCCCTTAATGGATATACTAGCATGCCACACACACTTACTAGACCATTTATTTCATCTTTTGTGGGTTGAACACCATGTCACACACACTTGCTAGACTATTCAATATCATCCCCTTTTTTTAGAGACCTTTCCCTATGTTCTTTTCTTTTCCTTGTGTGATTCACAGTAAGGCACACAAACCTTATTGGGCAAGAAACTACACACTTTTTTGTAGTGGTTATCTCTCTTATTATGACTCTAGATAGGACAAAGATTGAAATCTTTTGGGGGCTTGATTTTTTATTTTTCTCCTTAGTCATGATAATATTTTCTCTTTTTCTATTGATCTACTTTATCTTTAGTTTGAGGAAACTCATACTCCCATTAAAGTGGGGGCTAAATGTACCATCTTAAAATGGAATTACTTTCCTTCTAAAACCTTTTAGCTACCTCCTCTTTATGATTCCTTCTTTAGGCCATGGATATGACTATTCTCATTCCTCTTTTCCTCTTATCTTCCATCTTTCCACCTTATCTTTTTGGAATTTGTCCTAGCTTTTTGTAGCACCCAATACCTTTCCTCCTAGACTAGGTCAACCTAGTTTGGACTGGGTGGACCTAGGTTGACCTAGCCCCAGATAGCTCTAGATTTTGGGGCACAAAGGTACTAGAGGGTTTAAGTAGTTGTTTTCAAAAAATCTTGCACCCTTGTCCAAATCTTTTACATAAGGAAAACCTTGTGAAACATGGAAACAACCTCCAAGTTGTGGGACTTGAATTATTAGTTTGATTCTCCAGAGAAGGTTGGCTTCCTCTACTATTAGGATTAACTTAAACTATTCTTGAAGAGAAAATTGAGAAGGAATGCATAAAAATAACTACCTAATCTATTCTAAAGAGGTGATGCACCAAAATAGGGTGTTCAAACCAATCTCTACCCATACATCCATAGTACTATTATAATGATAGTCCAAAGATATATAGATTCAGACTTATTTTGATCTATTAACCACATATAGATCAAAGAACCACATGAGTGACACAAAGAAAAATTTCTTCACTTCTTATCATTCACGAGCCAAAAGAGATTAAAAAATGCAAATTATAGATATTCATAGTACATCAAAGAGAGGTAGACAAGGCTTATATAGTTCATCAATAGCTAAAAGAGATAAGATAGAATGTCATATAACTTAGAGGCAAAGGGGAATTTATAGTAACATGCCAAGGCAATACCAAAGAAATAGAGAAGATCCAACCCTAAGAAAGAGTACAACATTTGCTTTTATAGTGCAAGCATAACTTAGATAACTTCTATTGTAAGACAAATATTAACAACTACAATCAAATCCATAGAGAATAATCACTGTCAAAACTAGAAAGATCTGATCATGACATGAATCCATACATGAGAAGATCACTTCATTACCAAACAAGGCTTTGAGAAGTTAGGAATGATGGTCATTAACTTCTAACTAAATAAATGGATCAATAGGCAGTGGTGGAGCATCTCTTTAAATTTATTAGACAAAGGGAATGATGAAAGTTGTTGTAAGAGATCAAAAAGATTGGGTTCATCATCAAGGAGCTACTTCCACTATCATCATTCTTGCCAAATTTAGCTGTGTTATTTGGTCAACTAGATTTAACCATCAAGTCTTACCACATGGACCAAATAATTCTTACCATTTCGCCACTCTATTAGCAATTAAACCTTATGCCTTTTGTTTGATCGTCTACAATCACAACCTCACCACCACCTTCCTTAAATAATAGTTATTTTTTGTAAAACCATGATCATTAGGTTATCACTACCTTGCAACTCACTCTTAACATTCTTCATTAATCATTGAGACCTTGTGAAGGATGAAATTTGACCATATCAACATAGTCACCACATTACCCTAAGTTTCCTTTTTGACCTTTATGACCAAGTGAAATAAGGGGAATCACTTGATCAAACCTCAAACCTTAACCATTTCTTGACTTATTACAATTATGTATTGGCCATAGATATAAAAGATCTATCTTTGAAGTATTGAAGATTTTCTCTTGTTGCACTATTGCAATTTAAACTATAGTGTGTTAACATAATCATACAATTAGAAAAAAAAAAGAAGTGATTGCACCCTTTCCATTTTGACCTTAGTTAGCACTCAAAAAAATATGACTATACGAATTGCATGGTCATGACTTAAAACATTCTAAGGCATAATATGAAATAGAGCCAATGTTAAATTAAAACCTTAGGTGATCGTTAAGAAAATTATATTTGAATTTGATTTTTTGGTAGGAGGAAATTTTAGCTAACATTTCTGATGACTTAGAGGGGATGCAAGCCTTCTTAGCATATGACCAGTGGCCATCAAAAAATCCATTAGGATATGGAGTCCCTGAAACCACAAAACTCATAAAATTTATCATTTCTACCACATTTTGAACCAAAAAAATACTTTTTGGAACCAAAACTCTCTGCTACAAAATAAAACATGTGCCTATGAACTTCTTGGAAAATAGGAAATAAAAGAAATGAAAACTACTCTAATTATGTACAAGAAAATTTATTTTATTTAGAAATAGGGCTTCAGATATATTCCATTGACTAGAATAGGCAAGACTTCACCATTGGGCCTGCTCAACTAGAAAGCATTGGCTTGCTTGCAAATAATGACAACATAGGGACCACTCTATAAGGCATTAAACCTTAACCATCTCCCTACTTTTTTCTTATCTACATCCCATTTCAGTACAAGATCACCTTCCCTAAAAATTTTGACCTTAGCCTTCTTACCAAAGCTCCTCTTCATTTTTTGTTTATGAATTTCTAAGGTTTGTATTTCTTGACCTCTTTTCTCCTCTAGCTCCATCAAATCTATCATTCTTATAGACATGGCATCATTTTCAATTAATCCCAACAAATGACCTAGCTCAAGAGAAAGAAACTCCAATGAGATAGGAAGCCTAGATTCCCTACCATATACTAACATGAAAGGAGAATTTCCTATGGATCTCTTGGGTATTATTCTATCAACCCACAAGGTAGTCTTCAATTTCTAGTGCCAACACCTTTGGTTATCTTCAATAGTTCTCTTGATGATTCTAATCAAAATTTTATTGGATGACTTAGCTAAACCATTACCTTGATGGTAGTAATTAGATGATGTGTTCAAGTAAATACTATGATCAATTTCTCATGTACAAATCTAAGCTCCTACAAATGATTTGGCATTATCTAATATTATGGTGGAATGAGCACCGAATCTTGTGACAATTCCATTGAGGAATTCCACAACTAAAGCTTATGTAGAATCTTTCAAGACTACTACCTCTATCCATCTTGTAAAATAATTTGTGGTAGCTAGAATCTATTTGTGACTAGAGCTAGAAGGCAAATTAATAGGACCAATAAAATCTAATCCACACTGGGTAAAAGGATGATCAACCTAGATGGGGTGAAGTGGAAGGGCTGCAAGTATTTACTTACCGAAGAAGAAGGCATAATTTTCACACTTCCTCACATGTTTTTGGTAGTCACAGAACAAAGATTTCTAGTGGTAACCAGCTCTCATGATCTTCATTGCAATGGTTCTTGCCAAAAAGTGGTCACCATCATGATCATCATGAAGTTATTTAACTATCCTCTCTGCTTTCTTTGCATCAATACATCTTAGCAAAGCTCCATTGAAGTCTCTCCTAAAAAGAACACCATCAATTATAGCATAAGGAATGGATTGCAGTTTGAACTATCTTCTTTTAGATTTATCAAACCCTTGAGGATATCCATTCCCAACTAAGAAGGTCTTCATATCATCTATCCAACTCATTGGATTGTCATTTCTTGCCTCTTGTTATTCTACCAACACCAAGACAACTTCTTCATTAGTCTCATGATATGAGGTCACATGCTTGTACAATCCCTTCCCCCTAACCAATTTTGTAATCAAAATGTCCACATCATACTCCATTACCTTGGTGATCCAACCAGATCTTTTCTCATTAATGTCTTTGCTCAACAAAAAATATTTAACACTTGCATGAGGAACCAACAAATGGATTTTGTTATGAGACAATAGGTGTCTAAATTTCTTCAAGTCTCTTATAACCACAAGGTCCTTCTTTTCCACATAGCTATACTTATTTTCATACTCTTCTAGTCCTTCACTAAAGAAAGCAATAGGTTGCTCTTCATTTTTATCATTTAATTGAGTCAAAATGGAAGAAATACTTGACTCTCCTTCTAAGGTGTAAATAATGAAATCTTTATCAAAATATGGATTAATGAGAGTAGGAGCTGAAGCTATGGCTACATTGATCTCTTCAAAAATTTCTTTCTATTCCTTGGTCCATGAGAAAGCCATACTCTTTTTGACCATAGTTGTAAGAGGTTTCACAATGGTAGCTAGGTTAGGACTAAATTTTCTCACAAAATTTATTCTACCAAGAAAATTTTGTAGACCTTTCTTATGACTAGGAAGAGAAAGGGCAAGTATGTCCTTTTTTCTCTCTAGATCAATAGCTAGACCATCCTTGGATACAATATGTCCTAAAAATTTCCCTTGATTAGTGGCAAAGACACACTTTCTTGGATTCAAAGATACTCTATATTCTCTACATCTTATAAACAATTTTCTAAGATGACCAAAATGCTCTACTACATCCTTTGAATATACTGTGATATCATCAAGGTAGACTAACATAAACCTTTCAATCATATTTTTGAAGACCATATCCATTTCTTTTTGAAAATTTTCACTTGCATTTGTTAGTCCAAAAGGCATTTTACTATAGGCATAGCTGCCCCCATTTGGTAGTGAAAGCAGTTTTGTTTCTATTAGCTTCTTTGACTAACACCTGATTATAACCCAAGAATCCATCCAAGAAGAAGAATCTCTAGAAAGCACTAACTTTGGGTAGTATATTTTCCATGGAAGGGAGAGTGTGATGATCTTTAATGGAGGCTTGGTTAAGATCCCTAAAATCCACATAGTCTAATTTCTCCATTCTTTTTCCTAAGAGGGACAAGGTTTGCCACACAAGAGGAGTGCTTGATAGGGAAAATAATATTGGCCTTAATTAATTTGAACAACTCATTTCTCATTAGAGGCTCAATCTTGGGGTTTACTGGTCTCTAGTTTTGCCTAATAGGCTTGACATTATCCACTAAATATATCATTAAATTCTTGACATAGATGAACAAAAATTTCTTGCTCAATTTTAGAACATACCTTTCCCATTTTTAATGTCCGTCCATCAGCAATTATGATTGGCATATGGTCTCCTTTGTTTGCAGAAATATTCATGCCTCTATCCCTTGCTTGGTCATCAAGATTGAAAATACTCTCTAAGGTAATGAGACCCTTAGGAAATTTAGTAGAGCTAATGTTGATGATTTTATCACCATACTAGTCATGCAATCTTGACCAATTTCAATCTTGACCAATTTCTATCTAGAAACTCTACTTCATTCTACAAGAAACTCACAATTTGTGCATCAAATTCAAAAACTAGCTAATTGATATCATTATTAGGGACAGCAGGTCTAACTACCACTTTAATCTTCTACTTCTTCTCATCTTCAAGGCTCCTTGGGAAATCATAAGATGCACCCACTATTTCAAGCCTATCAACATGTCTATTTCCTCTTCTAAGGATGCTCTAAATATTAAATGCATTGAAATCCTCACTATTTTTATAAGACTTGTGAAAAATATTCTTAGTAATATTTTGACTCCTCACCTGATTGATCACCAACTCATTATCTTCATACACACTTAATTCTTGAATTAATCTTTTTTGAGTGAGAAAGAGACCTTAAATCAATGCTTCATACTTGGCCACATTATTAGTACAACTAAATTGAAGCCTAAATGAGAAGTAGTACCTTTCTAATGTAGAAGAAATCAACATTACACTAGCCCCTGCTTCATTTTTATTTCTTGACACATCAAAATACATATTCCATATCCCACTTGTGTCTTCTTTGGTTTTCATTAAGTTGGGGATAAGGTATCCTTTTTTGATATATAATAAGTTCCCAAGTCTATCTCTAAGATTTATGATATAGGATAAAACTGATATGCATTAGCCCACTCATCTAAGAGAAAATCAGGTGTATCAGCTAAATAAATGGTAGGCCTATTTTCTATATCATTTTCATCTATTTCTAGGGTGGTACAATTCATATTGATGATATTAGGAGTGTAGGGCTCAATATGGTGGAGGGCTAATGGTTGATAGAAGCCTTGGTTCCATATCTAGTTCTAAAAAACATATATGACCAATCACTAGATATATAACCACTTATTTGAGCAATAAAGTCTCTTGAAAGATAAATGGAAAAGTGTGGCTTAACCTCAACAATTGATATATCTTAAACTACACTACAACCTAGGCATGCATGTAAGGCCATTTCAACATTTCTAAGGATTCCCATAGTCTTGGCAGTACTACCATCCAACTATAATACATTCTTAACAATAGGTTCATGTTTAACTCCTAAAATATTAGTAACACATTTGTGCATTACTAAACTACTAGCCTCTAAATCAATCATATAGTTGTGGACTAGCTTATCTCCTATAATCAAAGAAAGATGAAATTGAGGAGGTCTAATCTTTTTACTTATTTCTACCTCCTTTGATGGTTGTACCAAACTCACAACATCCTCCACACTAGAT
Organism: Cupressus sempervirens; assembly: GCA_028749045.1. Lineage (NCBI taxonomy): Eukaryota > Viridiplantae > Streptophyta > Pinopsida > Cupressales > Cupressaceae > Cupressus > Cupressus sempervirens. The sequence goes on along the minus strand of CM053790.1, from coordinate 770,077,661 downwards.
GGCTGATTTCTAAGTTCAATGCTTTCCAACTCCTACCACAATAAACTCCTTTGTGATCATACACTAGTCACAACATCCCACATAGAAATATTATCTTTGGTCTTCCTCATTTGATCTATGATACTAAAAGAAGCATTAGATATTCTAGTAGAAGCTTTAGAAGTAGAAGCTTGAGGTGGGATAGTGTACAGGTTATTCACAATATCTCTGCTTTCACTCCACCTTTGCTACCGAGGGACATTAGCAAGTTGATTAGCACTTTGTTGTTGGGAAACTACTTACACATGTGGCACTAGAATTGATGTTGAAGTTTTATTAGAAGGTTGAAGAGAAACATCTTCCATATCTCTTCTTTTTCTTCTAGTGTTATAAGCATGGGAATCCTAGTTTATATTACCATGCTCTTCTACTAGGAAATTCATGAAAGAACAATCAACTTGTTGTAAAGTATCAATAGGTTGAATAGAATTGTGTTGTTGGGTAACTACTCGCTCTAGTATAGTTAAAACCAAGTAAGATTTTTCCTTCTAACACATGCAATATCCATAGGAGTAGTTACAAGAAGGGCATAAACCTTGATCCTAGGAAAGGTTGTTCTGAGGGACTAAAGCCCTATTTAGATTGATGTTTGAAGACTTGGGGTGGTCAATAGGTCTATTCTAATTGTGAGGGTGGTTGATAGGTCTATTTTGATTGTAGGGGATATGACTCTAGTTTAGAGGTATACCATGAATGGGACCTTGACTCTAGAGTTGGAGAGGCTTATTATTCTAATTTTGCTGCCTCTTCATGGTTACTAACTCATTTCCCATCTTTTTTAATATGGCACTATTGTCCTCCATCTTCTTTTCTTGATCCAACATCCTCCTATCTACATTCCACATTAGTGTCTTCATCATGTCTTCAATCCTATCAATTATGTTAGAGGATGTAGAAGCTATTGGGACTGCAACAAGAAGATGACTTACAGAGGAAACATGAATAGGGGCTACAGGAGGCTGAGGATTGGGAAAGCTAGGGAAGAAAGGCATTGGGGGCCTTGGAGCTAACTTCCCTCCCTATATCAAAATGTTTTCAGCTCTTATGATAACTTCATAAGCATTTGGTAGAGTGTCCCCACCTGTAGATTGTAGAGTGGTAGCAATATCATTGTTAAAGGCTCTGAGATAATATAAGAATGCATTGTGAGGAGAGAGCTTCACTACAATAGATATTCTATCCCATGTCTTCTAAAATCTATAATTGAAATCAATCATAATTTCATGGGGGGTCCTATTGATAGTTTTTAGTTGTTCTAAAAAGGATAGTTGGTCACTTTTGTCCTCAAAATGCTTGCATAGGGCTACCCCCAACCCATACCAATTAGTAATAGAGTTATGAGGCAAACCTCTATACCATTTTATTGCCTTTCCTTTCAAGTATGAGGCAAGAATTCTAACTGCTACATCATCCTCAATGATACTATGGATATTGTAGATGTTAGACACTTCTTGAATATGCTTAATGGTGGAGATGGAGGTTTCACTACTAAACTCAAGTATACCTTTGAGAGCTGAAATTGGTATGTCATTCCTTTAGGCTAATAGAAGGGGGCTCCAACAATTAAAGGTAGTAAAGTCATGATCTCTAGCAATGTAAGAAAGTGTTATGTTGATATGAGCATATGGTATTCTAGGTTGAGACCTAACAACAAGAGGAGTGGAGATAGATATTTTAGGGTTATGTGTTATTATCACACTCCTAACTGGTGATAGAGATACTCTAGCTTTTCTTTGTGGATTAGAAAGAGAAAGATCTTGGCATTGGAAATTACCTCTAGAAGATTCTCTTGTGTGTTTCTTGGGCATGAATCACAACAACTTTGGTGTGGAAACCAGATTGTGCTCGAATCTTAGAGTCACCAAGTACTTCTAAACAATGAGCCTCCTGAAGGCTTTTTTCTGAATGTAGTACTATATCCTCAGCATGAAAGTGGAATTTTTTCTTGATGCTAGTGAATTTTAAATATTTAAATATATTTTCCCACTAAGTGTGCAAAAAACTATTGTAAAAAATGATTGCACCCTTGTCCAAATTTTTTACCTAAGGAAAACCTTGTGAAACATGGAAATAGCCTCCAAGCTATGAGACTTGAACTATAAGGTTGAGTCTTTGGAGAAGGCTAGATTCCTCTACTATTAGGATGCACTTAAACTATTCTTGAAGAGAAAATGGAGAAGACATGCATAAAAAAATAACTACCTAATCTATTCTAAAGAGGTGATGCACAAAAATAGGGTGTTTAGACTAATCACTACCCATACATGCACAATGTTATTATAATGAGAGTCCAAAGATATACAGATTCATACTTGTTTTGATCTATTAGCCACATATATATTAGACAACCACATGAGTGACATAAGGAAAAATTACTTCACTTCTTATCATTCATGGGCCAAAAGAGATACAAAAATAAAGATAATAGATATTCACAGTACATTAAAGAGAGATAGGAAAGGCTTGCACAATATATTGATGGTTGAAAGAGATAAGACAAAACATCATAAAGCTCAGAGGAAAAAGGGAATTTATGGTAGAAAAACATTCATCTTCTTCTTCATCGATTCATATTCATATCCATGGAACCATGATGGAATTATGGTAAATCCATTCTAAAGAGTGGAAATACCCTACATTCCTAATTCAAAATCTACAATACAACTACATCACATACACACAGGCAAGGTGAATCCTAATATTTATATTTTTTTTACTAGTCATTTATGTTTACATTTATCATTTATGGTTCATTCCTTAACCTAGCCCTCATTAAACCCCAACCCCCAGACCTTTCTTTTTTGTATTGATTTATAGATTAGGAGTGAAAAGGATTACAAATTTGAAATCTACTCTTTGCAAGCTTTCTAGAGTTGTCAATTGCAAAATGTTGGACTACATTAATCTATTTGTAGGATGTCTTCCCAAGTCAACCTAGCCCTAAAGTGTAATGGCCCACCTAGGAATCCTTAAAATAAGGACAAAGAAAAGCCATTACATTTTTTTAATGTATCAAGCATGGATTCAAACAACATCAACATGCAACCGATCAAAAGATCACAATGGAAAACTTAACCAAATAATCCATGAAACCAATGATCTCCAAGTGTTACTATTTACCAATGCATCAAATAACCATATAAGAAATATAAACAAATAAGAAACATTTAATCTCCAAACTATCGAGTCCTAGGAAGGGGCATAACCACATAGGGTACCCAAAACAACCTTCAAAACTCATCTAACAAGTCCAAAAATGCTTCTTGTTTCCTAAGGTAGGTTTTTGCATTGAAACCATGTGATAATTTTCCTATATCATATGATACTATTCACTACTATTAGGCAATACTTTTCCAATATCACACAATATTTCTATCAACTATCATGTGATACTTTCCAGTATCACATAACACACTTGACTATTATTGTGTGATACTAGAAAGTATAGTAAAATATTTCTCCCTATAGCTATACAATACTTTTTCAGTATTACCCAATGCTAAACCAAGTATCACCCAATGTTTAACCAATGTCACCTAGGTTTACAAGGAAAAATCCTAATAAAAAATTTAGAAGATAGAGTTAGAACCCCCACACCAGGGACTACCGGAACCACCAATGACAAGGTGCAAATACTCAAAAGAATAAAGGAGATAAAATATCTATAACATCTAATCCACAACATGTAATCCATAGAATCTAATGTAATCATGTAGAAAGAAACATTTCAATGAACATACATGTGCATAAATCAAATGTCACAAGAAGGAAAGCAACAACAATGAATCCACCAAACTAAAAAAAAATTGTTCTTGTTTTCTCCCAACCATAATGGCATCATGAGACATCAAAGGACCTAACCATCCCCCAAGAATGAATCTCAAATTTCCAACAAGATAGTTGGAGTTGTGTCATGAGATAATTCTTACCAATAACCATCAAATAACATTATAGGAATAAGTACATCCAATATGATAATCTACCAATAGCATTACTAATTCAAAGAAATGGCAAGAAACATCATCTATTAGTATGATACAACATCGTAATAAAGGAATGCTTCAAGTAATAAACTAACATTATCTAAACATTATATCCATGCATCAAAAGTAAAAAAATAAGTTACTAGAGAACATACTTTAGATACACCAAAGTAACAAGTAAATATCCAACATTGGCCTCAAACTAGGAATAGACCATCCCTATACACTAGTCTCCAATAGTTGTATAGGTAGCTATACATCCCAACCACATGGAACTCATAGGTCCACTCCCATCATGCTGATGGAGATATTTATCCAACCACAAATATACAACACAATCATTCAGCCATGGCTAATACTTACACCATGAAGTATAGAAGACTAAAACCAAGATCATGACAAAATGTAATACAATAGATCTTAGTTCAATGCCCTATGGGTATACTATGTAGGGACTCAGGTGGAGAGTAGATTGATTGGCATCATGGAGCCTAAGCTAAAAATCATGTATAAGCTCTCCCATAGGAGGCCATCACATTTTGTCCTTGGAAGGTAATCATATAGACACCTTCCCTTTTTTATACTTCCAAGCTCATACCCTTAAATCAATCACCAGGTACTCACATTTTAACTATCTTATTTTTATTACCCATTTATTTATTAAGTTATCAATTATTTAGAAAACTTCTTCATGCTACCTTGTCAGAATACAACTAGGGTAAGGAGAGAAACCCCTCCACAATTTTACCCTACATATCCATGCTCATTACATGATGAGTGCCTTTAGACAATGAATTTTCCCAACCAAACCCTAATGAGCATAGCTCTACTGATATCAACTAGGAGTTCAGGCCTTGCAAGAACTTGACAAATGTATGCACACATACTCATATGTGGGTATGAAACTACATAAAGATTATAAAAAACTAAGGGTTAGATGAGGAACAATCACAATACCAAGTATAACAAGATCACTCAAATGGCCTATATTTGGGAGTATAGATTCTATACGAATCCTTATGAACAATAAAACACCAACCATCATGAACTCATTCAACTAGCCTAAATATGGGAGTATGGATTCTACATGAATCCCAAAGTCCATGAAGGTGAGATATAACATGGAATACAATCCATTTCCACCTTCCATGTAAACAATGCCAAAATCCAAATAAAATATGGGTGGCATGAAAAATGAGGCAAGAATAAAAGCTCAAAACTCAAAGTTGTCAAATAATAATGAAACTAAAACCTCAATTCAAGAATAGGGTCACAAGACCAAAGGTCTAATCAAACAAGCTCAAATTCCTAGTCCAAAAAATCTGACAAAAGAGAAAAGTCAACAAAATCCATCATGGAAACATCAGTTTAGATCAAGAACTAAAATACCCTAGTATATCTTATAACCATTCTACTTCCACAATCCTCATCATTAAGGCAGAGACTACAAGATAAAAAATCTAAATAAGCCAAAGAAAGAAATGGGAAAAAAACCCAATGGCATGCAAAATGAGACAATGCCAAAATACCCAAAACTAAAATATCTTGAGATTTGATAGAATAAAAAACCCATTGATCAAATCTACCCAAAATCACACTTTTCAAATAAAATCATGGAACTAGACACTTTGTGGAAATCCAATAGCATAATAGCACCTAAACTTGCATATCTAATTTCCTATGAAATAGAAATGCTCACCACCATCCAACGAGGTGACATGAGTGCATAAAAACAAAGGGGAACACTAGTTCTCCACTCTTAAACATTTAGCAATAGAAAACAAGAGCTGAAACAAAGTAAAACCATTAAAATCCAAAAGCCCCACCTCATAGCCAAGACGGCAAAATAAGAAATACCACCATAAAATAATGGAGATGCTGAATTGGATGAAACCATTGGCGTAGGTGAGAAATCCTTATATGAATCCAATGAGACTAACCTCACAACAATTTACCAAGCCAAAATCTGACAATGAGCAAAACATTGATTTCTCGCAAGAGGGTTTGGTTGAATTTTCTCCAAAACCATCAAATAGAAAATGAGAAGTTAAAATAAACTCACTTTTAGCCAATATATGCACTTTTACAAAGTGACATATTAATTAGACTATTTCAATTAAATAATCTAATTGGCTCCCTTAACCCAAATTAAGTTTGGTGATTTCAATTGAATTGGAATCCAGGTATGAAAAATTAGCTGGCAATAAAATAAAGATTAAATCAAATAATTAAAATTCCTCTAACTCTTTAAACATCATTTAATTTAATATTTTCTACAACCATTGCAGAATCCTAAATGCACTGACACACTCATAGGTCAAACCAAATAATATATTATGAATGTGGATTCACTATTTACTAGAGGATTATGAGGACAATAAAGATACATCGCTCATGCAGGGATGATATTGGCTCAACATGAAAGGTCTAATCAATAACTCCATGTGGCACTACCAAAGATATAAATTTTCCACAATAAATGAACACAATCAAGTGCAGATGCACAATAATAATAGCCGAAGTGACAATTACACAAAATCAAGAAATTAAAACATCTAATTAATTTTAGTTAAATAATAATTTAAATAGCCCATTTTGCATAAATTACTAAAATGAACAAAGTAAATATCCATAGCACCTAACCAATAAATCCAACATGGATAATTCATTTCTAGTTATTCAAGAATTTAATAATGAAAATAACAACAGTTGTTAAACAACATAAAAAGGAACTTAAAACACATAAGTGAACATGGTCGAATAGATGACTAACCACTGCTATAGGAAGCTAGTCAGCTGTAGCAAGATAATAATACATAGTACAATCTTTGCACACATCTCAAAGTAATCATGGAACAACATCATGGTACCACATCAATCTTAGTAACCAATGGCACAAACCTCAGTGAAACCATCTAACACATCATAATCTCATAAATCATCCACAAGAATAATCAATCCAATTGATACAATAACATACATCTAATCACCCCCAAGGGTGTAGACCACTCATGGTCCTAATCATAATCACTCACAAATAAACATCATGAAGGTTGCATCCATTAGGATGACTTATAGAAATCAAATGGGAGAGGCACTACATCATCCCCCCCAAATATTAGGCTTACTCCTAGAAGCCTACAATCCAAGAATAGAGACCAAATACAAGTAGTAGGAAATCAAAATTGGATAATAGGAATAACTCACTAACTTCTCCAAAAGTCAAATACAAGTCACTCCAACATTCACAAACCTTCTTGCCAATGCCCAAATACATTAACCACAAGAGAATAGATGTCACTCTAACACAAGGTCCTTCAATAAGGAACTTCCTTTGCACTAGGAAAACCCATCTAGCCAAAAATTCAACACTACAAGGGAGGGAAAAATCCACTCTACCTTGTCAATAGGTGCCCAACTACAACATGCACCTACCAAGTGACCAAAAAAAAAGGTCAAAACACTACGCACTTCCAAAAAGAGTTGAAATCATGGAGAATAAGTATCTCAAAATTCCCAAGAACACTATCATGCAACACAAGGGATGATGATTTGCTTATCAAAATTGCACACTCCAAAAGGACACTCTCCACAACTTACCACCAAGTGTAGGAGCACTTTTCTTTATGGTACAAAAATCTCAACTACCATTGGGAACTAGGGTTACATACCCAACTAGACAAGTTATCACCATTTCACTGATATAACTGAGGGGTGGGATTAATCAATTGTCCAAATATTATTAGAAATATTATCTTTAAACAATCTTGACCATATGAGTAATATTAACTAAAACCACAAGAAGATACTCATACACAATCAACACCAGATATGTTAACTAGGGAAACCCTTGATTAGAGGGAAAACCTTGGTGGGGATAGTAACCACGAGATGATCTACTAATATAAATATTCCTTGTTAGAGGATAGATCTTGTTAGGAGGCTATTACAACATTTAGTACATGAGTCCCTACTAAGAGGCTTTGAATCCCTATTAGGAGATTCCAACCCTATTAGGAGTTGTCGAAGACAATTGGACCCACTACCTAAACAACTTCAAGGTTAAGATCAAAGAACCCACTATCCAAATGATCTTTATATTATTCCTTGTAGGCTAATCAAACTAAAATGTACTTCTTCCTCTATCTTTGTCTTGTCATATGGACTTCTACTTCTTTTTACTTGCACGTATTTAGTAAGAATTTTTCTCCTTCTCACATTGCACACTAATACTTTGCATTCCACGTGATCCTCTAAATCAAGACTACCTTACAATCAAGGGAAAAAAAACTTTCCTTTATACTGTATCTTCATAATAATTCCTTGAGTTGGACTTAAGGTTTTCCTAATTAATTAAAATAAGATAGTTAATTAATTCATAATTATAACAGTATTGTTGGCTCACAGTCTATACAAAACTTTACATGTGTGAAATCATGTCTTACATAGATGCTGACATCATCATCTGATTATCTTATATCTTTGTCTGACTGGGAATATCCTCATTATATCTTGGCTAAAAGATACAATGAAAACATCAAAATTGCCAAATAAAGTATTTTTATTTTTTGAAAAATTCCTGATGACATCATCATTTATTAATTAATTATTTATTTTATTTATTTATTTATTTTTATGCCATTAAATCCCTTTATCTTAATTAAAAATATTTAATTAAGGAATCCCTCCCAAAAATGTTTAAATCTTATTTAAACATTATTTCCTTATTTATTAATTATTTAATTAATAAATTGACCAAAAAATCCAAAATAAATAAAAAAATTATTTTTTGCCCAAAACTTGGCCAATTTCCTTAAGACCACTAACCTCTTCCAAAATCTTCTAATCCTTCTTTAATTTTGATTAAAGGCTAATCCCATCATTTCCTACCCCTAATCTCAACTCAAAATATTTAATTAAGATTAAATATTAATCCTCATGTTTATTGAAAAAGTTTTAATAAATATCTCCTCAACCCAAACCCTTGAAATAAATAAAACTTTATTTATTTCCTAAAAATCTAATTTATCCTCATCCTAAGAAGTTCTAGACTCTTCTACAAAGTCTTCATCCTCATCCTAGGAAGTTCTAGACTATTCTAGAAAGTATTTATCCTCATCCAAAGTCTAGATTCTTCTAGAAGATGTCTTTAAACCTAATCCTAATCCCCTCCTAACCTTGTCACATTCCCTAAACATGGGTTAAGACTTACTAACCCAAGCCAAAGTTAACAAATATCTCCTCCTTCACCCACCCTCATTAAATGCCATCCACTTGCCTATCCCTAAGCTAATCCTAAACCATCCGAATCCATCCTCTAATCATTTGCACAATCCTAAGCAAGCTTAAAACCTTCCTAATCAAGCCCAAGTCAAAATTCCTCTCATCTCCTTCAAAATATCCCAACCATAAAACTTTATGAGGCCCACTAGGCCATAAATGACTCTTTCAAAGCCCTTTCATTGCTCTTACAAGCCATTATGAGGGTTTTTATGAAGATTTTATCCCTTGAGCCTCCTTTGTTGACTCATCCTTCCCTTTTCCTCCATCCTCTCACCCTATGACATGTGTCACTCCTTGATTGGCTGTAAGGAAGCACAATCCATGTGCTCTCCTCTCATGCAATCTGAACCCTCCATGAGCTTGTCCCCATCCTTGCATCTTAACCCTCAAACCCTCAAGCCTCTTGCCTATAAATTGGATCCTTCCCCTTTGCAAAACAACACAATCCATGAAGTAAAGTCATAATTCCATTTTAAGAAGCCATTTTACATCAAAACCATACACTCACACCCAAATTTCAACTCCATTTGAAGCCCTTTTTGAAGCATAAGCTTGAGCATACATCCTATCTATTTAGACAAAGCCACTCAACAAGAGAGTTTCTTATTGAGAGAGCCCATTAATGGCTCATATTCTTAATTGAGAGCTCATCTTAGTCTATCTTGAAGTTTATGAATTTTGTTTAGTTTGTAGAAGCTTTATTTAAATTTGGTTTCTATTAGCATACTAACATTGCTCATATACATTTTGGCATGCCCGGTGGGACCTTGCATGGGTCATCTTCATTAGCTTTTTTAGTAAAGTTTTGTAAGTCATTTGCTAATTTTGGCTAATTTTACTTGTTTTTGTGATTGGTAGGATTGTATAAATTGGTTTTGTAGGTCCACATGAGCATGAAGAAGACAAAGGAACTCATAGTCTATCTCATAGTGTTTGCAGATTTTTCAAGCTTATAGGTGGACAAAGCAATTGGAATTCTTCTTCCTCTTCTTGTCTATATTCTTCTTATTCCATCTACTTCTTCTTCTTCTTCTTGTGGAAGATCTTGGTCATTTTTTTTAAGGAAGCAAAATCATACACACTTCTTTTTAGTGCTTAAAATGAACTCCCAAATCATACTTAAATCCATTAAAAACTAAAAATTTGCAAAAAAAAAAAAATCTTTTAACAAGTGAAACTAAACCAATCCAATCATTTGCATCCTTGCAACATCAAGGTTTTAGATGCATTCATGCAAAGTTAGGAACACTTCATTTTTGAAAATTTAAAAAGAACTTCAAGTTTCCATTTTGAAAGGTTCAAAATCAACACTAAGTGCACACTAAAATCTAAATCAAACTCAAAGCATCAATCAAGGATAAAATGAACCTCATTTGCAAATATTTTAAAGTTCTTTTAAAAATCTCATGAAAACTAAGAGTCCTAAATGGTTGCCAAAATTTTCTTAAAAGCTTTGTTATTTGTTCCAAACAAATGTCTTGTTGCAAAATCTTGAATGTTTCTTAGGTTTTCATGCATCAAAACAATCTAGGAATATCTTTTTTGGGCTTAAAATATGCAAACTAGAACACAAAATCTTGAATGAAAACCAAAGTCCAAAGAGTCATTTTCACTTTTGAGTCCAAAACAATCTTGAATGATCTAAGGTTAAAACAAAGCATTTCAAAGTTCTTAAAACAACACACAAAATCTCAATCTTGAATGCTCAAAGGAAAAAACTTGAATATTTAAACACTTGTCTTTGAATGCATGTTGCTAAAATGAACTTGAATTTTTAAACATTTTTCCTTTGAATGAATGCTTCTCAAACATAATCTTGAATGCCATGGATTAAAATCAATCTTTCTTGGAATGCATGCTTAAAACAAACAAACTCAATCTTGAATGCAAAAGATCAACTAACCATTGCAATATCTCACACTTCAATTTTTGGGGCATAAAAAGAATCTACATTCTATGAACTTCCTAAATTATAAAAATCAAATAAAGACACTTTAAGTGAGTTTGTAGTTGGACTCACCCTCTTTAATCACCCATCAATTTAACCATTGGTTGCAATCTCAGCACCATCTATGGGGATGGGTCCACCTAAGAGAGTGTTAAGTGCTCCACAAAGATCAAACGTCACTTACTTGTGTTTTTATTAGTTTTTCTAACTTAGAAAATTTTTTAAATGCACATTAGGCTCACTAACACTTCATTTGGACATTAAAATTGAATTTGGACATTAAAATTGAACAACTCTTGACGTGGATGGCCTTTGAGCACGCGCTTGAAATCAAGTTTTACACTTTTTTTTTTTGGGCTTAAAGTAAACTCACACTCAATCTTGAATGCCTTAAAGGAAATTAATCGATCTTGATGTGGAGGGCCTTTGGGTGCATGGGTTTACTTTCTTGTTGACCCTAACTCTTCTTCTTGTTTGCATTCTTCGATCGATTTTACTTTTTTTAATGCTTCAAGTTGGAATTGAACATTTGCATCTTAAACATGAGTGCTTGCAAAGTCGAGATCAGCACACATAAGAGTCAGTTGGAAAAGAAACAAGCATTTTTTTTAGCCCAAGGTCGTTGAAGTCTTCTCTCCCCTTGTCATCTTTCGAGGCCATCTTGGGTGCATAAGATTAGGATCCAAAACCTTGTTTCTCTTTTTAGGAGGCCTGCTTGGGGATTTCATCACCCCTTGGGACGACCTCAACTCCAGTGTTTCGGTGGAGTATAAAAATTGGCAGGTGAATCTAAAGACACCTCTCTTAGAATCAAGATTTTGTCACTCGGGCTAAGCCTTAAGGAAATTTATACCCTTGAGAAGTGAAAGAGGAGAAGTGGGTTATTGCTCCTCTCGACTGTGTGACATCTTTTTGGTTTCATCTACAGATTTGGGCATCACGTACCTTGGGTATATCAAGGAATCCCTAGCTAAACCAACTGTTAGCCTTGTAGAAAACCATCTAAGATGTTAATTTGTTTGAAGTGACTCATCGAAACATTTGTAGAACATACACACTCCTTGGCACAAGTATCACATTCTGAGAATCAAAAAACTTCTATCTAATTTTTCCTATCTATTGCTTGATTTGTTATTTGTTGAATGAATGTTTACCAAACTTGGTTAATCTTAGCTTAGGGCATACTTAGCATAGTCACTACCTGTTCCAAAAGTTGAACAAGTTGAAGCAAAACAACTGAGATCTCTCAAAGCCAAGCAGATTCAAGAATTCATGTCAAAACAACCCAAACCCAAACAAAAGTTTCACAAATCCAAACTCAAGCCATCTCAAGCATACCAAGAACTTTTAGCCAAGAGAGAGGAACTAACACCAAGCCCTCAAATTTCCAAACTCCACAAAGTAGAGGACAAAGCTATCAATGAAGCTCTTCCAGATGCCTGGTTAGATCACACCATCCAACTTAACCAACATCCAGGAGTTAACCCTGCTAATGCCTTACCAACTAGGCATGATTTCTATGATTAGACCCCCTTATTTCTCCACATCTTCTTGCATAAGCTTCACTTTATAATCATCCTTATAGGTAAGGCAGCCATCCTTAGTCATCCCCTTAAGCATTTTAGCTCATCCATCTCATTTAGAACCAAACCATTCAGCTAGCAATCCAAAAACTTTACATCCAAGCCTCCAAAATTGTTGTCACCTTGCCAAAAGTTTGCCATTCCTAACATCTTCCAAATCCACCAATCTTACCTAGGTTATCCCTTTGACAGAGCTTTGTCTAGGGTAATTTAGCTTTGTCACTTTTTATCCCTCATCACCTTGAGCTAAAGGTTGGGATCCACAAGTGCTCAATCTCGTGTTCTTCCTAAAGGATCATCAGTCTATCCTTAAGTTGACACAATCACCACCAAGCTTGCACATAGGTAAGCAGACCTTTCATAATTTGGCAACATATCTTTAAAGTTAGAATCCTCAACCCAATCCTCCTTAGGTTTTTTCATATAGCTTTGCCTCAACCTAGGAAATCATTTGCATAGAAAAGCCTTCCTCTTTTGCCTCCATCAGCATTGTTGCATCTCATCCCTAGGAAACATTCTGCATTTTCATGTCACCCGTCACTCGCTTAGGCAAGAAGAAGAAGGAAACAATGGAGCCCTACCATTTGGATCCAACAGCATCACTCCCCTTTAGCACTCAACCATCCTTCAGCCTAGAGAATGCTATACCATCACCTACTGAAATTGAAGCTTTCATGAACCAACCAGGAAATGCAGTATTGGTGAACGTCATTATAGACAAAAATAAGGAAACAATCATGGCTAACTTTCGAAGGGACAACATTGGAGCCTTCGACTTTGGAAGACCTTCTCCCCTTATCAGATCCATCTCACCCTTGTTTGAGAAACTACCACCACCCATAGGCTCTTATTAATCAAAATAATTCTCAATATGTGCCAAAAGAAGAGCCTCAACCCACCCCATATGATCCAGCAGACCCAAACATACCAACCTCCACTCAAGTTGAAATCTCCCTTCCACAAGCCAATCCAGCCACCACCACTCCACCATTGGTCCATACCACTTCATCCCAAACCCCCTTTGCCCAAAACACCTCATCATGCACTCCCTTCACTATTGTTGTTGTTGGCCCCCAACCCAGCCTTCCAAATCCACCCATCTCCCAAATCAGTGCTAGCATCTTTGGCCAACTGCAACAATATACAACTAGGATACCACCCATGGGGCCAAGTAATCAACCTTTTATCACCCCCAACCTATTTACCTATGCTCAAAACATAATTCCATCATTTCCACTAGGTCCTTGGAGCTCAATGCCATCAACCACAAATCCATAAGCTACTACCTTCACTCCACAAAGCTATCACACCCCACAACATACTACCAATGTTCTGCCAAGCTCTCAAGTGACCCAAGTTCCTGCCACCACTTTACCAAGCTTTCAAATCTAGCCACCAAGCTATCAAACCCCATCAATTCCATTCCCAAGCTTTCAATTCCCACCACCTCCACCACCAACCAATCCATTACCTCCTATTACCAACTATTTTTCTATGCCACTTCTAGGAGGAAATCCACCACCACCAACCACCAATTACTTGGCCTCTTTTGCCATGCAGACACCTTCCCAAATAGGGGCATAGCCCACATATATTGGTCAAACTCCTCAAATCTAAAGTCAAGTTCCACAAGCTCCCCGATCCTTTCCCCAAGCCTCACACCCATCTTATACCTTACCTCCACAAAGCAATCCATTTATCCCATAGCCAGCTTATGTTCCTCAATCCCAACCTCAAATCCAATATTAGCAGCAAGCCTCACAACATATGTAGCAATATGTGCCACCTCCACCTCAGCAACCCATCATCCACCATTTAGTTGCCCAAGCCATGTACAATCCCTACCAGACCATACCTCAAAGCCATCCATATTCCATTGCCCCATCTAGCACATACCTACCTCAAGGTACTCCTACATTGGGGGCACCCCAGATGTCACCCATTAATACAGAATGGGAAGCCATGAAAATATCTTTGAAGAACATCCAAGAGGGAAATGATCCAAAAACCTTCAAGTTTGAGAATGTGTGTCCTCACCCATTTGACAGAGCCATTACCATGACACCATTTCCCAAGCATTTTGAGACACCCAAGTTTGACAAATTCAGAGGAAAAGGAGACCCCGTCACACATATCAAAGAATTTTACATGCACTACCAAGAAGTGGTATACAATGACATCTTCCTTTTGCGTCTCTTTCCCAAAAGCTTGGCCAGACCAGCTCTTGAATGGTTTTATAGAATCTCTTATGGCACAATTAAAAAATTTGTTGAATTGTCTGAGGCATTTGTAGCCCAATATGCCCATCTTGTTGAAATAGAGCTATCAGTAGTTGATCTTGTCCACACTAAGCAAAGAGGTGGAGAAAGCCTTCCTGAATATCTGCAAAGATGGAAAACCCTTACCACTCGCATATCTTGCACCTTGCTAGAGCACCATTTGGTAAAAATGTTTATTGGTAATGTCCATCCTAGCTTGGCTCACCACATGACCATGAACTGTTTACAGACCTACAAAGACATCAAAGAGAAAGGAATGATCCTTGAGCAAGGACTCATTAAAGATGGTGTGGACAAGATTTACAAGGAAGCCAACCAAAATCAATCACATTCCAATGACAAGTCTAGGTATTGGAACAAAAACAAGCACGTTGCAACAGATGGCATCACTGACACCAAACATGTGAATATTGTTGGTCCTTCCCAAAATTAGTCTAACCCACCATATCAATCAAACAATCAACAAGCTATCAACTACCAATAGTAGAATAATGAAAGCTATCAAAACCACAATCCAAGACCCAACTTTCAAGGGTCTAGCAATCAAGCTAATGCCATCAATGTAGTTGTAGGGAAAAAGCCCAGATTCCAACCTGCACCTAGAAATTATACACCCCTTGGTGAACCTTTGGATGTCATTTTTGAGAAATTAGTCAAGGAAAACCTCATCAAATTTCCTCCTACCCAGCAAATTGACCCAAGCCAATCCAAAGCTACATAGTACAAAGATAATGAGTGCTACAAATTTCATAGGGTAAAAGGTCACACTACCCTTAGATGCATGAAGCTACAAGATTATGTGTAGGACCTCATTGATCACAAAGAAATCACCATTGGTGCCCAAACCTCTCCCAATGCAGGCTTACAGATATATCAAAATGCTTTTCCTCCTCACAACAACCAAAATCCTAGAAGAGAACCTATCCAAGCCAACAACAAAAACACCAACAACCGCCAGCCAAACCAACAGCACAGGAAGAACAATGACCACACTTCATCCTATATAGACTATGGTAGCCTCATAGGTTGTATATCTAAGAAAGAGCCTTCTATCAATGTTATCAATATTCAAGGACCAAACAATGAGTGTGCAGTCACCACTCGAAGAGCGTGATTTAACATCGCAGGCCCACCAATTTCACCAACACCATCAGCTCCATCAAAAAGCTAGTACAATATCTTGGAACACCTTGGGAACATGCTAGCCCAAATCTCCATTTTAGACCTTCTTTGCACCAGTCTCGTGTAGAAGAACATCCTTGACAGTGCTCTTATAGAATCTCATGTCCCTTTAGGTATCAATGCTACTAATTTTTGTAATCTTGTTGGACACCTATCCTCCTCATGTGCCCTATCTTTCAAACCCACTGACATACCCGTGGTCGAGCCTAATCACACCCTTCCACTTTGCATAGCCATCATGGTATCCAATTTTGCTGTGAAAAGAGTAATTATAGATAATGGATCAGCCTTGAATATTTGCACCCTAAAATTCATAAAACAAGTTGGGTATACTGAGGCAGATATCATCAGTGAGGTTATCACCATCAAAGCTTATGACAACTTGGAAAGAACGACAGAAGGAACTATTTTTCTGCCAATCAAGGTTGGGCAAGTCATCCAAGAGACACTCTACCATGTTATTGATCTAAACCTACCATTTAACATCCTCCTCGGTTGCTCATGGATTCATGCCATGAAAGCCATTCCATCCACTTACCATCAGTGTGTCAAATTTTAGCATCAAAGCACTGAGGTAACCATCCATGTCGATCCAGAACCCTTTGCTTACTACAATGTAGTTGAAGCTTCATTTACAAACCATTGCCCTAGAATTGATATTGGCACATCCATCGCCAGCTCATCCCACACTTGTAATGACCCAGAAACCATCCTCACCTCTACCCTGTCTACCATGAAGATCAATAACAAAGGCTGTGGAGAGTATAGTCTATCAAATGCATTTGCTATTGGGGCACTCCCACTTGATCCACATTCCCATGGATGATCGACATATCACAAAGCTAAGGAGATTCCACCTCCTCAATACAAACAATTTGGCCCAACAACCTTTGTATCCTCAAAAATCCCTCTTCATGAGGAGCTCACTCTAGATATCAACAATTGGTTACATAAGGATGCACCTCAAATAAATCAAGCATGCCTTGATCACTTTAGCCAAAAGTATCCCCAAGAACATAAGCTCATCACTAATAAATGGAAATATCAAGGTGGTGGTCTAGGACCAAAAGAAAGAGGCATGCAGTGCCCCATCAATGCACACAAGTGGGAATCAAATTCAAGTCTTGGCTTTGGCATACCCACAACTAGGGGCACCAATACGGATGGTCACACTTTTTTGAACATTCACCACAACCTTGTTGAAATTGAAGACATTCTTGAGGAAGTTGAAAAGAGAGTCTATGATGATATCCCAGACCAAATCTCTCTTAGAGACTCTATTCTCCAAGAACTATCCATCCACCTCATTGACCTACCATTGGCCCATCCACAACTCATAGATTGGGACCAACCAAGCGTCATACACATTGATGAGTTCACAATAGAGGAAGCACTTCTAAGATTCATGGGAGCCAAAACTCCTCATAAGAAAACAAAGCCAGATTTTGCCTATATCTACAAGCTAGATCCCAAGTGGTATTTTGGAGAAAATCCCCAACCTAGTTTCGATACACCCAAAACTAGAACTAAGGTGAATCTGAGACTAGCTATGGAAGTGAAGAGAACCCCTCAGCAAGAAAATCCACAGCCACAAGTAGAACATGAAGATTTAGCATTGCCTCCTCAAGATAATCGACTAGAGGTGTCTTCTATTCTAATTGAGGATACTCAAGAAGTCAACATTGGTTCTTCAGAGATCCCCAGAGTTGTTCACATTGTTGCATCCCTATAACAAGACCAAGCTGATCTCCTCTTTGAGGTATTAAGAGAGAACATTGGCCAATTTGCATGGTCATATCAAGACATGCTAGGACTTGATCCAAAGCTTGTAGTTCATCATCTTGCAGTCAATCCAAAGATCAAGCCCGTCAGACAAAAGCTTAGAAAAATGCACCCCAAGGTGGCATTACTGGTCAAAGCTGAATTAGAAAGAATTTTAGCTGCTAAGGTTATTCAACCTATCGACTACTCAGAGTGGATCTCCAACATGGTCCCAGTCACTAAACCTTTCGGTGACATCAAAATCTACACTGATTTTAGAGATCTTAACAAAGCTTTTCCAAAAGATGATTTCCCCTTGCCCAACATAGATATGATTGTAGATCTTACAGCTGGACATGAAATTTTATCCCTAATGGATGGATTTTTTGGGTATAATCAAATCAAGATTGCAAAAGAGGATCAGCATAAGACATCATTTACTACCCCCTAGGGAACTTTTGTTGCAACATGATGTCTTTTGGCCTAAAGAATGCTGGGGCTACCTATCAAAGAGCTATGATAGCCATTTTTCATGATCTCATCCATAGCATTTTGGAGGATTATGTGGATGATATCTTGGTCAAATCTCATACCTTCATGGATCATCTTGCTGACCTGGAGAAAGTCTTTGATAGCTTATCCAAATATCATCTCATGCTGAATCCCAAGAAGTGTGTCTTTGGGATCACATTTGGCAAGCTTCAAGGCTTTACAGTGTCTAAACAAGGTATAGAGATTGACCCCAAGAAGGTCAAGGCTATCTTAGACATGCCTCCTCCCCAGAAACTATGATAGCTTTGCTCTCTTCAAGGAAAGGTTCAATCCATCCGGTGCTTCATCTCCCAGCTTGCAGATAAGTGTAGACCATTTTCACATTTACTAAAGAAGGATGAGAACTTCAAGTGGGATCCTTTATGTCAGTGCAGCTTTGATCAACTCAAGCAGTATCTCACCAATCCCCCTATCTTGGTTCCACCAGTTCTTGGTCATACCCTGATTTTGTACATATCAGCAATGCCTACTTCTCTAGGGGCACTTCTAGCATAGCTCGATGACTATGATAGAGAAAGAGCCATCTACTAAATTAGTAGAGCCCTAGTTGGTTATGAACTCAATTATACTCCTATGGAAAAAGCTTGTTTGGTAGTTGTTTTCTCAACTCAAAAGCTTCGCCACTACATGCTAAGTCATACCATCCAACTAGTCTCCAAGATTGACCCTCTCAAGTATATGCTCTCTAGAATAGCACTTACAGGCCGTTTGGCCAAAAAGGCAATCAAAGGGAAAGCTATAGTAGATCAACTAGCTGATGCACCTCTAATAGATGCTTATCTGTTGATCATAGAATTTCCAGATGAGCATATCTATCTAATTGAAGAACAAACCCCATGGAAACTTTATTTTGGTGGCTCATACACATCTCATGGATCAAGCGTAGGAATATTGTTGGTCAAACCTCAAGGAGATTACATTCCAAAAACCTTCAAGCTACAATTCCCTAGCACCAACAATATAGCTGAATATGAGGCCCTCATAGCAGGATTAAAGATAGCTGCAGAATGGAACATTGTTGAGTTACAAATCTTTGGCAATTCTCAGCTCATCATCAAGAAAGCCCTAAATGAATATCAAACCAAAGATGAAAATCTATTACCCTACAAAGAGCTAGTTGATCAACTAACCCAGCATTTTACAAGGCTTCAGTTTACACAAGTTCCTCGAATATAGAACAAAGAAGCAGATGCTATGGCTACTATAGGCTCACTCTTGGAAATTCCCCAAGTAGCTACACAGTATGAGTTTTTACTCGAGTAGCTCCTCACACCTGCCTATGCGAATGAGGATTCAAACCGTTTTTGTATCTTGGTTGGTCCCCAATCCCCTTGGTACCATGAGATTCATGCTTACCTTAACGATGGTATCATATCCCCTCACCTCACACATACCCAATGCCCAAACCTCATCCGAAAGTCATCCCGCTATGTTATCATAGCCAATACCCTATATCATTGGGGTTATCACGATACTCTCTCTTGGTGTTTAGACCAAAATGATGTCGTGATGGTGTTAAAAGAAGTACACTTTGGACTTTGCGGTGCCCACACGAGTGGTATTTTCCTAGCGTGACAAATCCTTAGAGAAGGCTACTATTGGCCTACAATTGAAGAAGGCCCTTGTGACTTTGTTAGAAAGTGTCTCCCATGTCAGCAGCATGCAAATCTTGTGCACGCTCTAGCATAGGATCTACAGCCTATTGCACCACCTTGGCCTTTCGCTTGTTGGGGCCTTGATCTAGTTGGAACTATCACACCCCTCTCATATCATGGACATAAATGGATAGTAATAGCTACAGACTATTTCACTAAGTGGGTGGAAGTAGTCTCCCTCATCTCAGCTACAGGAGTTTAGGTCTCCAAGTTCATTTTATACCACATTGTTTGCCACTTCGGCACCCCATCCACCATCTTCACCGACCACGGAGGTAACTTTGAAAATTTCAACATGGAAGAATTATACACTTCCCTCCACATCCATCATCACTTTTCTAGCCCATATTTCCCTCAAGGTAATGGCCAGGCAGAGGCAACTAACAAAACCCTCCTCAAAATCCTAAAGAAAGTTGTTAATGATTCCAATCGCAATTGGCATCTACAAATAAATCCAGCCCTATGGGCCTATCGAACTTTCTTCCATACATCCATAGGCACAACTCCATACTCCCTAGTCTATGGTGCCGAAGTGGTACTACCTATAGAGTTTGAACTTCCCTCCTTGTGCATATCTTTGCAAGGGCAAATATCAGATGAAGAATACAGAGTAGCTTGGCTCACCCAGCTAGATCTCTTAGACAGGAAGCGACAACAAGCCTATGATCATCTCACCATCTATCAAACTTGTCTCAAAAGGAATTTCAACAAGAAGGTGCTTCCATGAAACTTTTGGCCAGGTGACATGGTCTTCAAAGAAAACATGAAAGTCCAAGCAGATCGAGAAAAGAAAGGCAAGTTTGAACCTACATGGCTTGGTCCTTATGTTGTCACTGCATCCTTTGGCTCCGAATCCTATCATCTATCTATACCAAAAGGAGAACTCTTGAATGATCCTACTAACATCATTCATCTCAAGAAGTTCTATGCTTAAAGATCCTTGGTATACCCAACTTTTGAAAAATAAAAAATAAAAATAGTAAAGAGAAATAAGCGTCCAATGGTGAAAACTTGGCAATTCAAGCACCTTGGATAGGTACCTTGGTGAAAACTTGGTAATTCAGGTGCCTTGTGTACTAAGACTAATCCATTATCTTTCACCCACCATCCCATTAAACACCTTCTTGTTCCCTTGGTGTTCCAACCAAATATCCAAAATCTAATGGAGCTTGTAAATACTTTCTTTACAGCTTGTAAATCTTGTACTTCAGCTTGTAAATCTTATACCCCAACTTGTAAATCTTGTATCATCCCTTGTATCATAGCTTTTATATCCAAATCTTTTCCAAATCTTGTACCATATTCTAGCTTGTATTATATGCCAAATCTTGTATCCTATCACATGCACACAAAGAATCCCATTTTCACTTAGACTTTTCGCAAACCATCTACCTATCCACCTATCAACTATTGTAGACATCCCACCCTTCACAAATATTTACATCTCACAAAACCCAAACATGAACAACCTTGTACATTTGTAACATATCTTGGTCTATTAGCTTGTACATCCTCTTTAGCTTAGTACCATTGTATCTGTCCAATTTTCGTGTCAGATCGTCCTTGCTCAACATCTTGCACACATCGCACAACCCTTGGTTAGCTATCCCAATGCATCCTTTAGCTAGATCTCCTATCACCAAAGTGTTATCCTTCTTAGTTCAGCTTGCTAGACACATCACTCATCCAGATCCACCAGCTTAGGTGCTCTCCGATAGATCCTTGTAGGATATAGCTTTCCTCATGTCTGATCTTGGTCTGTTAGTACCTCATCCTACCCATCTCGTTGGCAAATGTTTCTCTTTTGGATTTTCACTTTCTTTTGATTTGGAATCTTCCCTTTTGGGTCTTGAAGTATCTTTTCCAAACAATCTTTTTGTTCCCTCCTCAAAGTTGCCACAATCTTCCATATCATGGTATACTGCGAATGGGGCAATCTAGGCGTAAGGTCTTGATCAAGTCTTTTGTTTTTTTTTTCTTTTCTGCTTGTGGGTTACCCAGTGTCGGTTCCACTCTGATTCTTTCAAGATTCATGTGTGATGCTAGGGAAATCCTTGCATGTTTGTTTTGACTCAGTCCGTCAGTCCTCTAGATAGTTGGTGAAAAGGTCTTGATATTCTTGGTAACCTTGGCAATTAACCAACAGTCCTATAGCAAATCTAGTGCTCAACTACATGGCGGTACTTCTCTTTGAAGTATCCCCCAGCTCAAAAAGCTTCAATGATTTTCCTTCATCTCCATTATTCCCCATCCATATCTAGCATCTGTCTCTCCTACCCCACCTTATGCATCAGTATCTCTTTGAATCACTCCTCACCTTTAGCTTTAGGGATCCACAATCCTAGTCTTAGGGATTCACCAATCCAAATCAATCCACCAAGCCTCATCTTTTGAGATCCACAATACTAGTCCTAGGGATCTCCAAAACCCATCTTCTGCCAATCTAACTCTTTGAAATCCTATTGCATTACCTTTTTAATCCCCTCATCCATCTCAACATCATGAATTCCTTTTATAGCACTTCACTCCTTCATCCTCTGCAATCTTTGAGATCTTAAGCTTGCTTCCTCTTGTGCCTCTGATTCTCCCTTTATCATTCTCCCGTAGTGAGAGTTTGAGCTAACTAAACCTCTTCTCTTAAGCTAATCTAAGTCTTCTTGCGCATCTCGGATTCTTGTACTTTTCAAGAAGTCATTGAGCCTCGCTTTCTCTCTCCCGCCGCCTTCTTGAGGGGGCATCTTGAAGTCCATTCTCTCCTCTTCTGCTCTAGCCTTGGGTATCTTATTTTCTTATCTTTGATGCCATGCCACTTGTGGCATCACATCAAAGAGGGAAAAAATGTACACCTAAAAATCTTTAGAAAATAAAGTATTTTTATTTTCTAAAAAATTCTTGATGGCATCATCATTTATTAATTAATTATTTATTTAATTAATTTATTTATTTTTATGCCATTAAATCCCTTTATCTTAATTAAAAATATTTAATTAAGGAATCCCTCCCAAAAATGTTTAAATCTTATTTAAACATTATTTCCTTATTTATTAATTATTTAATTAATAAATTGACCAAAAAACCCAAAATAAATTTAAAAAATTATTTTTTGCCCAAAACTTGGCCAATTTCCTTAAGACCACTAACCTCTTCCAAAATCTTCTAATCCTTCTTTAATTTTGATTAAAGGCTAATCCCATCATTTCCTACCCCTAATCACAACTCAAAATATTTAGTTAAGATTAAATATTAATCCTCATGTTTATTAAAAAAGTTTTAATAAATATCTCCTCAACCCAAACCCTTGAAATAAATAAAACTTTATTTATTTCCTAAAAATCTAATTTATCCTCATCCTAAGAAGTTCTAGACTCTTCTAGAAAGTCTTCATCCTCATCCTAGGAAGTTCTAGACTATTCTAGAAAGTCTTTATCCTCATCCAAAGTCTAGACTCTTCTAGAAGATGTATTTAAACCTAATCCTAATCCCCTCCTAACCTTGTCACATTCCCTAAACATGGGTTAAGACTTACTAACCCAAGCCAAAGTTAACAAATATCTCCTCCTTCACCCACCCTCATTAAATGCCATCCACATGCCTATCCCTAAGCTAATCCTAAACCATCCTAATCCATCCTCTAACCATTTGCACAATCTTAAGCAAGCTTAAAACCTTCCTAATCAAGCCCAAGTCGAAATTCCTTTCATCTCCGTCGAAATTCCTATCATCCCTCTCAAAATATCCCAACCATAAAACTTTATGAAGGCCACTAGGCCATAAATGACTCTTCCAAAGCTCTTTCATTGCTCTTACAAGCCATTATGAGGGTCTTTATGAAGATTTTATCCCTTGAGCCTCCTTTGTTGACTCATCCTTCCCCTTTTCTCCATCCTCTCACCCTGTGACATGTGTCACTCCTTGATTGACTGTAAGGAAGCACAATCCATGTGCTCTCCTCTCATGCAATCTTAGCCCTCCATGAGCTTTTCCCCATCCTTGCATCTTAGCCCTCAAACACTCAAGCCTCTTGCCTATAAATTGGATCCTTCCCCTTTGCAAAACAACACAATCCATGAAGTAAAGTCATAATGCCATTTTAAGAAGCCATTTTACATCAAAACCATACACTCACACCCAAATTCTAACTCCATTTCAAGCCCTTTTTGAAGCATAAGCTTGAGCATACATCCCATCTATTTAGACAAAGCCACTCAACAATAGAGCTTCTTATTGAGAGAGCCCATTAATGGCTCATATTCTTAATTGAGAGCTCATCTTAGTCTATCTTGAAGTTTATGAATTTTGTTTAGTTTGTAGAAGCTTTATTTAAATTTGGTTTCTATTAGCATACTAACATTGCTCATATACACCTATTTCTTATGCATGTTCTCTCAATATTTTTTTCATGTACCTTTTCTCCCCTATTGACATCAATGTCAAAGGTTTTAATAATAATAATTTTTATATAAAAATTGCTAATTAGGTACTCAAATCATCAACAAGATCGAGTGTCCAAAGACATTTTTCAATACCTATTACCAATTACCAAGAGTCCTTCATATATTAGATACTCCCCCATATAGGAAGCACCAGCATTCAATCCAGTCTAACCATAGTGCTTTGTACTACTAGACTAGTGCACTCCTTGCATTGCCCCTAACATACCTCTTAGTACTCAAAAAGTATCCTTAGGAAAAGGCTTCATAAAGATATCTGTAATATGATCTTAAGTACTTACATACTCCAATCGTATCTCTTTCTTTGTTTCCTTCTCTCCCAAGACATGATACTTAATGGATATGTACTTTTTCTTAGAATATAATACTAGATTCTTAGACATACTTATTGTACTTGTGTTATCATAGTAAATGATAACAGGTTTTGTAAACTCAATTCCATATCCTTCAACATTTGTTTCATCCACATAACTTGATTATAGTTATTTGTTGTTGGAACATACTTTTCCTTAGTTGTTCTCTGAGATATAAAGTATTTTTTCTTGCTCAACCAAGAAACAAATCTTTCTCCAAGAGACAATGCCCCACCACTGGTGCTCTTTCTATCATCTATACTACCTGCCCAATCCGCATTAGTATATGTGCACAAGGTGAAATCACTTGATCTATCATACCAAATTCTATAATTAGATGTACCCTTTAAATATCTGAATATCCTTTTTACTACTACATAATAATATTCTTTTGGATCAGCTTGGCATCTTGCTATAATCCCAACCACATTTTCTATATCTAGTTAGGTGTGAGTTAGATATTGCAATCCTCCAATCATAGATCTATACTTCTATTGCTCAACTGTAGGTATTTCATCTTTACTAGATAAAGTGTGAATAGTTATCATGGGTGTACCAATAGGTTTGCAACTTTCCAAACCAAATATTTTCAACAATCTTTCAGATACTTATTTTTTGAAATAAATATCCCATCTTTGTTCTACATAATCTACAATCCTAGGAAAAACTCCATTTCTCCTATCATACTCATTTCAAATTCATTTTTCATCTCTTCAGAAAACTTATCACTTTCTTCATCATTTCCTCCAAATATTATATCATCCACAAATATTACAATGATAAATAATGTTGGAAATATTCAATACTATGCTAAGTTACTAAGAGGGGAGGGTTGGATCAGTAACTTCTAAAACTTTACCAATTTCAATTCTGAATACAATTAGCACTTAATTCATCACATATAATCTAGTTGCATGCATGAGAAACTAAAAACATGAAAGCATCCATAACACTTGAACACAAAGATTTGATGACCTAGAAACCTTCCAAATAGAAAGTAAAATTGGGGTGATGATGATACCCACAAACTTTAGTACTGTAGCATAAAGTTGGCCTATTAAGGCTTATGTTGATCACTTCTGATGATCCACCTTGTTAGGAGTCATTAGGACTACTAGATCGACCTTATGAGATGATGTAAAAACACACAATAAAGTATGCACTCAGTAAAGAGATTTATAAAAGACTATTAGGTCTACCTTGTTAAAGGATTTTGACTGGTTCACTTGTTAGGATGAAGTAGTAGATCTCTAATTTTCAATTGAGTTTGTTGATAGAGATTCTATAGTGTATAGATCACCTTTTTGTGATAGATATGTCTTTGTTGCTCCTTATACTATTATGGCCTTCACAATTTGCTCTTTATCTATTGCATTCATAAATTGAACTTTTTGCATCCATATTCACATTATAATACATATGTTTAAACTGATATGGTACAATACATTACATATATATACCAATCAAATATCAAAGTTAGTTATGATACAAGTTAACACAAATATTACAAAGTTAGCCCACATGAAGATACTCAGGTTCTAAAGATTGACTCAATGAGCTTTTGATACTAGGCATCCATTGTCAATGCTTAGAATCATCATGCATTTGATAGACATAGACGCTTGGTCCATATTAATCACTTTCAAGTAGTCTTGAACTTGGTCTGCACTGATGACTAGATAGATATTGTGCAACTCAATAAACATTGAATCACTTAGTTAGCATAAAGTAGTTTGGTTAATAATGGTATCGCATCACATGAACTATGAACTTGGTAGACACCGCAATGCTTGGTAACCATACTGACTATATGGTTTGAAGTAAGCACCTAGAAAGTTCAAGGAAATAACTATATGGTTTGAAGTAAGCACCTAGAACCTAGTATGCAAGGTTGGACAAGTATTTTTCAAAGCTTCAATTTATTAAATGTACACCAAATGGTAATTTGTATTTGAGGAAAACTGATGATGGCTTATTTTTTTGACATATCAGTCAAGTTTGTTATTAGTGACCCACACTTATTCAAATTCTGTATAGCTACTAAGCTCATTGTACAATTTATAGTGCTTGTCATGTAATTTAGTAGCCACTGAGCTCTATAGTTGCTACTGATTCTTTTGGACTAATCCTAGTGGTTACCAAGTAGATTTAGTCAGTACGTAGTCCAACAGTTCAAACTACATACTATTGGACTATTGGACTACATACTGACTGAATCTACTTGGTAACCACTAGGATTAGTCCAAAAGAATCAGTAGCAACTATAGAGCTCAGTGGCTACTAAATTACATGACAAACACTATAAATTGTACAATGAGCTTAGTAGCTATCCAGAATTTGAATAAGTGTGTGTCACTAATAACAAACTTGACCGATATGTCAAAAAAATAAGCCATCATCAGTTTTCCTCAAATACAAATTACCATTTTTTGTACATTTAATAAATCCAAGCTTGGAAAAATACTTGTCCAACCTTACATACTAGGTTCTAGGTGCTTACTTCAAACCATATAGTTCTTTCTTTAGTCTATATATAGAATATTTATCCTCCATTAGAGGGAATCCATTAGGTTTCTCAATGTAGACTTCTTCAAGTTCTCCATTCAAAAAAGATGACTTGACATCCATTTGGTAAACATTACAATTCTTTTTCATACCTTTCTTCATCTCTACTCTATTTAGAGTATATACTATAGTGTTTACTGGTTCTTTCCAAAATTTCTTTGAGACATCATTCTCAAATAGCATTGCCCTTACTACCTCTGCTACTGACTTGTTCCTTCTTTCAACAATCTCATTGTGTTTAGGTGTTCTATGTAAAGATAATTCTCTTCTGATTCCATTCTCTTCATAAAACATGTTGAACTCTCCTCCTCTATCTAATCTCAAATATTTAATCTTGAGACTAGATTCATTTTCAAGTCTATTCTTAAATATCTTAAATTTCTCAAAAGCTTCAATCTTCTCTTTAAGAAATGCTACCCACATTATCCTAGTGAAATCATCAAAAAAAATCATAAAGTACCTTTCACCATAGAACATGTCTTCTAATTCCATTCTCTTCATAGAACATGTTGAACTCTCCTCCTCTATCTAATCTCAAACATTTAATCTTGACACCAGATTCATTTTCAACTCTATTCTTAAATATCTTGAATTTATCAAAAGCTTCAATCTTCTCTTTAAGAAATGCTACCCACATCATCCTAGTGAAATCATCAACAAAAATAATAAAATACCTTTCACCATAGAACCCTTTGGTTCTTGCAAGATAACTTAAATCTATGGGAATAATCTCTAGTTTCTCTATAGTAGAGAACTTTATGCTAGGAAAAGATGCTTTTCTCTACTTAGCCAAAATACATTCCTTGTAGATAACATTAGTGGGCTTAATAATCTTAGGTAGATATCTCACTGCAAATTTACTGCTAACCTTCACAATATTATCAAAATTTATATGACAAAATCTTCTATGACATAACCAACTTTTGTCAACCTTTGTAACCAAACATGTTATTTCAATAGGATTCAACTGAAATAAACTACCTCTAGATCTAGTTCCAGTACCAATCAGCTTACCATATTTGTATTTGATAATGCAAGTATTCTTTGTGAATTGCAATAGATATCCCTTGTCTACCAACTGTCCAACAATTAACAAATTAGTTTTGAAACCATCAACAAAGTAAACATCATCAGTGCTAGTTTTACCATCAAGTGTAATAGATCCAATCCCTATAATATGATAGGTTGCATTGTTACCAACTCTAACAATGCCCCCATAATCATTTTTTAATTTGACAAAAAATTTCATATCACCAGTCATGTGATGTAAACATCTACTATTAATTATCCAATCTTATTTATTCTCAACTTGGGTAACTAGAGCTCTTTCTTCTCTAATTTCTCTATCAAGGTTATCTTCCTTAATAGCCACAAATCCTATTCATCATCAATTTCACATTGATCTTTTCATTAAATTCTTTATCCTCATTAGCATATAAACAATTTCTATCATTATATCTTCTTGGATTAAATTTTCCTCTAAACAGTTTCTCTCTTTTAGGACATTTAGATGCATAATGACCATATTCATCACAAGTGCAACACTTATAAATTTTCTTACCATCTTTCTCTCTTCTTACCAGAAAGGTTGTTCCTTATTCAATCTTCTTATCTTCTTTAGATCTACTACTACTGGAAAAATCTCCTCTTGCACTTGTACTTCTTGATAGCTTAGGTCAAATTTTCATAGCACTAAAGGTTGTCTCATTTCTGCTTCTATGGATTCTAATCTTTTAAGTAATTCTTCCTTTGTGAAATCTTTGGTGCATGGCATTACTAGTTGAATCACCTAAATTTTTTTCTTGAATTTTGGTAATAAACTTCTTAAGATCTTCCATATAACCTCACCATCTTCTTTAATTCCACCAAGAAATTGAATACCTACAATAATTTATGATATTCTACCAACATAATTTCTTATGGATTCATCTTCCATCATCTTAGCATCTTGAAATTCACAAATCTAGTTTTGCATGATTATTACATACAAAAGTAATTTCTAATGCTTTCCAAATTTCATGAGAATTTTGAAATGTCTTTACCAAATTGTATTCATTCTCTAGAAGAGCTAAAAATAGGGCTTCTCTAACGCTCATGTTACACATGAATAGATCTCTTTCTCCCTCCCTGCATTCCTCTAGCTCTAATTATGCAACAATTGCCTTATTAGCTTTCATTAAAAGCCAATATCCTAGAACCATGCATAACAGATGAGTCTTCATCTTTTCCTTTCAACTATCATAGTTGGCCCCATCGAATCTTAGACTATCCTTCCTAAATATATTCCCCATTGATCTTCCAAAGTTCTTAAGACTTATCTTCTATTGGAATTCTTTAGAATAACTAAGAGGGGGGTGAATTAGCTATATAAGGTCTAGATGTATAGATAAAACTTTTCATAGCTTAGTGAACCCATAAAACATTTAGCATCATGAATGCATCCATAAGATTATGCAATCACTCAAAACTTGTAGTTTACTGTTAAATCAATTTGCAAAAATGTAAACATGAAACATAACAAATTTAGAAACACACTTAACACAATGATTTACATGGAAACCCAATTTAGAGAAAAACACTAGTAACATGCTACTCTTTTTCACTCTACTAAAGTTATGCCCTATGAGAGGCTAACCCCATTAAAGGTTACAATACACACTATTAAATGTGACCTTATTAAAGGATTTCAATCACATTGTTAGGAGTGAGCCTTGTTAGAGGAATTCAGACCATTCACTTGAAATGTCACTAGATTAAAGGATTTACAAATAGCTGTTAGGTTAACCTTAATCCAAAGGATTTACCCTAGACTGATATAATTATTAGAGAGTAACAGTAAGGCTTGATCTAAAACAAAACTTACAACTCCATTTGTAGATTACAGATCTCTATTTCAGTCCTCCATTCTACTTGGTTTTCACACATTTTAGCTTTGGTAACTTTTTTACTCTTCAAGAATCCATACACTTAAGCCTTCTTGCTTAGCATGCCAATGTAGACTCTCAATCAAGTCACTAAATGAAGAAATACCCTTGACTCCTTCTCTTCCTTAGGTTCTCACACATGACAAACCTTGCTTCTGACTAGCCATCCCTATAAATAGAGAATTAAGATCTTTTGTTGTTCATTCTTCATCATCCAGTTTAGGGTTTGCATAGATTAGGTAGGATTCAATGAATCCACCCCTCATCCATATCATCTCTAGAAACTTCTCCTTTAATTCTCTTTGAATTCACCTCAAAATGGTTTACCATGGATTTTTTTAGCTTATCAAACTTATCTTCCACCTAGTTTACACAATCCAAGAAAACAAAATTTTCATCTCATATCCATCAAATTCATGATCATTCTAATAAAGTTGGCACTTGGCATTAACTTTCTTTTGATGCTTGCCACACACTATGTTGCTCGACATTTTCAGTAAAATCACTCAAAAAAACTAAAGCATGCTAGTGCTCAACATCAACTAAACTTTACTCAGCATCCACTAATTTTTCTTGGCATACACTAAAATAGAACTTTACTCTGATCCAACTAATTTTCTTCTTGGCTTGCACTAACTTTTCTTGGCACCTACTATCTATTCGATCAAGTTGGCAGACAAACTTTTTTTGGCATGTTCTTATGAACTTTCTTAGTGTAACCAACCTTTGCAACCTTAAGTAGATTATCAATGCACTATGATATCACTATCTAAGCTAATTCTTGTACTTCATTTTATATCATAACTCAACCTTCCTCTATGTGTTATTGTTAAATCTTTTGATCAAACCCTCTTCATCAATCATATAAGTAGTTATCTTACTAGCAAAATGGTAGGTTTGACATTAGTGACAAAAAAATGATAGAAACACATTTATCATACTTATATCAATATGTTTTCAACAATCTCCTTTAAAATATTCAAGGACCTAATGCTCTAATACCAATTGTTAGAATATATAGTCCACTCATATAACTTTTAGAGGGGGGGGGGGGGGGGGGGAGTGAATCAGTTATCCAAGTATTATAAAAATCATTATCTTTAAGAAAACTTAACCATATGAGTAATATTAACTAAAATCACAACAAGATACTCATACATAATTAACACTAGGTATGTTAACTAGGGAAACCTTTGATAGGAGGGAAAACCTAATGGGGATGGTACCCACAAGATGATGTACTAATATAAATATTCCTTGTTAGAGGATAGACCTTGTTAGATCTATTACAACATTCAATATATATAAGTATCTATTAGGAGACTTTGAATCCCTGTTAGGAGATTCCAACCCTATTAGGAGTTATAGAGGATAGTTGGGTCCACTACCCAAAAAACTTCAAGGTTAAGATCAAAGAACCCACTATCCAAATGATTGTATTATTCCTTATAGAATAATAGAATTGAAATGTATTTCTTCCTCTATCTTTGTCCTGTCAACCAAACTTCTACTCCTTTAGATCTTGTAACTAGATCTCATACTATGCATCCAATGATCCTTTGGATCACTTGTACACATTCAGTATGCATTTTTATCCTTCGCGTAGTGTGAACTAATTACTACGCCCTTAATATTTATGTATATAGGGTTATGAATAGTCAACTTGTGGCTATCTTAATCCTTAATTAAGTCATGTTATAATTATTTAGGTAGGTATGTCAGCATAGGTGTTATATAGGATTGTGTCTATTCAACCTAAGCATAATTATGTATATATAGGAGGTTGTGAGTCTTATTTCAAGATCATATCATGAAGTTTTTTCTCATTGGAGATATTTGGAGGTTGCCCCCTCAAAGTAGCCTATTACTATCAGCTATTATCAAGTATTTATATAATATTTTCAATTATTTTTTCTATTGTGCAATTTATTTCATTACAAGTGGTAATAGAGCATGATCTTGGGACCATAGAGGCAAGATTTTTTCTCAACATTAGTTTGATTTTGGGAAGAGCATAACTTTCAGATTTTAGCAAAATTTTCAAAGATTTTTAAAGAGTTTTTGAAGACCATATTAAAGATGATATCGTCCAAAATTTAGAAGAATTGGGGTAAATTTGAAAAAATGACTACAGAATTACTATTTCTACACAATTTATTGAGATTTTCATATCTCTCACATCCTATTGAATTGGAGTGTAACTTGTATTGGGTTTTTGAATACATAGTCTAGGAGCCTAAATTTCAAAGCTTAGAGAAATTGAAAAAAAATTAAGCAAGATATTACAAAATTAAGAAAATTCTCTCTCAAGGCAGAAAAATTGCTAATTTCTTTAGGATTTTTTTTAGTAAGGTTATCTTGGTCCTTGTAAGTTATAGTGAAAAATAAATAAATAAATTAGAGAATTTATATTTCATTTGTATGATTTATTTCAAAAAAATTGGTTTCCATCATGAAGGGGCCTTCAACAATAGGAAAAAAGAATGCTACCACATCGAGGAAATCCTCTGATCAAGATTGGGAAGCAATAGAGGATAGTAATCCCAATGAGGAACTTAGTAAGTTCAAGGAAGATGTTAAGAGGGATATGTGTGACCTATGAGGATATGTATCAGATATATGAAGCATGTTAAGAACCTATATGAATGAAACAAGGAAGGATCTCTCAAGTTATCAAGGTTAAACCTTCAAGTCGACTAATAGTGACATAAATTTTAATAATCCTATGGGATCTAGGAATTTTTTCCAAATGTGGATATGCAAAAATTTGATGGAAAGGATCTTCTAACATGGATAATGCAAATGGAGAATTTTTTTGAAATACATCAAATTCCATATGGACAAAAGATCACGATGGGTTTCTTATATCTAGAACCAAATCAATTTATTTGGTATAATTGGATTTGTACTCATAGGAGGGAAAACGGTTTCATTGTATCATGGCCGATTTCTATAAAAGAAATCCTAGAACAATATAGAAATAGTGTAATAGAAAACTTCTTTAGCCAACTTGCTAAGCTTCAACAAATAGGATCAATTAAAGATTATGTTCAAAAATTCAAAAATCTATCCTAAAGAGTGGATACAATTATAGAGGAGAACTTGAATGATTTATTCTTGGGTGGTCTCAAGGATCACATTCAACATGAGATATGCATGTTTTTTCCCATCTCAGTAAATGAGTCTTTTATATTGGCACACAAGGTAGAGGAGAAGTTCTTGATTCCTATAAATCAAGAAGCTAATGTGACAAGAAATAAAGGATATTGATGGGGATACAACCCAAGAATAGAATGGAACCAATAGAAAGGGAAAATTATATTAACTGAGAAAATAAGCTAGTACAAATAGTACAGAGAAAATAAACTTCAAAGCATGCCCTAAGGGCTTACAATAGCATAAATCTGGAGAATATTTCTCCTTTTAGCACCTCCTCTCAAACTCCACTCCGAACTGCCTTTTACAATGCCAGAAATCTCCTTAAATAGACCCCAGAGAGTTAAGGACTAGGAGTAAATTCTAGAAAGTGCTAGTAGGCATCCACCGACGAAATAGAAGGTTCCGAAAGCTGCGTTAGAAGTCGGTGCAAATCTAGAAGAATCCAGAAACAGTAACCAAACTTCTGGGAGGCATAACTTTTGAACCGTAGCTTTGATTGACGAACCGTTTACATTTTCGGAAAGCTCTCGAAGTGCTCTATAGCCTTATGGACCAGCTTTGCTCATCCCCCATTTTTTGACCCTTTTTGAGGTCATTTAATGCCCCAAACCTAACTTTGAAGCACTCTTAGGAGGTCTCCAAAACTTGAAAAATTGCAATAACTTTCAAACCGTGGGGCCTATTGACCTGATTCTTTTTCTGGAATTCTCTAAATCATGATTACATTCATTTGGCCAATTCACACCTTCTAGTTTGCCAAAATGATGGCCCAAATACATGCTCCTATTTTTTTAGGATTTTCAAACGCACTAATAGTTGAACTATGAGAGTTGGAACCTTTATTTGAGCCAAATGGGTATCCAAAAATGTAAAGACATGAAACAGAAACTAAGTCTAAGTACATTTTTTTGGGTGACATAGGATTGCCCTTATACCTCTGGATGCTCCTACATCAGACACCCAGGGTAGATTGAAAAGTGACCCTGTCACTTTATGGATGGTAGAGGAAATCCCAAATGGGAAACCTCAGCTACTGAAATCCAAGTTGAGTCCTCGATCAGCCATCCTTTCCATTTGACCAAATACTCTTCATACTGCCTATTTCTAGTACTCCTACCCACACGATGATCTAGAATGTCTTCTATCTCCTCCTTCTTAGAAGTAGGAATTGGACATGACTCTAAAACCAGCTCCTCATCTGCACCATCATCATGATACTCTGTTAAATTTGTAATGTTGAAAATGGGAGAAATGTGAATACCATCTGGCAGCTCCACCTCATATGCATTTCCTGAGTTATGTTTCTTCAAAACTTTGTAGGGGCCAAATTTCTTCATTTTCAGCTTGTTGTAAGTACCGACTGGAAATCTTTCTTTTCATAAGTGCACCATAACTAGATCCCCTACTTGGAATTCCTTATGTCTTCTCCTTTGATCAACCCTAGCTTTATACTCTTGATTCATCTTGATAATGTGTGCTTGAACCTCCTCATGTAGATGCTTGATGTGTTCAGCAAATTCCTCAGCTTCAGCACTTGTCCTCTCCACTTGTTCTATCTTCCTCAATTCTAGTGCAGTCCTTGGGCTATTCCCATATACAATTTGAAATGGTGATTTTCCAGTACTCCTATTTTCAGAGTTATTATAAGAAAACTCTACCTGTGGCCAAAAATAATGTTCTCTAAGAATGGCAATGGTCTTATCCCGACCAAAATGTCCTGCCATCCCTCCACTGTGTTTCTCCTTAATCAAATTTTCCCTCATGGAACTCCTTGGAATGCACAATTGACTACCTTTGAACAACATGCCATCCTGAATCAAATAGTCTAACCACTTGGTTCTATCTATAGCAACAGGTTCTTTACAAGCTTTCCATGCTTCAGCAAAATCAAGATCCTCGGGGTACAAATTCTTGAGTTCATCAAACCCAACTACTTCAACTTGCATTGTTGTAAGCAACAACTATCTCCTACTTAGTGCATCTGCAACCCTATTAGATTTTCCACTTCTATGCTTCAACACAAATGTATAACTCTGCAAGAATTCTACCCACTTCATATGCCTCTGATTCAATTTACCTTGGCTATTTAGGTACTGTAATGCTTGATGATCAGTATACAAAACAAATTCCTTCAGCAATAAATAATGCCTCCATTTCTTTAAGGCCTAAACTATTGCATAGAACTCTTGATCATAAACAAAATACTTCTTCTTTGCATCATTCAAATTTTCACTAAAATATGCAATAGGCTTACCTTCTTGGCTTAATACAGCCCCAATAGCACTACCACTAGCATCACAATCCACCTGGAATACTTTTCTAAAATCTGGAAGTGCCAACACAGGCTGTTTAGTCACCTTCTTCTTCAGCAATTCAAAACTTCTCGTAGCTTCTATAGTCCATTTGAACTCTTTTCTATCCCCTCTTATTGTATCAGTTAGGGGTGCACATATGTCACTGAAATTCTTAATAAACTTCCTATAAAAACTAACCAGACCATGAAATGATCTTACCTCAGTAGCAGACCTTGGGGTAGGCCATTCCAAGATGTCTTTTACCTTCTCTGGATCCATTTTGAGACCTTCAGGTGATATAACAAATCCCAAATAGACTAACTCCCTTTTTGCAAAGACACACTTCTTTAGATTAATTAACAGTTTCTCTTCCCTTAGCCTTTGAAGGACACTACGAATATGCAGTAAATGTTCTTCCAAAGTCTTGCTGAAAATTAAAATATCATCCAAATAGACAATAACAAATTTTCCCAAGAACTTCTTAAGTACCTCATTCATGAGCCGCATGAAGGTGCTTGGGGCGTTCGTCAATCCAAAGGGCATGACTAACCACTCATAAAGACCCTCCTTGGTCTTGAAGGCTGTTTTCCACTCATAAGATTTTAATCAAAAGGAAAGGTACTGGAGCTAAGGGGGTAAAAGGAAAAATCACCACAGATGGTAAGTTCTCATCAAATGAAAATTTTCTTATGAAAGGAGCAAAATGATTTTTGGCCCAGCTATGTTCATTAGAAATCTCTCAATCTAATGCTCTTACTCATCTAGATTTACAAGCAATAATTCATTAACACTTGGTGATTATTGGATACATGCCTAAGGGCCTATTTGGTTCATGGATATCAAAAAGAATTAGAATTGCAAATTCTAAAATTGTAATCCACTGTTTGGGTTGACAAAATGAGAATTGGAATACGAGAAAATTAGAATTATGTATCCTCATTTATCCCCCAATTCAAGGATTTTTTCTTCCTTACAAATAGTTGGTATTGCTCAAATATCCATTTTAATTCCAATTTTGGAAAAAACAAGCATTCTACTTAATGAAAAAGAAACTTTTTTCCATGTCTGCCAAACCTTTTTTTTTTGGCGCTCACTTTTGTTCTACTAAAATATATTGTTATTGTTGTTTTGGCTTTCCATTTTCTTTGCTTCACTTTTACAGCTACACACTCACTTTAATTTCTAAATAAAGTGAACTTTATTTTCCTTTAACATAAGAATTCTCATTTTTACAGCTACATAGAGAGAGTTTTGAAGATCAAATCACTAGAGAAATAGTGCATCCAATCGATGTAGAACTAGATTGAATTAAATTGCATAGAGAAATAGTGGGGGTTTTGGAGTGCCAGTCACCTATGGCCATGGGAGGGGCAAACATAATTTTTTTGACATGAGAGGATGAATGGGATCAGGCCCAAATTGGGTGTTTTAGATGGTCACCCATGGATTATGTAACTACCTCTCCCCTTCTTTATTTAATCACAAGTTAGCATAATTCCAAATTCTAAATTTTGATGATGACTACATTCACAATCTGATTGTGCTATTGATTCAATCTGAGTTTGGGCTTAGGGTATACTAGAGCTTGGATTTCTTACGGTGCCTCTGTCTAAGATTTTAGCATAACAAATTGTGCCATCATTCATTTAGTTTTTTTATATTATTGGAAATTTATCAAAGTTTTGGAATCAAATTTTTATTTTTTTATGTGCTATAGTCCACCATTTTTGTTGTGTTTCAAGCTTCGACATCACAAATTTATCACTTTCTATTCTAATCACTGTAACTTATATGTTTATCTTTTCAATCACATATTCATATTTTGAACCAAAAAGGTGTGGAATTAAAAATTTTGAATATCAAATGTTTTTTGGTTTGAACCAAATGGTCTCAAAATAAAATCCAGAAACCATAATCTAGACTTCAAGTTCCAAAATCCCAAATCAAATATTTGGAATGTTAATTCTCAAATCATATTCCTCCAACCAAATGGGCCCTAAAGGACTTCCTCCTAAGAGGGATCATGACCATGCCATACAACTAGTTCCAAGGCACCAGCCACTAAACATCAAGCTGTATAGGAACCCACACATACAAAAAAGTGAGATAGCAAAATTGTTGAGAAAATGCTACAAGAAGCAATTATTAGGCATAACCAAAGTGCTTACTCCTCACTTGTGGTGATGGTGCATAAGAAGGATGAAACTTGGTGCATGTGTCTAGATTATAGAGTTCTCAACAAGTACACCATTAAAGATAACTTTCCTATTCTAGTCATCAATGATTTGCTAGATGAATTAAATAGAGCTATGTATTTTACCAAGTTAGATCTTAGATTAGGTTATCACCAAAATGAGATTAAGGAGGAAGATATTTGTAAGACAACATTTCCAACTGATGAGGGTCATCATGAATTTTTGGTGATGTCATTCGATCATACCAATCCACCATCTACATTCCAAAGTTTGATGAATTCCATTTTTAAGAAGCTTCCAAGAAAGTTTGTGTTAGTTCTTTTTGATGATATATTAATTTATAATAAGACTTGGGAAGAAAATTTGTATCATGTAGATCAAGCATTACAATTACTCAAATGTCATCAACTCTATGCTAAGCCATCCAAGTGTTCTTTTTGTCTTAAGGAGGTGGAGTATTTTGGATGCATAGTTTCACATGAAGTAGTAAAGGTGGACCCTAACAAAATTAAGGCTATCATGGAATGGCCTATTACAAAAACCATTAAGAGGTTGAGTGGCCAATTGGGATTGATAGGGTACAATATAAGATTTTTGAAGAAATATGGTCATATAGTAGCACCCCTCACCACTCAATTGAAGAAGGGTTCTTTTCATTGGAATGAATCTACTAATGTAGAATTTGAGCAATTAAAGAAAGCTATGTGTACAGCTCCAACGCTTTCCACTCTAAACTTCACCAAGGAATTCATTGTGGAATGTGATGCTTCTAGAAATGGGATAGGAGTAGTTATCATGCAAGAAGTTCAACCAATTGCTTTTAAGAGTTATCAATTAAAAGGTAAAAATTAGCTCAAACCTATTTATGAGAAGGAAATGCTAGCAATTCTTCACATAGTTAAAAAATGGAGGCCTTATTTAATGGGTTGACACTTCAAGGTTAAGATAGATCATGATAGCCTAAAATATTTTTTGTAACAAAGACTAAATTTAGAAGAGCAAAAAAAATGGGTCATTAAGATGTTGGGATATGACTTTGAAATTGTATAAAAGAAAGGAAAGAAAAATATTGTGGCTGATGCACTTTCCAATAAGGGTGAAAAAGATGAAGCCTTATTGTGTGCCCTTTCAATATTACAAGAAAATTGGGTGGAAGAAGTCAAAGAAGAGTGGGAAGATGATGTTGCAATAAGTAATCTCATCCAACAAGTAAAAAGTGACCCTAGTAGTTTAGATAAGGTTTCTTTAAAGGGAAATATTCTTTGGTATAAAGAGTGGTTGTATCTCTACAAGAATTCAACTCTTAAACAAAAGTTTCTCATAGAACTAAATGAGTCCCCAATTGGTGGTCATTTGGGATTTTTGAAGATATATCATTGGGTCAAGCAAGATTTTTTTTGGGAAGTGCCAAAATGTGATGTTCAAAAAAATTTGACTGAATGTTTGGTTTTTCAAAGAAATAAGGGGGAGATAGTTAAGATGCTAGGTCTCTTATAGCCATTTTCTAACCCTAGCCAATGTTGGAAAGTGATATCCATAGACTTCATCATAGGGATTCCCAAATCTAAAGTTCATAATTTCATCATGGTAGTAATTGACTGCCTCACCAAATATGCACATTTCATCACATTATTACATCCTTTTACAACAAGTATATTGGAAACAAATTTCTTGAAAAGCTACATGGTACACCTAAGATTATTCTTAGTGAACATGATCCTATCTTTACTAGTCACTTTTGGGAAGATTTATTCTCATGTTTGGGTACTCAATTGGCTCATAACTCTTCATACCATCCTCAATCAGATGGGAAAATTAATGTTGTTAATAAATGTTTGGAAGGATATCTATGTTGTTC
Source organism: Cupressus sempervirens (assembly GCA_028749045.1). Classification (NCBI taxonomy): domain Eukaryota; kingdom Viridiplantae; phylum Streptophyta; class Pinopsida; order Cupressales; family Cupressaceae; genus Cupressus; species Cupressus sempervirens. The sequence goes on along the minus strand of CM053790.1, from coordinate 770,037,597 downwards.
CACTTTAGAGAAATAATATCAATGGGTAGTTTGGCTACCTCTTTCAGAATGGTGGTACAATACTTCTTTTCATATCTCATAAAAAATGTCTTCATTTTTGGCACTTTATGGATGTCATCCTCCTTTTATCACATCATTTTTAAAGCTGTCACAAAGAGTTTAGGTAGTAGAAGACCACTTACTTCATCAATAAGAGGTACTTTTAAGACTCAAGGAGAATTTAGCTATGGCACATAATCAAATGAAACAACAAGTGGACCAACATCATAGTGAGAGAAATTTTGAAGTTGGGGATTGGGTCTTCTTGAGATTGCAGCCTTATAAACAAACCTTAATGAAACAACAAAAAGAATAGAACAATAAGGTGTCTCCAAGATATTATGGACCATACCAAACCATGCAAAATATTGGAAGTGTTTCCAATAAGCTTGAATTTCCACCAACAATAATGATACATCCAATTTTTCATGTTTCTTGTTTGAAGAAGGTAATTGGGTAGAATATTCCTACTCAAATAGTACTACTAGAGCTTGATGAAGAATGAAGAATAATTTTGGAACTAGAGTGCATTCTTCAAACATGCACAAAGAAGTTGAGAAATAGAACCCTCGCCCAGTATCTCATCCAATGCAAGAAATTACTAGTTGAAGAGGTTGCATGGGAGGATGAGGAGTTCATTCAAAAGAATCAATACTTGGTTAGCATTGAGGACAATTCTTCTTTCAAGAGAGGGGGCATGCTACACCTTAAATATTGATGTATATAGGGTTATGAATAGTCAACTTGTGGCTATCTTAGTCCTTAATTAATTCATGTTATCATTATTTAGGTAGGTAGGTTGACCTGGGTGTTATGTAAGGTTGTGTCCATTTAGCCTAAGAATAATTAGGTATATATAGGAGGTTGTGAGTCTTATTTCAAGATTATCTTGTGAAGTGTTTTCTCATTTGAGATATTTGGAGGTTTCCCCCTCAAAGTGGCCTATTACTCTTAGTTATTATCAAGTATTAACATAATATGTTATATTATTTATTCTATTATATAAGATATTTCATTACACTAATACTTTGTATTCCACTTTATCCTCTAAATTAAGACTACCTTACAATCAAGGAAAAAACCTTTCCTTTATACTATATCTTCATAATAATTCCTTGAGTTGGCCTTGTGGATTTCCCAATTAATTAAAATAAGATAGATAATTAATTCACAATTACACTAGTACTGTCAACTCATAGTTATTAAAAATAATACTCCACCAAGATAACTGGGGGGTGTGGGGAGTGAATCAGTTATCCAATAATTAAAACATTCATCCACCTTAAATAATCTTAGCCATTCAACCAAAGTAAGCAACAACCATAACAAGATGTAAATACATAATTACACCATATATGTTAACTAGGTAAACCCTTGATCAAAGTGAAAACCTATTAGGATTAACCTCAGACAAAAATAATAGTTACATGCAAATATAACCAATACTAGAAAATAGTAGATTGCATAAAAGAGAACATAAGACACCAAGATTTAATGTGGTTCACCCAATCCTTGGGTTACATCCACCAACAACAAGTCCAATATTATTATTAACTACTAATTACAACCTAATTACAATCTATAATCCCTTAGAACTCAATACCATTGTCAGAAGCTACAATATCACCATTCATCATGAAATCCCTAACCCTAAGCCTTTTTATACAAGCTTTTGTTGCTTAAAAAAAATTAGGGCTAGAATAATAGAAAAATAGTAGTCGACCCCATGGGGACACTACTCCTTGATCTCATCTTGGGGGCACTACCCCCAAACTCCCATAGAAATAATATGGGGAGAAAGCCACTCAAAATAAACCTCCAAGTTTGATTAGGCTCCATATTACAAAAATCTACTGCTTGGAGACTAATCAGACTCCACAATAATAACCTCCCACTTGGAGATTGATCATAGTACATCTAAACTTTTAGCTCCCACTATAATATCAAACCACTCTAGACTCTATAGTTCTTTTATTTTGTCTAATAAAAAAGACCAACTAAAGCTAAAGAGGAATTCAACTTCTCCCTTATCACTACCTTTGTAAACATATCCACTAGATTTTCATTTGTATATATCTTCTCAAGCTTTAACTGTCCATCATCTAAAACTGACCAAATGAAATGGTACTATAATTGTATGTGTTTTGTCTTTGAAGGTAGAGCTGAATTCTTTGTAGGATGAATGGAATTTTGACTACCTATTAACAAATAATTATCCTTTTGAGGGTGTCCCATTTCTTCCAAGAAGAACTAAAGCCATATCATCCCCTTAGTTGCCTCTGTAGTAGCAACATACTCTACCTCTATAGTGGATAAAGTATTAACCTTCTATGACCTAGAAACCCAACTCATGATTACCCCACCAATAGTAAATACATAACCTATATTACTCTACCTAGTATCAATATCCCTTGCTAAAGCAGAGTCAACATAGCCTTGTAAATTAGTAATAGAGCCCTCAAAGTGTAAACACTTACTAGATGTTCATCTCAAATATCTAAGAATCCATTTGACTGCATTCCAATGCTCAATTCCTCGATGACTCATATACCTACTAATAACTCCCACTATATGTGCAATATCTAGCCTAGCACATACCATAGCATAAATCAAGCTTTGTACAACTGAAGCACAATGTACCTTAGAAATCTTGTCCTCCTCTTCTTGTTTCTTGGGACACATTTCCATAGTCAACTTCAAATGACTAGGTAAAGTTGTACTGATAGCTTTAGCATTCTCCATAGAGAAATTTTGCAACACCTTCTCAATATAATCAGCTTGAGATAATGTCAATTTCTTCTTCTTCCTATCTCTACAAATCTACATACCAAGGATTTGTTTTTCTACCCCCAAATCCTTTATGGCAAATGCATGTGCTAACTAGAATTTCAACCCCTTAATATGATCCATGTTAGACCTAGCTAAAAGAATATCATCAACATATAAACATAAAATAATGTAGTTGCCATCAACCAACCTCTTAAAATAAACACAATGATCTAAATGACACCTACTATATCCATGCTCATGCATAAAACTATCAAATTTCAAATACCATTGTTGAGGTGCTTGCTTTAGGCCATATAAACTTTTCTTCAATCTTCACACTAAGTTCTCCTTACCTTTGACCTCAAATCCCTGTGGCTAATCCATATATATATATATATATATATATCACCATGAAGGAAGGTTGTTTTAGCATTAAGCTACTACAAATGCAAATATTTTTGATGAATATACCATTCATTAAGTTAAAACTCTAAAGATACATATTCACAAAAAATGGGGTCAGGGGATACAGGATCACTCCATGAGCTCAAATGGCCCAAGGCCAGAGATCAACTATTCATCAAAAAAACATATATAAATAGAAATAAAAAAACTTCATGCTACAAAAGAAGTGCTAGCTAAAGGAGGGTCTTTTTCATTAGAACCCTAGAAGTCCTTGGGGTCATTGGTTGGCTGAGGAGGAGCCCAATCGTAATGGCTATAGCATCTTAGTCTTTATCTTTATCCACCTTGACCCTGGGAGGAGAAATGGCTAAATCCAATTGAGGGAATGCCCACTTAGGGTCACGGTGAGAAGTTGGCCAACCCACTTTAGTGGCAACATGGGGAACCACTAGGGACCAACCTAAGCCTACCTCTAAGGAGGCAAGGTCGAGCAGTGATGGCTATCAAAGACACCACTAGGAGAGCAATAATGAGGTTGCAACCTAAGGGTCTGTAAGTGGTGAGAAAAATTACTTTGGTCTCTACAACAACCATGAGTAGGAGTGTGTTCATCGAATAAAACATTTGGAAGTACTCGAGCAACTATACAAGGGGCATTTCTCTAATGAGCAAGTAGGCCACTTCTAGCATGACTTTGTCAATTTGCGCTTGGATTTGCATCATGAAATTATTACATATATGTTCTTTAGAGTACATTGTAACATAAATATCAAGAAAGCTATGAGAGAATAAAATATCATTACAATCTTTCCAAATTGTGAATAATATATCCATTTTGAAAGCATGCAAAATCTATGCATATCTAAAAGGGAGTCTAGGAGCATCATCCAGAACCAACATATGCCAAGTGAAGGCCTCTAGATAAAAATGCCTAAAGAAATAAAAATCTAGAGCTAATAATTTTGAGCTCTTCTACAAAACCAAAAAATATGCAGAAAGCTTTTAGTTTGGCCACAAAAAGGGTATCTAGGATTAGGAACCCCTAGATGCCAGAGCTGAGGACCCAAAGACAAACCCTAGAAAAGGAGACACCAAGAAAAGTGAGTAATCCTTGGCTCAATAATAGCATGTTAGATAGTGGCAAATCTAAGACTACAAGTCTTATGTGAGGAATGCAAATGGCATCGCTAATTGAGGGTATCAATCATCGAAAGGGGGGGCACCAATCACTAATACCCCAGCCAAGGTTTGTAAGTGGTACCACTTCCAATATTTTCACCAGGGGTGGGATGAGTGAATTCCAAGCTTGTGCAACAAATTGGGAGGAATCGCATAAACTAGAAGATCAATTATTTATCGATATGGATGGATAAGCCAATACTACACCTATAATTCCTCCCATGAGTGAAGGCTCATTGTAACCTTAAAGAATAAATCTTTGGGTGTCTTGATACCCCTAAAAAATAAATGCAAATCACTACCTCCTTGAATCTTGGCTAAAGACTCCCCTTGAGTGGCAAACAAGGGCGATCGCCAAAGGTTTTGTTGATTCATTGAGAGACCATCTCTAAATCCATTTTCAGCCTAGTGAAATCAAGGCTTAATGGATTCCCAAGATTTCTAAATGCTCTTAGCAACAAAGGTGCCCTAAATCTAAATAGATTTAGAAGTCACAAGAAGGGTTTGAAAACTATCCCTTTCCAAATTAGGCAGTTAACCGAAAAGCTTGAAGAAATACAATGATGTAAAAAAAAATTCTAGGCCTCATCTCTAGATGAGAACTCATATGACCCATTTAGCATAGAGGGTTATCCCTTATTTGTGAGTGAAAAGCAAGCCAAGACCACCAAAATCCTTGGGTAAAAAATAGAAATTTGAGGCCACTCTGTGAAAGCCATGATGCACAATATTAGAGGCCCAAAGAAATACCCTGAGAAGATGTTCAAGCTTAAGGTACAAGGCTTTGGAGGGAGCCCAACAAGAGGAATAATAAACATGACTAGCAGTAAGAACTTTGGAGCATATTAAGAATTTCCCTGCAAAAGAAAGGGGCTTAGTGATCCAATACTCCAACTTCTTCTCAATTCTAGCAAGCATAGAATTTCACAACTCTAGTAGAGATGCTTGAAAGGAAAAGGGAATGCCCAAGAATTTAAAGATTTCACCATGTTGGACCCATTTCCATCGATACTACTACAACTAGCGAGGGCTTGGTAAAAAATATTGTCAGTAGCAAATGGTTTTGTGTCATTGGATAGTCAACCCTGAAGCAAGAAAAAAATTATCTAAACACTACAAGGCATTGGTAATATTCTCCTCATCCTCAATCAATGTGAGGAAAGAGTCATCTGCAAAATGTCCATTAACTAGCTGAGTGGTTGACTTTGGTAAAGAAATGCGACACACCAGCCCTCAAGAGATGGCATTGGCTAGTAGATAACCAAAGCCCTCAACTACCAAAACATAGAGAGAAGGTACAAGATTATAATTTTAACAGATAGATCTGAAGAGCCCAAAATCTTTAGACTAATGAACATTAATGGTGATGTAAGTAGAAGCATCCCCAAATAGCATATGCATTGATTGACAAAATACTGGGCCAAAACCCAAAGCTTGAAGCATAGCAAGGATAAAGGGCCATTCAATACGGTTATATGCTTTAGCAAAGCCAATCTTCATGAAAAGGGCCTACTATTTATATATCCTGGCCCATTCCATTCCTTCCTAGACAATAATGATGTTGTTCAAGATATAGTGAGACTCGATGAAGCCAATTCATCTTTGGGAGAAAATACCAAATTTTAAGAGAGAGGGCTTTGGAAATGATCTTGTAGGAGACATTCAACAAGGTGATGGGCCTCCAATTGAAAATCTCTTTAGGATCTCCAAATTTAGATATGAATTTAATATTCCCTTTGTTGATAATTCTGCCTAATGTTTTAAAATTATAAGCTTCAAGATAAACCTAAAGCAAGTCAACACCAATGTCATCCCAAAGCATCTTTTAGAACTCATAAGGGAAGACATCACATCTAGGGGCTTTTTCATTAGCCATGGATAAGATATCTTCCTTTAACTCTACAATAGTAATCTTTTGTTCACAAAAGGCATATTGCTCAGGAGCAAGCCTATTGGGAGTAACATCAAGGCAGGCTTGTAGTGCTTGATTACACACAATAGATGATCTTTGAGCTGTAAAAACCTACTCATAATGATGCATAAAGGCCTAGAGAATATGAGGTAGGTTAGTGAGGACTTGTTGATCTTCTCAAATGTGCTTAATACCCATAGCAGAATGACAAGCCCTCAAAGTACTAAAAATTTTTGTGGAAGCTTGATCATTGATCTCCAGCCAATGGAGATGGGCTTTGGTCTAAGCTCCCCTAGCAGCATAACCATATGTAGCCTTCTTCTACTACTAAATTTTGGTGAGAAAAACCTAGAGATCTATATCAAATAGATTCATGGCAAGAGCCTTAAAAGTTGTACCTAGATTGAGAGTAGTGGCTTCTTAAGATCACCTATAGTACATAGATAGTTATCTTCTATAAATGTGAAGAAATCTCAAAGTATAAAGGATGGTGTCATTCCACCATTTAATCCATCCAAGGTGAGTGTAGGTCAAGGCTCAAGGTTCTAGACACATAGGATGTGAGAAATAGTTGGTGGATGGGATAGCAAAGAAGTGTTGAGGTAAATTTGGGTTTTATTCAAGTGAGGTTGAGCTGTCTGCCAGGTGATGGAAAAGAAAATAGGGGAGTGATCTAACAATTTCACATCAAGCAAAGGAATGATAAGCAAGGCATGATTTTGAGAAAATGATAAAAAGGACTATACAAAAATCATAGCCCTATTTAGTCTTTTAAAAACTTTGTCATAACCAGTTCAAAAATTAGACCAAGTGTGCCAAATCCCATCAGAATGATGGCAAGAAGCATTAGGATTAAAAAGACCTAATTTGTTTAGCAATGTAAAACTAGGCCTCCTATTCACTAGCTACCTATCTAAATGGGTAGCCACAATACTTAAAACGATGTGAATAGAAGCAATTTTAACAATAAAATAGAATATCTCATCAAAATTGATCCCTTTTTTCTATGCAAATCCTTTTACAACTAACCTAGGTTTAAATCTTGTCTTACCTCCATCCTCTTCTTTTAACTTGTAAACCCAATTATTTTGTAAAGTCTATTTACCTACAGGAAACTTACATAAATCTCATGTCTTATGTTTTAGCAAAGAGTCTATTTCTTCTTGCATTGTAGACTCCCACTGAATCTTTATATCCACCTGCACAACTTCATTACAACATTTAGGTTCACTAGCATTAGTAAGTAAAATAGAATACAAGGAAGGAAAAAAATAATTTGGAGGTCTACTTATCCTTGTTGACCATCTAATATTCATTGGGGTGTGTGGAATTTTTTGTTTTGATTGTTTCACATCATGAAGAATTGTTCGAACATCATCTTTTGGAGTATCATCCAACACTATATAATCATTTTCTTTCCTCTCATGTTGCTACAACAAATCTTTGCACAACACTTTCTAATTGAATATGACATCACTACTTCTTACAATTTTATGATTTTCAAAATCTCAAAGCCTATAACAAAATTCATTTACGTGATATCCAACAATACACATTTCTTTGACTTAGCTTCCATCTTGGTTCTATTTTCAAAATATATATGAGAAAATGCTTCATAGCTAAAGGTTTTGAGAAAAGAATAACTCACCTTCTTACCAGTCCATGCTTTCTCTGGAATACCATAACCCAAAGGAATAGATGGACCTCTATTAATAAAATATACAATAGTATTGATAGCCTCCACCCACATGTTTGAGGGAAACCCTCCATGCAATCTCATGCTTCATGCACACTCCATTATAGTCTTGTTCATGTGTTTAACAACTCCATTTTCCTATGGAGTCCTAGGAACAATTTTCTATCTATGAATACCATTAGTAGAGCAATAATCTTCAAATTCATGACTGCAATACTCTCCACCATTATCAAAATTGAGATATTGTAATTTCTTTCCACTCTCATTTTCAACCAAGCATTTCCATTTCTTAAAAGTTTGAAATACATCATAATTTTGTCTAAGGAAATAAACCCATACTTTTCTAGTTGCATCATCAATAAATGTAACATAATAATGAGAGACACTAAGGGAAGATACTTGATTTGGTCCCCATACATCTGGATGCATAAGCTCTAATCTCTTACTTTTATTTTCCTTCCCAGTGTTCATAAAACTCACTCTCTTTTGTTTTCCATATGCACAACTTTCACATAAATCCATATTAACACATTTCAGACCTAGTAAAATATTCTATAAGAATTTTCCTTAGAGAAAAATAACACCAAGATCGAGAAGCTCAAACACTAGCACAATATGGACCAATAATGGATTATTAGAATAAGAATAATGAGAATATCATATGTGTATATACACACTAGAAGTTTATGTATATAAAGGCATCTAGAATGATTAGGAGTTAGCAAAGTGATAAGCCTCACAACTAAGGACATGTCCACCAAGAGTGGATTATCCTCCATTGAGCATAGAAGTTAGTGTGATGATGAGAGGATAAGAATACCGAGGTGTATATCATAAAGAGATGTTGTAGACACCATTTTCTCAATGAGAGTGTGAACAACTATGTTGTCTACATGACAACTAAGATGATTATGCAAACTCCCATGTTGTCAACAAGAAAACTCATCTAACTATGCATACTTCTAGGTGTCTATATGATGAATAATAAAATAATGTATTTAACCAAAGTAAAATTAGGTAAAGTGTAATAATAATTAATTATTTACACTAACACCCCCCCAAGTGCAACTTCGGGGAATGCACTTAAGCTCACAAAAGGTATGATGAAAATGCATGATGGGTCCCAGCTACTAGGCCATGTTAGGTACCCATATACAAATGCAATTCTCTACATATAATGCAATGCAATGTAATGAAATCTCTCTAAAAATGGAGAAAGAGGGAAAACCTCATGTGAAAAACCCTCCCCCAAAAAGAGAGATAAGTATGATAAAGAAGATGAGAGAGAAAAAGACCTTATTAAGGAAAAGATCCCTCCTAGAACAAAGATGAGAGAAGTCAAGGGACTCCCCATTCTAAAATATCCTGCACCCTTAAGAGATCTCAAAAATGAAGATACTTGACCTCAGTGAAGGGTTTGGTGAAGATGTCTATAACCTTCTCTACTGTAGGACAATACTACAATGCAATGAATTGCTCATGTACCAGCTCTCTGATGTAGTGCATATGAACCTCAATGTGTTTGGTCTATTCATGCTAAACTAGATGTTTTGAGATCTCAATAGCACTCTAATTATCAAAATAAATGGCTATGGGTTTAGGTATGTAAAATCCAAACCCCTTCAAAATATGTTGTAACCAAATAGTTTATGTAGCCATAGGGACAACTCCTCGATACTTAGTCTTAGTTGAAGAAAGAGCAATAGTATTTTACTTCTTACTCTACCAAAAAATGGGGTTAGAACAAAGGTGAAACATATAACCTAAAGTAGACTTGTGAGAATCAAGATCCCTACATAGTCTAAGTTTGTATAACCAACTAACTAAAGCCTAGTACCTATTGCATAGTATATCCTATGTGTATGTGTACCTTATATGTAGTGCAAGATGCCTTTGGTGGCCTTCCAATGAAGCTCATGTGGCTCTTGCATGAAGTGAGAAACCATGCCAACTACAAAAGGTATGTTAGGGCATGTATGTGTCAAGTAAATGAGACTCCCAACCAACTGTATGTACAATGTAGCATCAACAAGTGGAGAGGAACACTTGACCTCTAACTTGACACCTAAAAGCAAGGGAGTAGGAGAAGGCTTAAAATCACTCATGTGAAATTGAGCAAGTAAATCAAGAGCATACTTGAGTTGAGAAAATGTGATCCCAGTAGAAGACTGTGTGGTCTCAATACCAAGGAAATAATGAAGTAAACCCAAATCTATCATAGCAAATCTATCCTACAAAGAAGTATTTAACACTAGCAATGATGGATGAAGTGCTTCATGTAATGATCAAGTCATCTACATAAAGCATGAGTATCAAGTGTGAGTCATCCCTGTGAAGAATGTAAACATTTGAATTTGAATGACACCTAGTGAATCTTGCTAAGAGAAGAAAGGAATCCATCTTGGCATACCAAGCTCAAGGGGCCTACGTAAGGCCTTAAATATACTTTTTCAACCTACAAACCAAAGCAGTATCCTAAATGAAACCCTATGGCTGCTCTATATAAATCTCTTCAAGAAGATCACCATTTAAGAATGCATTCTTCACATCCATCTAATGAACAACCCAACCATGAGCTACAACAATAGCTAGTGTCAAAGAAATGGAGTTCATCTTAGCTACTAGTGTAAAGGTCTTAGTATAGTCAATACCAGGAACCTGTGAGAAACCTTTGGCAACAAGTCTAGCCTTGTACTTATCCACACTTCTATTAACTACAAACTTGGTCTAATAGATCCACTTACACCAAACAAACTTTCTTCCCTTAGGAAGAAGAACTAAGTTCCAAGTGTTGTTTTTCATTAAAGAGTTGTATTCTTCCTCTATGGCCTTGTCCCATTCAAGAATCCCTAATGCTTCCTTAAATGACTATGGATCAGAAGTAATGGCAATATATGCATGTGGAAATGATTTATGTTGTGACCTTTTTCTCCTAGTATCTGAAGGATTCCCCACCAATGAACCTGTTGAATCAAGTGTTTGTTGTTCCCAACAAGGTCTAGTGGAAGAAGAAGGAATATCCTCAACTGTATGTGGACCTTGTGAAGGTGGTATCCTATGAGTCAAAGTTGAAGGAATATCATCTTCCAAGTCACTATCATTAATATCATCACTTTCCAAGGAGGAAGGAGGAGTTTAAGGAGACAAACTTGGACAAGTCTCTTCAAAGTGAACACTCCTCTCAAAGAAGATTTCATGTGTCTCTAGATCCATGAGTTTGTATGCCTTATGGTGGGTAGGATATCCAACAAATATATACTGTTTACTTTGAGGTTCCAATGCCTTCCATTTTTGTGGAGGTATCCTTACCCATGTTGGACAACCAAAAACTTGAAAGTGTTTTACACTTGGTTTTCTACCATACCAAGCCTCAAAAGGTGTAATTCCATCTAAGGCCTTATGGGGAATTCTATTTTGGATGGAATTTGCACAATTCATGGCTTCTACCCAAAAAACAAGATCTAGAGACTTATGTTGAAGCATACAAGTGGTCATCTTGTTAAGGGTTCTATTCCTCCATTTAGCAACACCATTTTTTTGTGGAGTGTATGCAACTAAATGTTAAATATCAATACCCTCACGAGTACAAAAGTTTATAAGCCTTGAGTTCACATATTTCCTTCCATTATCTATTCATAGAATCTTGATGGCTTTCCATGATTTCTTCTCAACTTGAGCTTTAAAGGTGATAAAATTATCAAAAACTTGACTCTTCTGAGAAAGAAAGTAGACCTAAGTGTAGCATGAAAAGTCATCAATGCAGGTGAGAACATAGCGAGCCTTTCCAAATGATGGTACTAGAAATGGGTCGGCTACATCACTATGAACCAATTCAAGAACAACAATAGCTCTCCAAGACTTCCCCTTGTCAAAATTTTCTTTGGGATACTTGCCTACTTCACAACCTAAACATACACCCTCTAAATACTTGACTTGAGGTAGACCTATGGTCATATCCTTGTTGCTAAGTTGTTGAAGATAGTAGTAATTGAGATTGCCAAACCTCTCATGCCATAGTTTACTTTGTGAATTTGAGTGGGTCAACAAGGCAAGGCAAGTGGACTTAGGCACAAAATGAGAAAAATAATAAAGTCTTGTCTCATGATTAGCCTTTCCAATTGCCACTATAGAATCATCCTTTAGATTTTTCACCCCAACTGAAACAAAAAGGAAATCCACTTTGTTGCCACATCCATAGTGAGTTATTAGATAGATTAAAAGAAGGTTGGTGATAATGTAAGGAACATGAAGAACATCCTTGAAAACTCCATTTTCCAACTCAACCTTCCCTTTTCCTTCAACTTCCACTTGTGTGTCATTTGCCACATAGATGTAAAGTATTTGTGATGGTTTCAAAGAGGAAAAATGCTCCCTTGAAGCACCTATATGATGTGTAGCTCCTAAATCAAGAACCCATTCCTTAGAATTGTTTGTGCTTGCTACAAAAGCGTGTCCCTTACCTTTTGAAATGGTTGAAGATCGCTTATCCTTATAGACATTTGGCACATCAATTTTATGTATCCTCATTATGTTTTGCGACTCATTAATTTTCTTATCCTTACATTCATATTCATCATGACATTCTCCTTACAATAGGCATAAGATTTCTTCTACCTTTTGTTGAAGTTGGTTTCCTTCTTATTTTTTTTGGAGAAAGACTTGCCTTGTTGTGAAGAAGATTTTTGTGTAGAGGAAGATTGATGCATAGAGGAAGATTTTTGTGTTTCATCTTGTGGCTTAGCCTTCCACTACTTTTACTTCTTGTTGGAATTTTTATCACCTTGATTCCCTTGATTACCTACCAAGGCTTTGGTCTTGGAATACTAGAGAATTCCCATACTCACTAACTTTTTATGTTCTAAGACTAGCATTCCTAAAATGACTTGAATGAAGGCTTAGTGTAGGCACTACCCATTGTTAACTTGTGAGTATTATAATTGGAAACAAAAGCTACATATTCAGGAAGAAGATGAGTCATCACATGTTTGATCTACTTTTCATCCTTAATGGGTTCACCCTAATCCTTAAGTTGTGCCCTATACATGTCTACTTGGGTAGGATAATCTTTGATGGTGTCAAAATTCCTAGGATCCAATTTGAGAAGATTGTCCTCAATGGTGTAGGCCATATCTTCATCTACTATTCTATACAATGCTTCAAGTTTATCCAAAATTTCTATTGGACTGTTAAGGTTCCTAATGTGATATTTGACAAGATCTGAGATATTATTTAATAAGGTTCCTAGGGCCATTTCTTGTTTTGATGCCTAGTCTTCTTTACGAGACTCATCAGCATCATCATCAAGTGTCTTTGCTACACCAATTACATAACATAGTAAGCCTTTTTAAACCAATGGTTCCTTTATTTTTTCTTTCTAAGTAGCATAATTATGTGGTGTTAACTTAGAGAAAGAACCCATAATGCAAAAGAAAGAGCACAATATCAAGGAGGCACAAGAACACAAGATATGCCCTCCTTTTTCACTCAAACAAAGAATCCCCCAAAATGAATGCTTTAGGTGCTTTATATGTAGTGCATTTACAATAGGCCACTTATCAAAATGGACAAAAGTGAACTTCTAATTTTGTTTCTTACAACCTCCTCTTGTAGTTCAAATCTGGTACTTACCACTTTAGCTCAAATATACAACAAATTTGAAGTTTAATCAAAGCAATACAATGCAAGAAAAAGGACCTATTTCTGAAAGTGGTATTTTTGTCCACACAAGCCTATGATTTGATTGCAAATATGGAAAGTAAATGAAAAATTATACACTTTCAAAAAAATCAAAACCTAAATATGTGTCTATATGAGCTTGAACTAAGCCTTTGAAGTTGCAAAAATTGAGATTTGCAATTTGTAGAAAAATTCAGGAATAGAGATCTCAAACATCTTGCATCAATGTGTAGATCACAAAATCTGACCCTAAAACAAAAAATATTACTCAAAAAAAGAAGTCTGTATGTGGGAGATATCATTGTTTGAAAATCACCTCTGCAATTATTTTTTTTGAATCGTAGTCGTTGCACCTCCAAAAATCAATCAACTCTAGATTTCACCTTAGATGTCTAATTTTGATGAAACAATTGGGTGTTTCTTGACCTTCTAAACATGATGCCAATATGTGATTTACACCAATAAGTTCCAATCTTGTCTTGCAAAAAAAATATATCCTACTAGCCTAAAAGGCCAATTTTTTCTTAGAATTTCATAAATAAAATGCAAATCTGAAAAGAAAAAATGCAGAGTCACAAAAATATTCAAATCTGAAAAATTAATTGCATAGATCTAAAGAGGTTATAAGAATTTCACAAATCGGGCCTTTGGATTTTGGTTTGCAAAAAAAATTTCCTCAAATTTAACTATTTCCTAGGATAGGCAAATTTATAGTCAAAATTCACTGAATCAATCCTCTAGATGCTCCCAATAACTGTAGATACTCTAGATCTAAATCATGGTTTTCCAAGAGGTGAAGCAAAAATGGTCTCCAAAGGCTATGTGAAGAGAAGTTCCCTTAGCTCTGATACCATGTAAGAATTTTCCTTAGGGCAATATAACACCAAGATCAAGAAACTCAAACACTAGCACAATATGAACCAATAATGGATAATTAGAATAAAAATAATGAGAATATCATATGTGTACAGGGCATATGCACCAAGTTGTGGTGCCAAAAAGGTGACAAGGAAATTTTTTTTTCCTATTTTAAAAAGCGCGTGCGCACTATAGTGTGCATGCACTTTTAAAAAATAAAAAGTATATATGATGGGCTGCAAACCCGCAGCCCATCATTTTCATCAGCATTTTCTTCTACTCCTACAGCAAGCAGCGTGTACGTGAGTTGAAGACTCAACATTTGCACCACAATTTACCAAAATGCCTCCTTGTCGACGAAATCCAAGACCAAAAGCGCACCCAGGATGACGCCGTAAGTGATATAAACCTAACTTTTCATTTTTTGATATATTTTTCATATTGTTTTGTAAGTTTTTTATATTCTTTTGTAGGGATTTTACAAATTTCATTTAGATTTGTTTATTTATTTGAATTTCAATTCATTTTTTATCAAGAAATGTTCATAATCAACCAGAAAATCCACAAGAACATCAAAACCCTCAAGAACTCCAAAACCAAAACCCTCCTCAAGAAGAAGAACAAATTCCACAACCTGAACCAATTGCAAGACCTCCACCAGGCACACAAGAAAATATAAGAAATGAAATAGAGAGAGGAAAAACTGAATTAGAAAGAATCATTGCTTGGTTGAAAGAATCCGAACAAACCAATCCAATGAGGGCTCAATTGGCATCATCCCTCAAATCCATTAACACTTAGATAGCCTTAGTTAGTGGTCAGTTAGATATTTGGCGGGCTAATAGGGATGAACAAAAAAGATTTTATGCAAATAAATTGTCATATGAAGATGTTAGAAAAAAGGAAATACCAAAAGGGAGTATATGTGCATTATTTAGAAAATTCGGTGAGCAAAATACTGTTAGAGAGGGTACTAAATGATTCCCCATACATTGGTGCATACATGATGCTATTAGAAATAATTTTTGGGATAGATGGTGGATGGTTTTTGATGCCCCTCCTTGCAACAATCACGAGGTCCCCATGTATTTTTTGAAGAAATTATATTGCGAGTTTGTCCTTGGGGAGATCCCCCAATTATTTTGATATGTTAGAATCCTAGGGTAGAGGTGGGGGGTCATCATTTGAGAGCCCAGGAGCACGTCGTGAACCTAATGTAGTTAGGGCAGTCGTGGTCCATCCACAGCATGAGCATGTGATTATTCCTTCAGTTGTGAAGGAACATGTAGAGGCCAACACTCTAGGTACCATTAATGCTTTGATGCAGACCCTCATCCATTCCACGATCCCATTAGTTGAGGAGGAGCCTTCTATACATCGTGGTCACAGGTGCACTTCATGTGGATCCCTATGCACATTTGGCACTCATGTCGAAGATGGTGCAGATGATGGGCTTGTCATCGATCAGTTCCTGAACGAGACATTTGGCATTGACACATAGGTAAATTACTAATTTAATCACATTTCATACATATAGTGAATGATTAAATAATTAGGATTTATTGACATTGTTTCAAATTTAGGGTCAAAGTGTTCCTGGGCCTAGCAGCGATCCTCCAGGCTCATTTTTTGTCCCTTCGACGAGTCCTGAGGTATGTATCAATTTAATCATTTTAATTAACACATATATTTATTATGTAATCATATTAAGGATTGACCAAAAAAAATATGCATGTGCATCAGTTCTCCACAGGACCCTCAACCTTTACGACAGACGCAGAGCAGTGACATCATACGAGCTTCACATAGGTATAGTTGTTTCATGTTAATTTAATTCATTTGATTATATTTATTCTTTGTTTCATGTTAGATATAATGTGTATTGTATGACATGCAGCTCATGATGTCAGACACACCTCCTCATCTGCGACAGTCTATTGATAGTGGAGTGGCCACAGCTATGGCTAGCTCATAGCCACTGATGAAGGTATGAAAGAATTTTCTTCATTTTAGTTGTTGTTTATAATAGTTAATCTCAAAATTTCTAATTTTATTTATAAGTTATTATATTTATTGAATTGTTGTAGGGTCTTGTCATGCCTGATCATCCACGAACATTTGAGGTGGACTTACAGAGTGACTATTTTTTGGCGGTAAGAAAATAATTGATTTTGTGAGTACATATATTTGATTTCAATGTATAATAAATATTGATTCATATCTACTTTCTTTGTATCAGTTGGACCTAGAGAAGAGCCTCAACAAGAGGTTAAGTGAGCGTGTCAGGAGGGCCCTGTCATCTCCACTGTCTCCCTCCACACGACGGCAAAGGACGTCAAGAGACTTGTTTCCTTCCCCTCATGGGAAGGAAAAGATGTAGTTGAGATATTTGACACATATATATAGAGACTCGTTTCCTTCCCCATGTATATATATAGGCATCTAAGAGACATATTCGATACACATTTGATGTACGTATGACATTCTATATTTGATGTATGAAATATTTGATGTATGACATTATTGGTTAATATATGATATGTTTGTTCATATACAACATTATTGGTTATCATAATATATTATGTGTTTGTTAATGTATATGACATTATTGGTTATCATTTTATATTATATGTTTGTTCATGTATGACATTAAATTAGATATGTTCGTGTATGACATTAAATTAGATATGTGCATGTATGAAATTAAATTCAACTACTAGAGAGTTGCCATTATGTCTACCAACTAGTAGATGTTCTTTTTTGCTTTATTAGTATTTCTCAAAAACTGCAAAGAAGTTTTTTCTGGTGAATAGTTGTAAACAATTGTGATCATCGACTTCATGTACTCATGGCTTTGGCTGCGAACACTTGTAAATTTGGCTATAAGCATCCATGGCTTTGGCTATGTGCACTAGTGGCTTTGGCTGTGAGCATTTATGGCTTTGGTTGTAGGCACAATATAGCCTTGGCTATAGGTTTTCTTTCTTACTGCATGTCGAAGTTACCTTCAAGAATATCATTAGTCTAAGATCATTACAATTAAAATACTATGACATAATACCTTGGAAATAATAGTCTTTAACCCATTACTTTATTTGTTAAAACATCATGTAGTATCTATTGTAGTCCTTCTACTCAAATATGTTTTCAAAAATACTTAGTATGGCAAAGAAATGTCTATGGAAAGCTTGTCAAATAGGATATTGAAGAACTAAGTGTGGATAGTCATCAGTACCCATCAATAAGAACATAGACATCTTTCTCAAGCAAGCCATATGACATTAGCAAGTAATTTATAAATTTCCTTTGCAAATAACTAGAAGATGCTATGAATCTTCATACAGAGTTAATCATGAACTCATTATTGCATCCAAGAAGCATATATCACCCTAAGCCAATTAATCGACAGGATAAAAATTAATTCAATTTCAACAAAATTTTGAGTATAACAAGCATCTTAGGGATTCTTACAAGAATTAACACGATGTTCACAAGAGCATTACAAGTTGTTGTAATGCTATTTCACATATTGTAATCATATTCAGTTTTGAATGGCCATTTGTGTTACAAGCATAAATGTTCTTTAAGGTCTTTTAATTCTAGACATGAATTTTATTATGAAGCTTTTTTATGACAACCCACTCAATGCATATATTGTTGTTCCACATTATGCTAATTTGACTTTCATTGGTTGATTTGGGTCTAGACATGACGTTATTCACTACCTTTTTTATATATTATTTTTTTGTAGTGAGGTTCTGGCCTGAATGAATGTATTAATCATCAAAGTTGTGAACCTTGGTCGAGATCCTTACAAATATATTTTCAAATTGGACCTCAAATAGTTTTCTCAGTCACCCCCTGTACACAGATACTAAAATTGTAGTTAATTACAAAATTAATACTGAATTAACACAAGTTTAATTGAGAAGTATTATGTACCTCAATAGGCTAGATTATTATTGACCGGGAAGCTTTATCTTAGAGCAGTTGGTTTCCTAAATCTTTAGTGCAATGACAGTCTTATGGAATGTGGAATTAGGTCTACTAGCTAAGGAATGTTCTTTAAAAGGTAGAGGAAACTCAAGACTCATGTGTTTCCAATCAATATAAATGTTTAAATCGCTTCTCTAATTTTTTCTATTTATGATCTTCTTAAAACTTAACTTTCTAAATGCATTGATGGGGAAATAAAGATCTTCTAGGAACTAAAGGCTAATCATGTTTAATACTTACAATTCTCTGTTTTTATCTAATAATTTAAAAAAGATTGTACAAGTGTTTTCAAAGAGCAACACTTGTCACTAACATCATAAGAAGGAATATCCAAGGAGCTTACCACTGATCCCCCACCACCAAATTCAAGAGAAAACAAAATTCCACTACTAAAGAGATAGTAACAATGATCATCCCTAGTCTCTCCCTTATCACAAAATTATTACCATCAAAATTTGCATTTCAAATTGTGTCATGTGCGTTGAAGTGATAGTAACATTTTGACTCTCTTACCTAATGTCTCCCATTTCTGAAACTCTTGGGGAAGGGCAAGGCCATCTTCTTAGTACTTCAAAATACAATGAGTTCCATTTTTTCACGTATTGATAATCGTTGACTTAAAGTATAGTTGAAGTATTGACAGCCCATAGATATGCCCCCTCAAATATCGCAGCCCTGTGGCATTTAGTGAGCCTTAGGGACATTCTGGTTCAGCATGCCTGAGAATGTTTGAGCATTGAAGGGGATAAGAAGAGGTTGGGGATAGGGTTTACCCAGCCACCCAGAGCTAATGGAGTAGACAGTTTGATCCCACGATGAAAGATGAGAGAGATTTGGCAGTTGGCAACTTTGTACTGGCCAACACTACAAGTTTTAGCATCACCCAAGACTGCATTGTAGAATGAAAATGGAATGTGATCTCCAAAAAGTGAGAGAGGTTATTTTAGGTCTCTGCAACACAGTCCTGTAGGAATTGGAATCTCATCCATATCTTGCATGAGCTCCGAGATATGCCCCGTCAAAGATCGCAGCCCTGTGGCATTTAGTGACCCTTAGGGACATTTTGGTTCGGCGTGCCTGAGAACGTTTGAGCACTGAAGGAGAAAAGACAAGGTTGGAGATAGGGTTTACCCAGCCACCCAAAGCTAATGGAGCAGATAGTTTTATCCCACGACGAAAGATGAGAGAGATTTGGCAGTTGGCAACTTTGTATTGGCCAACACTACAAGTTTCAGCATCACTCGAGATGGCGTTGTAAAATTAAAATGGAATGTGATCTCAAAAAAGTGAGAGAGTTTATTGTAGGTCTCTACAACATGATCCTATAGGAACTAGAATCACATCCATACCTCGCACGAGATCCAAGATATACCCCATCAAAGATCGCAGCCCTATGGCATTTAGTGACCCTTAGGGACATTCTAGTTCAGTGTGCCTGAGAACGTTCAAGCATTGAAGGGGATAGGAAGAGGTTGGGGATAGGGTTTACCCAACCACTCGGAGCTAATGGAGTAGACAGTTTGATCCCATGATGAAAGATAATAGAGATTTGACAGTTGGCAACTTTGTACTAGCCAACACTACAAGTTTCAGCATCACCCGAGATGGCATTGTACAATGAAAATGGAATGTGATATCCAAAAAGTGAGAGAGGTTATTGTAGGTCTCTACAACACAGTCCTCTAGGAATTTGAATCTCATCCATATTTATCACGAGCTCTGAGATATACCCCGTCAAAGATCGCAGCCCTGTGGCATTTAGTGACCCTTAGGGACATTCGGATTCAGCGTGCCTGAGAATGTTCAAGCATTGAAGGGGACAAGAAAAGGTTGGGGATAGGTTTTACCCAGCCACTCGAAGCTAATGGAGTAGACAGTTTGATCCCATGACGAAAGATGAGAGAGATTTGGCAGTTGGCAACTTTGTACTGGCCAACACTAAAAGTTTCAGCATCACCCGAGATGTTGTTGTAAAATGAAAATAGAATGTGATCTCAAAAAAGTGAGAGAGGTTATTGTAGGCCTCCACAACATGGTCCTATAGGAATTGGAATTGCATTCATACCTCACACGAGCTCCAAGATATGCCCTGTCAAAGATCGCAGCCCTATGGCATTTAGTGACCCTTTGGGACATTCTGGATTGGCGTGCCTAAGAACATTCAAGCACTAAAGGGGATAGGACAAGGTTGGGGATAGGGTCTACCCAACCACCTAGAGCTAACAGAGTAGATAGTTTGATCCCACAATGAAAGGTGAGAGAGATTTGGCAGTTGGCAACTTTGTACTGGCCCACGCTGCAAGTTTCAGCATCACCCGAGATGGCGTTGTAAAAAAAAAATGGAGTGTGATCTCCAAAAACTGAGAGATTTTATATAGGTCTCTATAACAAATTTTTTTAGGAACTATAATCGCATCCATACCTCACACGAGCTCTAAGATATGCCCCGTCAAAGATCGCAACCCGATGGCATTTAGTGACCCTTGGGGACATTCTGGATTGGCATGCCTGAGAATGTTTGAGAACTAAAGGGGATAGGATGAGGTTGGGGATAGGGTTTAACCGGCCATGCAGAGCTATAAAAGTAGATAGTTCGATCCTACGAGGAAAGATGAGAGAGATTTGGCAGTTGGCAACTTTGTACTAGCCAACATTGCAAGTTTCAGCATCACCCGAGATGGCGTCGTAAAATGAAAACAGAGTGTGATCTCCAAAAAGTGAGAGAGGTTATTGTAGGTCTCCAAAAAGAGTGTTTAAAAATGCAAAATAGTAGGGGGTCCTTTGTATGGTTTGGGAGTTTAACCGTTAAAACTAGAAATTGTCCTAGTAGTAAGTGCTGGTAACAATTTTGAAATTTGATTGTTGGGTTTTTAGAAACCTCAAGTTTGTGATTTTTCTTGTTGGTTTGAGTCTATAATAACCATTTCCATTTGAAAAGTCAAGTGTTGAAACCATTTAAGAAGTATTTGCATAGTTTTCCTTAAAATTTGAGTGCATAAAAAGGGGTATGTGATTGCTCCCAAGGTGGATTTAGTGTTTTCTCCAAACAAGAGTTGCATTTTATGTTTGAAGTCATCTAATATAACCAAAGTGAAGGTGTTTGAACCATTTTTGGGTTCTAGAGACGTTGCAAAGTAAGAGTTCTAGAAATTCGTAGGGTAAAGGGGTTAGAAAGGAGGGTTTTGTAAAAACCATTGTGAAGTTGATCATGAGACCAAAAAAATAGAAGAATCCTTGAATTTGAGTCATGTCTTAAGACTTTTTTGGGTCATGGGAGTTCCAAAAGTCAAGGGATATTGAGTTGCTTTGTGAGTTGGTTTTGGAGTATATTTTAGAGTGAGGAAAAGGGTATTTTAATCACCCAATAGTTTAGGAAGTTGAAAATTTTGGAGAAAACAACAAATTAGTGACTGGCAAGGGCTAGTTGGAACAAGCCTAGAAGAGGCAAGTGTGCAAGGAGTTGGAACATGTTAGATGAGATGTTTTGAGATGATCCAAGGTGTTGAGGCCATGATATGATGCCAAGGATGAGTTTTGGTACTTGCATAGGGTGTTCCAACCAAGCTACAAATGCATAGGATAGGACCTTGTAAGGTACTTGTAAATTATGGTTCTAATGTCGACAAAATAGAACTCCCACCAAACTTGGAAATTTACCTTATCTTTAATGTCAAGGACTAAGTTCAATATAAAGGGCCTACATTCATAGAAGGAAAAACAAAATCAAAGGTTGAAGAAGTCACTATCCCATTATAATCTTAGCCAAAAGCTAAAAATGTTATGGATTCAAGAATCAAGAAGAAGACTTGTCATGGAACCTATATGGAGCATCTTATCAAATGGAAGGATCAACCAGAATCTAAAGTAACATGGATAGATGAGAGTGATTTTGGAAAGAAAGGTATTCCTACAAAATTCCTTCAGATTTATCCACCATGAGTTCTTTGTCACATAGCCAATTGGTGTGCATAGATCCTAGGGAAGGGGATAGTTGGGAGATATCCTCTTGGGAATAGGGTCAGGAAGAAACCCTATAGGATCAGAAGAAATCATTGGTTAGTTTGGGCATAGTGGCCTAAACTAGCAAGGTGGGTCTCCTTACATTACTGTTGGTTAGAGAATTCCAATTTTTATTTGTTCAAGGCTAAGAGACATATAAAAAACTGCATTTTCAATTATGATCTCTAGGCCTCCATGGCAGTCCAAGTACATGGATGGATGATGAAATAATTATTCTTGAATTGGCTAGACCACTTTGTAAGAACAATTCCATGTGGGGTGTTTCTCTCAAAAAGGTGTCTTCTAGTATTTGATGATCATGGAATCCATATGACATGGAAAATAATTGATAAAGCAAAGAAGTTGGGCATAGATTGTGTGTCACTTGTAGCATATACCATCTATAGATGTCAATCATTGGATGTTAGTTTTTTATCACCATTAAAATCTTACTTAAAACATATTTGGAATGTGTGGTTGGCTAGGAACCCTCAAATCAATATTGGTCGTGAGGAGTTAGGAATGTTATCAAGTAAAGCCTCAGATTTGGCACTTACACCCGATAATATAATGAGTGGTTTCCATAGGATAGGGATATGGTCTTTGAATAGGGAGGTTTTAGTGAATGATATAGGCCCAAGAAAGTGCTTCATTATTGATGAGGATGGAAAATAGGGATCTAAACCACAACCCACAAGTAGTGGATCAGAAGAAACAACTACTGTAGATGATGCAAATATTGATGACTTGTAAAGCAAGGGGGAGGAAATCACTATTGAATCCTTCCTAAAAATCAATGGCTTATTAGATGAACCAATTAACACTTTGTTGAAGAGTTATGGACAAAATATGAAGGGACTAGGTACAATTGCACCTAAAAATACCCAACCAGAAAACCTGAACCAGCCAGTGGACTATTATAGGAGATAAAACCTTGAGCATACAACAAACATTGATATTAGATTAAGCTTGCTAATGCAAGATTCACAACCAGATTGGTTGTAGGAGATTGTCACAAACCTTGGGTAACCAAATACTTGTGGGGATGAAAATGTTTCCCTTTTAATTCCATCCCCACCACATGTTGACCCCAAGGACGTCATCTAATGCTTTGCAAATGGTGGCAGCCATGATGAAATAAATAGTTATCAATTTTTTGATACCCAGGCCCAAAATGACTATGATGGAGATGTTGATTTTATACGTTACATGCCACTAGACAAAAAACAACATAGTGGTTTACCCAGTAGATTCCTATAGCTACCAAAGAAAAGGATACAAAATTCTAAGGAACAAGAGAGACTAAGAAGTTATTTGAGGCTAATGCACTTTACATGAAGGAGAAGATCAGGGATAGGAAAGATGGGAGAGAGGAAAACATTGCAAGAAATGAGATCTTAGATGCTATAGAGAGGGGAAAATGAGTTACGGAGAAGGTTGCACTAAAGGAATAGAAGAGGAAAAAAAGAGAGGATAATATAAATGTTTGAAAGAGATACAGACCAAATATTGGAGGTGCACCTTCAACAACTATAGAAATTATATTTACAACACTAGTGGAAGGAGATGTAATTGCACTAGCCCTAGAATCAATTAGTATGCCCAACATACCTCTTCTCCCATAGCATAAATCACATTCTGATATGTTCAATGCTCTAAT
Source organism: Cupressus sempervirens (assembly GCA_028749045.1). Classification (NCBI taxonomy): domain Eukaryota; kingdom Viridiplantae; phylum Streptophyta; class Pinopsida; order Cupressales; family Cupressaceae; genus Cupressus; species Cupressus sempervirens. The sequence goes on along the minus strand of CM053790.1, from coordinate 770,013,408 downwards.
CCCTAGACTAGGAAATATGCTTACTTAATAAGTGTAACCCCAAGCATTGTCACCATAGTTGGAAACAAATGGTGAGAGTCCTAATCAACTAGTGAAAAAAATGACTAAGTTGATGGAGTTTAATCCTACATTACACACATCTCCTAGTAGTGGACAGGAGGACATTGGGATTGGGAGCATAGCACCTATTCCCTTTCCCAGTTTTATGGACAATTGATGGGAACTCAAGTAGATGGGAGAAATTCCAATTTTTTTGAAGTGATAAAGTTTTGTGATGTATTTAGAATATCTAAGATAGACATATTTTTTATGTGAACTAAACCATTCTTACATTACTATTTAAATGTATTTGTATTGTTATAATAGTTTTATTTTTGGTCATGGTGTACTACAAGCATACCTAAAATTTTAATTAATTTTTTTGGTAAATTAAGTTGAGAGATTTCTAATTTAAAATATGTAAAGTTTAGAAATATAAATAGTTCATCATAGAGATATTATAGAATTAATTTATTTTAAATAATAGAAATAATCATAACAAATAGATAGAAATAAAAAATAATAATTTTATACAAAAAGTTTTAATTTATTTTAAATAATTAAATAATAGAAACATCATAGAATTAATAATTCAGTATAATCATAACAAATTGACACTAAACAATCCCAAATTCAAACATACAAAGGTCCAACTAGAATAATGACTTTAAATAACCAAATACCAAAGCCGAACAAAGGAAATGGGACTTTTACCTTAAATGAATAAATTACATGAAGAAGGGTGGCTGGCTGTTTGGAAATCTACTTATTTTTCTTCTCTCCCTCCTGTCATCCAAGAGAACATGCAATGAAAGAAAAATATCATCACAATAAGAAAAGATGAAAAATATTGTTCTAGCTTTAAAAAAATTGGAGACATCAAAACATAAAATCTAGATTCTAAACAAATCAAAACATAAAATCTATGATTTAAACTAAATCTCATCACTTACGCATCATAACAATACGGTCCACCTTAGTCATGTGGACAGTCTTGGGGAAGAGGTTGCAACAATGTATTTGGATCCAGTTGATCACTCTTTCTCTCTCTCCCTCTCTTTGTATTCAATCTAATGAGGCAACTGGATCTGCTCGACATTTTAATGTCTCAAGTATTGCCTCGTGGTCTGACTCACAAACTCTCCAAAGATTCTTATTATGTGGTTTTCCACCATATTTTATCAACTGGACATTTGATGCGACAACAAGATTTGAATAATGAAGAATCTTCCTCTTTGTTTGCCAATCTTCAAATAACCACAAGTTAGGGTTCTTCATAGAATATCGTCTAAGTCATGTGCCAGTTACAACCACCACACCGACATGGTACTCAAAACCTTCACCATCTATAACCGAGTGATCCAATTTTTGTTTGGCTTGAACACAATGACACAAATAATAATATGTCCCTTCTTCATTTTCTTCAGGTGCAATAACAGCAAAAACATGGCCTGCAGTGACAAATTTACAAAATGCAATCATTAATTCAAAAAATACTTGCTAAAAGTTATAAAGTTACATATTGAAATTACAAAGATATATAAATCAAAACATAAAATCTATGATTTAAACTAAATCTCATCACTTACGCATCATAACAATACGGTCTACCTTAGTCATGTGGACAGTCTTGGGGAAGAGGTTGCAATAATGTATTTGGATCCAGTTGATCACTCTTTCTCTCTCTCCCTCTCTCTGTATTCAATCTAATGAGCCAACTAGATCTGCTCAACATTTTAATGTCTCAAGTATTGCCTCATGGTCTGACTCGCAAACTTTCCAAAGATTCTTATTATGTGGTTTTCCACCATATTTTATCAAGTGGACATTTGATGCAACAACAAGATTTGAATAATGAAGAATCTTACTCTCTGTTTGCCAATCCTCGAATAACCACAAGTTAGGTTTTTTCATAGAATATCATCTAAGCCATATGCTACTTACAACCACTGCCCTGACATTGTACTCTAAACCTTCACCATCTATACCTGAGTGATCCAATTTTTGTTTGGCTTGAACACAACGACACAAATAATAATATGTCCCTTCTTCATTGTCTGCAGGTGCAATAATAGCAAAAACATGGCCTGCAGTGACAAATGTACAAAATGCGGTCATTAATTCCGAAAATACTTGCGTAAAAGTTATAAAGTTACATATTGAAATTACAAAGATGTATAAATATATATATTACCAGGTTGCACTAGATCAGACAAGCGGTCAAAGTCAATAGATGATACCATTTGTACCATTTCCAGTGCTTGTGGGGGACAATAGGTGTCAATTGGGTCCAAAACCTGTATATCTCATTTGTCCACCCATTCAGTCGACTCACAGTCATCCCAATTTTCCTCTGCACATGATCGATAATAGCATGCCATTTTTCGTGTGTGGATACTCCATGAACCTGCATCAGAGCTTCTAAAAGAGTGCAACTCATTGGATCCTATTAGTGTGCAACAATCCTGATATGGTGCAATGTTAGTATTATCTATCAACCAAAAAAATCTATGATCTGTAGACTCACCTTCCTTACCTAGAACCATTGTAGCGTTACACCACTGGACGATGGATTTTGCAACTGTCAATATTGCTCCATCTTTTTACTTTAGTTCTTCACCAGCTAAGGCTCTTTTGATGCATGCACCTACACCATCGTGCTCTCCCTTTCCATGACCAGCCTCTATGAAATTCCACATGTATTGAATTCTACACAACTTGTGCATCTTGCTCAACCAATAGAACATCTGTGCATTCTTGAATTGATATGTACAATTGTCTAACCAAATAATGTGGTGATGATATGTGATGCCCCTGTTAGCCAAATCTCCATAAAATAGTTGAAACCAACCATGTACGAACTCTATAGAATGTGATCAATCATTGGTGATGTAAAAATGGTACTCCCTCAAAATCTTCCTGTCATCCTCTGTACTTGTAGGTAAATGCATGAATGTTATGTGAACAAATATGGAAACCTATTGAGAAGTATAATACTTTTCTTGCACCTCATTTTGTGGTTGTAGTGTGTAGTTCTTTGCAAAATCTACAACCGAAACAATGGTATCCAGTGGAAACGTATCCTTGCACAACTTGAATTGCAAATCCAGCCATCGAGCTCTATGGGTATGCCTTGCATACTCGTAAATAATGTTTTCACTAAAAATCTTCATGAACTCATACATTGGAATCTTTTCAATAACTAAATCACATCTTTTACCATGTTTCCCATCTTTTAGAGAATATGTCACTATCTTAAATTTTTCGTAATCTACTATTTCATTTCCAATTGCATGTGTACTAACCATATGTTGACAAGTTGATAAAAGTTGCAAAGAACCACAAAATAAGCATGTACCATCCAAGCATGATGTCTTGTAAAATTGTTGGCCATCCCTTATTTCACGTAAAATGTTGGATATGAATTCCCTTGAAGATCTTGGTGGCTCATTTATGTCACAATCCTGCAAAACAAACTGAGAATGCAAAATTACGCATATATGCCTAAAAACATCAAAATGGTTAGAAAATTCAATATGTATCCTATAACAACAAGTTCTGCGTGTGTGATTTATCTTCACATAAAAAGGTTTACCCATCTCAAAAAATCTTTGACTTATTCAAATTTGAGGATACATACCAATAAATTTTGCAAAAAATTGTGTTTGAATTGTGTCCAAAAAATGTTTCGCATGTGGCTCGTGATTTTGGCTACCAATCCTTCTTCTTACAACATCTCTTTGATTAGGGGAAACACGTGTGTTATTTTTCCAAAAATCTTCGATCAATTATTTCAAGGCTTCACTAATTTCTTTATCCTTTCGTGGTAGTCTACCGCTAAATTTCCATAACTCATTTTTTGTTGGATCTTCCAATCTCTCACGCCTTAGCATGGCTCTCCTTAGAGTACCTCTACCAATTTTTAATGTTTTGCTTGTCTTTATCATGAGTCAAGCTTTCTTCATTTGGCTACTTACTATTGTTTATGTAAGTACTCATCTTGAGATATTACTATCTTTGGTGTGTGATTTAGAACCCACTTTGTCATAGGCATTCATTAGATTCTTTACAATATTTTTTTCATTTGAATCATCCATCGTTCTTAGCCCAAGAATCTTCATGATAGGCCTAAATTTTAAATTCCTTATCATTTCAAAAAATAATTTGCATTGACGTGTAATATTTAATTCATCAAAAAATATTCTCCACATACAATTAACTTTTCTTTGACAAGTACGCTTGCTAATCTTGTCAGGCATTGATTTCAAAATGTTACTATCAATATCAATCAAATATTTTGGTCTTCTAAAATGAATTCTAGAAGGTGTTATAATCTCTTCAATTCTCTCAACATTTTGAACATCAACATAAGGTTGAGTGTATTGTGTACCTTGAATCGAAGATGATGTGCCTTGGCAATAAGATGCAAAAGATGGAATATCACCTACTTGATGTGTTGATGTTGTGCCTTCAACATGACATAATGGAGTGTGTATATCATCGGATCTATAAATCGGTGTCTCTTCAATATGAGAGGATGATATGACTTCAAGATTTGAAGATGGTGTAGCAGACGATATGACTCCAACATTAGAAGATGGTGTAGCTTCAGAATTCAATTGTCTTCTTGAGTGTAACAGTCTCATTCGTTCTCTTTGTCTTTCCAATTCTTCCTCTCTTTTTCTTGGTACCGGTGGTTCTTGATCCTCTTTGAAAGTCAATTCTTCATTATTGCTTTGCAATTTTCCTTGCTCACATAGTAATTTCATTTTATCTGTTTTAATTGCCAAATCTCTCTCCCTATCTTCATTTGTTTGATTTTTTGGTTTCTTCCTTGGCATGATGATGATTTCTACATGTCAAATTATTCAAACATTTGAATTAATTAAAATGTGTAAATTACAAATTATTCAAATACATATAAAAATTATAATTATTTGAATGAATACACAATATATATATAAAATGACTTGTCAAATTTCTAACCATTTCGAAATAACATTTCATTGAAACATACAAATTTCAATGAATTCACTATATATTAAACAACATGTCAAATTATAATCAAATTTGTATCTATATATCAGCAAACAATATTTAAAATAGATTGCACTAACCTTTTCTATACAAGGAATATTCAAAAAGTCTTCAAATTGTGTGTCTAATGATTGAATTTGGTGTTTTCTAGCTTCCAAAAGTGTTTGCCACCTTGAAATAGTGTTTGTTAGCTTGAAATAGTGTTTGCCACCTTGAAAGAGTGTTTCTTGTGTTGAAACTTGTGATTTCTATCGGGATAACAGAGTGCAGAACAGAACAAAAGCAGAGAATGAATGAAACGAGCCCCAAAGTTGCTTTTTGACCATTTTTAGGTGATTTCACATAGTGCGTACGTGCTATAGCATGTACGCAATATAGCGCGTACGCACTATGTGAGAGCACATCACTCTCCACCCTCCCTACTCTCTCTCTCTCTCTCCCTACTATCTCTCTCTCTTCCTACTCTCTCTCCCCTCTCCCATCCCCTACACACACTCTCTCTCCCATCTCCCATCCTATACTCTCTCTCGCTCTCCCTCTCCCACCGCCTACTCTCTCTATCTCTCTTGCCCTCTCTCCTCTCCCATCCCCTACTCTTTAGATCTCTCACACACACTCCCATCCTCCCTCTCCCACTTCTTACTCTCTCTCTCTCCCCCATCTCCCTACTCTCTCTCACACTCTCACATCTGCTACTCTCTCTCTCCCATCCCCTAAACTCTCTCTTTTACAGATACACACTCCTATCCCCCTCTCTCTCTCCTCTCCCATCCTCTACTCTCTACTCTCTCTTTCCCATCCCCTACTCTCTCTCACACACTCTCTCCCATCCCCTACTCTCACTCTCTCTCTCTCTCCCATCCCCTAATCTCTCTCACACACTCTCTCCCATCCCCTACTCTCACTCTCTCTCTCTCCCATCCCATTCTCTCTCTCTACCACCTCCTACTCTCTCTCACACTCTCTCTCATCCCCTACTCTCTCTTACACACACTCCCATCCTCCCCTCTCTCCCATCCACTACTCTCTCTCTCTCTTTAGCTGCTCTCTCTCTCTCTCCCCTCTCCCACCACCTACTATCTCTCTTGCTCTCCCTCTCTACTCTCTCCCATCCCCTACTCTCTCTCACACTCTTTCCCATCCTTTCACTGTCTCTCCCATCTCGTACTCTCTCTTTGCCACCCCCTACTCTCTCTCACACTCTCACACTCTCTCCCATCCCCTACTCTCTCTCTTTCATAGACACACATACACACACTCCCATCCCCCCTCTCTCTTCTCTCCCATCCCCTACTCTCACTCTCTCTCTCTCCCCCATCCCATTCTCTCTCTCACACTCTCTCCCATCCCCTACTCTCTCTTACACACACTCCCATCCACCCCTCTCTCCCATCCGCTACTCTCTCTCTCTCTCTCTCTCTCTCTCTCTCTCTCTCTCTCTGTGTGTGTGTGTCTTGGGCTACTCTCTCTCTCCCCTCTCCCATCCCCTAAACTCTCTCTTTTGTAGATACACACTCCCATCCCCCTCTCTCTCTCCCCTCTCCCATCCCTTACTCTCTAGATCACTCACACGCACTCCCATCCCTCTCTCTCCTCCTCTCTCACTCCCTCTCCCACCACCTACTATCTCTCTCTCTCTCAAGTTCTCTCTCTCCCTCTCAACTCTCTCTCTCTCTCTCCCATCCCCTACTCTTACTGTATCTCTCTCTCCAATTCCCAACTCTCTCTCACACTCTCTCCCATCCCCTACTCTCTCTGACACTCTCTCTCATCTTTTCACTCTGTCTCTCTCATCTTGTACTCTCTCTCTCTTCCACCTCCTACTCTCTCTCACACTCTTTCCCATCCTTTCACTCTGTCTCTCCCATCTCGTACTCTCTCTTTGCCACCCCCTACTCTCTCTCACACTCTCACACTCTCTCCTATCCCCTACTCTCTCTCTTTCACACACACACACACACACACACTCACACTCCCATCCCCCCTCTCTCTTCTTTCCTATCCCCTACTCTCTAGATTTGTCACATGCACTCCCATCCCTCTCTCCTCCTCTCCCACTCCCTCTCCTAGGTCACCTACTATCTCTCTCTCTCAAATTCCCTCTCTCCCTCTCTACTCTCTCTCTCCCATCCCCTACTCTTACTCTCTCTCTCTCCCATTCCCAACTCTCTCTCACACTCTCTCCCATCCCCTACTCTCTCTCACACTCTCTCCCATCCTTTCACTCTGTCTCTCCCATCTTGTACTCTCTCTCTCTCTCTCTGTCACCCCCTACTCTCTCTCTCACTCTCTCCCATCCTTTCACTCTATCTCTCCCATCCTTTCACTCTATCTCTCCCATCTTGTACTCTCTCTTTTCCACCCCCTACTCTCTCTCACACTCTCACACTCTCTCCCATCCCCTACTCTCTCTCTTTCATAGACACACATACACACACTCCCATCCCCCCTCTCTCTTCTCTCCCATCCCCTACTCTTTAGATTTGTCACATGCACTCCTATCCCCCTCTCTCTATCTCCCTCTCCCTATCTCTCACACTCTCTCCCATCCCCTACTCTCACTCTCTCTCTCTCCCCCATCCCATTCTCTCTCTCACACTCTCTCCCATCCCCTACTCTCTCTTACACACACTCCCATCCACCCCTCTCTCCCATCCGCTACTCTCTCTCTCTCTCTCTCTCTCTCTCTCTCTCTCTGTGTGTGTGTGTGTGTGTGTCTTGGGCTACTCTCTCTCTCCCCTCTCCCATCCCCTAAACTCTCTCTTTTGTAGATACACACTCCCATCCCCCTCTCTCTCTCCCCTCTCCCATCCCTTACTCTCTAGATCGCTCACACGCACTCCCATCCCTCTCTCTCCTCCTCTCTCACTCCCTCTCCCACCACCTACTATCTCTCTCTCTCTCAAGTTCTCTCTCTCCCTCTCAACTCTCTCTCTCTCTCTCCCATCCCCTACTCTTACTGGCTCTCTCTCTCCAATTCCCAACTCTCTCTCACACTCTCTCCCATCCCCTACTCTCTCTGACACTCTCTCTCATCTTTTCACTCTATCTCTCTCATCTTGTACTCTCTCTCTCTTCCACCTCCTACTCTCTCTCACACTCTTTCCCATCCTTTCACTCTGTCTCTCCCATCTCGTACTCTCTCTTTGCCACCCCCTACTCTCTCTCACACTCTCACACTCTCTCCTATCCCCTACTCTCTCTCTTTCACACACACACACACACACACACACAAACACACACACTCACACTCCCATCCCCCCTCTCTCTTCTTTCCTATCCCCTACTCTCTAGATTTGTCACATGCACTCCCATCCCTCTCTCCTCCTCTCCCACTCCCTCTCCTAGGTCACCTACTATCTCTCTCTCTCAAATTCCCTCTCTCCCTCTCTACTCTCTCTCTCCCATCCCCTACTCTTACTCTCTCTCTCTCTCCCATTCCCAACTCTCTCTCACACTCTCTCCCATCCCCTACTCTCTCTCACACTCTCTCCCATCCTTTCACTCTGTCTCTCCCATCTTGTACTCTCTCTCTCTCTCTCTGTCGCCCCCTACTCTCTCTCTCACTCTCTCCCATCCTTTCACTCTATCTCTCCCATCCTTTCACTCTGTCTCTCCCATCTTGTACTCTCTCTTTGCCACCCCCTACTCTCTCTCACACTCTCACACTCTCTCCCATCCCCTACTCTCTCTCTTTCATAGACACACACACTCTTATCCCCCCACTCTCTTCTCTCCCATCCCCTACTCTCTACATCTGTCACGTACACTCCCATCTCCCCTATCTCTCTCCCTCTCCTTCTCCTACCGCCTACTAGATCTCTCTCTCTCAAGTTCTCTCTCTCCCTATATACTCTCTCTCTCTCTCTCCCATCCCATCCCTTACTCTCACTCTCTCTCTCTCCCATCCCCTACTCTCTCACACACTCTCATCCCCTAATCTCACTCTCTCTCTCCCATCCCGTACGAGCTCTCTCTGCCACCACCTACTCTCTCTCACACTCTCACACTCTCTCCCATCCCCTAATCTGTCTCTCTTACACAAATTCCCATTCCCCCTCTCTCTCTCTCCCTCTCCCACTCCCTCTCCCACTGCCTACTTTCTCTCCCCCATCCCCTACTCTCTCTCTTTCATAGACACACACTCCCATCCCCCCTCTCTCTCTCCTCTCCCATCCCCTACTCTCTAGATTTGTCACACACACTCCCATCCCCCCTCTCCCTCCCTCTCCCACTCCCTCTTGCACCACCTACTATCTCTCTCTCTGTCAAGTACTCTCTTTCCCTCTTTACTTTCTCTCTCCCATCCCCTACTCTCACTCTCTCTCTTCCATCCCCTACTCTCTCTCACACTCTCTCCCATCCCCTACTCTCTCTCTCTCTCTCTCTCTCTCTCTCTCTCTCACCCCCATCCTGTACAAGCTCTCTCTACCACCCCCTACTCTTTCTCAAACTCTCACACTCTCTCCCATCCCCTACTCTATCTCTCTTATACACATTCCCATTCCCCCCCCCTCTCTCTCTCTCACTCCCTCTCCCATTGCCTACTCTCTCCCATCCCCAACTCTATCTCTCTTACACACTTCCATTCCCCCTCTCTCTCTCCCTCCCACTCCCTCTCCCATCACCTACTATCTCCCTCTCTCTCCCATCCCCTACTCTCACTCTCTCTCTTTTCCACCCCTACTCTCTCTCACACACTCACACTCACTCCCATCCCCTAATTTCTCTCTTACACACACTTCCATCCCCCCTCTCTCTCCCTCTCCCACTCCCTCTTCCATTGCCTAATCTTTTTCTCTTCCATCCACCCTCTCTCTCCCTCTCCCACTCCCTGTGCCATTTCCTACTCTCTTTCTATCCCATCCCCTACTCTCTCTATCTCTCTCTCCCCTCTCTCATTCCCTACTCTCTCTCTTTCACACACACCCATCCCCCCTCTCTCCTCTCCCATCCTCTACTTTTTCTCTCACTCGCTCTTCCTCTCCCACTGCCTGCTCTCACTCTCTCTCACTCTCTCTCTCTCTCACTCTCACTCTCTCCCTCTCTACTCTCTCTCTGCTACCCCCTACCCTCTCTCACATTTTTACACTCTCTCTCTTTCTCTCTTACGCACATTTCCATCCCCCCTCTCTCTCTCCCTCTCCCACTCCCTCTCCCATCACCTACTCTCTCTTCCATCCCCTACTAATGCTTTCATCCCCTACTCTCTCTCAAGCTACTCTATCTTCCCCCTCTCCCATTCCCTACTCTCTCTCTTTCACACACATGCACTCCCATCCTCCTCTCTCTCGCTCTTCCTCTCACACTCTATCTCCCACCACCTACTCTCTCTCTCCCCCATCCCCTACTCTCAATCTCTCTCTCCCAACTTGTACTCTCTCTCACACTTCCTCTCTCTACCATCCCCTACTTTCAATCTCTCTCCCCCATCCCGTACTCTCTCTTTGCCACCTCTACTCTCTCTCTCTCACTTCCTCTCTCTTGCATCTTGTACTCTCTTTGCCAACCCTACTCTCTCACATTTCCTCTATCTCCCATCCTATACTCTCTCTACCACCCCTACTCTTTCTCACTTCCTCTCTCCCCTCTCCCATCCCCTACTTTCTCTCTATCTCTCTCACATACACAAATAGCCATTCCCTTTCCCCACCCCCCCTAGCTCTCTTTTGGTTTTGGTTTGCAATTTAGGTCTCAATAGTGTGTGCGCACTACCTCAAATTCAATAGCATTTTAATAGTGTGTGCGCACTATAGGGCGCACGCGCTATTCAAAGCTTTGCATTAAAACCAAGCCTAAGGCTTGGTTTTTCCTTGGAGATCCAACCCAAAGGTTTGGAGTTTATAAACAGGTCTGAGACATGTTTTCTAGCAAACATACAAAAAATGATTGATTTTTCTTGTGTGCTCCCCTTCGAGATTCCTCGTGGTTGGGTATCGATAAGATCAGGTTACATATCATTATAGGTCTCTGTGTTAGCTATCTAACCATATAATTTATTTTTAATTTGAACTATTTTAAGTCTTTCATCTATAATTTCTTTTGAATTTATGTTCATTTTTTGTCAAAAACCACCATGTACTAATTGGGCTGTAGATTTTAGCTCATTCATCGAATTTTGTAACAACTTAGTTTTTTAGAAACTAGACTCCATTCTACGCACTTTGAAAAAAAGAAGTTTTGATTTTATGTTAGTTTTCAATCATTTCTAGGAGAAGCACATAGATATTTCATGTTTTTGGGATGGGTCTAATTAAAAAATTCATTAAAAAAAAATACACATTATAAAATTACCTGAAATTTCTGGGATAAACTACATAGTGTTAGGTAACTTTTGACTAGAGTGATTAAAGAATTTCAAAAAAAAAGTTAAAATTTTAGGGGGGCCACACTTTGTACTATGTTATGTTTTTTTGGAATAAACAGTACCACTTTCTGTGGCCCCCTTTTTTGAGGACCTAAAACTAAACCATTTTGAAAAAAAATTAGTAGTTTAGAAACTAGATTCAAAGGACTAAAACTTTTTTTTTTGTCATATCTTAAAATTTTGAGCGTAACTATCTTCAAATTCTTGTTGAAGTCTAGAATTTGCTGATTTTAAGAAAAAGGTCTCCACTTATACCCCCCTTTTGGCACCACAACTGTGTGCACTTACCCTACATACACACTAGAAGTTCTTGTATATAAAGGCATCTAGAATGAATAGGAGTTAGCAAAGTGATAAGCCTCATAACTAAGCACATGTCCACCAAGAGTGGATTATCCTCCTTTGACCATAGAAGTTAGTTCAATAATGAGAGGATAAGAATACCGAGGTGTATCCCATAAAGAGATGTTGTAGACACCATGTGCTCAATTAGACTACAAACAACTATGTTGTCTACATGATAACTCAGGTGATTATGCGAACTCTTGTGTTGTCAACAAGATAACTCATCTAACTATGCATACTTCTAGGTGTCTATATGATAAATAATAAAATAATGCATTTAACATAAGTAAACTTAAGTAAAGTGTAATAATAATTAATTATTTACAATAACACATTCTTTGAATAAAGTACTTTCATACCTTTCTCACTCATGTGCCCAAGTCTGTTGTGACACAATGTTGTATTAGAATATACAATAGCTATTTGTTCTTCCTGCTCAACTATAATAACTGTTACTAAACATTCATTTTTCTCTAAAATAATCAAAGTAGAAGGAACAATATGACCTGTACAAAGATATAAGGTGTGTACTTTCACACCTTTTTCTACTACAAGGGAACCTTTTGAAACCTTCCAATTTTTATCATTAAAAGTAACTACACAACCCTCATCACTAAGTTGCCCTATTGAAATTAAATTCTTATTCAGCCTTGGAACATGTCTTACCTCATGTAGTAGCCAATGATTCCCATTCTGTAACTTAATCTTAACTTTTCCTTTCCAAGAATCTGACAAGGTTCATTATTCCCCAAATAAAAAATCCAAAAATCTCCTCAGATATAATCAATGAAATAACCTCTATGAGGTGTAGCATAAAATAAAGCACCAGAATCTAAAACCCATGAATCATCAACACTTTTGAAAGATAGAAGCAAAGCATCCTCTTTGGATTTATTACTTACCACATTTGTCTCCTTGTTCCATTCTAGTTTATCTCCTTCATTATTCTTTTGAGTCTAGAAATCTTTTTTCTTATACCTTGATTTATCACAATATCAGCAATATCTCAATCCTCTGACATTAGACCTCTTCCCCTTTGACTTTCCTCTTGAATTCCCATGATTTCCTGATTTATTTTCTCTCTTAGTCATTCTGCCTCTACTTTGTGTGTTCAAAGCACTTCTTGATGTAGATCCAACTGAGGTTTTCCTATGAGTTCCCTCACTCAAAATAACACCAATAATATCATCATATTTAAGGGTACTAGATCCAAAAATAGAATTGCTCACAGCCATTACCAAGCCATTCTAGCTTTTAGGCAAAGAACACAAAATTAAGAGAGTCCTAATTTCTCAATAAAAATTGATACCCATAGAAGATAACTGAATTGTAATAGTATTAAACTCATTTAAATGATCTACAAAAGATCCACCTTCTATCATTTTCATATTAAATAAATGCTTCATGAGAAATACCTTGTTTGAAGCAAATGGCTTTTCATATAGTTTCACTAGGGTTTGCATCAACTCTTCTGTCATCTTCACTTTTGTAATATTAAATTCCACTGATGGTGCTAGGCATAATTGAATGCTTCCAAGTTCCTTTCTATACAAAAGATCTTAGTTATCATCTATCATAGATCCCTCATTATTGGTTTTTCCTTCCAATAACTTCCATAAATCCTTCTGATAAAGATAGTCCTACATTTGCATTTTCTATAACTAAAAATTTTACCCATTAAACTTGTCAACCCTTAGTTTACTCTCATCTACCATCAGTCCTACTCAACTATGAGACCTTCCTATAGAGGATCGCTAAAAGATGACGACGATCTGACTAAATATATATATATATATATATATATATATATATATATATATATATATATATATATATATAAATAATGATGATTGTCTAGCTCTAATACCACTTGTTAGGATTAACCTCAGACATAAATAATAGTTACATGAAAATATAACCAATACCAAAAAATATTAGATCATTTAAAAGATAACACAAGATACCAAGATTTAAAATGGTTCACCTAATCCCTGGGCTACGTCCACCAATAGAAAGTCCAATATTATTATTATCTAGTGATTACAACCTAATTACAATTTGTAATCCCTTACAACTCAATACCACTACAAGACGCTACAATATCACCATTCATCATGAAATCCCTAACCCTAATCCTTTTTATATAATATTTTTCCACTTAAAAATTAGCACTAGAATAATAGAAAAATAGTAGCCGGTACCTTTTTCCCAAGGACCCCACAGGGGCATTGCCCCTTGACCCCATCTAGGGCAGACCCTTGTAGAAATAATATGGGGAGAAAACCATGTCAAATAAACCTTTGAGTCTAATTAGGTTCCATATCACAACAAAACCCTAGTGGGAATGATGCCCACAAGATGGTGTACTAATATAAATATTTATTGTTAGAGGATGAACCCTGTTAGGGGTCAGTTACAACATTTAGTACATATGAATCCATGTTAGTAGACTTTGAATCCTTGTTAGAAGATTCCAACCCTATTAGGAATTGTGCCAACCCTATTAGGAGTTGTAGAAGACATAAGGACCCACTGTCCAAACAGGTTATGGGGCAAGACCACTAAACTCATTGTCCAACTAATCTCTCAACTATTCCTTGCAAAATAGTTGTCTATATTATTCTTTAACTTCCTTCTCTATCCTATCAACTGGACCAATCACTATTAGATATTGTAGATTAGGTCACAAACCTTATATCCAAGTATCAAATTTTAGAAAAAAAAATAAAATGTCAACAATAATTTTTTCTTCACCTTCACTCTCCTATGCTTATCTTCACATTCCACTCTTTGTACTTCTCAAAATTTCATACATCTCATACATGATAAAGGAAAATTTCCTTCCTTTATACCAAATCCATATAAAAATTTTCCACGTTGACTATTACACCTTCTCAATTAATTATTATAGGACCTCATTAAGAACATGTTAAACTTGGTGATAGCAGTAATCTTTCCCCTTGTAATTTGAATAACTTTTTGTCCATGTAACATTATGACAAGAAAGCTTAGCTTTCCATCTCTAGAATATATTTTTCACATCTTTAACTTTTACTTCTTAGAATAACAACCCTACTAGAGAGATATAACAAGTTTACCAAAACATGCCTCTGTAAACTCTATCTTAGAAGAGTCTTCCCCAAAACTCACATAACTTCTTATAGACTTAATATCTTATGCTTCCAAGTTTAGCTGCATATGCTAGATAATTAGTAATATCTCCCTTTAACATTGCCTAGTGAAAGTACCCAATGAGTTATTTGTACCAACTTGATCTTTCTATTGTTCTTCTATCAAATACCAGAGAAAATGGCTATGAGGCCTCACCCCGACCCATCCTAGCATCGATGATACATTATTATTTTGATACTCATGACTCGATATGTCAGAACATTATTTGATGCACTGAACATTATTATGCTATTTTATGTTGTGTGATGTTTTACTTCAGTTATTTGATTTTGTCATTTAATGCTTTAGGAACATGTATAATGATGAAGTAAATGAATGCAAAACTAACACCTTGATTATGCAATTCTAACGGTTGGAAATATGAGTAGAATTAGATAAACAATTGATTATTAGAAAAATGGATGCTTTAATTTGTATGATTTTTCTGATACGTAATTTACATAATGCATGTGATTTCTTGATCTACTGATGTGTGCAATGAGTGTGCAGGAAATTTAGTCGAGAAAACCTAATGGAAAGATGAAACTAAACCACTTGTTAAGTTTGTGCTATCTTGCATTGTCTTCTTTGGAAGGTTGTTAATTGGTCTTAAAATTCTCCTAGCTTTGGTTGGGTTCTATTAAGTCTTTAAGGCCTACAAACATTAAATTTAAGTACCCTAGGGGTAAAGGTATGGGTGGGGAGTACTTTCCACCCCTTTAGCCTCCTTGATTGACTTTTAGGGTCACTCAAAAACCCTACTTTTGGTTGATTGCGAAAATTGATTGTCTTCTTACTTGAGTTGGTGACCCAAAACTCCATCTTGAGGTGACTTGAAGTCCAGTTGAGTTAAGGATCATACTTCAAGGCATCTTGGAGTAGTTTTGGTTTTGTTACCCAATATCTAGTTTTGGAGAAAGTTTGAAGATTGAAGGAACAAAAGGAAAAGCTCTTCTCAACCCACCATTTTTTCCATAACTCTTTTGTAAAGGTAGGAGTTCTTCACTCCTTTGAATTGTTTCTTCATGTGTTCATGCTTGAATCTTGCTTGAATCATGCATAAGGCATTGTGTTATTTTCTTTGTATTGCTTGCTTGTGTGTTGGGGTTGATTTGGAGAGATCTTAACTTGTTTTTCTTTTGATGTTATTCTCCTGCTTGCCTTGATGTTTTGTGTTTTAAGGGGATTTCATGGGGATTGTTTTGGCATCACTCACCCTTGGATAGGGAAGAAGTGGCCATGTATGGGGGAAGGGCCTAGTTGGACCTCAATAGTATAGAGTCTCCTCTCATAGTGAGAGGAGGGAAAGAGGGTAGGGTGTATAGCCCCCTACTTGTCATCCCATACCTTGTATGAAAATTTGAATTCTTGAAGAAGGGAAGGAATGAATACCCCTTGTTATATTGGCCCCGAAAGGGCATTGTAGAAGAATGAAAGTTCTTGAATTTTAGCCCTGAAAAGGATATGTTATGGTATGGTGATTGACATCTCCTATTGAGAAAATCTACCTCCCCCCTATTTTGGCTCAATATTGAACCGATTGTGCAAAACCAGATTGGGAATGCATGCTTGAATTTTTCATCTTATTATGTTGTTTTACCTCCATGTTGGTTTTTGTCTTCCCCATGGTTTCCTCGATGCATTGAAGACATTGGTAAAGATCTCTTGTGAAAGCCCTAGAAAAGAATTCAATCAAATTTTAACATTATGTAAAATTCTATTTTAAATTTTGATGTATTTGGTAAAGACATAAGGTTTTCTTACTGGCTCTTTCCTGATGGAGCCTTGAACCAAGTTAATTAATAGAGAGAAAGGATTGAGAAAACATCATTGCATTGTATCTTATGTTAATTCAATTCGTGTGTAGGTGTATGGAAAAATAGATTAATAATGAGTTTGTTGAAATTAAGAAATCTCCAAGTTTCCATTATGTAAGGAAAAAGGAATTCGGTTATGTTGAAAAATTCAATCCAATTTCATATGTCTTAGGAGATACACCAGATCTCTCAATGTTGATAAAACAATTGTTCAATCCTCTTGGTTAAAATATGCTAATGATAGATCCAAATCTAATAGGAAGGCAATCACTCTTGTTACAAGATTAATTGAGAAACATAAAATTGATAAAAGAAAAAAATACATATACTACCCTTGTTACAAATTCAGTTGCAAATCAACACTATAAAAAAAAGGGGTTGGCAAAAATGTGCATTCCCAGGAGCCAAATTGCTCTCTAGAATTTGTATGGAAAAGAAATTTAGCCCTTGGAACAACAGAGTATATTCCACATTGATTCTTCTCTTTTTTTGAAAATCTACCTAAAAAATCTTTTAAATATAAATATAATTAGCTTTGGTGTTAGCATGTTCTTTAATACTAAAACATAAATATAATCACTCCTTAGCATCCAGTCCATAAACTCCACCAATAAAACTTTTAAAATGAAATTTAAATTGTCTTAAACCTAACTCTTGGATCACATGTGGCAAACTGTCATGGTCGTTGGGGGGCCTGAGCCTTCACTCAACCAAGAAAACAACTTGTAAATTTCCCCTTCAGGCTAGTGCAGTGCAAGTGTGAGGTGATGTTGGGTTGTGAGGTCAGCTTTTATGTGGGTGCCAGTGAGGAAGCATGTATACATGTTAAAAGAATTTCCTTTTAATAAAACTGCACTTATTCCCCAAACTTCCCCATGCCTAGCACACTCAACATGGAGGTTTACTACACATCAGGGAAGAGGGGACAGGTCTATGCGCACCTAACATGTCTTGGGATAGTGTGCAATGTCTTGGGGTAGCAAACAATGCCTTGTGGTTTTCTTAGAGTGCCTTGGGGTGTGGGTCAGGGAGGAGGCCAAGTGGCCAAGGGAATAGGGAAATAGGTAGATCTTAGGCTAGTTGTTATTTAGCATACCATTTTACTTAGTTAGTATGTTATTTTGTGTGTGTTAGTATATTATATTGTTAAGTTAGCATGTTGAAGGTTTATGATTATTGTGTTATGTTAGTATAGTTGTTAGTAATTAGTTTAGAATGGGACTTAGCTTGTTAATCCTATGTTAGTTAGTTAGTTTTCTAGGTTGTCTTATTTAAGATAGTCCCAAGTTATTAATTCTAATTTAGTTACCTTTTTTTCATAGTTGTATTTCATTTTGTGTTATTAATTAGTGTTTTATATTGTGAGATTTGTTAGATTTATTCTTAGGTTGGAATTATTTATGTGGAATTACATTTATAATAAGTTTAAATAAAGCTTAGATTTACTTATAGAATTAATTGAAATAATTCTACTCTTCATTTTTAATTGTAAATGATAGATTATTAAATTGGATTGTTATAAATATGTTGGAGAAGATATTAAATTAGAATATAGATAGTAAAATTGATAATAAAGTTTATCTCTAATGTACGTGTTTATCTAAGGTTAGTTTAGATTTTGGATTAGAGTTTTAAAAAGCATAGTCAGCTTAGTTTAAAAGATAGTGTAGTTGAAATTAGAAACGCTAAATCTATCTAGAAATTAGTTTTTAATTAAGTAACAAATTTAAATTAGTATATTCAAAAGGGCTTCAAGTATATTTGTGTTAGTTACTATCTTACCTTATTAAATTAGTACTAATCATGTAGTTGTTTGAAAATTGATTAATTTGGATCTAAATTAAGTAGAGTTTTTAAGCAATAAGTTGTTATGTTTAAAACAAGTTTATGTTAGACTAATGAAATATTGGAACAACTGTCAACATCAAACTTATAGCGAGAGTTCAATTTAATGATTTATTTCTCCTCAAGACTTTAAATTTAAGATGTTATCTAGAGAACCTATACTTTAACTATGAACACAAACATATCAGACTTGGAGTATTTTTAATTATTAACTAAAAAAAAAAAAATTAAAAAAAATTGGTGTGTTTTTGCCCTATATTTTGGGCATGACAATGGCTATGTTGACATCAATGAAAAATAGTCATAAATGTAACATATCATCATTACAATGATCTAATCATGTGTCTAGAATACTCCCCCATAGAAGTATTATTAGCATTCATGGTTCCAACAATCTCCCCCTTTGGCATTGATAGAAAATTAGATGAAAAATATATAGTTCCATAAATAGAAAACTATAAAAGATTGTTAACCTTTTTTTTCACTCCTCTTCATCAATAATTCTTCCCCCTTAATATACCTCAATGTGCTCTATATCAAACTATTTTTCCATGCTCAAACTTTTGTTGCTCAAACTATTTTCACGTTGTACTTCTCCAAAACTATTTTTCATGTTGTACTTATCCCCCATTGAAATCAATGTCAAAGGTTTCAGCAACCATCAATCTTTGTAACAATTATCTCTAACCTTCTCAAGTGTCCAAAGACATTGTTAAAAACAACATCCAACAAGAATCCTAGACAACTTTGTTCATTATAGATACTACTCCATACAAGAAGCATCAAAATTCAGTCCAAACAAACAATAGTTCTCTATTACACTAGACCGATGCACTCTTGCATCATCTACTCTGATGTAGGAAGGGGAATAACCCCTAGCATACCTCAAAAATACTCAAAAAGTTTATTTGGGAAGAGGTTTAGTGAAAATAAATGCAATCTTCTCTTTGGTACTTACATACTCCAATATAATTTCATTTTCTACAACTTTCTCTATCAACATGTGATACTTGATATAAATGTGCTTAGTCTTAGAATGCAACTTTAGATTTTTAAACATATTCATTGTACTTTTTTTGTCACAATGTATGACAATAGGTTCAATGAATTCTATCCTTATATCCTTCAACATCTACTTCATCCAAACAACTTGATTACAATTGTTTGTTGCTGCAACATATTCTACTTTCGCTATACTTTATGAAGTAAAATCTTACTTATTGCTTAGCCAAGAAACCAATCTTCCTCCAAGAAAGAAGGCTCCACCACTAATGCTCTTTCTATAATCCATATTGCCTACCTAATCAACATTGGCATAAGCATATAAAATGAAATCATTAGATCTATCATACCACAATATGAACTCTAATATTCATTTTAGGTATCTAAATATCCTTTTCATTGTTGCATAATGTGCTTCTTTGGGATCATCTTGAAATCTTGCAACAGTTCCAACTACATTTTATATATTTGGCCTTGTGTGAGTCAGATATTACAATCCTCCACTCATAGATATGTACTTCTTCTGCTCAATAGTAAATGTTTTATCCTTTGTAGATAACTTGTGTCTAGTTGCTATAGGTGTTCCAATAGGTCTACATGTTTCCAAACCAAACCTTTTTAGTAGATCTTTCATATACTTAGTTTGAGAAATAAAGATTCATTCTTTGTCCTACACAATTTGTAATCCTAGAAAAAATTTCATTTCTCCTATCATGCTCATTTCAAATTCTTTCTTCACTTCTACTGCAAACTTTTCACTTTCATCATCATTTCCTCCAAATATAATATCATCAAAAAATATTACCAAAATCTTCAATCCATCATCAATTTCTTTCCAATATATTGCTATATCCAAGCTTTGTCAAATTCTTGTCCAACAATGCATACCAAGTTCTGGGTGCTTGCTTCAAGCCATACAATTATTTCTTCAATCTACATATTATGTCCTTGTCATCTGTTAAAGGACAACCTTTAGACTATTTTATGTATACCTCTTCTTCAAGTTCTCCATTCAGAAATGCTAACTTGACATCCGTTTGATACACTTTGAATTTTTTATATGTTGCATATGCTAAGAATAACCTTATTGATTCTATTCTTTCCAAAAGAGCATAGGTTTCATCATAGTCTATTCCTTCTTGTTGTGAGTAACCTTTACATACCAATCTTGCTTTGTTCCTTACAAATTCACCTTGTTCATTCATCTTGTTCCTTAATACCTATTTTGCTCCTATCACATTCTTGTCTATTGATCTAGCGACCAAATCCGATCTCTCATTCTTCTTTCATAGCTTGCTTCCAATAGTCATCTTTGCATGCTTTATTTGTATTATTTTGTTCAACTTGAGATATCAAACATAGTGCTTCATTGATTTTACTTCTTTTCATCACACCTTAATCTTTGCTTTTGATGATCTGCTTAGGTGGATGATTCTTTGTAATATTCTTACCCAAAGTAGGAGTTGGTATCACAACTCTTAGCTCTATTGAAGGTTTTGAGCTTTATTCCTGCCTTAGCTCTCCTTCATTATGAAAATCATTGTTACTCTCAAAGAATAATTCATCATTCCTTAGTTTAGTAAAAAAAAATCATCATTTGAATTATAGTCAGCTATTCTTTCTTGTATCCTAAATTTCTCATCAATTCTTACAATTGCACTTTCAACAATAATATTAGTTCTCAAATTATAACATCTATAGGCCTTGATTTTTAATGATTAACCAAGAAATGTACCTTCATCACTTCTAGCATCAAACTTACCAATATCATCATATCTTTTGATATAATAATTACTATGAAAAATTCAAAAATACTTAACTGTAGGTGAGTGACCAAACCATAGTTCATAAGGGGTCTTTTTTGGTGTCTTTCTTGACTTTCACTATGTTCATAGTGTAGACTATTGTATTCACAGCTTCTCTCCAAAACATCTTGGTTACATCATTCTCAATAAACACAACTCTTGCTACTTCTATTAGTAACCTATTTCTTCTCTTTGTAATGCCATTTTGTTCAAGGGTTCTCAGAGCTGATAACTATCTTTTTGATTTCGTTAGCTTCACAAAATATGTTAAACTCATTTGAAGGAAATTCTCCTCCTCTATCTGATCTTAAACATTTAATCTTCATACTTGATTCATTCTCAACTCTATCTTGAATATCTTGAACTTATCAAATGCCACAATTTTTTCTTTAAAAAAAGCAACCCACATCATTCTCTCAACTAAAATCATGAAATACCTTTCACCATAGAATCCCTTAGTCTTCACAAGACCACTAAGATCTATATGTATAATCTCCAATTTTGTTGTAGTAGTAAACTTCTTGCTAGAAAAAGAAGTTTTTTTATGTTTTTCCAGTACACAGTACTTTCAAATTGTGTTAGGAGGCTTTACTATATTAGGAAAATCTCTAACTACAAACATACTACTAGTCTTCACAATGTTGCCAAATTTTATATGAAAAAATCTCTTGTGCTATAACCAACTATCATCTTCCTTTGTAACCCAACATGTCATTTCAATAGGACTCAACTGAAATACATTACCTCTAGATCTAGTTCATGTTCCAATTACTTTTCCATCTTTGTCTCTAATCATGCATGTCTTCTCTATGAACTATAACTGATAACCTTTATCCACTAATTGTCCAACATTTAGATGTTTGTGTTTCAAACCATCAACAAAATATACATCCTTAGTGTTAGTTTTACCATCAAGAGTTTGTTGGAAGCATGAATTATAGTGAGATTCCTATGAGGGACTATTGTAGATATGAACTACTATGATGATATGTTACATTCATGACTGAGGTTTTCATTGATGTCAACATAGTACTTTTATGTGGTATCTAATAGAAGAACAATAGAATGATCAAGTTGGTATAGATAGGTAATTGAGTATTCTAACTATTTGAGGTTATGAGAGATATATTTGAGTATTTGGTATATGAAGTTGATGTCAAATGAAGAAATGATAAGTCTAGAAGAAGTTATGTAAATTTTTTTTATGTTTGTTCTAAGATAGAGTTTATAAAGGCATGTTCTGGTAAAGTTGTTATATCTCTTAGCAATTTTTTTATTCTAAGAATCGAGGTTAAAGTTATGAAGAAGACATATTGGTGATGACATGGCTAAGTTCACTTGTTATAATATTACATGTACAAAAAGATATTCAAGTTGTAAGGTGGAAGATTAATATTATTGCTAAGTGTAACATGTTCTTAATATGGTCCTATAATGATTAATTGAGACGGTCTAATAGTTGATTCAGGAAATTGTTTTATGGACTCATTATAAAGTAACGACATTTTCCTTTATCATGAGAGATGGTATTGAGACATGAAGAAGTGATTGTAAGTAGTAGAGAGAGCAGAATGCAAAGTTGCACAAAGCAAAGCAAAAGTGAAGGTAACTTCATTTCCAAGGTTTTACTAAGTGATCTAAGGTTTGATATTTGGATCCAAGATTTGTGACTTAGTCTACAAGGTATGATAGTGATTGGTTTAGTTGATAAAATATAGAAAAGAAGAACATAACAGTATACTACATGTTTGAGCAATGAGCTCTTCTTATAGTTGAAATTACATATTTGGGTAGTGGGCTCTTCTTACATACATTGTTCTACAACTCCCAACAAGGTTATCACAACTCCTAATAGGGTTGGAATCTCCTAATAGGGATTCAAACTCTCCTAACAAGGACTCATATGTACTAAATGTTGTAATAGACTCCTAACAAGGTCCATCCTCTAACATGGAATATTTATATTATTACATCATCTTGTGGGTATCATTCCCATTAAGGTTTTCCCTTTGATCAAGGGTTTTAGTAGTTAACATATCTAGTGTAATTTTCTATGTGCATCTTATTATGGTTGTTTTTTTCTTTGTTTGAATGGTTAAGTTTTTTTAAAGAAGATAAATATTTTAATTGTTGGATAACTTATTCACCCCCCCCCCCCCCCGCCCTACTTTTAACATGACATGTTGAATTGTTTCCAACTCTGGAAATGCCTCCATCATGACTTTTGAAGTCAAAAAACTTGTTCATATCACTAGACATATAATGTGAACAAGTGTTGTCAATTATCCAATCAGATTTATTTTCAGCCTTTGATACCAAAGCCATTTTCTCTAGACATTCTTATTTAATAGCTACAAATCCTATTTCATCATCACTAGCACTTACTACTTGTTCATCAAAGTAATCTTCTTTATTTGCATACAAACACTCTCTCTCTTCTAGGTTTGAAATTTCCTCTATAATTTTTCTCTCTTTTAGGACACTTAGATGCATGATGACCAAATTCATTACAAGTCCAACATTTAAAGATTTTCTTACCATCCTTTTCTCTTCTTACTAGAAGGGCTACTCCTTCTATCTTTCTATCCTCATCAGATCTACTACTACTAGAAAAGTCTCGTCTAGAACTTGTACTCATTGATAAACTAGGTCAAATATTTAGGGCACTAAAAATTGTTTTAGTTCTGGTCAATTCTTTGATCTATCTAAGCTCATTCTCAACTGCTTCAAGTCTCCCAAGTAATGTTTCCTTTGTGAAATATTTGGTACAAGAGATCAACAATTATATCATTTAGACTACTTGCTTAAATGGTGGTGTTAAGCTCTTCAATATCTTCCATATCACCTCATCATCTTTCTTGGTTCCTCCTTGAGATCTAATACCTACAGTAATTTCAGATATCCTACCTACATATGTTCTTATAGATTCATCTTCCATCACTTTGGCATATTGAAATGCACAAATCCAACTTTGTAACATCAATTTCTTAGAATGTTCATATCCTTCAAAACTATTTTCCAAATCTTTCCAAATCACTTGAGAAGTAGTAAGTGGCTTTACCTAGTTGTACTCAATTTTAGGAAGTGCAGACAATAGTGCTTCTCTAGCTCACATGTTGCACATAAACATTTCCCTTTCTTCCTCAGTAAAAGTTTCCAAATATTTTTCAGCAATGATTGTCATTTCTAATTTTTTCAAGATCCAATATCCTGAACCTATACATAGTAGATGTGCCTTCATCTTTTCTTCCTAGATATCATAATTTTTTCCATTGAACTTTAGACTATCCTTTCTAAATATGTTTTCCATGGATCTCCCAAAGTTGTTAAACTTTATCTTCAACCACTCAATTCTCTAATAGTAATTGTTTCAAAAAATAGTACACCAAGATAACTAAGAGAGGGGTGAATTAGTTATCCAATAATTAAAATATTTATCCACCTTAAAAAATATTAACCATTCAACCAAAGTAAATAGTAACCATAACAAGATGCACATACACAATTGCACCATATATGCTAACTAGGGAAACCCTTGATCAAAGGGAAAACCCTAGTGGGAATGATGCCCATAAATTAAGAACTAATATAAATATTCCTTGTTATAGGATGGAACATGTTAGGAGTCAATTACAACTTTTAGTACATATGAGTCCCTATTAGGAGACTTTGAATCCTTGTTAGAAGATTCCAACCCTGTTAGGAGTTATAGAAGGTAGAAGGACCCACTATCAAAATAGTTTCTTGGGAAAGACCACTAAACTCACTGTCCAATTGATCTCTCAACTATTCCTTGTAGAATAATTGTCTATACTATTCTTTAACTTCCTTCCATGTCCTTTCAAGTAGACCAATCACTGTCAGACCTTGTAGACCAAGTCACAAACCTTGAATCCAAGTATCAAACTTCAAATCTCACAAAAAATCCTTGGTAATGAAGTTTCCTTCACCTTCACTCTTCTTTTCTTATCTTTGCATTTCACTCTTTTTGCTTCTTGAAATTTCATACATCTCATACATGATAAAGGAAAATGTCCTTCCTTTATACCTAATCCATACAATAATTCCCTGATTGAGCTATTACACCTTATCAATTAATTATTATAGGACCTCATTAAGAATATGTTACACTTAGCGATAATATTAATGTTTCACCTTGTAACTTGAATAAATTTCTATACATGTAACATTATGACAAGTGATCTTAGCTACATCATATCCAAAATGTATTCTTTACATCTTTAACTTCAACTTCTTAGAATAGAAAGTCTACTAAGAGATATAACAAATTTACCAAAACATACCCCTATAAACTCTATCTCAGAACATTCTTCACCAAAATTCTCATAACTTCTTCTAGACTTAATATCTTATGCTTCCAAGGTTAGTTTCATATACTAGACACTTAGTAGTATCTCCCTTTAACCTCGCTTAGTGAAAGTACTCAACAATCTATCTATACCAACTTGGTCTTCCTATTGTTGTTCTTTCAAATACCACAAAAAATTGCTATCCTAATTTTAATGACAAACATATTCATGAATGTAGCATATCATCATGATAATGATCTAATCATGTTTCTACAATTCTTCCCAAGTATCATTAGCATTCATGCTTCTAGTAATAGTCTATACAAACCTTTACACGTGTGAAACCACGTCTTGCACACATGTTAACACCATCACCTAACTATCTTCTTTGTTTATCTAACTATGCATCTCCTCATTATATCTTGGCTAAAAGATACAATGCAAACATCAAAAACTACCAAATAGATGTTTTTTTTCTGCACCACTTCTAGTAAATCAAGTGTAACTTCTGCACAACATCAAATCAGACTTGGTTGTTTTAACCACATCATCAAGACAACCTTGGGAACATATCCTCCACTCCACATCATCTAAACTTCCTTAGCTTTTATACATACTAATATTACTGATTTCTGTTCTTCTAGTCTTAATAGAATTACTACTATATTGACATCAATGACAAATATAGTCATGAATGCAACATAGCAATACTCTACAATGTTAGGATACTCCCCTAATGTAGTATCATAAACATTCATGCTAGTAATACCAACTCACAAGATGGTAACATGTGTCCAATGATATCATGTCCCTCTACCAATATGTTGGGAATACTACACCTAACCTACTACTAAACTCCATCTCTAGCCTCAAGTCAACTATAAATGAGATACTTGATTGAGACACTTCTTGAAGATACAAGATTAGGAAGAAAGAAATTATAGAAAATTATGACTCTAAGGGATATTCTCTCAACCACTACACTAAATTAGTCCAAGATGCATTGGGGAGAATTCACAATTCCTCCAACCATCTATACATCCATTCCACACTAATAGAAATAGTAGTATAACCATACCAACCTGCACACTTGAAAGAGGAAAAAATAAGGGAATACACCTACACTAAAGCTCACCACTAGGGTCAACCTAAAATTTGAACTAATCCACAACCAATTATAGTAGGAATAGCACCCACTAATAGAGGATGACTCTAAGGAAGCACAAAAACTACCTTCCCTCTAGAGGCCATAACTTTCACATTTGAACTTTGATTGAATCCATTCCAAATGTGTTGGAAATATCTCAACAAGACCTACAACATGATGGAGTTAAGAGAGTTCTAAAACCTAATATTTTGAGTCACCTCTCAAGATAAAACACATAGAAAAAATAAAACAATCTTGGTTACCAAGATAAGCAACAAGAAAAATGTCAAAAACAACCAAAGAGAAGACATGATCAAATTGAAATAAGACATGAAATGAAAGATAATTCACACATTCAAACCATCATTACTTCTCTTTCATAATTTTATTAGTTACCATAACACAAGAATTAATTCACAATGAAACTAAAAGGTTTTCAAAGCAAGGGTTCAAGAGTCACTTACCATAAAACAACTACCTATCTTTTCAAATTTATTTCAAGAATAACATTACCTTTAATCATAATTTAAACCATTCAATTATATTAATACCTTTACATCTATCACAAATATACTAGTATGTTCTCTACGATATTATCCCTTTGTATGTACTACCAGAGGTTCGAGATGAGTGTGATAGAGTCACAACACAAGATCAGCCATGAATAGAAAATAGGTAAAATAGTCACCATGAAAAAAAATCCAAAATCCAAAATGGGGGAACTATCAACTACAATAGTAAATCACCAAAGATCTCATTTCAACAATAAGTCAAGTGTGACAATAGCTACAACGAGAGTGATAGAGAAATTTGATGACTAGTCCAAGAAAGGAAAATGTTGAAAACCAATGCTAGCCCAAAAACATGAGGAAAGTGATGAGAGTCAATTATGACCCATTTTATACCATATTTTAATCCATATTGTATACTTTCATACTCATTCTTGTACTTTATTCCATTCTATTTTATCATATTTTAGCACCTTTTGTTGCATATGGTTAAATATATATAAGTAGTATTTAATAGAGTTTTGGGATTAAATTATGGGAATTATTTATTGATTATTTTTAATAATAAAAATGATTAATGTCATTATATATATAATTTCCAACATTATAATTTGCTAGTGCAGATCTTCCTATTGCAGTTTAGAATTTTGCAGATCTTCTTGTCGCAGTCTAGAATTCTATAGAACCTCTTGTTGCCTATTTTTCAATAACTTCCTATCACAACTTGGACAAGAGTTGGTTCATGTGAAATCACCTATTTATGAGGTTGCATAACCCATTCTTATATTTCCACCTTTGGGTCCTACATTTCTAGCAAAGTAGAAGGAAAATCATATCTCATTTAATAGTTATTTGAAATATTCCTCTTTCATTTGCTATTATGATGGGTTATCCCAAAATTTATGGAGAATCATCACATAAGGAGGAGGATTAGTAGCTAGAAATTACCTATTTTGGTTGCTATTATAACATACACATTTTTAATCTATAGTATGCCATATAAAACAAACAAAAATACTTTCTTATTTGAAGGCATAACAAAGTTTGTTTTTAATATGTGATTTGTGGCTGCACATATTTGTTGGTTCTATATCTCAAAAAATATCTATTATTGACAATACTTGTTAGTACTTTAGATAGTATATATGCAAGACTTTTTATGTAAGGGAGAGATATGAAAAATTAAAAATGTAAGTTTTTGTACGTAGATTTTCCTATAGTAGAATTCTCTATAAACTTTATATTATTTATGCATGAATAAAGCACCATTATTCTAATTGTATCAAAGTAGAAAGTAATTTGTGCTCCATCACCAAGCATATTAATGAGGCAGGATCCACTTCTCGGGATGGCTGGTGATTTGTTTTAGATTAGAGCGTGTTTTATTTTATGTATGTTTTGATTTGATTTCTTATATAAAATTCTTATATTAGCTTACTTGTTCTAATTCATGTTATTGTAATTAATCATTGATTCATGTATTGTTTAAGATATAAGTGTGAATTCATATTTTTATGGTTTCTTATGCAATGCTAGATTCTAGATTAAATTTTATATTTTGTAATATTATCTAGTTTTCAAAATAGTTTTCCTTTAGATTTAAACATTTAATTCATGTTGCAGGAAATGATAGTTCCTATCGCTAGTTATGTTTTGATTTATTGTAGGTTTCAGCTTAGCTCTTGTCACCAAGAAGTGACAGTTGCTATTGCTAGTTTTGGTTTGGTTTGTTGTAGGTTTCCTTCCACATGTTCTTAGTTGAATCCATCCCCCCTTGGCATGCTATCTTCATCCCTTGAGCATATAGCCACTATACCTTTCACGAGTTTATGACCTCATATTGATAGTTAAATGTGAGATGAATTGGCTCTTAATCATATCATTTGTCCTTAATATTTGTACCATAGTTTCACCCAAAAAATTTAGCACCATTGTTGAGGAAAGGTATTAAAGGTGTGAAATCATAATAAACCAAGTTAAGAATAGTGCACCTTTGGGAGTGCCTAATCAAGTGTCAACCTTGGCTAGTCTGGTACCATAGGTTTGCATTGTAGTAAATCATTTAGGTGCATTATTTTTTACTTTGTAAATAGGTATTAGAAGTTAGATCTATTATTTATGTTATAATTTTTTTTTGTGAATAATTGATAAAGAAAGGAAAATTTGAAGAATTTTTTTTAAAATGTTGCATTTTCAAGGTAGTCCAACATCAAATTTGAAAACAAGAATTTGTGGAGGAATTGTTTCAACCAAAGGTGATTTTTTTACACACTCACTACCTAATGAATGTAACTTAAGTGATCTTGATCTTCCATTATCACAGGGATGTCCAATTGTTATTTCTTAGTCTGAATAAGAGGATATAATTGATGAATTTTTAGAACAATGTGATTTTGAGAGTGATACATTAACTTCTTGTTGTTTTATTTTTCACAAACAAGGTAATAAGTGTATATGCACAAACAATAAAGAACACATGGTGAATTAAGTATTAGATCTTTGTGAGCCTCACCATGCTAAAGATGTAAGTGAAAAATTCTTCCTTGCAAGTGGTAAGCAATTTCAAACACCAAATCAAGGAGATCAAGGTATGGATTACTTGCATTGGAAAGACAACATGTTTCTTCAAAACATAATTTTCCACCTAGTATGCACAATGAATATAATCATGCATTCTCACAACAACCTATATATCCATCTTATATTCTACCATCTCCATTATTCCCATCCTACTCATACCCACCTACTCTATATCCAATAAAACCTTTTCCATTATCCTTATTCCATTCATTTCACCCACCATCCACCCCAACATATCCACCAATGGAAATTATAATTCCTCATGAAAAATTACATAATAAGGTGGATCAAATAACATATGCTAATGACATTTCAATTATCCTTTTAAATTATCTTCATGTGCATGAAAATGATGATGTGACTAAAAAGATGTGATTTTGTATAGAAGAATTAAAAGAACATATCGATCAATTCAAAAACCATCAATTTAGTTCTTCTTATCTACTTCTTGAATCAAAAAATTTTGAGATATTTTACTCACATAAAGAAATTGTGCATTTTGATTCCATCATTGAAAAGATATGTATGTGTGTTGGAATTAATCATGCACTACAAGCTGATTTAATAATCATTCCAGAGTTGTGTGTGATGGAAAATGATAAATTACAAGATCTATTCTCTAAAAATGTTTTAATATACAAATATATAGATCTTGGGAGGCCTATGATAAAAATATGTATTCCTCACACACTTATTGATTTGGGTCCAGTTGATTAAACAAAACTTGAAGAATTTTAATGCATTAATGACCAAATAACATGTGTTGCAAATGGATGTTCATTATTCTCATTATTGATTCTTTACATTATCCTGAGATGACTAAATACACTGTGGATGATTCATTCATTTAACAAGAACCAAGGTATTAATATCTATATATTTCTCATTCTTGGTTATTGTATCTTAAGATGATCATTCATGAATAATAGGTGTTGAATCACTTTCTTGATTCTTTGGATGGTTTGAATACTCATGAGACATTAAGAAGAAATCCATAGAAATACTAAAACTCAAAGATATTCTTAAATTTTCTTGCTTAAAATTTTCTTGATGTTCTTATGACCTTATAGAATGAAGTTAAGTTGGGGGGTAATCCCTCCAATTCTATGGTTATTGGATAATCTCAAATAAAGCTTCATTAATCATTCCATTGGTCCTTTTGGTAAATCTCCACATGTGGGATCTCAACCAATTCAAGGAATGTGTTCTTGTGTTGATTTTCCTTCATATTATATATACACAAGTAGAAATTACCTCTAGCCCAATGAAATAAGGCATCCTTAAAATCATATTACATGTGATGACTGAGAAGAGTCACACAAGAGGGATAAATAACCACACAATGCTAAGAAATAGATCATCTTAGTAGTCCTAGAGAACACACTCACACACATCAAGTAGTATACCATTAATAACCTCATGCATATGTGTACTACAATAATTTCCTTAATTATTTTCCATGCAATGAAATATTTAGATATACAACAATTTTACTAAAATTTCCATAACCTTAAGAAGAAACTGAATTGGGGACATAAGTCATTAACCCAAAGGATCTAATATAAAACCTACTTCTTTGCAATGATTCACAAAATACACTCATTTCTCAATGAAAAGAACATTTCATTACTATATTGACATAACATAGAATCCCAAATAAGATTCATTTATTTACTTACAATAGGAGAACAAAATAAAAACAATGCACCTTTCTCCATAGGGAAACAAAAGAGGAGTTCAAATCCAACACATGGACATCAATCAGTGGCTCCATCTAATAGGGTCACACAAGAAATTAGACATACTAAGGCACATTGATTCCATCTACATAACAAGAAAATACTCACTTCCTTCTCCTTACACTACTCCATTTGCATCTATTGGACAAGAAAATCCCTCACAAGTAGATATCCAAGCAAAGAAACTCATGAGCTCTCAAAGAGGAATAGACACACACAATCATAGCATCAACCATATGGGAAACATATAAGTAGTGATCCCAATGTTTAAATATGGGCTCTAATACTAGTTATAATTGTTAGAAATGCTTTAGAATAACTGAGAGTGGGGGTGAATTAGTTATTCAAGGTCCAAATGTCCTAATAAAACTTTTTCATTGAGTCTAGTAAGACCATTTAAACTAACCATGCATCCAAGCTAAACATTATTCTTAGCAAGTTATTAGAAAATCAACATACAGGAATAAGACATGAAAGATCAACACATAACATAGTGATTTATGTGAAAACCCAATTTGGAAAAAACCACTAGTAACATGCTACTCCTTTCTCACTCTTCTAAAGTGGTGCCCTCTGAAAGGCCTGCCCTATTAAAGGCTACAAAACACATTGTTAAAAGTGACCCTGTTAAGGGATTTCAAAAACCCTATTAGAAGTGGGCCTAGTTAAAGGACTTTAGAAGATTCACTTGGAGTGTCACCCTATTAAAGGATTTACAAAATGGCTATTAAACCAACCTAAGTCCATATAATTTTCTCTAACTGATACAATTGCTAGAGAGTAACAATAAGGGCTTTTGATCTAATACAACTCACAACATAACTTGCAACTTTTAGATCTCTATTTAGTTCACAAATTTACTAGGCTTTTAGTCTCTACAGCTCTCGCAACTTTTCCTCCTTTCAAGCTTTGTCTCCTTGAGTCTCCATGCTCGTTGTGCTAATGCAATTACTTCTATGGTCCAATGCCTTCTCCTTGACAACACACACTCTCTCCAACCACTCTTTCTTCTTAACCTATAACTCATTGAATAGAAGTTTTGAATACTTTTCTTGCTCTAATCTTTCTACTTTTATTTTGGATTCGAATGGATTAGGTAAGATACAATGTATCTTCACCTTATTTCATTTCTTCTTGAAACATCATGTAGAATGCACTTGTATTTTCCTAAAAATGATTAACCTAAAATTTTGTGCCACTAGCTCATCCTCCTTATCTTCTATCTAGTTCAAAAAATTCAAGATAACAAACTTGTTAGCTTAGAATTGGTAAATTTTTGACTTTTCAAATAATGCAGTAGCTCAACACTATTGACTTTATGATGCTCAGCACATACCTGTTACTTGGCACCTACTATGGATTCACTCAGCATCAACTAAGTTTTATTGATGCCTAGAACTTATTGCATTTTATCTAGCTTGGCACCTAAACTTGCTTGGTACCTTCTATTTCACTCGGCACACACTAGATTTTGAATTTTCTCAGCACTTACTAATAATCTGCTTGGCATGAACTAACTTTCTTGGCACCAACTAATGAATTTAGTCAAGCTTTGCCGATAGTTTTGTTACAACTTACTCTTCTTATTGTTTCTAAGTGTGGCCAACCTCTATATCTTCAAGTGCATTATCAATACATCATTTTACCATTATCTTAACTAATCCTTGTACTTGATTACAAAACTGTAACTCAACCTTTCCCTTAGATGCTTTTGTTACATCTTATTAATTAAATCCTCTTCATCAATCAACTAAGTGATAGTACTTGGATCTTATAAGAAATTATCATTCTAGAAAATAGTAGGTTTGACATCAGTAACAAAACAATGATTGAAAACATTCTTTACCAACAATCTCCTTTCTTTAATAATGATCTTTTCAATCGGATTTCAATAATCTCCCTCTTTGGCATTAATGACAAACCAAACTGATCAACCAAGTTATCAAAATGCTAACTAGGTTAAAACAATAAGTCAAATGCCAAAAAGAAAACTTTTTATCCAAAATTATTCATTCTATCAACAACTTTGAATTTCTTATGACTCCCTCTAAGTTCAGTAACTCCCTCTTTCAAAGTATTAGGGATATCTCTTTTGCTAATGTATTGTTTCCTCCTTTTTGTTCTAATCCCTCTCTGATCTTGTCATCCTAATTGATTCTTTTGTTTTTGCTTCTCCATGCTAGTTGTTGTTTCCTTTCTCCTTCCTTTCTACTATTTCTCCCTCTACACATCTGATCTTGTAGATTTGATTAGTTTCTACTATTTCTCCCTCTTTGACAACAATGCCAAAGACGTATTATTTCAGCATCTTATCATGCAAGTGTAGCCTTTGTAGGAACTCCAATTTCTCCCTCTATCACCTTGCTTGTGAGTTTTTTGGAATTTCATTATTTTAATTACTTTATGCAAAGCCTCAAGTAAGTATCCTCTACATCAATTTATATCATTTCAGAAATCAACTCATTTGATGTAGGGCAATCTTGTTGTTACTTAAATAGCCCTTGATAGGGGTACCACCCCTAACTTACC
Source organism: Cupressus sempervirens (assembly GCA_028749045.1). Classification (NCBI taxonomy): domain Eukaryota; kingdom Viridiplantae; phylum Streptophyta; class Pinopsida; order Cupressales; family Cupressaceae; genus Cupressus; species Cupressus sempervirens. Next base: position 769,979,166 of record CM053790.1, on the reverse strand, counting down.
TCTAAGATACTCAAATACATCTTTAGGTAATGGTTTTGTGAAGATGTTAGAAATTTTTTCCTTTGAGTTGACATATTCCATCTTCACTTGTTTGTCTTCCACTTGTTCTCTTACATAGTGATACTTTTTTGGCATGCATCACATGATTCTTTGATATGTTGATGGCACTTGTGTTATCACAATAGTGTATCATAGGTTTAGTTATCTCTTCCTCCATACCTTTCAACAAGTGCTTGATCCATACAATATTGGTGCAGTTTATTTCAATAGTGACATACTCAGCTTCAGTTGTGGACTGTGAGGTACAGCTTTTGTTTTTGCTAGTCCAAGTGACTAATCTTTTACCTAAGAAGAGTGCTCCTCCACTGGTACTTTTTCTATCATCCATATTACCTCCCCAATCTGCATCAGTGTAGGCATTCAACTCAAACTTTTTAGTCCTCTTGTAGTATAAACCAAAATCTTCTATTCCTTTTAGGTACCTCATTATCCTTTTTATTGCCATAAGATGATTTTCTCTTGGGTTTGCAGAAAATCTTGCCACTATTTTAATAGATTATGCAATGTTTGGTCTACTATGTATAACATACTATAACTTTTCAATCATTGATCTATACATTATCTGATTTACTTCAGCTGATTCATCATTCTTGGATAACTTATGTCCTGTTACCATTGATGTACTGATTGGTTTTGAATTCTCTAAGCCAAATGTTTTGAGTATCTCCTTGATATATTTTGATTGAGTAACAAATATTCCATGTTCAGTTGATGTACTTGAAATCCAACAAAGAATTTGATTTCCCCAAAGATTAACATCTCAAACTCATGTTTCATCTTATCAGCAAAATCTTTGCATAGTGCATCTTCTCCTTCAAATATTGTATCACTAACAAAGATTTTTGATATCAAAATGTCTTTACCTTTTTCTATCTTGATATACAAGTTGATGTTGCCATCTGTTCTCTCAAATCCTATCATCACAAGATATTTGTGAAGTCACTCATACCAAGTTCTAGGTGCTTGTTTCAAACCATAAAGTGCTTTATGCAGTTTGCAAACGATATCCTTGTTGTTGTCATCAACAAATCCCTCTGGTTGTTCTATGTAGACTTCCTCTTCTAGTATACCATTTAGAAAAATAGACTTTACATCCATTTAGTAGACTGTAAAACCTTTGTAAGTAGCATATGCAGGTAGAGTTCTAACTCCTTCCATCCTTGCAATAGGGGAAAATGTTTCCCCATAGTCTAGTCCTTCTTCTTGTACATAACCTTTACAAACTATCTTGCCTTATTTCTTGTGATCTCACCATTCTCATCTAGCCTATTCCTAAATACCCACTTGGTGCCTACCACATTCTTGTCAATAGGTCTTGGAACTAAAGTCTAGGTTTTGTTCTTCTATATCTACTCAATTTATTCTTCCATAGCTTTATACCAATCATCATCTTATAGTGCATCTTTCACTATTTTGGGCTCAATCTTTCTCAGTAGACATGATTCATTTCTTAGTCTATTCCTAGTCATTGGTTTGGCTTCCTTGTCACCAATGATTTTTCAGTAGGATGATGTCTTCTCACATACTTGGATAGCCTTGGTTTTCTCCTTGTTTCCATGTTTGGTCTTTCAGCTTCAAAGTCAATGTGCACATTAGTTTTAGGTAGTTCATCATCTCTTCCATGTGTATTAATTTTAGAATAAGAATGTGTATTTTCTTCATTCTGCTACTTGGCTTCTGAATGTAACTTGGCATTAACTAGTTATGACTCAACTGATACTAAAACTTGTTGTCAATTCCCAACTTGATTAGTAGCTTCTTCTTCAGCAGGCATTCCTTCATAGAAATATACAAAAGATTTATACTCTTTTGGTTTCTTGATGGGTTCATCAACTTGAACTTTTGTATGCTCATCAAAGTTTACATTTTCACTCTCCACAATTTTGTTAGCTTTAGTATTTAAACACTTATATGTTTTACTTCTAGTGGAGTGTCATTGGAAAATACCTTCATCACTCTTTGCATCAAACTTGTCATTTCTAGAATCTTTAAGAATATAGAATTTTCAACCAAACACTTTAAAATGTTTTACATTGGGTAAGTGACCATACCGTAATTTAAAAGGTGTTGCATTTGTACCTTTCTCGATTTGTACTCTATTTAGAGTGTAGACCATTGTACTTACAACTTCTCTCTAGTACTTTAGCGCAACATTCTTCTCCATCATTATTTTTTTGGCACAGTCCATCACTGATCTATTCCTCCTCTCTGCAATTCCATTCTATGAGGGAGTTCTAGGTGTTGATGTTTGTCTCTTAATTCCTTTATCATTGCAAAATATCTCAAATTCTTTTGATGTGAACTCTCCTCCTCTGTTAGATGTTAGGCACTTTAGACTCTTCTTTGTTTCTTTCTCAACCCTAGCCAAGTACCACTTAAATATTTGAAATGCATCATATTTATATTTTAAGAACATGGTAGTCATCATCCTAGAGTAGTCATCAACAAATAGCATTATATAGATGTCTCCTTTGTAGCTTTGCACTTCTATTGGAGCACATAAATCAGTATGGACTAACTCTAATACTTCTTTGGAAGTGTAGGTTTTTCTTTTGAAACTTGACTTGGTCATCTTTCCTAACTAACACTATTTGCACATTGTATTGTTAGGTTTCTTTAGTTTCGGAAAACCTCTGACTTTTTTCATTTTGCTAATGCAAATCAAATTATCAAAGTTGACATGACATAGCCTTTTATGCCAAAGACATACATCATTGAATCTTACAATAAGACAGGTTGAATCCTCCATTTCTAGGTAAAACAAATTACTCCTAGTTTGGTCTCCTCTTCCTATCATATTTCCATCAATGTCATAGATTTTAGTAGTTTTGTCTCCAAATTCTACTTTGCATCCTACATTGCTTAGCTGTGATACCCTTAACGGATTTTAGTTCAATCTTTCAACATAATATGCATTATCACATGAAATTTTCTCTATAAGCTTAATGGAAACTTTTCCTTTGATTAGACATGGAGCATCATTTCAAATCTAACACTATTTCCATCATATTGAGTTAAGGTAACAAACTTACTTTTGTCTCCTATCATGTGATGTGAGCATCCACTGTCTATGATCCACCTATCATTCTTGTTTACATAGGTTACCAATGTTGTTGTCTCATCTTCATCTAACTCGTCCTTCATGGCTACATAGACTACCTCATCATCATTTTCATCAGAATTCTCTTCTTCAACAATGTAGCACTTTTTGCCTTTGTCTTTGTAATCTCTGCTATCATCTTCTCTTCTATTTTTGTACTTGTTTCCTTATCTATAGTTCTTTTTTTGTGTACACCTTGTAGGAATATGTATTACCTCATTGCAATTAAAACAAATAATAGGTAGCTTACCTTTGAATTTACCTTTGCCTCTATGAAATCTTCTGGCCAACAATGCTTCCAATTGTTCCACATCTTCTTCATCTATGCTGCTATCACTGGATGCATATTTTATCTTACTTTTATTCTTCTTTGGTTTCACCTCTCCAGTGTCTTTCAACAACATTTTGGCCTTGAAAGTAGATTCAAGATTCTTAGGTTTGTAGTTATCAAAGTTGGATAACTCAAATGCAATAAGTCTTCCCACTATACCTTCAAGAGTTAGTTTGTTTCCTAGTATGCATCTTAGCTCTTGTATGGCTAATACTCTAATAGCATAGATGGGGAAAAAGGTTCTTAAGACTTTTCTCATAATAGTTTCATCATCTAAATGACCAGCCAAACTTCTTATTGCACTTACTACTTTGTTTATTCTAGAGGTATATTGGGCAATTTTCTCACCTTCCTCCATTTTCATGTCATCAAACTTTCATCTGAGGCTTCTCTTTTTCCCCTTTGGACATTCTAATCTCCTCTATAAATGTTTTTTAGGGCTTCCCACACCTTGAATGTAGAGGTACATCCCTTGATGTCATCAAATTTACCATAGCTAAGAGTAGAGGCAATCTCTAGCATTGCCTGATTGTGCTCCTTTTTCTTCATATCTTTTGCAATAGGTACACCAGTTGGATCAACATGTTCCACTATGATTGATTTTTGTGCATGATCACCTATTGATCCAAGATATAGCTTCATTAAACTTTTTCATGCAGTGAAGTTATCTTTGTTGACCTTGGGAACTTCTCTCTTAGACATCTTGATATTTTCTACTTCTAGTACTTTTAAACCAAATCAGAAAATGGCTCTAATACCAATTGTTAGAAATGCTTTAGAGTAACTGAGGGGGGGTTAATCAATTATTCAAGGTCCAAATGTCCAAATAAAACTTTTTCATTAAGTATAGTAAGCCCATTTAAACTAACCATGCATCCAAGCTAAACATTCTTCTTAGCAAGTTACTGGAAAATCAACATACAGGAATAAGACATGAAAGATCAACACATAACACAGTGCTTTATGTGGAAACCCAATTTGGGAAAAACCACCAGTAACATGCTACTCCTTTCTCACTCTTTTGAAGTGATTCCCTATGAAAGGCCTGCCCTAATAAAGGCTACAAAAAACATTGTTAAATGTGACCCTATTAAGGGATTTCAACCACCTTGTTAGAAGTGGTCCTAGTTAAAGGACTTTAGAACATTCACTTGGAATGTCACCCTATTAAAAGATTTACAAAATGGTTGTTAAACCAACCTAAGTCCATAAGATTTTACCTAACTGATACAATTGCTAGAGAGTAACAATAAGGGCTTTTGATCTTATACAAATCACAACATAACTTGTAGATTTTAGATCTCTATTCAGTTCACAAATTTGCATGGCTTTTAGTCTTTGCAGCTTTGATAGCTTGTCCTCCTTTCAAGCTTTGTCTCCTTGAGTCTCCATGCTCATTGTGCCAATGCAATTACTTATGTGGTCACCTATCAAAGTAGAGTCTATATACTTTGTTCTTCCCTCTCAATGCTTTCTCCTTGACACAACACACTCTCTCCAACCACTCTTGCCTCTTGACCTATAACTCCTTAAATAGAAGTTTGGAATACTTTTTCCACTCTAATTTTCCCACTTTTATTTTGGATTCAAATGGATTAGATAAGATACAATGCATCTTCCCCTTATTTCATTTCTTCTAGAAACATCATGTAGAATCCACTTGTATTTGCCTAAAAATGGTTAACCTAAAATTTTGTGCCACCAACTCATCCTCCTTATCTTCTATCTAGTTCACAAAATTCAAGGTAACAAACTTGTTGGTTCAGATATGGTGAATCTTTGAGTTTTCAAATAATGTAGTAGCTTGGCACTATTGACTTTCTAATGCTTGGCACATACTGTGTTACTCGACACCTACTATGTTACTTGGCACCTACTATGGATTCACTTGGCATCAACTAAGTTTTACTGATGCTTAGCATCTATTGCATTTTTTCTAGCTTAGCACCTAAACTTGCTTGGCATACACTAGATTTGTCATTTTCTTAGCACTTACTAATAATCTGCTTAGCATGAACTAACTTGCTCAGCACCCACTGATGAATTTAGTCAAGCTTTGTAGATAGTTTTGTTACAAATTATTCTTCTTAGAGTTTCCTAAGTGTGGCCAACCTCTGTATCTTCAAGTTTATTATGAATACATCATTTTACCATTGTCTTAACTAGTCCTTGTACTTCATTACAAAACCATAACTCAACCTTTCCCTTAGGTGCTTTTGTTACATCTTATTAGTTAAATCCTCCTCATCAATCAACTAAGTGATAGTACTTGGATCTTATAAGCAATTTTCATTCTAGAAAATAGTAGGTTTGACATCAATGACAAAAAAATAATTGAAAACATTCTTTACCAACAATCTCCTTTCTTCAATAATGATATTTTCAATTAGATTTAATTAGTAATGCCCCACCCAGAGATCCTTGGAAAAGGGACAAATAAAATCCGATACATTTTTTTTAAGGTATCAAGCATAGATTCAAACAATATCAACATGTAACCAATCAAAAGATTGCAATGAAAGACTTAACCAAATAATCCAAGCAACTAATGATCTCCAAGAATCACTACTTACCAATGCATCCAACAACCAAATATTAAAGTTAAACAAACAAGAAACACTTAATCTTCGAACTAACAAATCCTAGGAAGCGACGCAACCCAATAGGGTTCCAAAACACCCTTTGAAACTTTCTAACAAGTTTGAAAATTCTTGTTGTTTGCTTGAGCAATTTTTTTGCATAGAAACCATGTGATACTTTTTAGTATCACACAATATACATTACTATTACCATATGATACTTTACCAATGTCGCACAATAGAACTTTCTTCTACCCTGTGATACTTTCCAATATCGCATGATATTTCTCCCTATAGCTATATGATAATTTTCTACTACCACCCAATGTTGAACCAATATCATCCAGATTTACAAGGAAAAATCTTGAGTACAATTCTTGAAGGAAGATAGAGTTAGAACCTCAACACTAGGGAGTACCAGAACCACCAATGTCAAGGTGAAAACACTTGAAAGCATAAAGGAGATCAGATATCTATAACATATAATCCATAGCATCTAATGTAATAATGCAGAAAGCCACATCGCAATGAACATACATGTGCATAAATCGAATATCACAAGAAGGAAAGCACTAGGAATGAAACCACCATACTAAAAATAACTATGCCTATTCCCTCCCAACCATAATGGCATCATGAGACCTCAAAGCCCCTAGTCATCCCTTGAGAATGAATCTCAAAATGCTAACAAGATAGTTGGAGTCATGTCATGAGGTCATTTTTACCAATAACCATCAAATAAGATCATAAGGACAAGTACATCCAACATGCTAATCTACCAATAACATCACTAATCCAAAATAGTGGTAAAGAACATCATCTAGGAATATGATACAACATTATAATAAATTAATTCATCAAGTAATAAACTAACATCATCTAAACATGGTATCCATGAATCCAAAGTAAAACATAAATCACTAGAGAACATGCTCTAGATACAACAAAGTACTAAGTGAATATCCAACATCAACCTCAAACTAGAAATAGACCATCCCTATATACTAGTCCCCAACAGTGGTCTAGTCAGTTATGCCTCCCAATCATGGGAAACCTGTAGACCCACTCTTGATGTGCTGATAATGATCTAACTACAAAAACACAACACAATCATCCATCCATGGCTAACACTCATGCCAAACAATAAAAAGTATTGAAACCAAGATCACAAGACAACACAATATAACTAGCCCTAGTCACATACTCTATGGATCTACTATGTAGGGACTTAGGTGGAGAGTAGATCACTTAGCATTATAGAGCCCAAGCTAAACATCATGCAAAAACTATCCCTTGGGAGGCCATCACAGTGTGACCTCAAAAGGTAACTGTACAGACATCTACTCTTAGATATGCTACTAGGCTCGTAATCTTGGATCAATCACTAGGTACTCACATTTTAATTATCTTAGTTTTATTACCCATTAATTTATATAGTTATCACTTATTCAGAAAACTTCTTCATGCTACCTTGTCAAAATGCAACCGAGGTAACAAAAGAAGCCCCTTGACATGTATACCCTACATGCCCATGCTCATCACATGATGAGTGCCCATAGGCAATGAAGTTTCCCAACCCAACCCTAATGAACATAACTCTACTAATATCAACTAGGAGTTCAGGCCTCGCAAGAACCTAACAAATGCATGCACACATGCTCATGTGTGGATACACCAACTACACAAAGATCATAAAAAATAAGGGTTGGATGAGAAATAGTCAAAACACCAAGTATAACAAGATCACTCAACCAGCCTATATCTAGGCTTACAGATTCTACACAAATCCCAATGAACAATAAACCACCAAGCACCATAAACTTACTCAACTAGCCTAAATTTGAGAGTATGGATTCTACATGAATCCCAATGTCCATGAAGGGGAAATATAAAATGAAAGGAAACATGGAATATAATTCATTTCCACCTTCCAAGGAAGCAATGAAAAAATCACAATAAAATATGGGTAGCATGCAAAATGAAGCAAGAATAAAAGCCCAAAACTCAAAGTTGTCGAATAAAAATGAAACTAAAATCTCAATTAAAGAATTGGGTCACAAGATGAATGTTCCAATAAAATTTACCAAATAGGCTTAGATTCCCAATCCTGAAAATCCAACAAAAGACACAATTCCACAAAATCTACTATGGAAACATGAGTTTAGATCAAGAAATAAAATAACCTAGAATGTCCTATAACCATTCTAATTCCATGATCCTCATCATTAAGGAAAAGGCTACAAGATCAAAACTCTAAATAATCCAAACAAAGAAATGGGTGAAAACCTCGATGGCATGCAAAACAAGATAATGCCAAAACACCCAAAACTAAAACATCTTGTAATTTGACATAATAAAAAAACCCACTAATAAAATCTACCTAACATCACACTTTTCAAATGAAGTCATGGACTTGGACACTTGACAAAAATCTAGTAGCATAACAACACCTGAACTTGCATTTTTAATTTCCTACAAAATAGAAATGCTCATCCCTATCCAATTGGGTGATATGAATGCATAAAAAAAGAGGGGAACACTAGTTATCCACTCAACATATAGAAACACAAAATGAGAGTTGAAACATAGTAAAACCATTAAAACACAAAAGCCCTTCCTTATAGCCAAGAAGGAAAAACAAGAAATGCCACCATAAATAATGGGGATACTAACTTGGATGAAACCATCGACATAGCAGTGCAATCCCAATAAAACTCCAACGAGGCTGATCTTACAATGATCCATTGAGCCCAACTCCCACAACAAGAAAAATGCTAATTTCTGACAAGAGGGTTTAGAGGAATTTTCTCCAAAACCATCAAATAGAAAAGTGAAAGTCAAAATAAACTCACTTCTAGCCAATATATGCACTTTTGCAAAGTGACATGTTAATTAGATTATTTCAATTAAATGATCTAACTAGCTCCCATAACCTAATTAAATCAGGTGATTCTAATTGAAGTAGAATCAAACTACAACAAATTGGCCAACAATAAAATAAAGATTAAATCTAATAATTAAAATCCCTTTAACACTTTAAATGTCATTTAATTTAATCTTTTCCATGACCATTGTGGAATCCTAAATGCATAGACACACTCACATGTCAAATCACATAATGCATTATGAATCTGAATTTACTATTTACCAAAGGATTAAAATAACAATAAAGATGCACTTCTCATATAGGGATGATATTGGCTCAACATGAAAGGCCTGATCAATAACTCAATGTGCCACTTCCAAGGATATAAGTCATGCACAATAAACAAACACAATCAAGTGTAGATGCACAATAATAATAGCTAAAGTGAAAATTATGTAAAATCACATAATTAAAAAATCTAATTAATTTTATTTAAATAATCGTTTAGATAGCCCATTTTTCATAAATTACTAAAATGAACAAGGTAGATATTTGTAGCACATAACCAATGAATCCAACATGGACAATTCATTTCTAATTATTCAAGCATTTAATAGTGGAATTAATAATAGTTGTTAAACAACATAAAAAGACACTTAAAACACATAAGTGAATATGTTCAAATACATGACTAACCATTGCTATAGAAACCTAGTCAAGTGTAGCAGGATAATAATAAAAAATGTAATCTTTGCACATATCTCAAAGTAATCATGGAACAACATCATGTTACTACATTAATCCTAGTAACCACTGGCACAAAACTTAGTGAAACCATCTGACACATCATAATCTCATAAATAAGCCATCAGCATAATCAATCCAACTGATACAATAACATAAATCTAATCACCCCCAAGGGTGTTGATCACTCATGGTACCAATCATAATCACTCACAAAGAAAGATCATCAAGGTTCCATCCATCAAGATGACTTACATAAATCAAATGGGACAGACACTACATTTAGTCTCAAATTATAAGGAGATTTCTAGGTTTTGTTCTTTTCATAGTTTCATTGCGAGATGCATGGACAAATATTCAAATAAAATTTTTAGATCTATTTGTTTTGGAGAAAAAATAATATTATTTTACTCATATCAAGTTGAGTCATTTATATTTTTTTCTCTTTCATATCTTTACCCTAGATTTGCATCTTAATGTTGGGATTAACCTCAAATAGAAATAATAATTACATGCAAATATAAACAATATTAGAAAATAATAGATCACACAGAAGAGAACCCAAGACACCAAGATTTAATGTGGTTCACCTAAACCCTAGGCTATGTCCACCAAATAGAAAGTCCAAAATTATTATGATCCAATGATTACAACCTAATTACAATCTTTAATCCCATACAACTCAATATCACTGCAAGAAGAAAAGTTTGCATCACCCACAATGAAAAAATCCCTAACCCTATGCCCTTTCATACAAGTGTTTTTTCCACTTTAAGGTAAAAATTAGTTACAACATGTTGGCCATAAAATGTTGATCAAATAGCCCCAAAAAAAATTCTTGGGGGCTCTACCCCCGAAACCTGCCAAGGAATTATGGAGTATGTGCATTAGTTTCCTAATTAGTCACCACAATCTAACGATCGCTCACTTGGAGATTGATCAGGATCCACACTTAAAAACAATCACCCAATTTGAGACTAGTCCTATAGTTATGCCCATACTCCATAAGGCTCCCACTAGATCAAACCACTCTAGACTTTGAAGTTCTTTTATTCTATTTAGTGTAGAAGACCAAACAAAGTTGAAGAGGAGTTAATCTTCTCCCTTGTCACTATCTTTGTAAATACATCTGTTCGGTTATCATCTATATGTATCTTGTCCATCTTTAATTGTACATCATTCAAAACTAACTTAAGAAAATTAGTACCACAACTATATGTTTTTTTGTCTTTGAATGCATAGCTAAATTCTTGGCATGATGAGTGGCACTCTAACTATCTGTAAAAAAATAATTATCCTTCTAAGAGTGTCTCAATTCTTCCAAGAAGAACTAAATCCATATCATCTCCTTAGCTTCCTCTATAGTTGTAACATACTCTACCTCTTTAGTGGATAAAACATTAACCTTCTACAAATGAGAAACCTAGCTCACTACTACCCCGCCAATAGTAAATACATAACATGTAGTGCTTCGCCTAGTACCAATATCTCCTATAAAATCTGAGTCAACATATCCTTGTAAGTCAATAGTAGACCCCCCAAAGTGTAAACACTTATTGTATGTTCCTTTTAAATATTTAAGAATCCATTTAACAACATTCCAATGCTCAAGCCCTACATGAGTCATATACCTACTAACGACTCCCACTACATGTGCAATGTATGGCCTAGTACATACCATAGCATACATTAGGGCATATGCACTGAGTTGTGGTGCCAAAAAAGTGACAAGGAAATTTTTTTTTCCTATTTTAAAAAGCGCGTATGCGCTATAGCATGCACGCACTATGGCTTGGGCAACCCAAGCCATAGTGTGTGCGTGCTATAAAAAGTATATATGATGGGCTGCAAACCCACAGCCCATCATTTTCATCAGCATTTTCTTCTACTCCTACAGTGAGCAGCGCATACGCGAGTTGAAGACTCAACATTTGCACCACCATTTGCCAAAATTCCTCCTCATTGACGAAATCCAAGACCACAAGCGCACCCACGACGACGCCGTAAGTGATATAAACCTAACTTTGCATTGTTTGATATATTTTTCATATTGTTTTGTAAGTTTTTTATATTCTTTTGTAGGGTTTTTACAAATTTCATTTAGATTTGTTTATTTATTTGAATTTCAATTGATTTTTTATTAGGAAATGTTCATAATCAACCAAAAAATCCACAAGAACATCAAAACCCTCAAGAACCCCAAAACCAAAACCCTCCTCAAGAAGAAGATCAAATTCGACAACCCAAACCAATTGCAAGACCTCCACCAGGCACACAAGAAAATAAAAGAAATGAAATAGAGAGAGGAAAAACTCAATTAGAAGGAATCATTGCTCGGTTGAAAGAATTCAGACAAACCAATCCAATGAGGGCTCAATTGGCATCATCCCTTGAATCCATTAACACTTAGATAGCCTCAGTTAGTGGTCAGTTAGATATTTGGCGGGCTAAGAGGGATGAACAAAAAAGATTTTATGCAAATAAATTGTCATATGAAGATGTTAGAAAAAAGGAACCTGGTGAGAAAAATACTGTTAGAGAGGGTACTAAATGATTCCCCATCTATTGGTGCATACATGATGCTATTAGAAATAATTTTTGGGATAGATGGTGGATGGTTTTTGATGCCCCTCCTTCCAACAATCACGAGGTCCCCATGTATTTTTTGAAGAAATTATATTGTGAGTTTGTCCTTGGGGAGATCCCCAATTATTTTGATATGTTAAACTCCCAGGGTAGAGGTGGGGGGTCATCATTTGAGAGGCCTAGAGCACGTCATGACCCTAATGTAGTTAGGGCACCCATGGTCCATCCACAGCATGAGCATGTGATTATTACTTCAGTTGGGAAGGAACATGTAGAGGCTGGCACTGTAGGGACCATTAATGCTTTCACGCAGACCCTCATCCATTCAACAAGCCTATTAGTTGAGGGGGAGCCTTCTATACATCGTGGTCACATGTGCACTTCATGCGGATCCCTATGCACATTTGGCACTCATGTCGGAGATGGTGCAGATGATGGGCTTGTCACCGATCAGTTCCTGAATGAGACATTTGGCATTGACACACAGGTAAATTACTAATTTGATCACATTTCATACCTATAGTGAATGATTAATTAATTATGATTTATTGACATTGTTCAAAATTTAGGGTCAAAGTGTTCCTGGGCCTAGCAGCGATCCTCGAGGACCATTTTTTGTCCCTTCGACGAGTCCTGAGGTATGTATCAATTTAATCATTTTAATTAATACATATATTTATTACATAATCATATTAAGGATTGACCAAAAAAAATATGCATGTGCATAAGTTCTCCACAGGACCCTCAACCTTTACCACAGACACAGAGCAGAGACATCATATGAGCTTCACACAGGTACAGTTGTTTCATGTTAATTTAATTCATTTGATTATATTTATTCCATGTTTCATGTTAGATATAACGTGTATTGTATGACATGCAGCTCATGATGTCGGACACACCTCCTCATCTGCGATAGTCTATTGATAGTGGAGTGGCCACAGCTGTGGCTAGCTCACAGCCACTGACGGAGGTATGAAAGAATTTTCTTCATTTTAGTTGTTGTTTATAATAGTTAATCTCAAAATTTCTAATGTTATTTATAAGTGATTATATTTATTGAATTTTTGTAGGGTCTTGTCACGCCTGATCGTCCACGAGCATTTGAGGTGGACTTACAAAGTGACTATTTGTTGGCGATAAGAAAATAATTGATTTTGTGAGTACATATATTTGATTTCAACGTATAATAAATATTGATTCATATCTACTTTCTTTGTATCAGTTGGACCTAGTGAAGAGCCTCAACAAGAGGTAAAGTGAGCATGTCAAGAGGGCCATGTCATCTCCATTGTCTCCCTCCATTATCCTGTAGGAACTAGAATTGCATCCATACCTCGCACGAGCTCCGAGATATGCCCTGTCAAAGATCGCAGCCCTATAGCATTTAGTGAACCTTGGGGACATTCTGGATTGGCATGCCTGAGAATGTTTGAGCATAGAAGGGGATAGGATGAGGTTGGGGATAGGGTTTACATGACCATGCGGAGCTAACTGAGTAGACATTTTGGTCCCATGAGGAAAGGTGAGAGAGATTTGGTAGTTGGCAACTTTGTACTAGCTGACATTGCAAGTTTCAGCATCACTCGAGATGGCGTCGTAAAATGAAAATGGAGTTTGATCTCCAAAAAGTGAGAGAGCTTATTGTAGGTCTCCAAAAAGAGTGTTTAAAAATGCAAAAACAGTGGGGGGTCCTTTGTATAGTTTGGGAGTTTGACCATTAAAACTAGAAATTGTCCTAGTAGTAAGTGCTGGTAACAGTTTTGAAATTTTATTGTTGAGTGTTGAGAAACCTCAAGTTTGGGATTTTTATTGTTGTTTTGAGTCTATAATAACCATTTCCATCTGAAAAGTCAAGTGTTGAAACCATTTAAGAAGTATTTGCATAGTTTTCCCTAAAATTTGAGTGCATAAAAAGGGGTATGTGATTGCTCCCAAGGTGGATTTAGTGTTTTCTCCAAAAAAGAGTTGCATTTTATGTTTGAAGTCATATAATATAACCAAAGTGAAGGTGTTTGAACCATTTTGGGGTTCTAGAGACGTTGCAAAGTAAGAGTTCTAGAAAGCCCTAGGGTAAAGGGGCTAGAAAGGAGGGTTTTGTAAAAACCATTGTAAAGTTGATCATGAGACCAAAAAAATAGAAGAATCCTTGCATTTGAGTTGTTTCTTAAGACTTTTTTGGGCCATGGGAGTTCCAAAAGTCAAGGGATTGTGAGTTGCTTTGTAAATGGCCTCAAACTAGGCCTAGTTGGCAGACTGAAATAGCCAGTTTTGAGTGATATTTTACAAAACAAGTGTAGTTGGTTTTGGAGTATATTTTAGAGTGAGGAAAATTTTATTTTAATCACCCAATAGTTTAAGAAGTTCTGACAAAAATTTTGGAGAAAACAACAAATTAGTGACTGGCAAGGGCTAGTTGGAACAAGCCTAGAAGAGGCAAAATTGAGAAAGTGTAAGAGATGAGTTGGTGAGAGTGTGCAAGGAGTTGGAACATGTTAGATGATATGTTTTGAGATGATCCAAGGTGTTGAGGCCATGATATGATTCCAAGGACGAGTTTTGGTACTTGCATAGGGTGTTCCAACCAAGCTACAAATGCATAGGATAGGACCTTGTAATGTACTTGCAAATTATGGTTCTAATGCCGACAAAATAGAACTCCCACCAAACTTGGAAATTTACCTTATCTTTAATGTCAAGGACTAAGTTCAATATAAAGGGCCTACATTCATAGAAGGACAAACAAAATCAAAGGTTGAAGAAGTCACTATCCCATTATAATCTCAGCCAAAAGCTAAAAAGGTTATGGATTCAAGAATCAAGAAGAAGACTTGTCATGGAACCTATATGGAGCATCTTATCAAATGGAAGGATCAACCAGAATCTAAAGTAACATGGATAGATGAGAGTGATTTTGGAAAGAAAGGTATTCCTACAAAATTCCTTCAGATTTATCCACCATGAGTTCTTTGTCACATAGCCAATTGATGTGCATAGATCCTAGGGAAGGGGATAGTTGGGAGATATCCTCTTTGGAATAGGGTCAAGAAGAAACCCTATAGGATCAAAAGAAGTCATTGGTTAGTTTGGGCATAGTGGCCTAAACTAGTAGGGTGGGTCTCCTTACAATACTGTTGGTTAGAGAATTCCAATTTTTATTTGTTCAAGGCTAAGAGACATATAAAAAACTATATTTTCAATTATGATCTCAAGGCCTGCATGGTAGTCCAAGTACATGGATGGATGATGAAATAATTATTCTTGAATTGGCTAGACCACTTTATAAGAACAATTCCATGTGGGGTGTTTCTCTCAAAAAGGTGTCTTCTAGTATTTGATGATCATGGAATCCATATGACATGGAAAATAATTGATAAAGCAAAGAAGTTGGGCATAGATTGTGTGTCACTTGTAGTGTATACCATCTATAGGTGTCAATCATTGGATGTTAGTTTTTTCTCACCATTAAAATCTTACTTAAAACATATTTGGAATGTGTGGTTGGCTAGGAACGGTCAAATCAATATTGGAACCCAACATACCTCTTCTCCCATAGCATAAATCACATTCTGATATGTTCAATGCTCTAATCCCTAGATTAGGAAATATTCTTACTTAATAAGTGTAACCCCAAGCATTGTCACCATAGTTGGCAACAAATGGTGAGAGTCCCAATCAACTAGTGAAAAAAATGACTAAGTTGATGGAGCTGAATCCTACATTACACACATCTCCTAGTAGTGGACAGGAGGATGTTGGGATTGGGAGCATAGCACCTATTCCCTTTCCCAGTTTTATGGAACAATTGATGGGAACTCAAGTAGATGGGAGAAATTCCAATTTTTTTGAAGTGATAAAGTTTTGTGATGTATTTAGAATATCTAAAATAGACTTATTTTTTATGTGAACTAAACCATTCTTACATTACTATTTAAATGTATTTATATTGTTGTAATAGTTTGATTGTTGGTCATGGTGTAAAATATGTAAAGTTTAGAAATATAAATAGTTCATCATAGAGATATTATATAATTAATTTATTTTAAATAATAGAAATAATCATAACAAATAGATAGAAATAAAAAATAATAACTTTATACAAAAAGTTTTAATTTATTTTAAATAATTAAATAATAGAAACATCGTAGAACTAATAATTCAGTATAATCATAACAAATAGACACTAAAAAATTCCAAATTCAAACATACGAAGGTCCAACTAGAATAATGACTTTAAATAACCAAATACCAAAGCCAAACAAAGGAAATGGGACTTTTACCTTAAATGAATAAATTAAATGAAGAAGGGTTGCTGGCTGTTTGGAAATCTACTTATTTTTCTTCTCTCCCTCCTATCATCCAAGAGAAAATGCAATGAAAGAAAAATATTGTCACAATAAGAAAATATGGAAAATATTGTTCTAGCTTTAAAAAAATTGGAGACATCAAAACATAAAATCTAGATTCTAAACAAATCAAAACATAAAATCTATGATTTAAACTAAATCTCATCACTTACGCATCATAACAATACGGTCCACCTTAGTCATGTGGAAAGTCTTGGGGAAGAGGTTGCAACAATGTATTTGGATCCAGTTGATCACTCTTTCTCTCTCTCCCTCTCTCTGTATTCAATCTAATGAGGCAACTGGATCTGCTCAACATTTTAATGTCTCAAGTATTGCCTCGTGGTCTGACTCACAAACTCTCCAAAGATTCTTATTATGTGGTTTTCCACCATATTTTATCAACTGGACATTTGATGCGACAACAAGATTTGAATAATGAAGAATCTTCCTCTCTATTTGCCAATCCTCAAATAACCACAAGTTAGGGTTCCTCATAGAATATCGTCTAAGCCATGTGCCGGTTACAACCACCACACCGACATGGTACTCAAAACCTTCACCATCTATAACCGAGTGATCCAATTTTTGTTTGGCTTGAACACAACGACACAAATAATAATATGTCCCTTCTTCATTTTCTTCAGGTGCAATAACAGCAAAAACATGGCCTGCAGTGACAAATTTACAAAATGCGGTCATTAATTCAAAAAATACTTGCGTAAAAGTTATAAAGTTACATATTGAAATTACAAAGATATATAAATATATATATTTCTAGGTTGCACTAGATCAGACAAGCAGTCAAATTCAATAGACAATTCCATCTGTACCATTTCCAGTGCTTGTGGGGAATGATAGGTGTCAATTGGGTCCAAAACCCGTATATCCCATTTGTCCACCCATTCAGTCGACTCACAGTCATCCCAATTTTCCTCTGCACATGATGAACAATAGCATGCCATTTTTCGTGTGTGGATACTCCATGAACCTGCATTAGAGCTTCTAAAAGAGTGCAACTCACTGGATCCTATTAGTGTGCAACAATCTTGATATGGTGCAATGTTAGTATTATCTATCAACCAAAAAAATCTACGAGCCGTAGGCTCACCTTCCTTACCTGGACCCATTGTAGCGTTACACCACTGGATGATGGATTTTGCATCTGTCAATATTGCTCCATCTTTGTACTATAGTTCTTCACGAGCTAAAGCTCTTTTGATGCATGCCCCTGCACCATCGTGCTCTCCCTTTCCATGACCAGCCTCTGTGAAATTCCATATGTATTGAATTCTACACAACTTGTGCATCCTGCTCAACCAATAGAACATCCGTGCATTATTGAATTGAGATGCACAATTGTCTAACCAAATAATGTGCTGACGATATGTGATGCCCCTGTTAGCCAAATCTCCATCAAATAATTGAAAACAACCATGTACGAACTCCGTAGAATATGATCGATCATCACTGATGTAAAAATGGTACTCCCTCAAAATCTTCCTATCATCCTCTGTACTTGTAGGTGAATGCCTGAATGTTATGTGAAAAAATATGGAAACCTGTTGAGAAGTATAATACTTTTCTTGCACCTCATTTTGTGGTTGTAGTGTGTAGTTCTCTATGAAATCTACAACCGAAACAATCATATCCAGTGGAAACGTATCCTTGCACAACTTGAATTGCAAATCCAGCCATAGAGCTCTATAGGTATACCTTGCATACTCGTAAATAATGTTTTCACGAAAAATCTTCATGAACTCATACACTGGAATCTTTTCAATGACTAAATCACATCTTTTACCATGTTTCCCATCTTTTAGAGCATAAGTCACTGTCTTAAATTTTCCATCATCTACTATTTCATTTCCAATTGCATGTGTACTATCCATATGTTGACAAGTTGATAAAAGTTGCAAAGAACCACAAAATAAGCACGTACCATCCAAGCATGATGTCTTGTAAAATTGTTGGCCATCCCTTATTTCACATAAAATGTTGGATATGAATTCCCCTGAAGATCTTGGTGGCTCATTTATGTCACAATCCTGCAAAACAAACTGAGTATGCAAAATTACGCATATATGCCTAAAAACATCAAAATGGTTAGAAAATTCAATATGTATCTTACAACAAGTTGTGCGTGTGTGATTTATCTTCACATAAAAGGGTTTACCCATCTCAAAAAATCTTTGACTTATTTGAATTTGAGGATACATACCAATAAATTTTGCAAAAAATTGTGTCTGAGTTGTGTCCAAAAAATGTTTCGCATGTGGCTCGCGATTTTGGCTACCAATCCTCCTTCTTACAACATCTCTTTGATTAGGGAAAACACGTGTGTTATTTTTCCAAAAATCTTCGATCAATGATTTCAAGGCTTCACTAATTTCTTTATCCTTTTACGGTAGTCTACCGCTAAATGTCCATAACTCATTTTTTGTTGGATCTTCCAATCTCTCACGGCTTAGCATGGCTCTCCTTAGAGTACCTCTACCAATTTTTAATGTTTTTCTTGTCTTTCTCATGAGTCAAGCTTTCTTCATTTGGCTACTTACTATTGTCGATGTAAGTACTTGTCTTGCAATATTACTATCTTTGGTGCGTGATTTAGAACCCACTTTGTCATAAGCATTCATTAGATTCATTACAATGTTTTTTTCATTTGAATCATCCATCATTCTTAGCCCAAGAATCTTCATGATAGGCCTAAATTTTAAATTCCTCATCATTTCAACAAATAATTGGCATTGACCTGTAATATTTAATTCATCAAAAAATAATCTCCACATACGATTAACTTTTCTTTGAAAAGTACGCTTGCTAATCTTGTCAGGCATTGATTTCAAAATGTTACTATCAATATCAATCAAATATTTTGGTCTTCTAAAATGAATTCTAGAAGGTGTTATAATCTCTTCAATTCTCTCAACATTTTCAACATCAACATAAGGTTGAGTGTATTGCGTACCTTGAACCAAAGATGATGTGCCTTGGCAATAAGATGCAAAAGATGGAATATCACCTACTTGATGTGTTGATGTTGTGCCTTCAACATGACATGATGGAGTGTGCATATCATCAGATCTAAAAATTGGTGTCTCTTCAACATGAGAGGATGATATGACTTCAACATTGGAAGATGGTGTAGTGGATGATATGACTCCAACATTAGAAGATGGTGTAGCTTCACAATTCAATTGTCTTCTTGAGCGTAACAGTCTCATTCATTCTCTTTGTCTTTCCAGTTCTTCCTCTTTGTTTCTTGGTACTGATGGTTCTTGATCCTCTTCAAAAGTCAATTCTTCATTATTGCTTTGCAATTTTCTTTGCTAATGTAGTAATTTCATTTTATCTGTTTTAATTGCCAAATCTCTCTCCCTATCTTCATTTGTTTGATTTTTTGGTTTCTTCCTTGGCATGATGATGATTTCTACATGTCAAATTATTCAAACATTTGAATTACTTAAAATGTGTGAATTAAAAATTATTCAAATACATATAAAAATTATAATTATTTGAATGAATACACAATATATATATAAAATGACTTGTCATATTTCTAACCATTTTGAAATAACATTTCAGTGAAACATACAAATTTCAATGAATTCACTATATATTAAACAACATGTCAAATTATAATCAAATTTGTATCTATATATCAACAAACAATATTTAAAATAGATTGCACTAACCTTTTCTATACAAGGAATATTCAAAAAGTCTTCAAATCGTGTGTCCAATGATTGAATTTGGTGTTTGCTAGCTTCCAAAAGTGTTTGCCACCTTGAAATAGTGTTTGTTAGCTTGAAATAGTGTTTGCCACCTTTAAAGAGTGTTTGTTGTGTTGAAAATTGCAATTTTTTTTGGGATAACAGAGTGTAGAACAGAACAAAAGTAGAGAATGAATGAAACGGGCCCCAAAGTTGCTTTTTGACCATTTTTAGGTGATTTCAGATAGTGCGTACACGCTATAGCACATATGCACTATATGAGAACACATCACTCTCCACCCTCCCTACTTTCTCTCTCTCCCTACTCTCTCTCTCTTCCTACTCTCTCTCCCCTCTCCCATCCCCTACACTCTCTCTCTCTCCCCTCTCCCATCCTTTACTCTCTCTCGCTCTCCCTCTCCCACTTCCTACTCTCTCTATCTCTCTCACCCTCTCTCCTCTCCCATGCCCTACTCTTTAGATCTCTCACACACACTCCCATCCTCCCTCTCCCACTTCTTACTCTCTCTCTCTCTGCCACCTCCTACTCTCTCTCTCACTCTCTCCCATCCCCTACTCTCTCTTACACACACTCCCATCCACCCCTCTCTCCCATCCACTACTCTCTCTCTCTTGGGCTACTCTCTCTCTCCCCTCTCCCATCCCCTAAACTCTCTCTTTTGTAGATACACACTCCCATCCCCCTCTCTCTCTCCCCTCTCCCATCCGTTAGTCTCTAGATTGCTCACACGCACTCCCATCCCTCTCTCTCCTCCTCTCCCACTCCCTCTCCCACCACCTACTATCTCTCTCTCTCTCAAGTTCTCTCTCTCCCTCTCTACTCTCTCTCTCTCTCTCCCATCCCCTACTCTTTCTCTCTCTCTCCAATCCCCAACTCTCTCTCACACTCTCTCCCATCCCCTACTCTCTCTAACACTCTCTCTCATCCTTTCACTCTATCTCTCTCATCTCGTACTCTCTCTCTCTGCCTCCTCCTACTCTCTCTCACACTCTTTCCCATCCTTTCACTCTATCTCTCCCATCTCGTACTCTCTCTTTCCCACCCCCTACTCTCTCTCACACTCTCACACTCTCTCCTATCCCCTACTCTCTCTCTTTCACAGACACATACACACACACACACACACTCACACTCCCATCCCCCCTCTCTCTTCTCTCCCATACCCTACTCTCTAGATTTGTCACACGCACTTCCATCCCTCTCTCTCCTCCACTCCCACTCCCTCTCCCAGGTCACCTACTATTTCTCTCTCTCTCTCTACTCTCTCTCTCCCATCCCCTGCTCTTACTCTCTCTCTCTCTCCCATTCCCAACTCTCTCTCACACTCTCTCCCATCCCTTACTCTCTCACACTCTCTCCCATCCTTTCACTCTGTCTCTCCCATCCCATACTCTCTCTCTCTTCCGCCCCCTACTCTCTCTCTCACTCTCTCCCATCCTTTCACTCTATCTCTCCCATCCTTTCACTCTATCTCTCCCATCTCGTACTCTCTCTTTGCCACCCCCTACTCTCTCTCACACTCTCACACTCTCTCCCATCCCCTACTCTCTCTCTTTCACAGACACACACACTCTTATCCCCCCACTCTATTCTCTCCCATCCCCTACTCTCTACATCTGTCACGCACGCTCCCATCCCCCTATCTCTCTCCCTCTCCCTCTCCTACCGCCTACTAGATCTCTCTCTCTCAAGTTCTCTCTCTCTCTCTCTCTCCCATCCCATCCCTTACTCTCACTCTCTCTCTCTCCCATCCCCTACTCTCTCTCACACTCCCATCCCCTAATCTCACTCTCTCTCTCCCATCTTGTACGAGCTCTCTTCGCCACCACCTACTCTCTCTTACACTCTCTCCCATCCCCTACTCTATCTCTCTTACACACATTCCCATTCCCCCTCTCTCTCTCTCTCCCACTCCCTCTCCCACTGCCTACTTTCTCTCCCCCATCCCCTACTCTCTCTCTCCCCTCTCCCATCCCCTACTCTCTCTCTTTCATAGACACACACTCCCATCCCCCCTCTCTCTCTCCTCTCCCATCCCCTACTCTCTAGATTTGTCACACACACTCCCATCCCCCCTCTCTCTCCCTCTCCCACTCCCTCTTGCACCACCTACTATCTCTCTCTCTCTCAAGTACTCTCTTTCCCTCTTTACTTTCTCTCTCCCATCCCCTACTCTCACTCTCTCTCTTCCATCCCCTACTCTCTCTCTCACTCTCTCCCATCCCCTACTCTCTCTCTCTCTCTCTCTCTCTCTCTCACCCCCATCTTGTACAAGCTCTCTCTACCACCCCCTACTCTTTCTCAAACTCTCACACTCTCTCCCATCCCCTACTCTATCTCTCTTATACACATTCCCATTCCCCCCCTCTCTCTCTCACACACACTCCCTCTCCCATTGCCTACTCTCTCCCATCCCCAACTCTATCTCTCTTACACACTTCCATTCCCCCTCTCTCTCTCCCATCACCTACTATCTCCCTCTCTCTCCCATCTCCTACTCTCACTCTCTCTCTTTGCCACCCCTACTCTCTCTCACACTCTCTCCCATCCCCTACTTTCTCTCTTACACACACTTCCATCCCCCCTCTCTCTACCTCTCCCACTCCCTCTGCCATTGCCTAATCTCTTTCTCTTCCATCCACCCTCTCTCTCCCTCTCCCACTCCCTCTGCCATTTCTTACTCTCTTTCTATCCCATCCCCTACTCTCTCTATCTCTCTCTCCCCTCTCTCATTCCCTACTCTCTCTCTTTCACACACACCCATCCCCCCTCTCTCCTCTCCCATTCTCTACTTTTTCTCTCACTCACTCTCCCTCTTCCACTGCCTACTCTCACTCTCTCTCACTCTCTCTCTCTCTCCCTCTCTACTCTCTCTCTGCTACCCCCTACCCACTCTCACATTTTCACACTTTCTCTCTTTCTCTGTTACACACATTTCCATCCCCCCTCTCTCTCTCCCTCTCCCACTCCCTCTCCCATCGCCTACTCTCTCTTCCATCCCCTACTCTCTCTTCCATCCCCAACTCTCTCTCAAGCTACTCTATCTGCTCCCTCTCCCATTCCCTACTCTCTTTCTTTCACACACATGCACTCCCATCCTCCTCTCTCTCACTCTTCCTCTCCCACTCCGTCTCCCACCACCTACTCTCTCTCTCCCCCATCCCCTACTCTCAATCTCTCTCTCCCAACTTGTACTCTCTCTCACACTTCCTCTCTCTCCCATCCCCTACTTTCAATCTCTCTCCCCCATCCTGTACTCTCTCTTTTCCACCTCTACTCTCTCTCTCACACTTCCTCTCTCTTGCATGTTGTACTCTCTTTGCCACCCCTACTCTCTCACATTTCCTCTATCTCCCATCCTATACTCTCTCTGCCACCCCTACTCTTTCTCACTTCCTCTCTCCCCTCTCCCATCCCCTACTTTCTCTCTATCTCTCTCACACACACAAATAGCCATTCCCTCGCCCCACCCCCCCAGCTCTCTCTTGGTTTTGGTTTGCAATTTAGGTCTCAATAGTGCGTGCGCACTATAGCATGTGTGCACTACCTCATATTCACTAGCATTTTAATAGCGCGTGCGCATTATAGGGTGCACGTTCTATAGGGTGCATGCACTATTCAAAGCTTTGCATTAAAACCAAGCCTAAGGCTTGGTTTTGCCTTGGAGATCCAACCCAATGTTTTGGAGTTTATAAACAGGTCTGAGACATGTGTTCCAACAAACATACAAAAAATGATTGATTTTTCTTGTGTGCTCCCCTTCAAGATTCCTTGTGGTTGGGTATCGATAAGATCAGGTTACATAACATTATAGGTCTCTGTGTTAGCTATCTAACCATATAATTTATTTTTAATTTGAACTATTTTAAGTCTTTCATCTATAATTTCTTTTGAATGTATGTTCATTTTTTGTTAGAAACCACCATTTACTAATTGGGTTGTAGATTTTAGCTCATTCATCAAATTTTGTAACAACTTAGTTTTTTAGAAACTAGACTCCATCCTACACACTTTGAAAAAAAGAAGTTTTGATTTTAGATTAGTTTTCAATCATTTCTAGGGGGAGCACACAGATATTTCACGTTATTGGGATGGGCCTAATTTAAAAATTCATTAAAAAAAAAATACACATTATAAAATTACTCAAAAAATCTGGGATAAACTACATAGTGTTAGGTAACTTTTGATTGGATCGATTAAAGAATCTCAAAAAAAAAGCTAAAATTTTAGGGGGGCCACACTTTGTACTATGTTATGTTTTTTTGGAATAAACAGTACCACTTTCTATGGCCCACTTTTTTGAGGACCTAAAAGTAAACCATTTTGAAAAAAAATAGTAGTTTAGAAACTAGATTCAAAGGACTATGACTTTTGTTTTTGTCATATCTTAAAATTTTGAGCGTAACTATCTTCAAATTCTTGTTGAAGTCCAAAATTTGCTGATTTCAGGAAAAAGGTGTCCACTTATACCCCCCTTTTGGCACCACAACTTAGTGCACTTACCCATCAAGCTTCCTAGATGTACCTTGGACATCTTATCCTCCTCTACTTGTTTCTTTGGACACATCTCCTTAGTCAACTTCAAATAACCAAGTAAAGGTGTGCTAACAGCTTTAGCATTCTCCAAAGAGAAATGTTACAAGACCATTGAAATATAATCAACCTTAGATAAAGTTAATTTTTTTCTCTTCCTATCCGTGAAAAATTCATACCAAGGATTCTTTTTTCTTCCCCCAAATCCTTCATAGAAAATTCATGCATTAACCAGCATTCAGGCCCTTATTGTGATCCATGTTAGACCTAGCGACAAGCATATCATCAACATATAAACATAAAATAATGTAGTTGTCATCGTCCAACCTCTTAAAATAAACACAATGATCTAAATTACACCTACTATATCTATGCTCATGAATAAAAAGCTATCAAAATTTAGATACCATTGGCGAGGTGCTTGCTTCAAGCGATATAAAATTTTCTTCAATCTACGCACTAAGTTCCCCTTACATTTGACCTCAAATCTCTGTGGCTATGCCATATATATCTCTTCATCCAAATCACCATGAAGGAAGGCTATTTTAACATCAAGTTATTCCAAATTCAAATTTTTAGTAGCCACAATACTTAAAATAATGCGAATAGAAGTCATTTTTAAAATAGAAGAGAATATCTCATCAAAATTAATGCTCTTTTTTCTATGCAAATCCTTTTACAACTAACCTAGCTTTAAATATTTTCTTACCTCCATCCTCTTCTTTCAACCTATAAACCCACTTATTGTGTAAATCCCATTTACCTAGAGGTAACTTGCATAAATACTAAGTCTTATTTTTTAGGAAGAAGTCCATTTCATCTTCCATTGTAGACTTCCACTGAATCTTAGTATACACCTGCATAGCTTAATCATAACATTCTAGTTTACCAACATCGGTAAGTAAAATAGAATACAAAGAAGGAGAAAATATTTCTACAGGTCTACTTAGCCTTGTTGACTACCTAACCTTTTTTGGGGTGTGTGGTATGTGTTTTTGTGGTTGTTTCACATCATGAGGAACTGCTAGAACATCAACTTTTGGAGTATCATCTAGCACTACATAATCATCTTCTTTCTTCTCATGTTGTTGCAACAAATCTTTGTACAACACTTTCTCATTGAATGTGACATCCCTACTTCTTACAATTTTATGATTTTCAAAATCCCAAAGCCTATAACTAAATTCATCAATGTCATATCTAAAAAATACACATTTCTTTGACTTAGCTTCTAGCTTGGTTCTATTTTCAAAATATATACAAGAAAATGCTTCACAACCGAAGGTTTTGAAAAAAGAATAACTCAACTTCTTACCAGTCCATTCTTCCATGGGAATACCACATCCCAAAAGAGTAGAGGGACCTCTATTAATTAAATATATAGTAGTATTAATAGCCTCTACTAACATGTTTAAGGGCAACCCAACATGTAACCTCATGCTCCATTATAGTCTTGTTCATACATTCAGCCACTCCATTTTCTTGTGGAATTGTTGGAATAGTTTTCTATCTATGAATACCATTAGTGGAGAAATAATCTTCAAATTCATGACTACAATACTCACCACAATTATTGGATCTAATAAATTATAATTTCTTACCAGTCTCATTTTCAAACAACCATTTCCATTTCTTAAAAGTTTAAAATACATTAGATTTATATCTAAGGAAATAAACCCATACTTTTCTAGTTGCATGATCAATAAATGTAACATAATAATGAGAGCCACCAGGGGAAGATACCTGAGCTGGTCCCCATACATCTATATGCACAATCTCTAATCTCTCACTTTTATTTTCCTTCTCACTCTTCACAAAACTCACTCTCTTTTGTTTTACATACACACAACTTTCACATAAATCCATATTAACACATTTTATACCTAGTAAAATTTTCTTTGAATAAAGTAATTTCATACCTTTCTCACTCATGTGCCCAATTCTATTGTGCCACAATGTTGTATCAAAATCTATAACAGCTAATTGTTCTCCCTAATCAACTGCAGCAACTATTCCTGAACATCTATTTTTCTCTAAAACAATCAAAGTAGAAGGAACATTATGACCTCTACAAAGATATGAGGTGCCTACTTTCACACATTTTTCTACTACAGGGGAAATTTTTGAAACCTTCCAATGTTTATCATTAGTAGTAACTACACAACCATCATCATCAAGTTATCTTGCTGATATTAAATTCCTACTCAGCCTTGGAACATGTCTTACCTCATGTAGTAGCCAATGGTTCTCATTCTACAATTTAATCTTAACTTTTCCTTTTCCAACAATCTAACAAGGTTCATTATCCCCAAATAAACAAGCCTAAAATCCACTTGGACATAATCAATGAAATAACCTCTTTGAGGTGTAGTATGAAATGTAGCATCAAAATCTAAAACCCATAAATTATCAATACTTTCTAAAGAAAGAAGAAAAGCATCTTCTTCATATTTTTTAATTAGCACATTTTCCTCCTTGTCTCCATCTTACTTTTCTCCTTCATTTTTCTTTTGAGTCTAGCAATCTTTCTTTCTATGACCTAGTTTCTCACAGTACTAGTAGTCATTTTTTCCTCTCGATTGAGACCTCTTCCACTTTGATTTTCCTCTTGAATTCCCATGATTTTGAGAAGTATTTCCTCTCTCAGTTGTTCTACCTCTGCTTTATGCATTCAAAGCACTTCCTGATGTAGATCCACCTTGGGTTTTCCTACAAGTTTCTTCACTCAAAATAACACTAATCACATCATCATATTGTAGGGTATCAGATCCAAAGATAGAATTACTTATAGTCATTACTAATCCATTCCAAATGTCAGGCAAAGAACAAAAAATCAAGAGAGCCCTAATTTCTTCATCAAAATTAATACCCATAGAAGATAACTAACTAGTAATAGTATTAAACTTATTTAAATGATCCACAGCATATGTACCTTCTGTCATTTTCATATTAAATGAATGCTTCATGAGAAATACCTTATTTGTAGCAGAGAGTTTTTCATACAGTATTGCTAGGGTTTCATAAACTCTTCTATCATCTTCTCTTTTGTAATGTTAAATGTCACCAATGGTGCCAAGCATAATCAAATTCTTTCAAGTGCCTTTCTACCTAAAAGATTCAAGTCCTCATTTGTCATAGTTCCATGGTTCTTAGTTTTTCCTTCTAGTAGCTTCCATAAATGCTTCTAATAAAAATAGTCTTCCATTTGCATCTTCCATAACTAATTTTTTTTCCAATTAAACTTGTCGACCTTTAGCTTACCCTCATCTACCAAGGTAGTAATGAATACAATGAGTCTGTAGAGCAAGATAATCTATCTTTCGAATGTGAAGAGGTGGATTCAAATGTTAATGAGTTAGGTAATAGCAATCAACATGAAAAAGATGGATATAAAAGAGAAGATAAATTTTGTTCCAGTACATATGAAGTTGAAGAAAGTTGTAACAATAGTAGATCTAGTGATTGCTATGATAAGAAAGAATGTTGTAATAATGTTGATTTTCTATATTGTTACACTAAGGATCCTGCTGTTGTAAGTCCTTCATGTTGTCCAAATGATAACCACAGCCAGGAGAAGATTTGTGAGGCAATCTTCTTGAGTTCTGATGAAATCTCTGTTTTGTTGGCACGTGAGTTTTAAAAGCACATAAGTATCTATAAGGATCTTCATGTTTTCTCTCATAATACTTTCTCATTCAGTCAAATCAATTCCCCAAAATTTGATGTAGAAAGAGATGTGGAATCCAAACAATCCTTATTAGATTTTGGAGGTGTAGATGATAGAACCTCAAATGTCTCTGCACATGACAATTTGTTGGATGTAGAGAATGTTAATGAAGGGAAGTTTAATGTTGCTTCAGATTCTTTTTATGTTGATCTTGCTAAACATTGTTTTGATGTTTCATATGGTGAAGTGGAAAATAGTGAGTGTTGTCAATCCGATTATAGATTTTCTTTGTATGCTGATAGGTCTTCTAAAGATCAGTTCAAGGTTTATTCTAACATTCACTCTGATGAAGAAAATGATAATGATCAAAATAGTTTGGATTAGCACTTTCAGAATGAATTTTCATGTATGGTGACTAATCAATGTTTTGAGTGTGAAGAGGTTTCAGTGAAGGATGAATCTGATTTAGTGAATGATACGACTACAAGTTGGCAACAATCAGATTCCAAACACTCTTTATAGCCAGAGACACAAGGTGAGTTGCAAGTTTTTGGTGTTTGCAACTTGGTGAATGATGTAGATTATGAATTTTTTGTGTTTCTAACCGGCATGCATGAATCATCGTTGGATTTTGATTCTCATTTCAGTTTTTGTAGTCATGAGCATGCTGATGCTTTTTCTCATAGTGAGCATGAAGATGAAATGGTCTGAATTTTATATGCACTATGAGAATGAAGGAAGTTGTTTTGTTTTGCCAAGTTATTTGTTTCAGTATGCTGATCTGATTGGTGAAACAAATCATAATGAGAATTTACGTTTACCTCAGGGAGATGTAAATAAAAATCAAGTGTATGATAGAGGTAAAAGGTTCTAAAACTTTTTGGTGGCCTGGGGCCATCCCTTGTATATAGTTAGAGTAGTTTCCCTACTTTCAATAAAGCTGTTCAGGAGAGTTTTTCCATTTTAGGTGTGTGGTCTGCTTCCTCCTGAGATCTAAATCCTTGCCATGCCCGTAAGGGACACGCATCCCCAGACCGAGCCACTGTTGGGACTAAAAATTGCATGGTCTATTTTCAATCACATTTTGAAAATTTTGAGAAAATCAGGCCTATAAATGCTTTGTGAAGCCTATGTACCCCGCTGTTGAGTCAACGCATAAATGGTGTTTAATGTTTCTAGCACCTTGCATTCAGCGTGTCTAAGTGTTCCATGATGTTAAATTGATATCTTGGGTCATTTTGTAAAGTTCCATTTTGAGCTAATTTCAAATCTACATTTTACCCCGTGTCAAACAACGATAGGAGGCCTTGTTTGCATCTCAATATCTCACACCCAAAAATTTTTAGTGATTCACCACTTTGGGATTATTTAGTGTCCATACCTAAGAACCTATGTTTCAGATTTTGAGTCATTTTGAGTCCATTTGACTAGGTTTTGAATCCCACAAAGTTGGTAATTTACTGTTTTCATGCTAATGCACTTTGCACACATTTCTGGGAAGCCCCGTTTGATGTGCTATTAATTTTGATCAGTTGACTCAAATGCTAAAGTTATTTTTGTGTTGCATTGTAGACATTAGAGACTTGTTATATTTCAAGTTTTAGCTCTTGACAAATCCATTTGATCAGTTTTCAAATGTGATTCCAAACGCAATTTCTATCTTTTTACTAGTGTTAGCATTTGCAGATTTGTCAGGACCCCCGTTCATGATGTCATAATTCCTAATCCATGATAGGTGAGATCAATTGGATCATACCAATATGTTTTCCTATAAAAATACTTTAAATGTGATAGTTTGCAAGTCATGAAAAATCCATATGCACACTTTTCCAGGTCAATTTCATTTGCCAAAATCACTTTTTGTCATTGTTTCCAATTTAAAAAATCCAAGTAGCCTACTTTGACTATTCGCCAAATGCTTCTCGTTATTCCTCATGAGCCCAAATCATAGATCCATAATGTCCTCATGACAAAGAACTAGCGGCCCAGTTTTCATTTCTCCATGCACTCATTTGCCTAGTTTGCAAGGCCAGATCTAAACCCAGTTTATTGCTTTCTAACATGTTTTCTTGCAGGTGAATCTGAGAAGGCAACTTTGATATTCGATATATTTTGACCCTAGATTCATCATGAGATGAGACCCAATAGGGTGAAAGTATGTGGAGCAAAGAATCAGTGGGTCAAGTTTCAGAGCCTGGTCAGTTGTCCAGGTTAACTTTTAAAGCCAGTTGACAGGCCCTGTTAGCCAAAAATCACAATTTGCAGATCAGTGATAAAGTGAGTTTTAATTGATGGTTCAATGTTCGATTTTGATTCTAATCAGCCAAGGGTGATCAATAGAATAGTGTGAAGATTCAATTGCATGAAAATGAAAAGAAAATTTAGCCGGACCCACTTTGGGGTCCGACTAGCTCCATCAGATGCAATTAATGTCAAATCATTGAAGTTGCTAATACAATCATAGAGAATGTTTTGATGCCTAAGAAAAATGATATTCAGAGGGAATTTATTGTTGATCTATTTATGATTTTTATATGGATTTTTTGGTCAATTTCATATCAATGTCATACCTTGGAAGTGAAAAACTAAATTGATGATTTTGCTAAAAATGATTCATGGCCATTTAATCAACCTGCCGCTAGGGTCCTAGGATCACATTCTTTTTATTTGTATGTCATTGGTTAAAAGTTTGATGGAGGTGCCCTAAGATGTTGTGAATATATTGCTAAAAAAGATAAATACTATGCACCACTAGATTCTATTTAGACCTTTGAGGACATGAATAGAGATATCATGGGAGAGGCTAATCATCTCATAGCTTACATAGTATCCAGACACAATAACATTGTGCATCCCTCGGTAGATATAGTGCTAAAACTACAATTGGGTCACATTGTATGCTTGGAGAGGGGTCTCAAATGGTGACAAATATATTATCAAGCAGTCTATTTTATGGCGCCATTGCAGAATTGTTTCAAATGTAAAGATTGTTAGTTCAATTGAAATGAACCATGTAAGAATTGATGATGGGCGCCTCATTTAAGGATCTGTAGCTTGCAGTAATGTACACCTTCAAGAATGAGGAGTAGAAGGACTTACTCAATAGGAGAGGTAGTAACATAAACCAAGCATGGAATCTACGTATTAAGAGAGTTAGAAGTCCAATCGCATTTTTTGAATGTTTGACAAGCCGTGAGCAATAGAAAGGAACAGTCAACGGCTTCTAAAAAGAAGGGCAGACCCAACACAAAGTCGAGATAGCATATGGAGAAGTGAAGGAGAAGCTTTGCATTTTAAAGACCTACTAAGCCGCTGATGGAGCAAACTACCCATATTTCAAAAAGAGAAGCCAATAGCACGAAAAAATCATAGGTCAATGTAAATTCAGGCAAGGGCTGGGAAGCCACAAACTGAGAAAATTGTAAGCCACCAATGAAGGCAACAAGGGGAGTAGTATTCACGCATTGGCTAAAAAGGACCAAGGGAGACACCTTGGAAAGCTTTCACGTGCAGAAAACATTGGAAGGGTCCAGTCAAATGAAGGAAACCCCCAAGCCATTGCAAGCAAAGAAGGTGGCAGCATGGCGTTAGTTAAAATGACTAATAATGAGCCAAATCACAGATCACGTAAGTAACAAAAAAAGCCATATAAAGAGGGAGGCATCTCCACATCAATGAAAAAACACACCCACAGGCATATCACAAAAAAAATTCCACATGCAATAGAGGCAGTAGGAATATGCAATGAAGAACCCATGCAGCATTTTAAAAGGACTCCACACCTGAACATAAGCTAGAGGCAGAGGACAGCTTGGAGTGAAAGGCACAAGAGCATGCTTGGCAAGGGAGGCTTTGCGTTAAAGAAAATCCAAGTAAAAAAGGAGTCGCCCATGCATTTAAAGGAAGTCGCAGCTTTGTGAAAAGGTCAAACAAGTAGAATCCACGTAAATCAAAAACTCAGAGATCTCGTGTGCATATGACTAGATAGGCCACAGTTGTAGAAGAGAATCCCCTAGGTAGAGATGAAGTTATCCATGCATAAAGGGGCTCATGCCAAAGCACAATAAGAGGAAGCTAGCCTGCAAGAAGCAGCAGCAGCATGCAAACACGCATGAACATAACACAGACAAAGGGAAATGATTAAAACATTTATCCCACACTAGCAAAACAAACAGCACTTTAGGTTTTTAAATAGTAAAGCACACTTTATGAAATGTGAATTGAAGTTGTAAGCTTTTGAAAAGTTGCTCGTGCGCTGGGCCCATGGTTGGCTAGATGGACATGTTTAAGGGTGACATCAACTAGTTAAAACACAATATTTTCATTGAAGTTTCCCCTGTGATGACATGGCACCAAAAGATTGAGATTGCACGAGATGAAGACACATGGCCAATTGGACGATGCTTGCATTCCCACATTATCAAGTTATGAGGTAGATAAATATTGCAAGAAAGCAGGCTATTGCCAAGTGGTGACGAGTCCCAGTAGGTGATGAGTTGGTGAAGATCAGGAGCAACTTGAGAGGATGCACCAGATTGTGACATGTGTCATAATCTAACAGATGGTGCAATCCCGCATTATGGTGATGCAAGGGATTTTAAAAATGTGGGAAAGTAGGATTGTGACATGATGCGTGAGTCCTAGTGGCGTTGATGTGGCAGATATGCAAAGAGGTAGCCAATTGAACAATGACACATGGCAGTTGGTCAATCGACGGTTGACCCCAAATTCGAAGGACAAGGGAATTTAACATTGTTTAAAATATCAAAATTTTTAATTTTGAATGTCTTGTGCAAATTTTAAATTTCAAAAGGGGATTTATTATAAAGTTTAACTTTAGATAAATTTAAAATTTGTAGACAGACCTAAACTTTTATAACAAAGGAGCTTTTTTCAGATTGACTTTTTGGGTGTTTCTAGGAGGCTAGATATGCACTCCAATATACCACTGGAACTAGGAAGATCTAAATTTTCCAAATACGAGGTTGGTTTTTGCATAGGTATTATTCTATTTGAGCTATAGGAGGATTTGTCTCAGGTACCTAAATTGCAACAATATTCAGGTATGGAAGTTCAGATTTGATTTCTAGCATGGAAATGACCTAAATACGGTTAAAAGCTAGTGAAAATGAGGTTTGAGGTGATTTTAACCATTTTCAAATTAGTTGAATCTCAATTTCATCAGTATTTCATTGAGGAAAAATAGATATTTTAGTGAATCAAAAGGCTTTCATCATTTGAACAGAGATATTTTCCAATCAGTTAGACTGTAATGAAGAAACAAGATCAGATCAGATGGGTAGAGAGATGAAACAGGTGATTCAGTTGAGAGAGATTGAATTCCTAGTGGACAGATGTCAGTTTCATATTCAATCTAGGAATCCTTCCTTGTCTATATCTTTCCCTTTATTTCTCATCTAAGGAGTTCCAATTTTTTGTGACTGAGAGACCATTCATGGTTCCAATCTTAAGTTCTCTCAGATTTGTGATACCATTCTTTCAGTAAATTTCTCATGTAATGAACAGCAAGAAATAAGAATACAGATAGTTCTGATCTATTATGTATCTTTGCATTTAAATTTCATGCATCTTATTGTAATTTGTTTCAAGGAAATGAATGATAAGGCAGCAGCAAGTCAATCTTCATTTTGATATCTTGTCTCCCATTCATGCTATTTGTGATCTTTTGTGTTTTGTAAACAAAGAATATGAAACTCAGTTGCAATCTATTGGTTGTATATGTTGATTTATTTTGTTGGTAACTCAAAGGGTTATGTAAATGCTTAATTCATCATCATAGGATTGCAGATTTCATGAAGGGATAAGTCGAGTATGAGGTTCAGAAGGATGCAAATTTCTAATTCACAAAGTGGATAGACAGATTGTCAGTGACTTTCAGGGATGTGTGTTAGGGTTTTGTTTGAATTTCCCAATAGATAAGGCACTGATCATTTTGAAGGATCATAAGGTTGTGTTGTTCATCTCATGTTTTGCTAAGATCAACATCATTAATCAAATGCTTTTCCCTTTCATGTTGAAGAGCTATAATAGAATGCCCTCACTTAGCTTGTGAATACCATAGAGTTGTAATTTGCTACTACAAATCTATGTTATTGCATAGGTATTTAGGAGATATAAGGGTTTTTATCTGCTTTATATTAGATTCAGTGTATGCTTTGATAACTGGTATCATATAAAGAATCTATAGGTCCACCCACCTAGGTTTTTCAGAGCCTGAAGAAGAAGAAGGGTCATGCCTTATAGTTGGCTTGGTGTCTGAATGGGCATG
The DNA here is from genome assembly GCA_028749045.1 of Cupressus sempervirens. Taxonomy (NCBI): domain Eukaryota; kingdom Viridiplantae; phylum Streptophyta; class Pinopsida; order Cupressales; family Cupressaceae; genus Cupressus; species Cupressus sempervirens. The sequence goes on along the minus strand of CM053790.1, from coordinate 769,944,327 downwards.
TTGGAAATGGGAGTTAGTTTCCCCTAGATGTGTTTTGTTCTCATTAGGGTAATTGAAAACTGGTAATGTTTTCAAACACCAACACTCAGCATCAACTAGAAACTGGTCACTCGGCATCAAATGGAAACTGGTCACTCAACATCAACTGGAAACTGGTCACTTGGCATCAACTGGGAACTAGTTTCTTAGCATCAAATAGAAACTGGCACTCGGCACCAACTGGAAATTTGTCACTCGGCATGAACTGAAATTGGTTACTCGGTAGCAATTGGCGAAATGAACAAAAGTGTAGGATTACAAGGAAACCCAGGATGCTCCTGCATTAGACAACCGGGGTTGAAAGAAATTATTCTCCTGAATCACTAAGATGTCCCAACCTGAGTTGAATCCAACTCAAACTGAGAAATCCATGAACCATCTTCAATAGGTCTATTCTTCCACTTCATCAAATATTCATAGTAATATTTTCCTCTTGTACTCTTGCCAACTCTTTGATCCAATATCTGTTCAACTTCCTCAATATATTTCTTAGGATAATCATCTGGTATAACAACTTCATCCTCTGACTCATGATACTTATACAAATCAGCAATATTAAATATAGGAGATATATCCATGTCATCAAGTAACTCAACTTCATAAGCATTACCACTGTCAAACTTCTTCAAGATCATACAAGGTCCAAATTTCTTCATCTTTAGCTTGCTATATGTTCCAACTAGGAATCTTCCTTTCTTTAGATGAACCATCACCTCATCACCAACCTAAAAATCATGGTGTCTTCTAGACTGATCATCATTCTTCTTATACTTCTGATTACTTTGTTCTAGCCTCAACTTCACTTCCTTATGCAAAGACTCCATAAAATTAGAAAATTATTCTCCTACAACACTTTTCCTTTCTTCACCAACAGCATCTCTCAAATCTGATATACCTCTAGGATGCATTTTGGTAACAATCTCAAAAGGTGTCTTCTCTATACTTTTATTCACAGAATTGTTGTATGCAAATTTAGCTTGTGCCAATACCATCTCCCAATTACTTGGCTTATTCCCAACTAAACATCTCAAAAAATTACCCAAGCTTCTATTAACAACCTCTATCTATCCATCTGTTTGTGGATGGAATGTAGAACTAAACTTCAATTCAGTACCCATCTTCTTCCACAAAGTCTTCCAAAAATAACCAAACAACTTACTGTTATCTAAAATAATGATTCTTGGTAATCCATGCAATATCACAATCTCTTTGAAGAAAAGTTCAGCAATATGCTCAGCATCTAATGTCTTTTTACATGGTATAAAATAAGCCATCTTCAAAAAACTATCCACTACAACAAATATGGAATCATACCCCTTTACTGTTTTAGGCAATCCAAGAACAAAATCTATACTAATGTCAGTCCAAGGTTTCTCAGGAACAGTAATAGGTGTATACAAACCAATATTTTGACTCACTCCCTCTACAACTTGATAAACTCCACAACTCTTTACAAATTTCTAAACATCATTATACATTCATGACCAATAATACTTCTCTTTCAGCAAACTCAATGTCTTATCAATTCCAAAATGTCCAACTAATCCACCACTATGCTTTTCCTTAATCAAATTCAACCTCATAGGACTTCTAGGAATACACAACTGAATACCTTTGAACAACGTACCTTCCTAAATGAAATACTCATCATACTTACTTATGTGATCTATTAGATTTGGTGCTCTACACTCTCTCCACGCCTCAGAAAAATCAGGATCAGCATCATATATATCTTTCATCTCATCAAAACCAAGAACTTCAACCTTCATTTTAGTCAACAAAGAATGTCTTATACTTAATGCATCAACAACTTTGTTAGTAACTCCACTCTTATGCTTGATCACAAATGTAAAACTCTACAAATACTCAACCCACTTTATATGTCTTTGATTCAATTTATGTTGACTTCCCAAGTATTGTAAAGCTTTATGATTAGTATACAACACAAACTCCTTAGGCATAAAATAATGTCTCCACTTCTTCAATGCTTGAACAATAGCATAAAACTCTTGATCATACAAAAAATATTTCCTTTTAGAATCATTCAACTTTTCACTAAAGAAAGCAATAGGATTACCTTCTTGACTTAATACAACTCCTATTTCATTACCACTTGCATCACATTCAACTTGAAATACTTTGTTGAAATTAGGTAAAGCCAATACAGGTAATTTAGCAACCTTTTGTTTCAAAGTCTCAAAACTCTTATCAGCTCCATGTGCCACTTGAATTCCTTTTTATCTCCCCTCATTGTTTCAGTCATAGCATTACAAATAGCACTGAAATTCTTTATAAACTTTCTGTTAAAACTAGCCAAACCATGAAATGATCTTACCTCACTAACATTCTCAAGTGTAGGTCATTCCAAAATTTCTTTAACCTTCTCAAGATCCATCTTCAAACCATCAACTAAAATCACAAATCCTAGATACACAATCTCCTCTTGCATAAAATAACACTTTTTCAGATTAATCAATAACTTTTCCTCTTTCAACCTTTGCAGTACTTGTCTAATATGCTCAAGATGTTCTTCCTTAGTCTTGTTGAATATTAGAATATCATCCAAATAAACAATCACAAATTTACCCAAGAATCTTTTCAAAACTTCATTCATCAACCTCATGAAAGTACTAGGTGCATTAGTCAAACCAAAAGGCATAACCAACCACTCATACAAACCATCTTTTGTCTTGAAAGTAATCTTTCATTCATCACCTTCTCTGATTTTGATCTGATGATAGCCTCTCTTCAAATCAATCTTGGTAAAATACTTTGCTCCACTCAAACAATCCATTATGCCATCCATCCTTGGCATAGGAAACCTATATTTCACTGTTATCTTGTTAATGGCTCTGGAATCAGTACACATTCTCCATTCTCCATTCTTTTTAGGTGCTAATATAGTAGGTACAGCATATGGACTCAAGCTTTCTCTGATCAAACCTTTCTGCAACAACTCATGCACTTGTCTAATAAGTTCTTCATTCTCTGTAGGTGTCAATCTATATGGTGCTTTATTTGGCAAACTAGCTCTAAGAATCAAATCCATACAATGACTTATACTTCTTATAGGAGGTAAACCATCAGGAATATCTTCAGCAATAATGCCTTTATACTCATTCAGCAACTCTGCAATTTATCCTGGTACTCAACTTCCATTGGTTTCTGCTGTCACTCAGTCTCCATTGACAAAACTCAGTTTTCTTGGAATTATAGCAAAACAAACCTGATTCTTCTTCACTTCCTTTTCAAATTTTTTTCCATTAGCCATGCAAAATTTTATAGCAGTACAATTAACCTCATTTGTACTTTCGATCAAAGGCAACAATGTTTGCTTCTTCCCATTTACCCAAAGAGTATATTGATTCAATCTTCCATCATGTATAGCATATCTATCATATTTCCAAGGTCTACCCAACAAAATATGAAAAAAATCCATGGGCATAATATCACACAAAACTTCCTCAAAGTAATGTCCAATTTTGAACTTCACAAGGCATTGCTCACTTACCAATATCTTATGCTCATTTTTTATCCATGAAACATGATAAGGTTTGGGATGTTTTAGCCTCTACAACTGCAACTTTTTATCTAGCTCTTCTGATGCCAAATTTGTATAACTTCCACTGTCAATGATCACTATATAGCATTTTTTAGCCATCTTACATCTTGTCTTGAAAATACTTCTCCTTAAAATAGGTTCCTTGTCACCTCACATATTACATAAGGTTCTTCTCACCATCAAATATTCTCCAGCCTTAGGTCCACTTGGTGAACTCTCAATGTCTTCTTGAATCATAGCATTTCTATTATTCTGCCCACCTTTAGAAGATCTACATTCAAAGAATCTATGCCCTTCTTTGCCACATCTAAAACAATTACCATGAAATCCACTTCTAGAATAAGAATTACCTCTTCCTCGGTAAGAATTAGTGCCTCCTTGATAAGAATTACCACTTTTCCATTCAGTCTTTCCTTTGTCATCATTCTTCCATTAAGATTTTCCTTTATCCTGCATAGAACTATCAAATCTGCCACTTTCTCCATAAGATCTACCTCTACCTCTCTAGAATCTACCACCTCTACCTCTCTGTCTTTGTTCTTGCTTCTTTGTCAAGATCTCCTTAGCTTTCAAGGCATATTGATATGCTTCTTCTACACTTTCCAGCTTCACAAAACTTATTTCATCTTGCATTCCAGATCTTAATCCATCAATGTACCTTACAATTTTCTCAACATCATCATCCACATGTCCAGATCTAATGTCCAGACTATAGAATTCCTTAGTATACTCTTTCATAGTCATGTCTTTTTGCTTCAAATTTTACATCTTTCTCAACAAGCTAACTTGGTAATCAGTAGGAAGAAATTTTTTCTTTACCTTGTTCACCATCTTTGGCCAATTTCTAATCTTCTCCTTTCCTCTCCTTTGTCTATCAGTTTGCAAGTGCTCCCATCATTGAGATGCATGATCTTTCAACCTAGTGACTACAATCTTCACCTTTCTATTATCAAGAGTGTTTTCATATCAAAGAACTTCTCCATATTAGAGATCCAATCTAACACTGCATTGGTGTCCAATTTTCCATCATAAGGAACAACTTCTATAGTAGGCTTTGAAATCACTCTAGACAATACTCTCAATAATATTTCTTCATCTTGGTCTTCTTCATGTTCTTGATTAGGGTTTGGTATTGTTGCTTCATCATCACTTACATCATCAAGATGTGCTCCTCCCCTTTGTGTTGTCTCCACAGCATCTAATTTGGCTGCAATTTGTCTCAACTAATCCAATATAGCATTATCAACATTATTTCCTCTACCACGAACCATCTTTACAAATCAGGTTTTTGCAAGATCATAACCCTCTGCAAGTTACAGGTCAAATTCATAGATTTTCCACCCTACAACCAAATCCAAATTAGGGTTCTACGTGATCCAATATCCACAAGGATGAACCTCAAGCTCTAATACCAACTGACGCAGGCAAAGGGGATAAATAACTAGGGCCAAAGGCTCACCCAGCTATCTAAACCACCTTGCAAGAGTTAACACAATGGAAAACACAACACAAACATAGCACCAAGGAGAGAGAACAAGATATATTTATTTAATTCATCAAGTAAACAACATACATGCCCAGCTATAAGGCCTTCTGGGTTATGGCCAGATATAGAATACAACTTCCAGATCCATGATCTAGCTTCCAATTCACATTTTTAGACTCATACCCTACTCTTTCTAAACTCTCCCAAAATTTTCCTTTAATCTAAGCCTAAGAACTCTATTTATACTTACTGAAATGGCTTATAGAACATTCTAGAACATAGAAAAGCCACATGTCAGCTCTCAGCAAATATAACTACATATACCAAAATTAAATGTGAGCAAAGTCGGCCTAAACAGAAACCAAGACAAAGAAAACTCAACACCCACTAAAAACTAGCACTCAACATCAACTAAAAATTGGCATCAACTTGAAACTGGTACTCAGCACCAACTGAAAACTAGTCACTCAGCATCAACTAGAAACTGGTCACTCAGCATCAACTAGAAACTGGTCACTCAGCATCAACTAGAAACTGGCCACTCGGCATCAACTAGAAATTGGTCACTTGGCATCAATTGGAAACTAATCACTCGGCATCAACTAGAAACTAGCACTCGGCACCAACTAGAAACTGGTCACTTAGCATCAACTAGAAACTGGTTACTCAACAACAACTGGCAAAATGAACAAAAGTGTAGGATTACAAGGAAACCCAGGATGCTCCTACATCAGTGAATCAAGCTCGCTTGGTTAACAAAAGGAAAGTTGGACATAATTAGTATTCACTAAGTTCACTCTATTGCCAAAGGATTTTTTCAAGTTTGCAATGTTAATCGAGCCTCTATTAGTTAACATAGAGAATTTTTCCAAAGTTAGTTTCTACCAAGTAGGGTTGGATTGTGAAGGATTTTTCTTATTTTAGCATATGAAGTTTAATTACTTTATGTATTGATTCTAGCCAACTATGATAATGAATATTGGTTATTGTAATTTGAATTTGGACCAACTTGAAAATCTAAAAGGTATAAATAAAAGGTCAAGTTGAGATTTCTAGTGTGTGTGCAAGTGTGGTGATTGAATTGAGAAGAAAAGAGAGGGAGCAAGCTTGAAGGATAAGCAGGTATCCTTGTGGAGCAGCGAAGTAATATTCAATCAGGAAGAATCAAGTTTAATTAGAATAGAGATCTAGATTCAAGAATTTAGTTGCATCATATTTAGGCCATTTCATTGTTACTCTCTAACCATTGTAGCAATGATCTAAAATCTCTTAGAAAAGTTGGTTTAATAGCCAGGTGTAAATCCTCTAACAAGGTGGCAATTTCATTGATTTGTTTTAAGACTTCTAGTAAGGCCACTCCTAATAGGTTGATTAAATCCTCTAACAAGGTCACACCTAATAGTGTGTTTTGTAACCTTTAACAGGGTTGGCTCCTAACAGGGCTCAATTCAAAAGAGTGAAACACATTAACTAGTTACATTTGTAGTTTTTCCCAAATTGGGTTTCCACATCAAATTCTAGTGTCTCTTGTGTTCATGTTATTTCTCTTATGCTTACAAATTACTGTTAATGTTTTAAGATTTGCTAAAAGTAATTCACACTCTACATTTACCAAGTTACAACATTTTTTGTGTTTACCAAGTAACAACAGTAATTAGTTTTCTCAATCTAAATTTATTATTGACATCTAAGGGATCTAGGATTTATTTTAGTGGTAACTAATTCACAACCCCTCTTAATTACTCCTATATTTCCAACAATTGGTATCAAAGTATTTGGTGCTTTCAAGAAATATTTCAAGGACCTAAGCTATAAAAAAAAGATTTCTTACAAGAGAGAGATTCCAAAGCTAAATAGAGACAACTTTTCAGCATGGTAGGGAATCATGAGACTTCATCTAGCCACCACTAGTAATTTAGGTTGTAAATACCTTGATGAAGAATATAAAACTCCTATTGGTACGTTATCTATTGGAGATCTTGCTGAGAAAAAGAACCATAACATCATGATGATTGATATTGCATCTACTCTCAGCTATGATGAATTTGATGATATTAAAGACTGTAAAACTACTTTTGATATGTGGAATAAGCTAAAGGATATCTATGGTGGTGATGAAAATGTAAGGAGAGCCAAAGTAGAAAGCCTTAGAGGATAGTTTGATCAGATGAGAATGAGAGAAGATAAAAATGTTGTCAAATATGTGGAAAGAATAAAAGCTAGTGTCAGTGCAATCAGAGATTCTAGAGGAGAAATCAAGGAAGAAACTATTGTAAGTAAAGTTCTCAAAACATTACTTCCTATCTATGCAATTAGAGTATCTTCTATTGAAGAAAAAAGATGTGATCCAAATCACAATTTAAGTTTGGATGCCTTAGTAGAAAGGTTGACAGCTTTTGAGCTAGACAACTTTGACAATTATGTTCCATCTTCCAAAAATGTTGAGTCCACATTTGAAGCCAAACTATCACTCAAAGAAAAATGAAAGAAAAAAAGGACATTTAGTTAGAAAGTGAGGAGGAAACAAAGGAAATTTCTAATAGTGATCTTGAAGTTTTTGAAGCTTTACTTGCAAAGAAATATACTAGAGCTAAAGGAAAGTACAAAGGTAAGGTTCCTTTAATCTACTTTTCCTGTGAAGAAATTGGTCATATTGTTGCTACGTGCCCAAGAAAAAAAAAAAGGATGAGAAGAAGAGCCACAAGTACAAAGGCAAGAAGTAATCCAAAAGTCACAAATCCTTCAAAGACAAAGGTAAGAATACTTGTTTTATGGCTAAAGTTTCTAATTGCAATGAAGATGAAATAGTGTACATTGATGTAAAAGATGAATCTGATGAAGAAGAAGATAAGATGGCACTTATCTCTCATGTTAGTAAAAATGACACATGGATCATAGATAGTGGATGTTAACATCATATGAATAGAGACAAAACAAAATTTGAACACGTTGAACACTATGATGGAGGTAGTGTAAGGTTTGGAAACAATGAACCTTGTTGCATAAAAAGGAAAGGTTGTGTATCATTAACCAATGAACTTATATGTGACAATGCCTATTGGGTTGAAGGATTCAAACATAACCTACTGTGGGATAGCTAATCAACATTGGATTCAAGGTAGAATTCATGCATGACAAGGCAAGACTATTGGATGACAAAGGGAATTTAATTAGATTAGGCAAACAAACAAGAGGTAACCTATTTTATCTTGATCTTGGTGATTGCTCATGTTTTATTGCTCAAATGGAAGAAAGTTGGTTATGGAATAGAAGACTACATCATATAAACTTTGATAATATGGTCAAGATAAGAAAATTCATAAAATTAAGAGGTATCCCTAGTCTAAAGAAAGACTAGTTTATGCAAAAATTGTCAAATTGGCAAAATGGGAAAGACTAGTTTTTAGAGAAAAATCTATCAATCTGAAGATGTCTTGGAAATCATGCATACTAACTTATGTGGACCCATTAGAATAGAAAGTTATAGTGGAGAAAAATTCTTTATTCCTTTTGTTGATGACTATTCTAAAATGATGACTATTATGTATCTTAGAGAAAAGTCACAAGCATTTGAGAAATTCAAATGGTATCTAGCAAGAGTAGAAAAAGAAACTAGAAATAAATTGAAATGCTTAAGATCATACAAAGGTGTTGAATTCATCTCCAATAAATTCAATAATTTCTACAATGAAATAGGAATCAAAAGGCAAGTATCAGCCCCTAGTACTCTTGAGCATAATGGAATAGTTGAAAGAAGAAATAGATCCATTATGGATTGTGCAAGGGCTCTAATGATTGAAAAGAATGTTGCTATCAAATAATGGAAGGAATCCATCAGCACTGTAGTTCATACTTTGAATCGAGTATAGTTGAAGAAGGGCTCACATAAAATTTCCTATAAATTATGGTATGGCTACAAACCCAATGTAAGTTACCTAAAAGTATTTGGTAGTAAATGTTATATCTTGAAAGAGTCTTGAAAAGGAAAAGTTGATGTGAAAGTTGAAGCAAGTATATTTTTAGGATACTCTTGTAGAAGTAAGGCATATAAATTTTTGAATTTGTCTACTCATAAAATCATAAAAAGTGCACGTGTGAGAATTGATGAGTTTGTAGAAAAGACTTAAGAAGAAAGCAAAAAGGGAACCAAAATATTACAAAAGATTTATTTACTTTGAACTTGATACATTACCAGGCACATCTAACAAGAAGGAGACTTCACCTCCTGAGTCTTCATTAGCTATTGAGTTGCAAGAAGTACAAACTGAGTCATACGGACCTGAGTAACATTCAAAAGCTACCGAGCCAATGCCAACCAAGTTTGAATGACTTGAGCTTGAAGTTGAAATTCAAAATGAAGAAATTACAATTCATTCAAAAGGAAAAGAACCTATATTGGCTAAGTATGTCAGAAGGCATCATTCACTTGATCAAATTATTGGAGATAAATCAGAAGGTACTATGACAAGAAGCAAGTTGAAAGGTACATGTTTACTTACTAATTTTGAACCTAGAAGTGTTAATGACACTATAGAAAATGAAAGTTGGATTGAGGCAATGAACAGAGAAATAGAACAAATAGAAAAGAATGAAACCTAAACTCTTGTTCCTAGGCCTAAAGATAAAAATGTGATTGGAAAAAGATGGGTATTCAGAAATAAGCTGAATGAAGATGGACAAGTATCAAGAAACAAAGCTAGATTAGTGAGTAAAGGGTATTCTCAAGAAGAAGGAATTGATTATGGTGAGACTTTTGCTCCTGTTGCAATATTAGAAGGTGTTAGGACCCTACTTGCATATGCAGCTCATAGAGGATTCAAAGTATATCAAATGGATGTTAAATCTATATTCCTGAATGGAATTCTTGATGAAGAAGTCTACATTAAAAAACCAAAAGGTTTTGTTGATCCTAACAAAAGGGATATGGACTACAATTACACAAAGCACTATATGGTCTCAAACAAGCTCCTAGAGCCTAGTATGAAAGACTACATAACTACTTGATATAGATTGGTTTTCAAAGAACAAATGATAATAGTAGTTTGTTCATCGAGGAAGGACCAGAAAACAAAATTGTGTTGGTAGAGATATTTGTGGATGATACTCTATTTACAAGAAATTATGATCTATGCAAAGTATTTTTAGAAAAAATGAATAAAGAGTTTGAGATGTCCATGTTTGGTGAAATAAAATTATTTGTTGGATTGCAGATAGAGCAAAACAAAAATAGTATATATATCACCCAATCCAAATATGTAAAAGAGATACTCAAGAAGTTTTGTATGGAAGATTCAAAACTAGTTGGTACCCCCATGTGTACTAGAATCAAGCTTACCAAAGATGATGATTCCAAAGAAGTAGATTTGACTTTAAACAGATCAATAACTAGAAAATTACAATATGTAGTTCACACAAGGCCTGATATTGCCTTAGCAGTTGGGATAGTAGCATGATTCACAACTAAACCAAGAGAAAATCATATGATGGAAATCAAAAGAATTTTGAGATATCTAAAAGCTACTGAGGACTATGGCTTATGGTATAAAATTGGAGGAAACCTAAACCTAAATGTATTTATTGATTCTAATTGGGAAAAAAATATTGATGATAGAAAAAGCACAAGTGGTGGAGCTTTCTTTCCTGGTAAAAGGTTGGTATCTTGGACAAGAAAGAAGCAAAACTGCACATCCCAATCTACAAAAAAAGTAAAGCATGTAGCAATAGTAGTGAATTTTTCTAACATTGTTTGGTTCAAACAATTTCTAGAAGGAATGAAGGTTGGAATCAAAGAGCTAGTAGTCATGTATTGTAATAACACAAGTGCAATTAACATATCAAAGAACCTAGTACTACATTCCAAAACAAAGCACATTGCTATAAAATATCACTTTGTCAAAGAACTTGTATAGGAAAAAGAAATTAGATTGGAATATGTCCATACAAAGAACAAATTGTAGACATAATCACCAAGCCATTACCTAAGGATGCATTCTTGTATCTAAGAGGTAAGCTATGGGTCATTCCCCTATCTGAAGCTCACTAAATGAAGTTTAGTGATGCATCAACAAGAACCTAGCTAAAGATCAATCAGTTGATGCAATATAATCAAGATAATATTGCATATGAATTAGTACTCAAGGTACATTAATACAAATTTGGCATGTGTTGTCAAAGAGGGAGAAGTTTACTATCATATTTTTATCTTTCTAAAATTTTGAAGAGGAAATAGTTTGAAAAGAAGTTATGCAAAGGAAGAATTTAGCATAAAGAAGAAGTTCTTGCATAAAATCAAAGAGGGAGAAATTTTCTATCAAAAAGAATCTTGTTCTCAAAATTTTATTGTGCTATGACACATTGTGTTGCCATCAATGCCAAAGAGGGAGATTGTTGGATACAATTGATTAATTGTGTGTTGTCTTTGATGTTACACAAGTGTCATATTAGTTGGCAGAAAGTTCTTACCAAGCTCACTTGGTCAATGAAGATAGTTTTCCTTGTCTACCAAGCATTCACATGTTTACTTTGAATAGGTGACAGTTTCTACCAAGCTCACTCAGGCATCAAAGGAATTGAGGTAGAAAAGAGTGTTAACTGAACTCACTCAATTAGCAAAGGGAAAGTTAGACAGAGTTAGTATTCACTGAGTTTACTTGGTTGCCAAAGGATTTCTACAAGTTTACCATGTTAACCAAGCCTCTGTTAGTTAACACAAAGAATCATTACAAAGTTAGTTTCTACTGAGTAGGGTCAGCTTGCGAAGGATTTTTCTTATTTTGGCATATGAAGCCTAATTACTTTATGTATTGATTCTAGATGACTATGATGATGAATATCGGTTACTGTAATTTGAATTTGGGACAACTTGACAATCTAGAAGGTATAAATAAAAGTTCATGTTGAGATTTCCAGCGTGTGTGCAAGTGTGTTAATTGAATTGAGAAGAAAAGAGAGGGAGAAAGCTTGAAGAATAAGCAAGTATCCTTGTGGAGCAGAGAAGTAATATTTGATCAGGAAGGATCAGGTTTAAGAAAAATAGAGATCTAGATTTAGCAATTTAGTTGCATCACAATCAAGTCATTTCATTGTTACTCTCTAACCATTGTAGCAGTGATCTAAAATCTCTTACCAAAGTTGGTTTAGTAGCTATTTGTAAATCCTCTAACAAGGTGGAAATTCCATTGAATTATTTTAAGACCTCTTGCAAGGCCACTCCTAATAGGGTGATTAAATCCTCTAATAGGGTCACACCTAACAGTGTGTTTTGTAACCTTTAATAGGGTTGGCTCCTAACAAGGCTCACTTCAAAAGAGTAAAAAATAGTAACTAGTTACATTGGTGGTTTTTCCCAAATTGGGTTTCCACATCAAATCCTAGTGTCTATTATGTTCATGTTATTTCTCTTATGCTTGCAAGATTAATTACTATTAATTTTTTAAGATCTACTAAAAGTAATTCATACTCTGCATTTATTGAGTTGCATCATTTTCTATGTGTTTACCGAGTAACAATAGTAATCAATTTTCTCAGTCTAAATTTATTGTCGACATCTAAGGGATCTGGGATTTATTTTAGTGGTAACTAATGCACCCCCCCTCTTAGTTACTCCTTCTATATTTCCAACAAGAATACCTAACCCTAAGCCCTTTTATACAAGTATTTTTGACTTTAGGGTTAAAATTAGTTACAACATCTCAACCATAAAATGTTGATAAAATAGCCCCAAAAAAATTTCTCAAGGGCTCCACCCTCAATCACCACTAGGGAACTATGGAGTATTTACAGTACTTCCTTGATCAATCACCACAATCTAACACTTAATTAGGCTGATTCTAATCACATAGCATATATAATTTCTTTTCTTAAGCAATTAGTTCAATTTCATATTCATGCTATCCAATCAAAGGGCCAAAGATCATATTTTCATGTATTGTATTTCCCCTATAATCCACATTTAGTATCAGCACCCTTTCTCTATTTGGATCCTAGCTAATCTAGTTTGGGTTAGGTCATATTTGGAAACTCCCCTCTTTCCCTTTTACATTGTAATTGAATGGCTTAGTATCCTTAAGATTGTGGCCTACAACCTTCTTTAAAGTGCTTCTATTTTACCACTAAACACTATGTTTCTTTGTTAAGCACAAGAGGAAAAAGTCATGGTCATGTCGTATACATTCTTCTATTCATATCTCTTTTCTTCTATATGTTGTTACATTTTATGTCATACTTGTGTTGTTATTGCTACTATAGTCTTATTGGTTTCTTATGGTAGCACCAAATCTTTTTGGTCTCCTTGTTATTGGCCTTACAAAAAAATTCTTTGTAAATTTTACATGTCTTTTCCTCCATTCTGTTGTAGTTCTGCTTCCTTTGGGGAATGATGATATTTCATAATTGATATATATTATATATTATCATATGATCTTAGTAACCCTAGATTTAGTGGATCCCTTCATGTTATCTCCTTTTTTTATGTGCTCATTTCCCTTGATATGTTTCTCTTCTTGGGGTCATTTCACAATGAAAGCATGTTTTAGTGGATGCATGTACACTTTTGTTAAAGCTATTATTCTTGTTAAGGTGTTTTCAATCACTTTAACATGGGGGCACACACTCCACTCATCCTTTGACCATGAAGTACAAATCAAAAAAAAAAATTATAGCTTGGATTACTTTAGCCTTAAGTTCTTGGTACAATTTCTAAGTTATTCCCAAAATCATGTATTTTTATTTCATGTTTATCTCTCTTTCTCTCTCCTTCTAATTTCTTAAACATATTGATAGTTCATGAGGACTTGGTCTCTTTTGGGTTTCTCTCTAAATTATTCACATTCTAGGAGGCTTAATCCTTGTTTCAGACCCTTTTTTTTACTAATGACGGTCTAGGAGCCTAATCTTTTTTTGATCACTTAAGGACACACACATCCTTATGCTTAGATCACTTTTTAATTCTTCTTTTTGGGACATGGAGTTCCCCTAAAGTTGGATCCTTTGATGGACTAAATATTATGCCACACACTCGCTAGACCATTTGGTTCATCTTTGATCAGCTAACTAGCATGTGCACACACTTTCTAGAATGTTCAATGCCACCTTCTTTTGTAAAGACCTCTCCCCCTCTTTCTTTTCTTTCCCCTTTCTTGTGTGGTTCATAATAAAGTACAAAAGCCTTATTAGGTGAGTAACTACACCCCTTTGTAATACTTATCTCTATTATTATTATTTTGGATGTGACAAAGACTCTAGTCTCTTTGGGACTTGATGATTTATTTTCTGTCTAGATCATGATAAGATCAACTCTTTTCTCTTGATTTACTTTACCCTAAGTTTGAGGAAACTCATACTCCCACTAAAGTGGGGGATAAATGCACTATCTTAAACTTTTCTTTTTAGACCTTTTAGCACCCTTTCCATAATTTCTTTCTCATATGGATGGACTTATGCTCAATGTCCTCTTTTCCCTATCTTCTTTGATTTTCTCTTGTATTTCTTCTAGTAACTGCTTGATATTTCTGTGGTTCCCTTGACCTAATCTTTGGGACTAGGTCAACTCTGGTTGACTCATATTAACCAAGTTCCTAGTGATTTTGGGGCTCTAGGTCCTAAAGGCCTCAAGGGTTTAATTAGTTTTATTGTGCTCTACAGATCGCTTGTATTATTTTCCTACCCAAAAAATAGCATATATGGAAACTTATAGGCTTCATTTTCATATATCACATTCTCAAATCATTCAACATTATGAAAGAGTAATTTTTTACTTTCACATTAAAACCTCAACACCATAGAATAGTGGGAGTAGTATGAAGGGAGAAGAACAACCCCTTACCCTTATAATAGTAAGGGGTAGGGGGTTCAAAAATATGTGCATGCATGGGATGACCCTTACCTTAAAATAGTGGGATAGGGTAGGGTGGGAGGCTTAAGATTCTATACATAACATGGTTGGTTGAGGATAGTGGACTTAAAGAATTTTTCAAACATTCAAGCAAGGAGATTTCTATCTATCATTGAAGAATCCTTTGTGGGAATTTCCTCTTCAAGATCTAGCATATTATTGGTTATCAAGGGAGGAGATCTACATTGAAACATTCATTATCTTCTACATTAATGTACACTTACATCCATGGCACCATGATGGAATTATGGTAGATTTATTGTAAATTGTGGAGATAACCTACATTCCAATACCTTATTAAAGATCTACAACACACTACAGCTAAAATCCTTAATGGAAAGGGTTTTAAGCATGGTGAAAGATAACATTTATCTTGTTTTCAATCATTTACATTTCTCATTTATTGTTAATTTCTTAACCTAGGGATTGACCAAGGTAATCCCTCATCCAACCCAACAATAAAAACCTTTCATTTGTTGTGTGTATGAACATGATATAAGAATTGTGCATGAAAATCTAGAAATAACTCCTCAGAATCTTTTTGGAGAAGTTGTTTTGATTTTTCTACAATGTCATCAAACTGCATCAACTTGTGAGAAGACATCCTTTGCCAGGTAAACTTAGTCCTTTTTGCATTCCAGATAAACATTTTTTGGGTTTTTTTCCTTTCATCAATTCATTAGGAAATTCAATGTGGAATATTCAGTAACAACCTTGGATCTACAACTTCTGGAGCTAAAATACATCTTCCTCTACATATTTCAAGGTGAGTCTTTTATATTTTATTTTCTTTCACATCCATGTCTTATATATATATATATATATATATATATATATATATATATATATATATATATATATATATATATATATATATATATCTCTTAATTGGGTTGATTCTATACACATGGCCTCTAGATCTACATTATATAAGCAATTTACATACACATTATCCCATAAGGGCTAAATAGAGTGTTTCCACGTATTGCATTCCCCTTTATCATACACATAATATGTCTTTTTAGCATCATTCAACTTGTCACTAAAGAAAGAAACAAGTTTACCTTCTTGACTCAACATAGCTCCTATTGCACTACCACTTACATCACATTCAACTTGAAATACCTTATTGAAATCAAGTAAAGCCAACATAGGTAACTCAACAAACTTTTATTTCAAAGTCTCAAAAATCTTGTCAATTTTGTGTGTCCACTTGAAATCTTTATTATCTCTTCCCATAGTCTTACTCATAGCACTACAAAGAGAACTAAAATTCCTTATAAGCTTTCTGTAGAAACTAGCCAAGCCATGAAATGATATTACACCACCCACATTCTTAGGTGTAGTTCATTCAAGGATTTCTTTAACCTTCTTAGCATTCATTCTCAAACCATCACCTAAAATCACAAATCCCAAATACAAAATCTCTTCTTACGTGAATGAACATTTCTTCAAATTAATCAGAAACTTCTCCTCTTTTAGCCTCTACAACACTTTCCTAATATGCTTAAGATGTTCTTCCTTAGTCTGACTAGATATCACAAATCCCAAATACATAGTATTTTCTTACATGAATGAACATTTCTTCAAATTAATTAGCAACTTATCCTCTTTTAGCCTCTACAACACTTGCCTAATATACTAAAGATGTTCTTCCTTATTCTTACTAAATATTTGAATGTCATCCAAGTATAGAATTATAAACTTACCCAAGAATTTCTTAGAACCTCATTCATCAATACCATAAAAGTACTCAATGTATTAGTCAAACCAAAAGGCATTATAAACCATCCATACAAACCATCTTTTGTTTTGAAAGCAATCTTCCACTCATCACCTCTGATTCAGATTCAATGATAACCACTCTTCAAATCAATCTTGGTAAAGTATTTTATATGAACTCAAATAATCCATTATGTCATCCATCCTTAGCATAGGAAACCTATAATTTACTATTATCTTGTTAATAGCTTTAGAATTAGTACACATTCTCCATTCTCCATTCTTCTTAGGTGCCAATGTAGTGGGTACAACACATGGAATTAATCTTTCTCTAATCAAAACTTTATACAAAAACTCCTGAACTTGTATGTTAAGTTTTTCATTTTCTGTAGGTGTAAATCTATATGGCACTTTATTTAGAAAACTAGTTCCAGGAATTAGATCCATACAATGACTTATAATTCTTATTGGTGGTAAACCATTAGCGATATCTTATACCAAGAAAAATGTTAATTTCTATAGGTACTCGGCTAACACTATTAGCTTTTGTTGTTACTCAACCTCTATTGTCTTTTGTTGCTCATTCATTTATGTTTACTATCACTCAGTTGTTACTATCACAACTTAGTTCTCTAAGGACTATGGCAAAGAAAACTTGGTTCCTCTTCATCTCCTTCTCAATTTTTTTCCCATTGACCATATAATTTACCTCATCTGGAACTTCAATCAAAGGCAATAAAGTTTTCTTTCTTTTGTTCACCCAAATAGTATATTTATTCAACCTACCATCATACACAATCTATAGAATTCCTTAATCTACTCCTTCACACTCATGTCATTTTATCTCAAATTTTGCCATTTCCTTAACAAGATAACTTGGTAATTAGCAAGAAGGAACTTCTTCTTCACATTGTTTGCAATTTTTAAATAGGTTCTAATCTTTTCTTTTCCTCTTCTCTATCTATTAGTTTGAAAATTCTCCCATTACAGTGAGGCATGACCTTTCAACCTAGTGACTAAAATCTTCACCTTCCTATTATTAGAAGTGTTTTCAAGCTCAAAGAACTTTTCCTATCAAAGTCCAATCCAACACAACATTGGTATCCAACCTACCATCATAGGGAACAACTTCAATAGAAGGCTTTGAATGTGCCCCAAAAAAAACTCTCAACTATCTTTCCTCATTGTGATCTTCCTTAGGCTCATAATTATGGCCTGGTGTCATTTCTTCATCATCACTCACATCATCAAGATGTGCTCCTCTCATCTAGGTTGTCTCCATGGTATCTAATATGTCTATACTCTATCTCAACATGTCCATTATGAAATTATCAACATTTTCTCTTTCCTCAAACCATCTTGACAAATAGGTTTCTTGCAACATCATAACCCTCCATAATTTATAGGTCAAATCCTCAGATCTGTCATCCTACAACCAAGATCTAGGGTTCCACGCAATCCAATCCCACAAATACCTTTCTCTAATACCACCTGACATAGGGATGAATGGAAAATTAGGACCAAAGGCACACCTAACTATCCACACACCTTATAGAGTAAATACAATAGAATAAAAACATAGAGGACAATACCAAGAGGGAGAAAGAGAGAAAAAACAAATGCCTTTATTAATTCATCATAATATCAACAAACATGCCCAGCTATGAGGCCTTCTAGGTTAAGCCCAATATAATGATCGTATATGTATCAAAATGCATCCAACATGATACAACTATGATCAAATATCTTGATTCTAGCTTGCTAACTTCTATAATTCTTCTCATATTCACACTTTAAATATAAACCTAGACTTGCTACTTATATTTTCCAAAATAGCTTACACAAGATTCTAGATCTTTACACAAGAGAAGTTTGACCTTATAACAGCCTAAACACATCCCAATGCATGATCTTATCATTAAATGCATGACTCAAATTAAAGGAACAAGTCATCTTTGATTAAGAACCAACACAGAATAACTTTGTCAAAGAATGAACCGTGCATTAGCAAACTAGCGAGCTCACTTGGCACTTGAAGGAACTTGGAAAAATCTTGTGATTAGAATAAAATGTTTATTCCAACTTGACAATGATGGTTGAAAAAATAAAATGGATCAACATAATAAATCATTCATGAAAGCTTTCAAAAAGGATGAGAATAACAACATTTTTTCCTTTAAGTATGTGAGATTTTGGATTCATTTTAAGCCCCAAAGTGAAGTGTGAGAATTGACAATGTTCTTTTTAATACCAAAAAATTAAATGTTTTAATATAATCATTCATTCCATAAAAGAAATTTTTCAAAAGCATAAAACATTTAAGTTTTTTTTTTTTTTTTGCATCCAAATCTAAATATGATTGGTCATTTCTATTCTTTCATTCAAGATTTTGTGTGATGATTTATTAAGCCCAAATTGAAATATGATTTCATAAAACCATGATTAAGCATGCAAGCAGATTCCAAAAATGATTTAATGCCTTTGACAGACAACTTACAAGCAACATGTAGTGAAAATAACAACTTCATGAGCTCCTTCACCTATAAAAAAGGATTAAATCTAGAGTTAGATCCTTTTAATTATGCAATTAAGTAAATGCACTACATAAAATAAAAGGGTGCTTAAAGATAGCATAGATGCACTATAGAAATGTACATAAGTGACACAAATAAACAAATGAGCTAAACTATTTTTAGGTCTTCCGATGCAATAGTAAGTGAAAAAATTACATAATATGTAGATGCGCTATATAAATTCATGAATGTGTTATAGTACCATATAGATGAGCTAAAAGACTAGATAAATGTGCTAATCAAAGCTTTAAATGTATAGAAATATGATTTAAATGTGCTATTTAAACTGATAACTATGATATGGAACTATTCACCGGGTAGTATAGAAATATTTAAATGTGCTAATGAAGATATAGATGCACTATAGGAAGTTGAATATGCATAAAAATGGACCAAAAGAAATCCTCTTGGGTTGTTTGAGGGGTTTTGAAGCACTTATTAAAATCTATGAAGCATGAATCTTTCTTCTAAGCATGTTTCCAAGCCTACACAAATAATTAAAAACTTGTAAAACACTAAAAACCATAAAACATTAGATTGTTATCTTGTAAGAAAAAAGGGATAAAATAGATGAATGAATAACCTAATTGCAGGGTCCAACTGAGTGTGCCAAAATGTGTGCTATGAAAACTAGTGCACAAAGAACATTAAGGAATTTAAAAATATTCACAAACTAATCACATACCAACATATATATTAGATAATAAAAGCAAATAAGGGATGCAAACCAAAGGAGAGCACTCCAAGCGTATATTGATGATTAGATGTGTTCAAATGATGGAGGTGTATGCTCAAGTGTGATCTTAAGTTTGAGTGGATGAGAGATGGATGAAGGATTCAAGAATGGAGGAATGGGTGGATTTTTCCATTATAATGGTATTTTGATAGTTCTTGGGCTCTCAAAATGGCATTATAAGTTGGCATATGAAGGTGGATGATTTCTCAGAGGAGAGGGGTTCAATTTATAGGCCAAATGAGGTGAGGATGGAGGACCAAGATGAAAAGTGGAAAAAGGATAAGGGATAGCTAGGATGCAAGGAGAGGGAAGCACATGGATTGCGCTTTCTCAAATCCAAAGCCTTGTGACGAGTGTTATAATGAGAGAGGATGTGAGACGATGCAAAAAATGGAGGGGAAAGTGGTTGGAAAAAGGAGATATTAGGGGGATGGAGTGTGTAAGAGGAATGCAAGAAGCCATTAAATCTCTATAAGAGCATTATAAGAGAGGATTTGACTTTGATTTTGGTTAGTAATGGGGATTTAGGATTGGGTTGGGGATAGTTAGGAGATGAGGATTTTATTGAAAGGTCTTTATTAAATCAAAGGGGAATTTTAGGATTAAATTCAATATATATTATCCATCTATTTAATTTAATAAAGGAATAGATACTTAATTGATGATCAAACCATTGATTTTCATTTAAATGTATCAATTGAACTGTAGTTAATTAAGTTAATTAATTAACTAGGGGGTGATATTGAATTAATTAAATATCAAATAATTAATAAATGATGTCTTAGGAGATGAATAAATTAGATTTCTTAGATGATGTAATCAGATTTACGTGTCTACAAGTTGAACCAGGTTGACCTACTTCCTAACATTTATGGAGCTCGGGGTCTGAAAGGCGTTGGGGGTTTAATTAGTTTGTGACCATTACCTAGTCAGTGTGAGATGTTTTATTTTTCAATAAATAGAATAATATGAGGCTTGGGGAATACATTTTCATATTTCATATCTCATAACTCACATATCATTCTAAAGTCATCTTCTCTCAAGGAAGAAAGATTTCAAGGCATCCTTGTTCAACCATTCAAGCATCTCCTTCTTGCATCAAGCTTCTTCCTTCAAGGAAGTAGTGGATTTTGGATCTAAGGATAATATTTATCATTCTAATTCATTTAAGATCTCTTATTATTCATCTATAATATGTTACATACACTTCCACACATGAGGTCTTGCCTTCTTTAATTTATGTATGTTTCCTTTGAGTCAAGGCTAATAGATTTCCATACTTGATCACATATCAAAGATAATTACATCTTCAAAGGTAATTATATTTTTCACTTGATATTATGTAGATCTACTGCATTGAAGAATTTTATTTATATTTACATTTCTCAATTACAATTAATTCCTTAACCTATGGCTTGATGAGGGAAATCCCTCATCAAACCCCAAGCACAAACCTTTCTTTTATGTGTTGATTTAAGGGTTGGTAACGAAAAGGATTGTAGATTTGGAACCTACATTTGGAAATATTTGTGGAGTCCTTAGTTTTAGAGTCACAGACTACATCAACCTAGTGGAAGGATGTCTTCCCAAGTTGACCAAATCCCTCAATCTTGTATTTCAACAACATTTATGGGTTTTGTTCCATTCATCATTTTATTCCAAAATTTGCAGTTAGAAGTTTAGAAAAGATTTAGATCTAGAATTTCTTGAGCTTAAATATGTCTTCCTCTACACATTTTGAGGTGAGTCTTTTATATTTCATTTTATTTCATATCTTTACCCTATAATTGAATCTTAATTGGGATGATTATATTCACATAGCATTTAGATTTATATTTCCTAAACAATTAGTTCAATTTCATACTCACACTATCCTATCAAAGGGCCAAAGAGAAAATTTACTTGTATTTTATTCCCCTATAATCTTGATTTACTATTAGTAGCCTTCCTCTTTTGGGTCCTAGATAATCTAATTTGGGTTAAAAGTAGAATCATATTTAGAAATTCCCCTATTTTCTTTGACATTGTAATTAAATATCTTAGTGTCCTCATAGAATTGAGATCTATAGTCCTATTTAAATGTTTATAGTTTTTCATAGAACAAATATAAAGATTAGTTGGACAGTGGGTCCTTTTGCCTTCTACAACTCCTAACAAGGTTCGCACAACTCCAAAGTCTCCTAATATGTATTGATCCTCTTACAAGGGACTTATATATTAGTACATCATTGTGTGGGTACCATTCCCACCAAGGTTTTTCTTTTGTTGAAGGGTTTCTCTAGTTAAGATATCTAGTGTTATTTTGTATGGTTATCTTCTTATGGTTGATGTTTATATTGATCATGTCTTAAGGAATTAATAAGGTTAATAAAGGTTGTTGTGATCACAAATTGATTCACCCCCACCCTCTTAGTTATCTTGGTGGAATTTACTTTCTAACAATTGGTATTAGAGCATTGTATATGCAAAATTGGGGGCCTCTAATCCTCACACACAATTCAACATGGTCATTACCTATGAGATCATCCTAAAATAAAAATTGTATTGTTTATTTGAAAAGTCTAACAAAGTGAACTATTGCCTTCTAACTAGAAGGATTGTGCCTTTGCTCTTAGAACAAGAAGCAGGCAACTAGACCTCTAGAATGAAGCATTTATGTAGCTAAATGAAAGTCCAATTAATCTAGATGAAAGATGCAATTATTAGTCTAAGAAATGAAGAAGCATAGTATGCTAAATGGATGCATATTTAAAATCTAAATGATATTACAATGAAAAAATAAAAGCTATGCAAATGTGAGAAAAGTGAGTAAGAATTTCAGCATAAATTTGATGCAAATTCCAAAATTCATCCTCTGTAATGAGGAATGGAGAGCTTCTTTTATAGAATACAAGAGATGATCGAAGGTCAAGATTAACCAAAATGGATGATCAAGATTGAAGAGGAGATCCAGTCATAAAGGTAACTTCCTCATGAAAAGGAAGTTAACTAGTTGCCTTTGAGTGATAAAAGGAGTTAATTGAGTCCTTTTTGAGTGATAAAAGGAGTTAACTAAGTCCTTTTTGAGTGATAAAAGGAGTTAACTAGTTCCTTTTTTAGTGATAAAATGAGTTAAATGAGTCCTTCTTGAGTGATAATTTGAGTTAATCCCTTTTCAAGAATATTGAACTTAATAAAATAGAATATGAGCTCATAATTGAATAAATTTAATTAATTGAATAATTAAATTTGATAATTAAAAAGAGGAGGTATCTTATTAAATTAAATGTATTTAATTCCTTTATACATTAGCTAAAGAGGTGATTTTAATTTAATTAAAGTAGAACACTTATAATTAAATTAAATTAAATCAAAGTAGAACACTTATAATTAAATTAAATTAAATCAGTAGGTTTATGTAGCTAATTTGAGTTGATACTTAAGAATTAAATAAATAGTGTAATTAATGCAAATTATGGTTTTCTACATTTGACACCTAGGTCAAGTAGTGATTATTAGAATTAGAATTGCCTAGTAAAATAAGACTTAGGAATAGTTGAATAAACAAAAGTTGGTTATCATGGAAATGAACCAATTTTGGGGTATTACATTTTGCCCCTCTTTGAATGAATGTGCAACAAGCATGTTCAATTCAAAGAAAATTAGAAAGCATGATGTGAAGATCAAGAAATGAGATTGGTTCTGAAATTGATGACAAAGAGACCAATTGATAAGCTTTTAAAGATTATCTCCAAAATAGAGCTTAACCTTAAGGAATCCAAGCAAAACACTTAGATACCTGAATTGATAAGAATTTTAAAGGTTTTCTCAGGAACGAACCTTAACCTTAAGGGATCTAGATAGAACACCTAGATACCAAGATGTATAAGCTTTTAAAGATTAGCTCTAGAATGGAGCTTAACCTTCAGGGATCCAGATAGAACACCTAGATACCTAAATTGACAAGATTTTAAAGATTATCTCTAGAATGGAGCTTAATCTTAAGGGATCTAGATAGAACGCCTAGATACCTAAGTTGAATAAGCATTTTAGAGGTTTCCTCCAAAATGAAGCTTAACCTTTAAGGATCTAGATAGAACACCTAGATACCTAAGCATAAAAGATAACATGATCCAATCATGAGTCATAGAATCATCCTTAGAATGAGACTTGATCCTCAAGAGGCAGGGTTTAGACTATCCCAATACCTATCTATTGAACTTTGACTAGAAATGTTATAAGATGTGATCAATTGATGAAAAGATGAGATAGATGACAAATGATGCCAGATAGAGGGGAACAAAATGCCCCTAGTGGTGAGAGCATAAGATTCAAATTGAGTTGAATTTTAGATTCAATGATGTAATCATCCTACCCCCTTGGGAGTGAAATCGAAAGATGACACACCAAAAATGTGATGTAGCACAATATGTTAAAAGATTCTGAAGAAATCTGAGGTTTAGAAGAACATAAAAGAGATTAGAATGATTAGAAGAAATATAGAAGAGATTAGAACAATCAGAAGAAATATAGAAGAGATCAGAATGATTAGAAGAATTTAGAAGAGATTAGAATGATCAAAAGAAATAGAGAAGCCAATTTGAAGTGATTTTGAGGTCTAAAAAGACCAATTTTGACCAGATTTGACTTTTTCCAAAAATCTTAGAAAATTTGAAGTGTGATTTGAAAAGATTTTAAGATTCACAAAGTATCAAAAAAAATGGACTGCACAAGCATTCAATCACGCCAGTCCCAAAATTTTAAAATGTTATTTTGAGTTGTTTAAATGTGTTAGATTTCAAATTTGATCCTAAAAATGGGTTCAAAGTAGTCAAAGTAGCCAAGAGAGTGATTAATAAATCATTTGTCTAGTCATGAAGAAACATGATACTTTGCAGAAGCCGACAACCCCACATCACAAAGAATGCAAGTAAATCAATGATCGAACTTATGCAAGTAGAATATGCAATGCAGCCCTATGCTAGATGCAACCTTAAACTAGATGCAACCCTAGGTCTAGTTACCAAGGTTCAAAAATATTCATTAGTGAGCATATAGCGAAACCCTATATGTCATACAATTTCCACTGATATTGCAATCATAGAAATATGAATAGGACATATGTTCTAGATTTTTCGGGATTAAATGTAAGAATTTGAGGCACAAGAAGCCAAAATGGCTAGAACATTTCTCCCTTTTAGTATAGCAGGTGAACATAAGCATTAGAGCATAAATGCTAGGATGACCAGAATGTTTCTTGCAAGCAGACACACCAAACACATGGGAGATCCCTCTAATGTTAAGTAATCAATAAGTATTTTGTCTACAACAACCCTTGTGCCTATAACCTAAGATAGAAGTTGTCATATATACTTCCAGTGACCCATACGTTCACTTAGAAGGACGAGTATTAGTATTTACTGTAGCATAAAGAGTTCACTCCAACAAGCAAGAAGAAGAACCAACCTCATTGATTTATCCATATAAAAGGAGTCAAGGTACACACATCCATACAATACAAGATGGAGGTTCTTATAGTGGACACCACATTTATATGTACATCTCAGATCATTAGAACTAAACCACAAATAGAAAGAAAAGAAAAGATCATGCCCCCAGTCCTTGCTTCTCTAGTCAAAAATGGCATAATTGAGTTGCTCAAGGAGACATGATGAAGTGAAAATGAAACAAATAAAGAAAATGCTCAGTATATCTAAACAAGTATGTCATTTTGATTTCATGTTTTTGGGATTGATGTCAAGTGTCAATGTCCAAAATATAGATGAAAGAAATCTCTTCAGTATGGTAACAATAATAGATAAATGTAGCCAGAATGACTAGTGATTGAGGTCAAAGAGAAATCTTCAATGTGAAGAACCTAAAGAGGACTGAGCGACAGTAGACAGACACAACCAAAATGACTGGTGACTAACGTAAGAGAGATATTCCATTAAGGAATCTCAAAAAGTGACACAAGCGACAATCAATAGACATAGTTAGGACAACTGGTGACTGTCATGAAAGAGATTCTATGAGGAGAATCTTGACAAAGAGTGACACTAGCGATAGTAGGTAGACACAGCTAAAACAACTGGTGACTATCACAAAAGAGATTTTGAGGAGAATCTCGACAAAGAGTGACACTAGTGATAGTAGGCAGACATAGCTGAAACAACTAGTGATTGTCACAAAAGAGATTCTATGAGGAGAATCTTGAAAAAGTGTGACACTAGCGACAGTAGGCAGACACAGCTAAAACAACTACTGACTATCGTGAAAGAGATTCTATGAGGAGAATCTCGACAAAGCATGACACTAGCGACAATAGACAAACATAGGTGAAACAATTGGCGACTATCACAAAAGAGATTCTATGAGGAGAATCTTGAAAAAGAGTGACACTAGTGATAGTAGGTAGACACAGCTAAAGCAACTAGTGACTATTGTGAAAGAGATTCTATGAAATGAATCTTGACAAAGAGTGACACTAATGATAGTAAGCAAACACCGCTGAAACAACTAGTGATTGTCACAAAAGAGATTCTATGAGGAGAATATTGACAAAGTGTAACACTAGCAACAATAGGTAGACATAGTTGAAACAACTAGTGATTGTCGCGAAAGAGATTCTATGAGGAGAATCTCAAAAAAGAGTGACACTAGCGATAGTAGGTAGACATAGCTGAAACAATTGGTGACTGTCACGAAAGAGATTCTAGGATACTGGAGAGTAGTGCCTCTAAGCTATGACAAGACTCAATCCATGGATACATGAGCAAAAAGAAATAAACTGAAGTAGAAAAACAACTATACAGGGAGCCAGAAGATGCATTGCAAGATGGAGTATTGGGAACAAGAGGCACCTGTTTGCTAGGTTTTCACCTTCTTGGTAGGGCTTTCATTTTATTTTTTCTACCATGATGCCTATTTCCAGGTTTTCACTAATGGCACTTTCTTTTTTTTCAAATTTTTTGTATTTTTGAAACTTTTCAAAAAAAAATTGGTATTACCAAGGTGCCTATTGCTAGGTTTTCACAAAGATAATGATTTTTTTTTAAGGACTGTTTGCAATTTTTAGATTTTTTCAAGACATTTAGATATGTACAAAGAGCTTGTAAGATCAAATTAGCTATAAAACTACTTCATGTGGAGAGTTTTGACAGGTTCCTTGAGCACTTCTCCCTTAGCTATAGAAAGCTAGTAAGCACCAAATCCATACACTGT
This sequence comes from Cupressus sempervirens, assembly GCA_028749045.1. NCBI lineage: Eukaryota > Viridiplantae > Streptophyta > Pinopsida > Cupressales > Cupressaceae > Cupressus > Cupressus sempervirens. Next base: position 769,917,114 of record CM053790.1, on the reverse strand, counting down.
AGTAATTATGTAAGGACCAAGCTAGTTCGGTTCAAACTTCCCTTTTTGGACCCATTGTTGTTGATTCTTAGGATTCTCTCTTAGGATGAGATCACCTAGTTGGAAGTCATGTGGCTTAACTTTCCTATTGTAGCTTCTAGATATTCACTGTTGATAAGCTCACAGATGATCACATGCCACTTGTCGACATTTGTCTAGTAGTACTAGCACTTGAAGTTGAGCTATTTTGTAATCTTCATTAGTAATAAGGCCTTTCATAGAGATTCTCAAAGTAGGAATCTTAACTTCTATTGGAAGCATAGCATCTACTCCATAAACCAAAGAAAAGGGCATTGTACCTATTGGAGTCCTAATGCTTGTCATATATGCCCACAAAGCTGGATTAATCTAGAGGTGCTAGTCCCTCCTAGATTTGTTGATTGTGAGATGGAGGATCTTGAGGATTGCCTCGTTGGATGCCTTTTCCTAACCATTACCTTGGGGGTAATATATAGAAGACAAATGTTGTGTGATTTTTAATCTTTTGCATAGTTCCTTGAGGTCTTTGTTTTTGAACTATCCTCCATTGTCAATAGTGATGGAGGATGATACACCATACATGGATATGATGTAATTTGTGATAAAAATAGCTATAATTTTTCCATTTTCTATTGTGAGGGGTATGACCTCTACCCATTTCATGAAGTAGTATATAGCTATAATAATGAGCTTATGTCCATTAGAAGAAGATGGGTGAATCTGACCCACAAAGTTGAAGGCCCATTGTTGAAATGGACACATTGTGGTAGATGGAATCAGCTCCTTAGATGGAGCATGAATCAGATTCCCATGGAGCTGGCACTACTTGTAGGACATGGCATACTTGATTGCCTCTTGCTCCATTTTGGGCCAATAATAACCAACTCTAATGACTTTGCAAGCTAGTGTCAAGCCATTTGAGTGGGATCCGCAAATGCCCTCATGAACATCAATTAATGTGCATTTGGACTCTTTAGGTTCTAAACACCTAAGGAGTGTTCCATCGAGACCTCTCCTAAATAAGTCATCAGTAATAATGACATATCGTGAAGCATTATGGATAAGGTAACGTTTTTCATTCTGAGTTAGACTATTTGGAATGGTTTGGTTATATAGATAGGAGTAAATGTGATGGTAGTGAGATGAGTCTTGTCCTACAATAGAATAGATCATCCTAGAATTAGGGGTATCATAGGCTAGGTAGTGTAATGCTTCCACCAGGAACTCATGTCAAAGATCATTATTAGGCATCGATAGTAAGGAGGCCAAAGTAGCTATTGCATTAGCCACTTTGTTATCTACTTGAGGAATTTACTGGAAGGTGATGTGCATAAAATACTTCTTTAGGTCATCAACCATGCATTTTTAAGGGATAAATTTCTCATCCTTTGTTTGATACACATCATTAACTTGGTTGAGTATGAGTTGGGAATCCTCAAAGATATCTAACTGATCAACTCTTTATTTAGTAGCAATCTTCATGCCATTAATCAAAGCCTCATATTCAGCAATATTGTTTGTAAAAGGAAATAGAATCTTGTATGCTTTGGGTAATGAATATCTCTATGGTGTTATGAAGAGTAATCCAGCACCAGATCCCTATTGTGTGAAAAACCCATTGAAGAACATTACCCATGTTTGGTGTGTGAGTGTTTGAATTGACTCATCAAGGTAATCAATGTTCATCAAGAGAAGACTCTGCATAGGTGCATCTGCTAGCTGATCCACAATCACTTGTCCCTTGATAGCTTTCTGTTCAACATACTAAATTTCAAACTCATTGAGTATCATGACCCACTTAGCTAATTGTCTTGTGAGAGCTACCTTACTAAGCAAGTACTTTAGTGGATCTATTTTAGCCACCATCCATGTAGTGCAAGCAAGCATGTAGTGTCTCAACTTTTGGGAAGCAAAGACAACTGCCAAGCAAGCTTTCTCAATGATGTTGTCATTCTTCTCATAAGAGATTACTGTGTGACTCAAATAATAAATAGCTCTCTCCTTTTATCATTTTCCTCTTGAGCTAATAAGATTCCCAAATATGTTTTAGTTACTAAAATGTACAAAATCAAAGGCTTCCCATAGATAGGAGGCATAAAGATTGGCAGATTAGCAAGATATTATTTTATCTATGTCAAGATTTGCTCGCAATCTTGACTCTAGTTGAATTTCACACCCTTATGTAAAGTCTTTGTAAAAGGTTGTGATCTATCCACCTATAATGAGATAAACCTATGTATAGATTGGAGTATTCCTTGTAGACCTCTCATCTAGCTAATGTTACGGGGTGGAGGCATATCCATAATTGCTTGAAACTTCTTTGGATCCACCTCGATTCCTTTCATAGACACAGTGTATCCTAGTAGTTTCCCTGATGTGATGCCAAATGTACATTTCTTAGGATTGAACTTGAGACTGAACTTTCCCATGCAATCTAGGATGGGTCCCAATTCTTACAACTGAGTATTGTGTTTTGCACTTTTGACCAAGGTATCATCCACGTAGTCCTCCATAGTCTTATGCATGATGTCTGGAAAATTATAGTTACCACTCTCTGATAGCTAGCACTAGCATTTTTCAAGCCAAATGGCATTACATTCCAATAGAAGGTTCCCCATGCACATTTAAAGGTAGTCTTTTCTTGATCTTTTGGTGCAATTTTGATCTGATTATAACCAGAAAACTCGTCCATGAGTGAGTACATCTCATATCATATTGTCATGTTCACTATCATATCAATGTTGGGAAGTGGAAAATAATCCTTAGGACATGCTAAGTTGAGATCACATAAGTTAGTACAAACTCTGATAGATTTATCATGCTTGGAGATCGAAACAATGTTGGATATCCATTCAGCATAATCAATTGCACAAATGAATCCATCTTTCAGAAGCTTCTCTAGTTCATCTTTGATGAGCAATGCAACATGAGGATGCATTTTTTGAAGTTTCTATTTTACTAGTTTAATGCTTGGTGTGATGGAAAAATGATGCATAATGAGATTAAGATCTAGTCTTGGCAAGTCAGAATATGTCCAAGAAAAATTTATCTTCTTTTCTTGCTAGAAGGCAATGAATTCCACTTTTTCTCCTAGAGACAATGACTATGCCAGATGTATCATATGAGGATGTTCTTTTGTGCCTAGGTTTATTGGCTATGTCAGCTCTATCAACATTGATGATCTCTCTTGAAAGTGACTTGGAAGTGCATCAAATATCTCATCTACAAGTGCCTCAGAGAGGTTTTCACCCTTGGATACATCTTTTTTTTTTACTTTTTTGGGTTCTAACACTGCCACAATGTGGTTTTCACCATCGGACCTTCTATGTTTTTTCTTTTTAATTATATAACTGAGATATTTGATGTTAGCTTTAGTCATGTTGATGCTATGTTTACTAGTGGAAGACATTACAGGTTTGATAGTGTTTAGGTAGCAGGCAAGAGCATAGTCATTCTGAAATGTAGGGAATTCACTAGATGCATTAAGATTCCAATCTATAAGCTTGGGATATGTGAGTGAAAGAGTAGTGGTAGGTTCAATTGCATTCACACTATATTCATTAAATGCTTGGACCATAAATTCAAGACCTAGAGTGGCTTCATCCATAAGTGTTTTCAAATGCCTCTGAGCACTAAAATCATCAACTGAAGACTCAAGGACATTAGTTGGATCGAACCCATCCAACCTAACCCTAGATGCTTCACCCACTTCAAGTTGGTTTTCATAGACATGAACTTGGTCAATATCTTTATCTTTAGTTGCTTCTGAAAGAGATTCAAATTCATCTTCCTTACAATTACTATTACATGGAAATAAGTTGTAGAATTCCTCAATAGTGATAGGGACATACTCTCCTTCATCATCTGGATTTTCACATAGGTACTCAACATGTAACACCTAACTAGACTCACCTTGTTTTGAATGGGCATAGTGTGGATCAATATTGTGCATAGAAGAAGCACTAGTACCACCCATAGTGCTGACATGTGACACAAAGTCATCTGGCTTATCAAAGAATTTAGCAAGATCGTAAGGAATAGGATAAGGATAAGGATCCTCATTGTCAGTATTATCCTCTTGAGTATTAGACTCAGCTTGTGACTCATTTCTAGATGAACTCTCAGGCTCTGGTATGAATTTGTTAGCCCCTAAATGGAAGGGAACCTTGTTAAAGCCTAGTCTAGATGTATCTTTGTTTCTTTGAGCTATTGCTTTGATAGGATCAACTAGATCATTGTTATTGCACCCAATAGGACCAGTTCCCTTATAGCCAAAGTGCTTCATGAGTCTAAGACTAGGACCATACTTCTCAAGAGTGATCTGACAAGCTTGTTTTGTTAAGTCTAGTGGAGTCTCTTCTTTGTAAAGCCATGTAGTAATGGCTCTATTTTCACTTTCATCTTCTAAGGGAACTATAACCTTGACAAAAAGTTCCATTATACTTGGTTTGAGGTGTCAACACAAATGGCTTCTATGCTTTAGATGGTCTTCCATAATGATGGAGAGACTCAGGAAGAGATGTTAATGACAACACTGGTTTGATATGGTACTCAACCATGCTAGTTTCTTTTAGCTTGACTGATTGCTCAATTTGTTTCAGCTTGTTTTCGTGATAATCAATAGATTCCTTATTAGTAGGGACAAAATTCTCAGTAGCTTTGAGCATATTGTAGGTGTAACTACTACTAGCAAGAATAGTGACTTCAGAGCCATGAAATAGGAATTTGATGCACTGATGGTATGTGCAGGGAATGGCGCACATCTCATGTATCCAAGTTCATCCTAGAAAAATGTTATAAGCCAAGGGAATGTTGAGGACCTGACAAGTGACAACCCTTTCTATAGGACCAACACGAAGGCGCAAGACCACAAGACCTAGAGACTTTTGTTCAACTTCATTATACGCTTTGATAGTAATCTTGTAGCAAGGATCAATAGAGTCCTTAGAATAATTTAATTATTTAAGTAGAGTAGCAAAGATAATGTTTAGCCCAGTGCCATTATTGATGAGTACCTAATGAACACGTGTCTGATGTATCATGACCTCAATGTGTAGAGGTTGATTGTGTAGGTGACTCAATGAGTTATCATCATCCTCAGAGAAGGACATAAGGTAGGGCAAGGTTAGGTGACCTACCATAGATTGAAATTGGTCAAGATCAAGATCTTGAGGAACATTTGCCTCAGTTAGGGCTTTATCCAAAACCTACCTATGAGTAGGTGAGATTATAAGTAGCTCAAAGATTGTGATTTGAGTGTTAGTTCATTTTAATTATTCAAGAACACTATAGCTAGTTTCTACTAAATTTGTTGTGAGTTTTTTACCTTTACTAGATGGACCAGCAAGGATTTTTTCTTTATGTTGTTCAAGATCAGGAGTAGAAGGAACAGGGCCTTTGAGTACCAACTTGGAACAAGAGTGTGTAATAGTGTTGGTATAGTGTTGTGAAGATGTGTTGTCCATTGCATTGGAAGTAGGGCCCCTCAAGACAAATGGTGTCTTGGGTTTAGTGGTATCTTGCTTGCCCTTAATGGTGTTGACATCAGAGTACTCAAAATACATAGGTTCAATTGTATTGATCACATTTTTTTCATTAGAGTATGCGTAGTTGACCTTGTTGTTAGGTTTTGGTTTTGAGCTCTCTCATTTTTCATAAGCTAGGAAGGGCTCTTTGAAAGCCTTATGATCCAAGTTCTTGTTATGTCTATTAACCACAATGTCACCATCATCAATCATGTCTTGGAATTTGTGACGTAGGTTTATGTAGTTTCTAGTTTTGTGCCCCTTATTTTGGTGGTACTCGTAGAATGCAGTTTCATTCCACCATGGTGGGCATGGTTGCGGATCATAAGGAGGAGAGTTGTCCAATGGTGAAATAAGCTTGTTCTGTAACAAGGTTTTGTAAACCACATCCAAAGGTCAAACTAGAGGTGTATACTCTCATTTAGGGCATGTAGCCCATGAGTTTCTTAGTCTATTCCCAGATGTCTTGTTGTTAGGAGGAGGTTCTCAATATTCTTGGTTGCATTAAGACTATCTGTGAGATTAAAGGCTACCTTAGTAGGCTTAGGAGTGACATTGTCAACAACCCCATCATGTAATATTTCTTGGTTCTTATTGACATACTTAGGTTTGTCCTTGTTAGAGGTGGAGCCTTGTTTTGTGTCGTTCTGAAAAATAAGTTCACCCTTCTTGACCATGAATTCCTCTATGTGGATAGCATGTGTGACCATGTCCTCAAAGGTGCATGGACCTTGAAGTTGGACTCTATACCCAAAATTAGGTAGCAAGTTATTCATAAAGATTTCAAATAGGTATTAAGATTGTTTTCCAAGTTTGGATAGCATTTTGGTTGTTTTGAATAAGAAAATTAGTTTTTAGATAAACACAGGAAGCAAGCAGTAGTTTCAAACAACCCAACTGAGGACAAAGCAACTCAAAGGGGTGGGGGAGTCTTGATGTTTAGTTTGTTTGATAGGTTTGGACAATGTTTAAAGACTCAATAAATAGAAAATTGGTAGAGAAGGCAAAACCTTTGTCCCCCAACTTATGTGCATGCGTGCACATCACATAATTGTGTCACCCCTAGAGGGAACCCATGTTTTTGGTGTATTAAAAGGGCTCAATAAAATGTACAATAAATGAACACACTTGTGGCAGGGTTCAAGTGTGTATACCACCTTCCAATGCCCAGTTGCATGCCTATGGTGAGTTCTATAGAAGACATTCTTCCCCCTCCTTGCACAAAGATTATGCCTCCTTTCAGAGTTGAATTGGGTAGCAACTAACTAAGACATTCTTTCTTGGCTTTTGTTCATACTAATCCCTAGTGGCTTCACAAGTGAAGTTGAGGTCAGCAGCCCACACTAACATTTGTAAGTGCACACTCTTGACTAGCAAGACTGGGGCTAGTGCTGACTAGTGTAGTTTATAGAGCCTCTTCTTGATATGTGATATCAGAATGAAGAAGAGGAAATTAATATGGATTTGGATTCTTTCACTCAATAAATATTCTTTATTATAGTGAGATGGAATCTCCAGTGAAAGGATTATGCTCACTTGGGTCATCCCTAGAGGTTGGATCACTCTAGAAGGCTCTCTAAAGGATTGACTTGGACTGGTGGTTCAGATCTAAGGGCCAAAGTTTCTAATTTCCCTCAAGGGGAAAGAGTATACTCCTTTACCTCATTTCCTCACCCAAATATGAAAGACATTTTAATCACTAAGTTAGCTTAATCAATCCCACCTTGTCCTATTCCAAGACTTTGATCCCCTAAAAGGAAATCATCATCTCTTCATTAAAGGCTTCGTTTGGGAGAACCACTAACTTACTTGCCTCCCTTAGATGTTTTCCTTCAAAGGCTTCTAGGTTTCTAATTTACCCTTGGTCATGACCTCCAAGTGGTAAAGACCATACTCCCCTATTCCCTTATCTTGCACCCTACAAAGTTCACAAGCCCTATTTATACTATGCGTGAAAAGCAGTAAAAGAAGACAACGTTTATGTGGGTTTGAAACAAATAATTGTCATGCATATCTTTGACAAGAGTCCTAAATTCACATAGTCAGTATATGTTTGAAGTGTTTGGATAAAAGGTATCTTCATCAAGCATCCTACAAACCACTATTAAGCTATTGAAAACCAAAAATTAGAAATAAAATGATTTAGAAAACACCATTAGTCAAATGGAAGCTTAACTATGGGAAAATAAAATTTAACAATTTTTGTTCTTTTTTATACCCATAAAATAGCTTTAAAAAACCCAAAACATATGAAAAAGTCAAAATTCAAAGGGCCAAAGAGAATATTTAATTGTATTTTATTCCCCTATAATCTTGATTTACTATTAGCACCCTTCCTCATTTGGGTCCTAGATAATCTAATTTGTGTTAAAAGTAGAACCATATTTGGAAATTCCCTTATTTTCTTTGACATTGTAATTGAATATCTTAGTGTCCTCATAGAGTGGAGATCTATAGTCCTATTTAAATATTTATAGCTTTTCATAGAACAAATATAAAGATTAGTTGGACATGGGTCCTTCTGCCTTTTACAACTCCTAACAAGGTTGGCACAACTCCAAAGTCTCCTAATATGGACTAATATGTATTGATCCTCTTACAAGGAACTTATATATTAGTACATCATTGAGTAGGTAGCATTCCCACCAAGGTTTTTCTTTTGTTGAAGGGTTTCCCTAGTTAACATATCTGGTGTTATTTTGTATGGTTATTTTCTTATAGTTGATGTTTATATTGATCATGTCTTTGAGAATTAATAAGGTTAATAAAGGTTGTTGTGATCACATAATTGATTCACCTCCACCCTCTTAGTTATCTTGGTGGAATTTATTTTCTAAAAATTACTATTAAAGTGTTGTATATGTGAAATTGGGAGCCTTTGATCCTAACATACACTTCAACATGGTCATTACCTATGAGATCATCCTGAAATAAATATTGTATTGTTTATTCTAAAAGTCTAATAGAGTGACATGTTGCCTTCTAGCTAGAAGGATTATGCCTTTGCTCTCAGAACAAGAAGCGGGCAACTATACCTCTAGAAAGAAGGATTTATGCAGCTAAATGAAAGTGCAATTAATCTAGATGAGAGATGCAATTATTAATCTAAGAAATGAAGAAGCATAATATGCTAAATGGATGCAATTTTAAAATCTAAATGATATTACAATGAAAAACATAAAGCTATGAAAATGTGAGAAAAGTGAGTAAGAATTTCAGCATAAATTTGATGCAAATTCCAAAATTCATCCTCTATAATGAGGAATGGAGAGCTTCTTTTATAGAATCCAAGAGGTGATCAATAGCCAAGATTAACTGAAATGGACGATCAAGATTGAAGAGGAGAGCTAGTCATAAAGGTTACTTCCTCATGAAAAGGGAGTTAATGGGTTGTCTTTGAGTGATAAAAGGAGTTAACTGAGTCTTTTTTGAGTGGTAAAAGGAGTTAATTGAGTCCTTTTTTAGTGATAAAAGGAGTTAACTGGTTCCTTTTTAAGTGATAAAAGGAGTTAACTAAATCCTTTTTGCATGATAATTTGAGTTTATCCCTTTTCAAGAATATTTAATTTATTAAAATAAATTATGAGCTCATAATTGAATAACTTTAATTAATTGAATAATTAAATTTGATAATTAAAAAGAGGAGGTATCTTATTAAATTAAATGTATTTAATTCCTTTATACATTAGCTAAAGAAGTGATTTTAATTTAATTAAAGTAGAACACTTATAATTAAATTAAATTAAATCAATAGGTTTATGTAGCTAATTTGAGTCTATGCTTAAGAATTAAATAAATAGTGTGATTAATGCAAATTATGGTTTTCTCATTTGACACCTAGGTCAAGTAGCGATTATTAGAAATAGAATTGCCTAGTAAAATAGGACTTAGGAATAGTTGAATAAACCAATGTTGGTTATCATGGCAATGAGCCAATTTTGGGGTATTAAAAGCATAATGTCCTTGAAGGAAAATCTTAACAGATTAAGGAAATCAATGGTGGGTCATCTTAGAAAAGAAAATCCTAAGTTTGATGGCTTTAAGTATCATAGTTTGAAAGATTAGGACACCAATCTGAAACCCAATCCATTAATTTAAAACTTTAATAGGGTAATTTAAACCATTTATGTATCTTTTAAGTTAAATACATATTTATTTATTTATTTTTAGCATTACTGAACTCATGAGTGAACTACAACTTTTGGCAACAGTTTATAGTTAATGATTTGTATTCGAGTTCATTTTTCCTCATAATTTTCACTTCTCAACAATAATTCATTTATGTTTTTAGAAGAGTAATAAGTAAATTCTAATTTTAATTTTATTGATAAAAGATCAAAGATCTTTTAATTATATATTAATAAGTATAAAGATTACATGGTCTCCTTTCAAATGTTCACTACTAGGATAGAATTGAGAAGAAAATATCCAATCTTGCTTGAGATAAGAGTACTTTATTGTTACATAGAATAAAAGGAGCATACCATAGATTACAATATGTAATGAAAGGCATGCCCTATTAGATGTATTTAGACAATAAAATATTTTTCCTTTAATGGATATCCCTTAACATACTTCATAGTTTGATTGATGATGTAATTTTTTCCATCATCTACTTCTTCTGTGCTTGGAAAGAGTATTTATTTCAGATTAGGAAAATGGCATTTTTCAGATGTTACCAATAGTCATAGCTTATGTGTTTTTCTTTTACATGTTCTTTGCATGAGTTTATAACTAGACAATAGTTCAAGGACCTTCTAAAAATTGTGCTCATTTTTCCCTTTAATGTTCATTATTTGGATTTTTTATTTTCCATATATAGCTTCTATCCTAATCCTATATTTGTAAAAATATAGAATGCATTAGTGGCTTTGAACAGGGCTTTCTATGATTGTTGCAACATAAACTTTAATTTTTCTTTTGATGAATGGACATTTTCCATTAATTTAAAACTTTAAAGATACATATTCAAAAAAAAGGGGTTAGGTGATACAGGATCACCCACCAAGTTCAAATAGCCCAAGGCCAGAGATCAACTATTCATAAAAAAAACATATATAAACATAAATTAAAAAATTGTAGGCTACAAGAGCAGTGCCAACCGAAGGAGGGTCTTTATCATCAGAACCCCAAAAATCCTTGGCATTTTTGGTTGGCTCAAGAGGAGCCCAACCATCAGCTGCAGCAGCATCTTTATCCTTGTCTTTATCTTCCTTGGCCTTGGGAGGAGAGATGGCTAGACCTAGCTAGGGGAAAGCCCACTTGGGGTCTTGGTGAGCAGAAGATCAACTTGCATCAACAGCAGCAGGGGGAGCCACCAAGGACCAACCCAAGCCTAACCTCCGAGGAGGTGAGGTCGAGCAGTAATTTTCATGAGAGCCACCACTAGAAGACTAGCAATGAGGCTACAACCTAGGGATCTATGAGCAACAAGTGGAACAACTCTAATCTCTTTGATGACCATGAGGAGGAGTATGGTCACCGAAAAAAGCATCTAGAGGTACTTGGGCAATTGTACAAGGGGCATTTCCCTAGTGAGCAAGTAGCTCCTATAGGTAAGCCACTTCTAGCATGACTTTGGCAGTTTGTACTTGAATCTGCATAATGACATTATTACATATATGTGCATTAGAGTACATTGCAACATAAATATCAAGAAAGTTGTGAGAGAGTAAAATAGCATTGTGATCTTTACAAATTGTGAACAATATCTCCATTCTGAAAGCATGCCAAATCTAGGCATATCTAAAGGGTAGTTTGGGAGCATCACCCAGAACAACAATATGCCAAGTGAAGGCCTCTAGATGAAAAGGCTTGAAGAAATAAAAAATCCAAAGCCAGTAATTCTAAACTCTTCTATAAAATCAAAAAATATGTAGAAAGCTTTTAGGTTGGCCACAAAAATGGCATCTAGGATGAGAAACTCCCAGATGCCAGAGCTAAGGACCCAAAGGAAATCCCTACAAGAGGAGATACCAGGAAAAGTGAGCTATCTTAGGCTTAGTGATAGTATGCCAAGCATTGGAAAATATAAGGATCAAAGTCTTATGCAAAGAATGCAAATGCCAACATTGATTGAGGGTATCAACCATTAGAAGATAGGGCACTAGCCACTGATACCACAGTCTAGGCTTATAACTAGCCATTGGAGTTATAGGGTACTGCTTCCAACCTTTCCATCAAGGGTAGGATGAGTGAATTCTAATCTTGTGTAATAAATTGGGAGGAACCATAGAAATTAGAAGATCAATTGTCTGTCAATCTGGATTGATAAGCCTAAATTGCACCTGCAAATCCTCCCATGAGAGATGAATCATTGTAACCTTGAAGAATAAATCTTTGGTTGTTTTGATACCCTTATGAAATAAATGCAAAGTACTAATTCCTTGAAGCTTAGCTAAAGGCACCCCTTGAGTGGAAAACAAGGGTGACCACAAAAGGTTTTGATGGTCCATATACAGCCCATCTCTAAATCCATTACCAGCCCAACAAAGCCAAGGTTTAATGGCTTCTTAGAATTTCCAAATGCTCTTAGCAACAAAAGTTCCCCGAATCTAAATAGGTTCAAAGATCACAAGAAGTGTTTGAAAACTAATCCCCTTCTAGGTTGGGTGGTTGATCGAAAAGCTTGAAGAAATATATTGGTGTAATAAAACTTTCCATGCCTCATCTCTAGTGAGAGCCAAGACCACTAGAATCCTTGGGTAAACAACAGAAGTCCCAAGCCACTCTGTGAAATCCATGATGCACAACATCAAAGGCCCAGAGAAAGTCCCTAAGAATATGTTCAAGCTTGAGGTACATGAGATTTTGGAAGGAGCCCAACAAGATGAATAATAAACATGAGTAGCAAAAACCACTTTGGAGCATATTTGAAACTTTCTTGCAAGTGAAAGGGGCTTAGTGATCCAATATTCTAGCTTCTTCTCAATTAGAGTAAGCACAACATTCCACAACTCCACAAGAGATGCTTGAAAAGCAAAGGGAATGCCCAAAAATTTAAATATCTCCCCATGTTGGACCCATTTCCATCCATATTATTGTAACTAGTGAGGGCCTACAAAAAAATTGTCAGTAGCAAAGGGTTTTGTGCCACTGGATAGATGACACCGAAGCAAGACAAAAAGTATCTAAACACTGCAAAGTATTTGTAGTATTTTCCTCATCCTCAATCAATTTGAGGAAGCAATCATCTACAAAATGGACATTAACCAAATGAGTGGTTGATTCTAGTAAAGAAATACCATACACCAAACCATGTGAGATGGTATTGGCTAGCAGATAACCAAAACCCTCAACTGCCAAAACATAGAGAGAAGGTGCTAGAGGATAACCTTGATGGATAGATTTGAAGAGTCCAAAAGCTTCAGACTAATGACCATTAATGGTGATGCAAGAAGAAGCATCCCCAAATAGCATCTACACTATTTGATAAATAACTAGGCCAAAGATTGGAACTTTAAGCATAGCAAGAATAAAGGGCCATTCAATATACACATATGCTTTGGAAAAATCAATCTTTAGGAAAAGAGCTTTCTAGTTGGATTTTTTGGCCCATTCCATTCCTTCCCAGACAACAATGATGTTGTCCAAGATGTAGCGAAACTTAATGAATCCATTTTGTTTAGGTTAAACAATCTGAGGGAGAAAATGCCAAATTTTAAGAGAGAGGGCTTTAGCAATGATTTTGTAGAAGACATTCAATAAAGTGATGGGCATCCAATTTTAGACTTCATCAAGATCTCTAACTTTAGGTATGAATTTAATATTCCCTTTGTTGATGAAGTTTCCTAATGAATTAGAATTCTAAGCTTCAAAATAAACCTAAAGCAAATCAAGGCCAATGTCATCCCAAAGCATCTTGTACAAATCATAAGGGAAGCCATCACATATAGGGGCTTTTTCATTAGCCATAGATAAGATAGCTTCCCTTAAGTCTACAAGACTAAGCTTTTATTCACAAAATTTATACTACTCAGGCACAAGCCTATTGGGAGTAATATCAAGGCAGGCTTGTAGTGCATGATCGCACACAATAGAGGGCCCTTGAGCTAGAAAAACCTACTAATAATGATGCACAAAAGCCTAAAGAATATTTGGTAGGTCACTAAGGACCTATTGATCCTCTCAGATCTGTTTGATACCCATAGCAGTATGACAAGCCCTCAAAGAATTAAAAAAGTTCTTGGAAGCCTAATCACTAACCTCCAACCAATGGAGATAGGCTTTGATCTTTGCTCCCCTAGTAGAATAACTATGAGCAACCTATTTCTGGTGCTGAAGGTTGGCAAGTCAAACCTAAAGATCTGTATCAAATAAATTCATGGCAAGAGCCTCAAAGGTTGTATGTAGATCAAGAGTAGTGGCTTCATAAGGTCTCCTACAGTAGATAGCTAGTTGTCTTCCATAAAGAGGATAGCCTCATTCCACCATTTAATCCATCCATGGTGATTGAAGGGTCAAGGCTCAAGATTCTAGACATGTAGGATGTGAGAAACAGTTGACAAATGGGGCAGCAAAGAAGTGTTGAGGTAAAATTGGGTTTTATATGAGTGAGGCTAAGATGACTGCCAAGTAATGGAAAAGAGGATGGGGGAGTGATCTAACAATGTCACATCAAGCAGAGGAATGACAGGAAAGGTATGCTTCTGAGAAATGGAAAAAAAGGATTGCACAAAAATCATAGCCCTGTCAGATCTTTTAAAAACTCTGTTAGATCTAGCTCAAAAATTGGATCAAGTGTGCCAAATCCCATCAGAGTGGTGGCAAGCAACATTAGGGTCAAAAATACCTAATTCAAGTTCCACATGTAAAACTAGGCCTCATATTCACTAGATGCCCATCTAAATGGTAGAAGGCCTTCCTTGTCAAAGGCCAGCTCAACCATATTGTAGTCTGCACAAAAAAAACCCATGTCTTAGGTGGAAAATGATCCACCATCCAATGTTACAGGTGTGAAAATTCAACAACATCATTGGAAGCATAAATGTTAACAATACCAAAAGAATGATTTTGAAAAGACAACAAAATCTAAACCACCCTATGAAAAGGGTTAGAACCATGCAAAACAATAGAGGAAACTGAATGAGGGGAGATAAGAGTAACAACACCATCTCAACCAACTTCATGTTGAGAAGCAAAGATGGCACTATCCAACCAAATAACATGGCAGGCTAAGGCAAGAAGAAACCTAGCAACTTTAACTTCCTGGAGGAAAAGCACATCAAGATCAAATTGAAACTTGGTATCATGCATAGTATATTTTCTACAGAGGTATGATAGCCCTCACACATTCCATGACATGAAATTTATGGTAACCCAACTTGCATGTCATCCTTGTCCCTAAGAGAGGAGAATTTGTTGTGCAAAAAATATTCAAGCTCAAAAGAGGGGTCATCAATAGAAATGACCCTTCAAAAATTCTCCCCATTGTCAAAAAACTCATCACGACCATCTAGGCTACAAGATAAATGTATCTTTTGTTGGGCAATTATTGACATTGCTTGCAGCACTCAAGTCCATAGAGGGTGCAAATCAGAGGTATGAACACCCACTATCCCCTAGAGTTTAAAATAGGAGGTTGGGGGAGCAATGGAATGGAGGATTCTATGGGTATCTAGCTTGAGCTAGATTCACCATGATCCATACGCGTAGAGCTTGCCTTAGCTATAGCCAAACCTTTCCTTTTTTTTACCACTATAGTCCATTCATCTTTCTTGGTGGCCAAAGTGGGATTGGTTTTTGAGATAGAAGGATGGTTACGGTCCAACAAGGGACAATCCCTAATCTTGTGCTTAACTGACTAGCACCAATAGCAGGTATTTGGAAGGATAAGGTAAAGCACCTTCTAAGTAAAGGTGGTACAACCTATCTGTATATCCACTATATCTTTGAGGTCCCTAGAGAGGTTGACCTCAAAACAAACCCTACATTGGGGACAAGTGTTGAAAAACTTGTCTGGTTCAAGGAAAACAACCATGCCAACAGTTTGTACAATAGCAGGTAAAAATGACCAGCAAGGAATGGGAAACCCTATGAACTCCACCCAAATAGGTACCTTAAGTTTCTAATCATTAGAGATAAAAAAATCTCATGACTAGTGCTAAAAAACTAGAAGGGAGGACCTTACAGTGCAGGGGCCTCGCACTAAAACATGTTCAGCTTGGCCTACATTACCAAAGGGAAAAAGAAAAAAGGCTTTGGTAAGGCTTTGAATACCTTCAAGATGAATACCTTGAGGTGTCCAAAATTTGGAAACCCATTCCTGCAGCATGCTTTCAGAAGGAGTACGACCCAAAAAATACCCAATAAGGGTTTGTTGTTCTAACTAGGTCCATGTACTATTAAACTCCTTAGCATTCAAAATAATATCAAGAGAGGAATTACCTTGTGGAACACTTTGGAAACAAACTTGCTTAGGCATTTGGTCAGTAGATCCATTATCTCCAATAGTAGTAGCAACTCTACCACCAGCATTAACTATTGGATTGGAGAAGGCTGAACTCATTATAAATGAAAGTATTTCTGAAATAAATGTAGAATGACAAATGGTGGAAACCAGCAAGGATTTAGATAGAGGTTGTACAAACCTTAGCAGAGCTCATTTCATTCCCTAAGACACCATAGTTGATTTTGAATAAGGACCTTCTCTTATTAGTATTTTTCTAAAATGGTTCTTTAAGTAATATCCTCCTTTCCATGAAGTTATCTCCCACTTTTGATTCCAATTGAACTTATTCATTAGTTTCCATTTTGAGAGATACAAGTAAGGGGCATTTTATTTTCAATATTTCAATTCTAGTATTGTAACATTGACGAGTTGTACTGTAACATTGTGATAATATGTGATGTAATTATTTAATATTGGGGAAAATAATTAGATGTCTAATTTTAAATGTGAGGTCAATGGGTTAGGTAGCACATGGTTTATGTAATACCACTTGGTGGTTTTGTGGGAGTTGCTACAATATAAGCAGTCACAAGGGTAGTTGTAGATAAGACAAAAAGGGAAAAAGTGAAAAAGGGAAGAGTTGAGTGGAACAAGGCTTGACAAGTTAGCCAAGGGGGCATTTGTGAAGGTTGGGAGCATGGCATGGGATATGTAGATTTATGCTTGTTCACATGGATTGCTTGGTTGTGGCTATGGCTTTGAAGGCTTCCATGGTTGTATTGCAATGGTGTTTTTGTTGAATAATATATGGTGATGGATGCTTTTGGAGGTTGGGTTTTGTCCCTCAATGAGGGTTTCTCAGAGTATATCTTGTGTCACATTTTTGTGGGTATGTTGTATATTCTCTTGCATGTGGTTTTTAAGTGCTTATTTATTTCAGCTCTATTATGGGTTATGTGGAAATGGTTATATTTTTTGTTGCAAGTTTCCTTAAAAGTGGTATTAGAGCTATGGTTGTGTTGTTGCAACCCTAGATTGTATCCAAGGGAATGCATGAGAGAATAAAATAAAAGGCAAGATATATGGGTTTCACAGGTTGTTTATTGTAGATCTAAAAATTTTGGGTTTGTTGTAATAATGGGCTAGTGGCAAATTTTTAGGCATGTGAAATTATTGGTCTAAAGGATTTGTTTGGATGTTTCATTTAAATGAGGGTTTTAGGGGAGAGCTTGCAAAAATGACCTACTAGAAAAAAATAGACCTCATCATTGGATCCAAGTTGGCTTCTCCACAAATTTTGATATATAATATGTCCTAATTTGGCCATGTCAATAGAAAAATAAAAAAAAATTTAGAATTAGCCCATGATGATCATCAAATTTAATCTGTCAAAATTTTCATCACCACAAAAATCATGGTGAAAATGGTAAAAAGATTGTGTAGGTAAAATGGTCATAACTTTCTCTTAGCGTTAGATTTCATACTTCTTATAGTCGTTGGAAAGCTAATGTAGATATCTACAACTTGGTATAGGTTTTATTTCTATGGTTTTGATATTTTGTCAAGTTTTAACAAGCCAAAAGTTAGACGTTATTTATTTTTAGCATAGTTTATGACATACGGAGTCAGATTTTGGACTTCAAGTAGTCAATGAAAAGCTCTTGGAGATCTCTACACATTGGATCAGATTTGGTGCATATTTGGCATGATTTATTTGGTGATATATTGATCTGAATGATTTATGGTATATATTGACTATGGTAACATTATGAGTTTATGATATTGTATATTTTGGAGAATTGAGATTTGATGCCATTGTATACTTAGTTCATATTTTAGATTGATTTTATGATGAAATGATTATCAATGTTTGATTTGGATATTTATGATGACTTGTTGGGTCTACAAGTTGTGCAGTGTTGTAAGTGGTCTATACTTACAGGTTACATTTATGGCTTGGTTATGGGTTGTCTTTACCCATTGATCTATCATTTTTTATGCATATTCAGATTGGTGGCTTGGATTTTGGTTGTTTATGCCCTTAGCCACATGATTTCCTAATTTTTCTTCATGTAGAAGGGATGAGATGTTGTTACCAAGCATAGTCATGGTGGAGGATTTTGGTTGACTTTTTTATGCTAATAGATTGGACACTTTGAGAGTTAGATGCTCAATTTATGGATGTGATCATGGTGTCATAGATTTTGGCATGACATGATTGGATATACAGGTACATCATTGATTTCAATTCCTAATTTGGTTGTGGTGGTAGTATATCTTCTTGGTTGAGGATCATGGTTATTTGGTTTCATTTGAGGAGCTCATGATGTGCACTTTGAGATCTTTGATGGTTTGGTTGATTCTCATGGTTAGAGGATAATTTTTTATCATGATGTCATAGATATCTTGGATGTACAATTTAATGGGAGCTTGTGATAGTGATGAGACCTAGAGGGTCCTCATATAGGAGATGGATTTTATGGAGCCATGGGTGACTTGGTACCACAACTGAGTGGGCATTGTTGACATTGATATATGTACTGAGAGTTTGTAGATATTGGAGGTTTTTCTTAGATCTTGTTTATGCATAAGCATCTTTGACATTTTCATTGTGCACTTCATTCTTCATGGTGTGTGGAGATAGTTCTTCATATTGTGTAGAGATGGTTTCATTTTGAGGACTCATTGGGTTCTTGGTAAAGGTGTGGTGTATTATTTCATTTGGCATGTTATCCTGGGTGTGAGGATGATCTCATTATTATGTCATGGTATACTCTTGATATGTATTTAGAGTTTTCACATGTTATGGTATGTTCATATGGAGTATGATGTCTCTTCAGTTGAGATGTTTAGATCACGTTGTCATGCTTGTGTTCCTAAGGCCATGGTTGGAACTTTGACATTGATCTTGGTTTAATTTATTTGTATTGAGTACATTGATCATTTGTTGGATACTTCATGATATTGATATGTTTCATTTAGAGTTTGCATGGATTGATTGGTTACAATTTCTCATGGATGCTTAGAGACTATGGTTATGATGATCTCTTGTGATTAGAGAAATATTTGTTGTGACAATTGATGGTTTCAAAAGGAGGTTCAAAGAGCATTCACTTGATATGACTTGAGAGGAGATTTCTCTTAGATGAGTCTTTGTTGGAGACTGGGATATCTTGATGAGCATTCTCATTCTCCACTATTGGTCTACTTGGTGGTTTACTACTTGAGAGGTATAACCCATTGTTTCTCTCAAGTGCACTCTATTTATGCTTATCTTTTATGGATATGGATCTTGAACTATAGTGCATGAATTAGTTCTCAAGGGTTCATTTGAGAGATGGATTAGCATTTTTTATCTCCTTGTGCATATATTTTTTGTTATGCTAGTTGAGTTTGGGAGATTTTTTTATATTGGGCATATTCCATGGATTAGGAATAGTTTATGAGTTTAATCTTCTTGTGAGAGAATTAAATCCATGATTGGTTATATGGTATGGTTTGGGTGTTGTCATGTCTTTTTGATTGGGGTTTTATTGAGATCATGCTTGCATAGTTTACATCTAGAGGTGTGTGTAGAAGGACATGATACAAGTTATGATTTGCATAGTTTCATTTTGGTATTGGTTATCTTCCTAGATCTTCAGTTTTACTTACATTGGATTTGAGATTGATTGGATATTGTGAACACTAGTTTGTGCTCATGCATGTCATGTGAGAAATGGCATGGCTATTCCTTTATCTCTTTCCATTGTTGGTTGTGGAGAACTTGGGAGATCATTGGAGATTTTTTCTTGCAGGTTATTGGTTTATGTGTTGTAAATGTCCTTGATACTACATGGATTCACTTCTATGAGATGTTGTGAGTGGATCGGTTATATATTTGACATTATCTTTTGTTGTGGGAGCTTCTTGGTGTATATGTGGTAGATATTTCTTTTGAGGCTTGTGATTGCAAGTTATAGATTGGATATGTTGATGATGTGAGATTCACTTGTTGTACCTTCGAAGGTATGGATAGTTGGATGGGTTAGCACTTTTTGTGGGTGTTATTTTACATATGGATATTTGACAACTACGGATACATATGATTACCTTTGGATCAAGTTTGTGTGATAGAATTTCAATTGGTACAACATTTTATGATTCTTATGTGATAGGTTGGGTGGATTTCTCTTTGGATGGCTTCTATGTATGTCCAGTGGCAATGACATAAAAGGAGTTGGGATCATTCATGTTCGAGATGCTGAATATTTTGATTTTTTTGTGGGTACTAGGATGTGTTGGGCATTAATTTTGCACAAGGTCAACAGCAGGAATCCATTGCATAATTCCTCTCTTGAAAAGAAACTCTTTTTAAGGATCCACTCCAAGGTTCAGTATTTTTCTTGTGACGTACCAAAATCTACTTAGTAGAAGATAAATGTGAATGTTCATGAGGAGGCCTTTTCTAGTTCTAAATTTCTTTTATCTTAGAATCGAAGTAAATCTGTTCGCTATCTCAAAATATCACACCAAAAGAACAATCTTCTTCTTTTTTTTCCAATGAATGCAACTCTAACAATGCAGCTACCAGGAGGTCCTATTCTAACAAGGGGTTAGAAAATAAAATAATGAAATTGAAAGAAAAATAATGTGAAAATTGAAATAACATGAAATTGAAATTCCTAAACAGACATAAGCTATAGAACACAACATGTTGCGAGTTAAAATTTCAAAGAAATCGGTAGGAAACTAATGAAAATAGGAGCAGGGCTTCCTAGAATCCACTGATGCAATCATCAATGAGAAAATTTAACAAATTAAATGATATTTCACTCTTCATCAAATTGCAATGCCATAGAAAGTGCGCTCATGCGAGATGAAAAGCTCTATAGACACAAACGGGTGATCTCTTCTCAAGCTCGTTACATCAACGAAATTCGTATATCTATAGCAAACACCAGAACTAAAAGATCACACAACCAAAAACAACACAATAAACCTTTGGCTCAATCACAATCTCATGAATGAAATCCACAAAATAATGACACATTCAGGAAAGAATAACTACACTCTGAATGCTAGCACCAAAAGCATAATTTTATTGCATAATAATGGTAGCCCTTGTTACATTTTACATTGGGGTATTTATCAGAAATAATCTCCTCAATTTGTATTGAGAGTGAGAGATATCTAACATGCAATAAAATGCTTTTTAACAATAAAAGAAAACTAAATATATACAAACTATCATTTAATCATTTATTGGATGCATGAGCCCTCGACATGTCAAAAACAAAGAAGAAATGAGAGAGAAAGTAGGAGGAGGCCATTAGTCAAAGTGGAATTGCATGGAGGCATCAAAAAATGGAAACTGGCTCTTCACTAAGCATGTGTCGAAGTTAACTTGTCATCAAAATGTGTTCCTGATGCATGAAAAGCTCTATTTTTAGAACTGGCAATCAACTGTCAGCACACCTCTGAATTTTGGAGTTGTAGACGTACAGAGTTGTGGACCTATGGAGCTACATGAAAATTTGAAGATGTGGACCTATAGAGCTACAGACCTATGAACCTGCATGAAAATGTGGAGCTATGAAGCTATAGACCTACGTCCCTGCGGAGCTCAAATCACCAAAAAATGAAAGTTGTCAATTTTGAAAACAGTTCTTGGGTTTTGCTCAAATGGGGTTTTAGATCACTTTTTGTATATATTCTTTACCCATTTTTGATGATGTATACCCTCTTTATAGCCAATCACTTCCATAAACTTGAACTGCTTTTGCTTCTTCAATCTAAAATACCAAGGCACCTGCGTTGAATCTTGTCATTAATAGTTGCATAAGATGAGGAACCTATTCAACTTCATGTGTCCAACCTTTGTCTTCTCTCCAACTACCCTATCCTTCTCGGCGAGAAACCAAGCGATCTAGATGATCAAATGTTTGAAACTTTTTCATATTTTTTGCAAATTTTTCTAGGCATTTTAAAATGGCTTTTTCGAAGGTCTTATGCTCAAAATTTCAAGTCAAAACTTCATTGATCCCTAAAATTGGGCAACCAAAGGCTCACTATTTTAGGGACTGAAATTAGATCTCTTCTTCTTTCCAACGGTGTAAATAGCTTTGAATTCTGAGCTCCGAGTCAAAAGTTATGACCCTGACAAGTTGATACCATTTTTACCTACACAATGAAGCACATATTAGTCCATAAAGATTAAAAAATACTTAAATAAGACACAGCCTAATGACACCAGAACAAAAAATCCCAAATACTAGTTATTCAAACAAAACTAGAGGTGAATGGGAGGGGTGGCAGGTGCGTGGAATGAGCTTGGTGGTGTGCGCACATCTAAGTGCACTGTGGCAAGGTGTGGGCATGGTGCGAGATGGCAAGCATGGTGCAATTTAGCACATGGACATGAATGGTGGCGTGGTGTGTGATGCTTTTGCACACAACGTTTTTTGTGGTGCCGCAACACGTGGTGTGCGTGGTATGTACAGGTGAGCATTTGGCATGTTATGGCATACACGGCCCTTGGTGGCACATGCATGTGGCCCTTGGTGGCATGTGGCACCCTTTGGCACACACGTGGCCCTTTGTGGTGCTACAATGCTTGTGGTGCCCTTTGGCCTAAGCGCACGTGGCACCCTTTGGTGCACACGCAGAGCTTTGTGGTGTTGCGGCATGCATGGCCCTTTGTGGTGCTGCAATGTGCACGCACGCGGCCCCTTTGTGGCACGTAGGCACGCAATATTTTGGCATGCACACACTTTTTTTTTTTTTTACTTTTTCATTTTTTCATTTTTTTTGGGCAATTTTTTCAATTTTTAATTTTTTTGTGTTTTTTTTCAACTTTTTGATTTTTTTGTTCTTTTTTCAATTTTTTAAATTTTTTTTCCAAATTTTGACTCTAAAATTCTAACTCTAACAAAACTTTCTTCTCTCGACTCTCAAACTGTGAGTTCGGGAGTCGAAAAAAGTAGAGGGTCCTCATTCCTAGTAAGGAATGGGGCATGTGTTGTGGACACCACAACAGGATGGAACACATGGTATACTTTGATCCATGATGGTAGATGTACTAGGAAGGATTGTTTCCTTATTCATTTATGTGGCTACAGATTGACCCTGTAAAATGTATACAACAAGTGGGAGATTGTTGAGATTATGTGTGTTGCACACATTACATAATATTGTTTTTATTGTAATATTTTATTATATTACTGTAGTGTTGCACCTAGGAGCAACTAGATGGGCATGCAACATGTAAAGATTCCCATGGGATATACTTGATGAGTTGTATTGTAACATTGTGATAGTATTTGATGTAAATATTTAATATTGGGGAAAATAATTAAATGTCCACTATTAAATATGGGGTCAATGGGTTAGGTAGCACATGGTTTATGTAATACCACTTGGTGGTTTTGTGGGACTTGCTACTATATAAGAAGCCACAAGGGTAGTTGTAGATAAGACAAAAAGGGAAAAAGAGAAAAAGACAAGATTTGAGTGGAACAAGGCTTGAAAGGTTAGCCAAGGGAGCATTTGTGAAGGTCAAAATCATGGCATGGGATGTGTAGATTTATGCTTGTTCACATAGATTTCTTCATTGTGGATATGGCTTTGAAGGCTTCCATGGTTGTATTACAATGGTGTTTTTCCTTAATAATACATGGTGATGGATGCTTTTGGAGGTTGGGTTTTGTCTCTCAATGAGGGTTTCCCAAGGTATATATTGTGTCATATTTTTGTGGGTATGTTGTATACTCTTTTGCATGTTGATTTTTAGTGCTTATTTATTTTAGCTCTATTATGGGTTCTATGGAAATGGTTATTATTTTTATTACAAGTTTCCTTATACTTTTCATTAAAATGTACCAGACAATGCTCCAACTACCTAGCAAACAACCTTCTCATTACTTGGCTTAGGAGAACAATTGCATATCTGATATCACTAATCATGTACCCTTGAGTCATATTGACCTTATCGATCTTGTTTCCCAGAGGGGGTCAAATAGCATACTTATCCATTATTAGCTTGTTTTTTGTTGGGGAAGTCTCCTTAAACCATCTTGTTGTACTTTCAATTGTGATTTTGTAGATAGTATCTCCCTTAGGGATGTGAAACACCTATTCAATCATGTTGGGCCACAAGTCCATGACCACATTTCCTATTGTGCTCTTCATAACTGTATCATCTAGTACATAGTGATGGGCCAATGTCAAATTCAAGTTAGATAACTGAATCACCATCAAGTGTGTTAGTGTAGGAACAAAGCCACCAAAACCATAGTTGTGCACATATTTTTCCTACTTAGTGGATGCTTACATTACTCCAAGAACTCATTCTAATCCAAATTTCTCAAATCTGTATCTTATGATCTTAGCATACCTATTAACTATATTAGATTGTGGAATATTTCCTTGGTACTTGTACTTCACTAGTTGAGGTAAAGAAAACTTAGCCTTTGATGATGATGAAGACGTCATTTGTCTTACACACAAGGGGCATTGTAAGTATAAGCATTAGTGCAAAAAGACATTATCCTAAAATACACGATAAAAACCTAATAACAAACTAACTCAACAAACAAACAAAGCAAGAGGATAGACTAAAAGTTGATGTCAAAGAAATCAGAGGAGACAAGGAGATAAAGTGTGAAGATCATGAAAGGCATAAAGAGTATGAATGATGTTAGTTTTAGAGAAGTTTAATCTTCGACAATATTGAACTTATCAAAGGTGTCAATAGTGTGACACTATAACAACACCAAATAGACCTTGGAGTTAGCTTTTCACTACTTGTAAAGATCAAGTAGAGGTAGATGGATTGTGCTTTAGAGGCATCGAACATGTGGATGCATGGACCTTTGAGTATCATGATAGATAAAGGTGGTGAGAAGTAGGGGTACAATGGTGTTAGAGTTTTGGAGGTGCAAAATTTGTGATACATCCAACTACTCTAGAAAAGACCTGGACCTATAAGAAGACATGAAGAGGGGCAAGGTGGGATCTTTCAAGGTCGTCAAGGTGTCATGTGTGCAAAAACTCAAATAACTCTAAAGAGTTTGAACTAAACCTAGACTTGGCAAAAAAATAAAAGGACTAAAATTTCATTGTCCTTAGTTTATTCTGGGTGTTAAAGGCACAAAACCCTGACCACCCCATGGAAGCAAATGGACTTGGACTTATGAAAAAACACTAAAGATGAAAATGGAAAAAATAAACACTAAATTTTTTTAAAACCAGTCAAGGAAGGATGCAAACCTAAGCTGGAAAGATGTGAACTCAAAAAGAAGCAAAAAAAATGATGTCCACTCTAAGTGAAATAAGCCAAAAATCATCGATCAAGTCAAAATTCTAGGGAACACAACATGACAATAGTGAGAAAAAAGACTATGTTCAAGAAAAAATCAAAACAAATAAAAAGAAAAAAATGACAGAAATAGGAGATACTCACAACACATAGATGATACATAGAAAATATGAAGGCACAATCACTCAAACATAGATAACTCACAAACAAAAAAGCATAAAATGAGGAAATGAATTGGTCCCCTACCTTTTTATAGCCATTTGGTATGATGATGTTAGCCTCAAAAGGCACATTGACACTCAAAACACTCAAACTTGATAAGGTTGTTGATTTATGACATGTCAAACAAGTACAAAATTAGAGACACAAAGCAAGCCCAAATCATCAAACCTATTGGAGTTATTAGAGGGTCAAACCTTTGATAGCATCGATAAGCCTAAAGACTCTGAAAATTATTATGAGGCAAAACAACAAGGGAAAAAGTGAAACGGGGTAGGTGTCATACATGTCGAGGTGTGACAAGTCAAACATGTGTGAAAATATTTAAGACTTAGAAAAATAAAAGGAAAAACTCAAAAACTCAAAAACCTAAAGACAAACAAGGTAAAGCAGACCCAAACTAATAATCTCAGGGCCCTCCTAGCTATCGAGATCACTCGAAAGTGAAGATCATTTGACTTACTATGAGGATAGAAGTTACGATGCTAGAATGTAGAAAAGAAAAAGGGGGTTCACATTTATGAAGCCAAAAATTTGGCCTATGTCGTGGACCCACAATAGTGTTGAATCAAGATTTGCAAAGGTGGCTTTGAAACATAGCCTACCATTAGGCCAAGACTAGGTAGGGTTTTGAAAGGAAACCCTTTTTTTTTAATTATCAAATTTCATAGAAAGTGCCTTGGGAAAAATGTACCTCAAGAAACAAGGCAAGGATTGTAGACAAAAAAATTATGGCATAAAACCCTAAACTCGTTTAAACCAAAATGCACTAGGGTATCTCAAAAATGTAGAGAAAAACCCCAACAAATCAACCAAAACTATGTAGATTCAAATGCTCAACACCTGTGACTAGGGCACAAAAACAAGCACAAAAAAAAT
Source organism: Cupressus sempervirens (assembly GCA_028749045.1). Taxonomy (NCBI): domain Eukaryota; kingdom Viridiplantae; phylum Streptophyta; class Pinopsida; order Cupressales; family Cupressaceae; genus Cupressus; species Cupressus sempervirens. The sequence goes on along the minus strand of CM053790.1, from coordinate 769,890,785 downwards.
CCTAGAAAAGACAAGAGAGAAGCTTCAAATTAATTTCAGATGCCCTAGGGGACTCAAAAGGAATCCCCTTTATTAATCTTACTGCAAGATAAATGGAGAAAAAGAAAACTAAAAGAGTTGAATGCTTGAAGGGAAAAAAAATGTAAATAAACCCAACAAAAAAAATGAAGTAAAAACTAGAGAAAATGCCTACCTAAAAAGCACTCATGTGTTTTTGCAAATAGACTTTTTGGTTGCGTGAGGAAAACAACAAATTCTCTCACAAAATGATAAAGAGTAGACCTTAAATTGAAAATGCAAAGGATCTCTAAGGGAAACTTCAAATTGTTGAGGGGTAAAAATGATAGCTGGCATGCCCTAAAAAAATGGCATTTAAAGGTAAGTTCCACATGAAACCATTTTATCTTTACACACATATGGGTTTAGTGTCTTCAAGCATCTGAATCTCATAATATCCTACAAGAATTATGAAAAACCATCATCTAAGGGTCAATTATTTGGTAAGAGAGGGCAAGACTCTAGGAGCCCAGTCCCTAGTGCAAGGAAAAGAAAAGAACAAGTCTCAAGGGAACAAAAACAACCATTTGAAAAAAAAATTGACATTCTTATTTTGTGGAGGTAACCTTCCATTCTTAGTTAATCAATTCTCTTGAAGCTATTAAAAACTATCTTTTTGACTACCAATAATCTTTGCATTGGTTAAGTATTGTTATTAGGGTCCCTCATTTAGATTTATATGTCATTTTTATCTTCAACTATCATATTTTTGCATATGGTTTCCATCTAACCATTATTTGGGTAGTGACATTGTACACACTCATTCAAATTTTATATGGGTACCTTATCAAGCCTCATTGTTGAGACCCATTCTTTGCATTATATGCAATAATCATTTAAAGGTTTCAGCCACTCCCTAATTTTCACTTAGGAGGCATGGTAAATAGGTATTTACCTAATTAGTTATTTAATTACTTAGACCTGTTTTCACTCTATCTGTTTGCACTTTTGTTGACAATTGACTAATAGAGATATGTAATTGTTGTCATTTATGGAAACACATGATGTACATGCTCATAAGAAACCTCGAAAATAAAGATACTTAGTGTTTGGTAATCAAAAAATTGTCTAAATATAGGATTTGGTTGACAATAGTGTATTATTTTCTTTATAACTTGTTGTTGATGTCATATTATGACTAGCAAAGTTAGATGGAGATAGTATACATGTTTTTGATGATATGTATAACCTCAAAAGTCAGTACGAACTATACAGAACAAAGATAATCATGTTTTAGTGAAACGGGATAGTAGAATTGAAGGAAAGAATTATTTTGTTTACAAGATAATTACTTGTCCAATTAGGGTCGACATCCTAGATGTTTACTCTAAGTTGGAAAAATTGATTGTGGTCTTTAGCTGACCTAGCAGCAATTTGTGCAAATGCATGTTATTTATGCAAAGGAAATCTTGCAATGAGAAGTGTGATTACAAGTGTTATGTTGTAATTGTGATTGTATGCAACCTTTTGTAAAAGTGATATATGTGAAGTTTTATATGAGCTATTTTGTGATCCAAGATTGAGCTGAAGATAAGAGATCAATCAAGGACAAAGATACAGTACCTATATTCCAAAATTCTGATTACTTTTTTGGGCAGTGAGCTCTTCTTGTAATTAGAAGTGCATGTTTGGGTAGTGAGCTCATCTTGCATTTATTGTACCACAACTCCTACCAGGGTTGGAATCTCCTAACAGGGACTTCTTATACTAAATTTTCTCACTGACTCCTAACAAAGTCCATCCTCTAACAAGGAACTTATATATTAGTATATTATCTAGTGAGTATCATCCCTATCGAGGTTTTCCCTTGGCTAGGGTTTCCTTAGTTAACAAAATATGGTGTCATGAGTTACCTTTGTGCATTTTTATTGTTACTATTTAGCATTAGTTTATTTCTTTGTTATGCATAGTTTAAAGTAAAACATAATATCCAGTTGGTGACTAAAGTTTGTAGATTACTAATTCCCCCCCCCCTAGTAATCCCTATATCTAACAATTGGTATCAGACTGCAATCAATTTGAAGAGGCTTAACAGCTTGAGTAAGATCCCTATGGATATGGAATAGTTGATGAAGAAGCTTGAAGAAGCTCTTGAACAAATTGATCTCCTTACTGAAGAAACAAATAAGCTGAAGGGCAAATATGAAGACTCCAAAGTATACATTGGTCAATTAAAGGAAAAGATTGAACATCTCAAATCCAAGCTTGAATCTACTAAATCTAGAACTAGTGATAATGATTATTCAAAGTTGAAGATAGAGTACAAAATCTTGAAGCATGAATTGAAGATTATGAATCTGAAGTTGACTATGAGAAATGATCCTAGCAAAATTGAATCTAATTTGAAGACTAAAAATTCAAATCTGAGAGTAAGTCTAGCAAAGAAAACATCTAAGTTTGAAACATCGAAAGAAGATCATGAAGAACTTCATAAGTATGATATTATTGTGAATGGTGAATTAACTCAGTGCAAGCAACAACTTGAGAAGCTTTATTCTAGCAGAGAAAAACTTGATGATTCAATGTCAATACAAAGACCTACTTATGATAAGATTGGTTTTGGTTATCTAATTAACATGTCTGTGAAGAAACCTAAGATTAGATCAGATCTAAAAGAAAAAATTAAATCTAATGACAAGATTGAATCCAGTCAATCTTTTGATAAATCCAAAGAAGTTAGACAAGACAAGGAAGTTGAAATTTTGATGAACTAAAGCAAGTGGAATCTCCTAAGGAAACCAGGTATAAACTTAGAGGTAAGTGTTTTTTATGTAATGAAATAGGTCATATGAAAGAGATTGTACAAATAAGTCATTTAATCATGTTAAGGACTTTGATTTTCATAATTTTCATGGTATGGGTCATAATGTAATTGATTGTAGGAAACCTAAGTATGACTATGATAAAAGAAATAGTAGAACTTCTAGAAATACTAACCCTGTAGATAGAGGAAGATCTAATGAAAGGACATCAAGTGAAGGAAGACCTTATGAAGATAGAAGACAGATCATGTGTTATAAGTGTAACAACTTAGGACAGATTGCTCGAAATTGTCATGCACCTAATGATCAACAGAATCCTAGAAGTAGAGCACCAGTATGATAGTTATGCAACAACTTTAGACATATAGTGAAGTACTAAAAAATGGATAGAAACTTTGGAGATAGAAGAAACACTAGAAGAAACTTTGAGAATAAAAGGAATTATGGAAAGAACATTGGAAATGATAGAAGGAACCATGAAAGGAACATTTGAACTAATAGATAAAATGAGGAACAAAGAAAAATTGTCAGTGAACTTCAAGAAGAACTTAATGAGGTATTTTTAAAAGGAGTGGATATCTCAAAAGAAAAGCTAGATGATGATGAGATAGGAAGATTGAAGTCAATTGTTGAGTTTGATTCAACTAAGTTGAATTAAACTTGTTCACAACATCAGAATTTGAGAACTTCATCTAAGAGATAGAACTAGAGATACCAAAGTTTGGAAAAGGTGTATCCAATTATGTTTAGATGGTACCTAATCTCACTTGTAATTTGGAGCTTATCTAAACAAGTTATGAAGAAATTCAGAGTTACTTGTATTACAGTAAAGGTTAATTCTATAATAGAAGATGAAAAGTATGTTTTTACAAAGAATTTTGTGATGCAAATTTTAGTAGAGTTTTGTCATGATGGAAAATGGCTATTGAAAACCTTGGGTGGCATTGGAAGATCAGACAAATGATCTTGAGCAGTTATTTGGTTACAAAATGTAATTAACATTTTTTTTGTGTTTACAAAGTACACAATTAATGTAAGTTCAAGTTGATGGAATAAATGGCATAGAGAATTGATTTTCACTTCATTGCAAATACATTTGAAGCAAAGAGAACTCAGAAGCAACTTGTTAAGGTGATTTCAAAGCAAACCATATTTTCAAAAAGAGGTATTTTATTGTTTTTCTGCAAATTTATTTGGTAAAAGTTCATATTTGATAGAATCATGTATATATCAATAGTGCACAATATTGAGAATGAGGATAGACCTAAGTTGAAGGTTGTTTCCTTGAAACCTACTAAAGGAAACCCTAACTCAACGGTATCTATCACTTCGAACAACATAGTATATCTTGAAGATGTAGGAAGTTATCTGAATAGTAAGTTTGAGTCAATTGGTAGTGAATACATGGACAAGGATATGGAATTAGTTTTCAATCACAATATGACTATGAAGTATGGATTTGAACATCTAAAAGAACTAGACTTGTTTAAACATCATTTCTACCATAAATTGGACATATATGAGTGGACACAGATCATATTGAGTAGGATAAATGATGGAAAACTGTGGATGCAAGATAATGTAATTGATATTTCTATCAACCTTATTCATAAGGTAACTGGTCTTACTAAACAAGGTAGTGTACCTATAGGTGAGAAAATGGTCAAGAAGAAAGATGAGAACTACACTAAAGCAATGTATAATGGAAAGGCTATGTTGATCAGCACCATCAAGCTAGATGATGTAAGATTTTTTAGTAGAATCATTGCCTATTCTGTATGTGCAAGTTCAAAGATTGATGAACTCTCAATGGCATTCATCTATGCAGCATATAATATATGTGTAGAGAAGGAACAAGTGAATTTTAGTGAAATTCTGAGAATGCAACTCTTAGAAAACCTATAAAAGATCAAGAGGACAAACAATGGAGCATTTAGATTTCAGTCATTGATCAATCACATATTCTTTCATGTAATTAAAATATTTCCTTATTTATTAGTCATAGACATAATGAGCAGTGACAGATGTACAATGGAAAAGATTACAAAAGTATGCAGAAGGCATCCTGCAGATAAGATATTAGACAGTGGCAACTTGATAATGAGATCATTTCACAATGAAATGAAACAGAGATTTAGAATTCCACCTAAAATTGTAGATAGATACATTTGTGTTTTCTTTTATACAGATTTTACCTATATTCAAGCAATGGAACCTCAGGAAACATTTCTTGATCCCTTGGGTTATGGACTGAATGATGATACAACAATCAGTTATATTGATTTATTATTGAAATCAAAAAAAGAAAAAGTAGATTATAGATTTGGTACCTATGATGAGATTACCCAATCAACTAATTAGGCAACCTTGGAGAAGGCATCTCACAAAAAGATAGAATCTATTATGAAGAAAGCACTATCAGAGTTTGAAATGACTAGGGGTGAGTTTGAGGCTATAAGACAAACTATGAAGAAAGGAATATTGAATATACAACCTTTATCAGTATTTGTTGCAGAAACATCTTTGAAGCAAAGCATTCCATATGCAGCAGTGTTAGATGTGCAACCAAGTGAACTAGAAAGAAAATCTAAAAGATTGGTGGAAACTATGACCACTAAGACAAAAAAGGGTCAAGCAACATGGACTGGGCAAAAGGTGGAAGACATTGTTGACAATTGTTGAGTCTAGTGATGAAGAGGAAGAAGAAAAATAAATCAAGCAAGCAAAGAAAGCAACATTGTCAAAGTAATCAATAGGCAAAGCTGGGCAACCCTAGAAGCCAAAGATAGAGAAGATCAACAGAAATATTGCTAATGAAGGTAACTTTGTGTAGATGAAAAAATTTTATGATTTGTATAACAGTTTTGAGAAGGATCAGATTGATATCTCTACTGTGAGATATATTATAGAAAACAATTTGAAATTAAGGATATTGGGGGTGTAGTAAACCAGAAAGTCTATGATAGACTTATTGAGAAAAAGGCACCTGCAAGAGAAGATGATCTAGAACTTCGAAAATCTATGCTTAGAACTATTTGCAAGACTGGTGATGAAAAAGAGATTAAGAGATTGTTGAATAATCTTGCACTGTATTTGAGAAATAAAGAAAGACCATTTCTGTTTATGGTAGGTTAAAAAGATAAACTAAGAAGTGAGACTACAGTAGCTATTAGTCAGATATTGATAGAATCGAAGGCAACATCTCCTCCAACACCTAGAACCTTGGAAGTGTCAATGAGTGCTGACACTATGCAGATTGATCAGACCAATGTTACCATTAACATTATCATACTAATCCATTTAAAGGTTCCAAACTGAATGAACCAAATACTGAGGATATTGAGGACAAACTGAGACAGATTGCAAAAGAGAAGAGGCTACTTGAAGAAGAAAAGAAGAAAATAGAGGAGGCCAAAGAGAAATTTCTTGAGGAAAAGAAGAAAATAAAGGAAGAGGAGAGAAAGAAGAGAATAGAAGAAGAAGAAATGAGAAAGAAAATAGAGGAAGATGAGAAGAAGAGATTTGAAGAGAAGAGAGAAAAGAGAAAAGAAAGAGGAAGAAGAGAGAAGAACAAAAGAGATAGCTAAGAAACAAAGGGAGGATGACACTAAACTGTCTAGTTCATCTACACCGCTTTCTCTTGCCAATTTAGCAATTGATGATGATGATCAAACAGATTTGATCTCATCTCTATCAAATCTTATACAGAAAAATAGGATAGTAAAGAGCTTACAGAAAACCTTGGAGGTTACTGACAGACTACACAGTACCTTGGCAGTGCAGCACACCGAATCAGATTTTGAATAGATGACACAAGCAATGCTAAAATCATTTAATGAAGAGTTTACTAACTTGTTAAATGTAGCAAAAGCAAAGGCATAGATCTCACATGATGCTAACTTGTTTAGCACCATCTGTCAGAACATTAAGAATGATTTGGATAATCTTGATACTTGTATTAAGGAACTTCAAAAATGTCAACAGGATGAGAAAATATTGTATATCAAGTGTACCTTATCATACAAGATGACCAAGGAAATCAATAGTCAGATAGAAGGAAAGACGAGTGAGTTAGAGGCTTTATCTAGCCACATCTAGCATCCATCTTGTAAAGTTGATGATTTTGATGGACAAGTGGCTAGTATTTGTAGACACCTAAAAACCTTTAGAAAATAAAGTATTTTTTATTTTTTGAAAAAGTCCTGATGACATCATTTATTAATTAATTATTTATTTAATTAATTAATTAATTTTTATGCCATTAAATCCCTTTATCTTAATTTAAAATATTTAATTAAAGAATCCCTCCCAAAAATGTTTAAATCTTATTTATACATTATTTCCTTATTTATTAATTATTTAATTAATAAATTGACCAAAAAACCCAAAATAAATAAATAAATTATTTTTTGCCCAAAACTTAGCCAATTTCCTTAAGACCACTAACCTCTTCCAAAATCTTCTAATCCTTCTTTAATTTTAATTAAAGGCTAATCCCATCATTTCCTACCCCTAATCCCAACTCAAAATATTTAATTAAGATTAAATATTAATCCTCATGTTTATTAAAAAAGTTTTAATAAATATCTCCTCAACCCAAACCCTTGAAATAAATAAAACTTTATTTATTTCCTAAAAATCTAATTTATCCTCATCCTAAGAAGTTCTAGACTCTTCTAGAAAGTCTTCATCCTCATCCTAGGAAATTTTAGACTCTTCTAGAAAGTCTTCATCCTCATCCAAAGCCTAGACTCTTCTAGAAGATGTCTTTAAACCTAATCCTAATCCCCTCGTAACCTTGTCACATTCCCTAAAAATGGGTTAAGACTTACTAACCTAAGCCAAAGTTAACAAATATCTCCTCCTTCACCCACCCTCATTAAATGCCATCCACTTGCCTATCCCTAAGCTAATCCTAAACCATCCTAATCCATCCTCTAATCATTTGCACAAGCCTAAGCAAGCTTAAAACCTTCCTAATCAATTCCAAGTCGAAATTGCTCTCATCACCCTCAAAATATCTCAACCATAAAACTTTATGAAGCCCACTAGGTCATAAATGACTCTTCCAAGCCCATTCTCTCCTCTTCTGCTCTAGCCTTGGGCATCTTATTTTCTTATCTTTGATGCCATGCCACTTGCGGCATCACATCAAAGAGGGGCAAAATGTAGACACCTAAAAACCTTTAGAAAATAAAGTATTTTATTTTCTGAAAAAGTCCTGATGACATCATCATTTATTAATTAATTAATTATTTAATTAATTAATTAATTTTTATGCCATTAAATCCCTTTATCTTAATTAAAAATATTTAATTAAAGAATCCCTCCCAAAAATGTTTAAATCTTATTTAAACATTATTTCCTTATTTATTAATTATTTAATTAATAAATTGACCAAAAAATCCTAAAATAAATTAAAAATTTATTTTTTGCCCAAAACTTAGCCAATTTCCTTAAGACCACTAACCTCTTCCAAAATCTTCTAATCCTTCTTTAATTTTAATTAAAGGCTAATCCCATCATTTCCTACCCGTAATCCCAACTCAAAATATTTAATTAAGATTAAATATTAATCCTTGTGTTTATTAAAAAAGTTTTAATAAATATCTCCTCAACCCAAACCCTTGAAATAAATAAAACTTTATTTATTTCCTAAAAATCTAATTTATCCTCATCCTAAGAAGTTCTAGACTCTTCTAGAAAGTCTTCATCCTCATCCTAGGAAATTCTAGACTCTTCTAGAAAGTCTTCATCCTCATCCAAAGCCTAGACTCTTCTAGAAGATGTCTTTAAACCTAATCCTAATCCCCTCCTAACCTTGTCACATTCCCTAAAAATGGGTTAAGACTTACTAACCCAAGCCAAAGTTAACAAATATCTCCTCCTTCACCCACCCTCATTAAATGCCATCCACTTGCCTATCCCTAAGCTAATCCTAAACCATCCTAATCCATCATCTAATCATTTGCATAAGCCTAAGCAAGCTTAAAACCTTCCTAATCAAGTCCAAGTCGAAATTGCTCTCATCACCCTCAAAATATCTCAACCATAAAACTTTATGAAGCCCACTAGGCCATAAATGACTCTTCCAAGCCCTTATATTGCTCTTACAAGCCATTATGAGGGTCTTTATGAAAATTTTATCCCTTGAGCCTCCTTTGTTGACTCATCCTTCCCCTTTCCTCCATCTTCTCACCATGTGGCATGTGTCACTCCTTGATTGGCTGTAAGAAAGCACAATCCATGTGCTCTCCTCTCATGCAATCTGAGCCCTCCATGAGCTTTTTCCCATCCTTGCATCTTAGCCCTCAATCCCTCAAGCCTCTTGCCTATAAATTGGATCCTTCCCCTTTGCAAAATAATACAATCCATGAAGTAAAGTCATAATGTCATTTTGAGAAGCCATTTTACATCAAAACCATACACTCACACCCAAATTCCAACTCCATTTGAAGCCCTTTTTGAAGCATAAGCTTGAGCATACATCCTATCTATTTAGACAAAGCCACTCAACAAGAGACCTTCTCATTGAGAGAGTCCATTAATGGCTCATATTCTCAATTGAGAGCTCATCTTAGTCTATCTTGAAGTTTATAAATTTTGTTTAGTTTGTAGAAGCTTTATTTAAATTTAGTTTCTATTAGCATACTAACATTGCTCATATACATTTTGGCACGCCCGGTTGGACCCCGCATGGGTCATCTTCATTAGCTTTTTTAGTCAGGTTTTGTATGTCATTTGCTGATTTTGGCTAATTTTGCTTGTTTTTGTGATTGGTAGGATTGTATAAATTGGTTTTGTAGGTCCACATGAGCATGAAGAAGACAACGGAACTCATAGTCTATCTCATAGTATTTGCAGATTTTTCAAGCTTATAGGTGGACAAAGAACTTGAAATTCTTCTTCCTCTTCTTGTCTATATTCTTCTTATTCCATCTACTTCTTCTTCTTCTTCTTGTGGGAGATCTTGGCCATTTTTTTTTAAGGAAGAAAAATCATACACACTTCTTTTTAGTGCTTAAAATGAACCCCCAAATCATACTTAAATCCATTAAAAACTAAAAATTTGCCAAAAAAAAAAAAAAAATCTTTTGACAAGTGAAACTAAACCAATCCAATCATTTGCATCCTTGCAACATCAAGGTTTTAGATGCATTCATGCAAAGTTAGGAACACTTCATTTTTGGGAATTTAAAAAGAACTTCAAGTTTCCATTTCAAAAGGTTCAAAATCAACACTAAGTGCACACTAAAATCTAAATCAAACTCAAAGCATCAATCAAGGATAAAGTGAACCCCATTTTCAAATATTTTTAAGTTCTTTTAAAAATCTCATGAAAACTAAGAGTCCTAAATGGTTGCCAAAATTGTCCTAAAAAGCTTTGTTATTTGTTCCAAACAAATGTCTTGTTGCAAAATCTTGAATGTTTCTTAGGTTTTTCATGCATCAAAACAATCTAAGAATATCATTTTTGGGCTTAAAATATGCAAACTATAACACAAAATCTTGAATTAAAACCAAAGTCCAAAGAGTCATTTTCACTTTTGAATCCAAAACAATCTTGAATGATCTAAGGTTAAAACAAAGCACTTCAAAGTTCTTAAAACAACACACAAAATCTCAATCTTGAATGCTCAAAGGAAAAAACTTGAATGTTTAACCACTTGTGTTTGAATGCATGTTGCTAAAATCACTCTTGAATGCCATGGATTAAAATCAAATTTTCCTTGAATGCATGATTAAAACAACAAATCCAATCTTGAAAGCCAAGGATCAATTAACCATTGCAATATCAAACACTTCATTTGGAGCTTCTAAAATTGAACAAAACAAATCTCTTTTCCACATGCAATCTAGGTAAAGTTTGATTTTTGGACATTTAAGAAACTTTGTTAAGTTAAAAACAAATTTGCAAAAATCAACTTGAGTAGTTCCTTGGACTCACCTCTTTTCTAATCACCCATCAATTCAACCATTGGTTGCAATCTCAGTGCCATTTATGGGGATGGGTCTACTTGAAAAAGGTGTTAAATGTTCCACAATCTAACTCACTCACTTGGTCTTTGAACGTTTTTTTTAACTTTATCAAAATTCTTAAATGATCAAAACTCTAGATTAAATCGATCACACTTCAAGTTTGGGCAATAAAATTGAACAACTATTGACGTGGAGGGCCTCCAGGCGCGTGCTTGACAAATCGAGTTTCACATATCTTTGTTTTGGGCTTAAAACAAACTCACACTCAATCTTGAATGCCTAACAATCAATGAACATTGCATGGTTTGGACACATTTTCAATGACGCTCGCATTTCTTATGTTGACGATCTCTCGACTTTCATTATGCTGATGATGCTATCAAATTGGACTGAACATTGTATGCCATAATCACAAGTGTCTTCAATCATAGCTTACAAAATCTAAATCATCAATTGGAATAAATGTGTGTCTTTTAAAGCCCAAGATCATGTATGTGGTCTTTTTTTACACTTGTTAAGAGGCCTGCTTGGGGATTTCATCACCCCTTGGGACGACCTCAACTCCAGCATTCCGGTGGAGTATAAAAATTGGGAGGTGAATCCAAAGACACCTCTCTTGGGATCAAAATTTTGTCACTCAGGCTAAGCCTCAAGGAACTTTATACCCTTGAGAAGTGAAAGAGGAGAAGTGGGTTACCGCTCCTCTCGACTGTGTGACATCTTTTTGGTTTCATCTACGGATTTGGGCCTCACGTACCTTGTGTATATCGAAGACTCCCTAGCTATAAAAAATTTCATCATTGTAGAAAGCTTCCTAGGATGTTGGTGTGTTTGACATGCTTGCTCCAAAATTTTGCCTACTTGTTTGTTCATAGCTTTTGAATGAATGTTTGCCAACTTTGGTCAAAATCCCAAAAAAGAAGAAATCTCCTAGCTCAAGGCATACTTAGCGTAGTCACTGCCTCATCAGAAAATCATCCAAGCTCCCCTGCTACAACCAAATCTATCTAGTTCCTTTCTTTAGAACAATCCCAAATCCAAAGTCTCTCCAAATCATCCCCCCTAGCCAGCTAGCAACCCAATCCAAAATCACACCCAAGCCTTTAGAGAGTTGTTGTCATTCTGCTAGAATTTTCTATCCAATCAATCCAACCAATCCACTAGCCTCACCAAGGTTATCCCTTTGACAGAGCTTTATCTAGGGTAATCTAGCTTTGTCACTTGTTATCCCTTATCACCTTGAGCTAAAGGTTGGGATCCACAAGTGGTCAATCTCGTGTCATGCCCATAGGATCATTAGTCTATCCATAAGTTGACACAATCTCCACCAATCCAGCGCATAGGAAAGCAAAACTCTCACTTTTTGATAGCATGCCCTTGAAGTCTTCCATCCACAGGAAAGCCAAAAATCTCCAGCCAATCCTCCTTAGGTCTGTCATGCAGCTTTGACTCTCCCTAGGAAATCTTTCATCGGCCAATCCAAAATCTGTGCTTAATCCAAATCCAACCATGAGCTTCCGTGTTCATCCATATGCAAGTGTAGTGCCTGCCCCTAAGTCGCATTTCTGTCATCATTGCCAAACTCTTTTAGGCCAATTTATGTTTGATGATTAGTATTATTATTTTAGAGATTATCAGATGTTGTTTTACACTCAATTTATTATATGATGAGATGACTTGGTACTCTATATTTCATGCATGTATGATGATTATTCAATGTTTTCAATTATCAATGATGATTAGTTATATGGTTTATTATCACACGTGCTTTCTTATGGATACTTACCCCATACTGCATGTGTATAGTGTGCGTGTTTGTTTTCTTTATGTATGGTGTTTCTGATGTGGTTAAGGAAGGGAGTCGTAGTCACCTGCTAGTCGGGATCTACACGATGCACCACTTCCTGCCATTGTCTGTTTAGCTTAGAATATTGTGTCTGTACATGCGTGAATTTTATGCAGGTTGCAGGTACCGGGTATCGACTTCCCTGAATTGCCAGGATGAGCGTACCCTATCGCATTGTCTCAATGGTAAGAGAGGGGAGATAAACTCTTAAGTCCAAATCCTAAACCCTTTAGCCAATTGTCCTAATTGATAATTAGGACAAGTCTCTGAGTTAAGTACCCTCCGAATGCATCAAATGATGTTATTTCGTGATTATAACCCTTTTTGTTTGATTTAGTATGTGTTCTTCTATGATGGGTTTTCATATGTTGCTTTATGAGTCCTTGATGTATTTTCTATTAATTAAGTTTAATTAAAAAGATTAATTAATGATTTAATTTAATAGAAAATTATTATGACATTTTAATATTTAATTATATTTAATTAATTGAGAAATTAATTAAATAAAAAGTATTAAATTTGGAAATAAAAGTTTTAAGTATAATTTTAGAATGTGATAATATTTATTTAATTTAATAATAATATATATTTAGAGTTCATTTTTAAATAAATGCTAAATATTATTATTAATTGAATTAATAAATATTTTATCAATTAAAGTTTCTTAAATAAATTAAAAGTGGAAAAGATATTAAATTATTAAAGGTTTCTAGATCGCATGATCTAAGCATGAGTTTAAATTTAAAAGAAATTAATTAAAACGATTAATTAATGATTTAATTTAATAGAAAATTATTATGACATTTTAATATTTAATTATATTTAATTAATTGAGAAATTAATTAAATAAAAAGAATTAAATTTGGAGATAAAATCTTTAAGTCTAAATTTAGAACGTGATAATATTTAGTTAATTTAATAATAATATATTTAGAGTTCATTTTTAAATAAATGCTAAATATTATTATTATTTGAGTTAATAAATATTTTTATCAATTTAGTTTCTAAAATAATTTAAAAAGTGAAAATATAATTATTTAATAAAAGATTCTAGTTCGCATGACTTATGCATAAGATTAAATAAAAGAAATTTATTAAAAGATAAAATAAGTGAAAAATAATAATGTTACTTTAATTTCATAAAGTACGCATGAGATTAAAAGTAAAAAAGATTAAAAATAGAAGACAAGTGGAATATTAAATAAAGTTATTTAATAAATCAACTTAATGTGCATAAAAGATGAATGCAAAATAAAATAAAAGATAATAAAGGTTAATATGGAGTTAACTGAGTTATGCAATGAGTCTTCTCGGGTGAACGCACAATTAGTGCCCCGATTGGAGGAGAATTTGCTTATCACAACTTTTGGGGTTCATTTTTGAGGGACACGAATTGGGACACGTTTTTAGACGGGAATTTTTGGGAGACTACTTTTGGAAGCGAATTTCAGAAGGTTGATACCAAGAAGGTTTTTTAGAAGAAAGTCATTAAAGAGGAGCGAATTCTATTACAGTTTTTGGGGATTCCGTATTAGCATTAGATTCAGGTAGGGTCGTGCATTTGACAAACTAAATGATTCATGAAATTCAATATGCTCTGTCTACCTCGTGCTTGAAAGGAAATTGTTTCTCAGATCTTGTTGCATGAATCTTACCACCCTTCGTTCTAGAATTGTTGCTATTCAATTTCATATGTAAATCTAGATTGAAAAACCTATTTAGAAAACCTCACTTAACAACTGAAAGAAATTAGAATTTGATTTGGGAAGGGGTTTGAAATAAAAATGAAGATTTTAGATAGAAAAATTCGAACGGTTAATAGAATTTTCTCTATCAGATTATAGTTGTAAATGTTATAAAAGAAAAAAATAATAATAGAAAATTAGAATTTAAAAAAAAAAAAAAAAAAAAGAATTTATTTTCTTAATATTAATGAGTATTTAAAATAACATAAAATAAGAATTATTTATGTATTTAAAACATTATTATAGGAATTGAAAATAAAGTTAAATACACTTTATTAAGGAGAATTTGTTTTTATAATAAATAAAATATAAAATAATAAAATTCTATTATATATATATATATATATATCCTTTGGGAAGGATGGTTTCAATGTTTCAATTTAAAAATAAATATTATTATTATAATTATAATAATAATACTAATTTAAAGTAATTTAATTGGGGGCGGGGGCCACCATATCCCCACCCCCCACCTACCTGCTGGGCGACGTGACTGACGCTGACGCAGGGTACTGCGACAGCGACAGTCCTTGACTGTCGCGGCCGCAGGCCCCTGCGGCAGCGCAGTGGCCGCAGCCTCATTTAAAAGGCCGGCGGGCCTTTTTAAATAAACGCATTTCTTTTTAAAAAAGAAAAAAAAAAAAAAGGGGGGGGGGGTTTATTAAATTTTATTAATATTGTTTTAATAATAGTTTTTTTTATAATTGGTTAAATTAATACTAATGAAATTTAATAAGTTCATTTTAATTTAGTTATTAATAATTTTTATTAAATAGCTTTGTTAATTATTAAGTAATTAATAATTGATAAGAAAATTAATATAGTTGTAGGTTTTAATTAAAAGATTTGAATGATTAATTAAATGTTAATTATTTAGTTATTTTATAAATAACTAATAATTAATTATATTAACATTGATTTAATTTAATTTAAATATAAAGGGGATTAATTTTGGATTTTACCTAAACATAGAAATGGGTTAATTGAGAAGGAGTAATTGCGAAAACTTATTACTTAAAACATATGTTTAACTGAAAATGGGAACCAATCATTAACTCAACAATATATTGTCAATCAAATTCATACTTTGAAATAAGAACTGAAACTTTACTTTTAACCCTATTGTGTATTTTGAGATCAACCCAAACTATGAAATGATACTGTCTTGATTATGTTTTGGGGTTGTTTTAGCTTTGACCAATCTTAGGTTGTCACCAGAGGCTCGGGGTTGTGAATGTGATGCTATGATGATTTGTTCTCGATCTTTTCAAACCAACCAAGGTAATGTGATAGTATGCTCTATGATGGATGTATTTACTGTTTGTTATTACTTTCCAATTTCCTTGTGTGAAGCTGAGGTGTATGTATTTGAGATACCTGACTTAACCATTTTCGAGTCTCGATCAGTTATATTGATAACCATTTTTGAGTTTCGATCAGTTATACTTGGTTTGCTTTTTGGTCGCTTGAGAGGACTGAA
This sequence comes from Cupressus sempervirens, assembly GCA_028749045.1. Taxonomy (NCBI): domain Eukaryota; kingdom Viridiplantae; phylum Streptophyta; class Pinopsida; order Cupressales; family Cupressaceae; genus Cupressus; species Cupressus sempervirens. The sequence goes on along the minus strand of CM053790.1, from coordinate 769,874,915 downwards.
GTGTTTGTTATGTTCTTGATGATGTCATGTTTTGACTTGACCATTTTGGAGTCTTCGATCAGTATTGTAATTTACTATTGGGATACTTTCTGGTTGCTCATTTGAGAACCATTGGATTTCGTGATTTATCATTGATGCCTTCAGTTGCTGATAAAGAACTGTCGTGGTCATATGATTATTATTTGGTGCTTATCTGTTGCTCATGAAGAACTGATGTAGTTTTGTGGCTTATCTTTTATGATGTCTTTTCAGTTGCTTGTATAGGACTGAGGTGGTTTTATTATGATTCTTTGATTTATGATTTCATGAGCCTAGGGTAGGTTATCTATGTGTAGAGTCGGGAAGTGGCTTGCAATGGGGATCGGGGCCCTAAGAGGCTGTCTGGAGTAACCCATTGTAAGTTGTTTTAATAAGTGAAAACATTTACACTAAATAAGGGAAAATGAACCTAATAAGATAATTGTATGTTCTCTCCCATGCCATGAGTGCTAGTACAGACTAGGATGGGGTAGAGAGAACGCTTGGTTACGACCTTGCATTCCATAGTATGCCTCGTCAGTACGAGAGGATACTAATGGCCACAGGGATCAGTAGGGACCCGGGATTCCTAAGGGATTGCTTGGGTAACTTCTACGTGACTTTTGCGATGACACTTTCCCGCTTGCATATTAGGTTTCCTACGTGTCTTGTGGTACCTCTGGGATTTAGATGTCGATCTTTTTAGGAACCCTTGAGTTAGCATACTTATAGGATTTCCTAGACTTAGAGAGTATTTATGATTATAGGTTTTGTTATCCTATTTGGGACTTGAGACTATCTCCTCAGCGCGGTGGGAGTGGACCATTTAGGTTCCACGCGGTCGGGTGGTAGTGCTTTTTACTCTTACCATTGAGATCCGTTCCATGGTCACCGTGGCTGGAGTGTTCGTGATTGGCATTTACCTTCACTATGTTCTTGGATTATTATGATGGATGGTTAGATTTTATGATAGATGTGTTATCATTATGGATGTATTGATGTATCATGTATGGGAATAGTTTCATATATTTTTACTGTACTTTGTATCATGGATTTGAGGATGTTGTATCTTTATCTTTACATATGTATATTCTTTTAAGCCTTTCATACCCTGTGACTTGTATAGTGGATGATTGAGCATTCCGAATTAATTTTCCAAGAGGCATTCAGAACAAATGTATATTATGGACATTGGAGTTTCTGATTATTCTTTATTATGTATGTATTAGTTGTTAGACTTAGAATTTAATTAAATTTAAACATGACTCAACGTCTTGGGATCTTTAAGAAATGTAACTTGCAATGTATGTTTGTCAATGATTACATGTTATTGCTTCCGCTACTATGTGTTTGATGTGTATGTTATACTTCTTGTTAAAAAAAAAAAATGTTTAGCAAACTTAGTGAAACTTTAGGTTAATTCTTTTGGATCCCTTGGCGGGGCGTTACAGCAAGACCCCATCCCCATCAAACTCACCATCAAAGCATGAAGTACCAATCCTATCATGATGTGTTTGGTCGCATTGTCCTTGCTCCCGCCACCTCCTATTCCAATGATGATGAAAATCTTGTTGACTATGACGGGTATATTGAAAGCCTTAGAAACATTCCCCCAAGCATCCCCCAAAATCCAAGAGTTATTCCAAACTATCTAGTCATGCCATCTTATATTCCAACTTCCCCTCCATCACCCCATCAACCAAGCTTCCAATCTTCCACCCCCATCACACTAGCTATTCCTGTCAATCCACCTCCACCTTCGACACACAAGTCTCCAAGGAATCTCTTAGAGGAAATACAAGAAAAGTTGCCTCCAACAGTCGATAAGCCATGTCATCTAAACCAACCATGTGAAGTAGTCAGTGATGAAGCTTCCCCATCTATAATATCACCTCCATCTCCCATAGCTATCATCCCCATACCATCCATCAAATTGCTTAAAATCCTTCCACTTCCCGCAAGCATCAAAATCCCACCATCTATCAAATCCCTCCAAATCCTATCCACATCGCCTCCAAGCATTTCCCAAATCTCTCATAATGACCCTTATGCATCCATCTTCTACTCACCCATCTCCACTACTGAATCTCCCATCTATCCATCCGCTACCTTTGAAGAATCCATCCCTTCACCTCCTATCGCACCATCCACTCCAAACCAATCCTATCAAGATCCTGCCCAAAAGCATGTTGACATCCCCCAAAGCATAAATGAAGATATCATCATACCATGTCTTCCATCCATAGTGCAGTCACCATCTCCTCCATCTCCAAAACCTCGAGCCATATCTCCTCCACTACAAGATATCTTGTCATCCCACCAGCTACATCAAGATCCTATCCTTCCATCTCCCCCGCTCCATGCTTCCATCTTACCACCTATCCAAGCTATTCCACCATCTATAATCTACCCTCTTGGTTCACTTACATTCATCCACGGTGGCCCTCTCTCAGCAAAAGAATTAAGAACAGTATCTCCCCATTGCAATACACCTAATAAATCACTTCTACCATTTTCTGCAAGCAAAAAGTTTCCTCAGCTTGTTCAAATGCTCAATCGATGGCATTATCAAGGTCAAGGTTTAGGACCACAAGAGCAAGGAATCAGAGAGCCTATTATTGCACAAAAAAATCTAGGATTTCATGGTCTTGGATATGTATCCAAAGGCTCACCATCTAAAGGTGTTGGTACACCACACCCCCAAACCAAGCCTATCTCCAAACCCACCATGCCAGCCTCCCATCACTCCTTCAAGAAATCTTATGTCATCCCCCCTCCACCATCTTTGCAACCCAAAACAACCTACCATATCCCCCCTTCATCCGCTAAATCCATTTTGGGTCCCTATGTCCCAAAATCTACCATCCTCCATCCTCCTATCAGCCATCATAAAAATCCTATTCCATCCATTTCTATGCAAGATCAAAAAAGGCACATATCAGGGCACATCATCCATCATCGTCCCCCTACATGCTCTTTCATATCCTCTCCATCTCACAAAGCTTCTCCTAACCATCTTCCCAAAGCTTACCACAGCAATGTGAATGCCAACTTCAAAATGCATAAAGCTAAAAATCCACATCCTAGGCAATCATATGTCTATTCTAAAAGGCATACTCCAAAAAGGCAAAATCCAATCAAAGAATGCAAAACAATGCAAAAGCTTATGAAAAGAAAATCCAAAACCATGTGGATCCCCAAGAAAAAAGTTGAAACCCAATGCATAATGGCATCCACCATTGCTAATCCCCCATCTAGTGACTCATGTCCCCCACTCCTAACTCCATCTTGGGTGCCTATATCCCCAAGCACGCTTCCACAAATCCTCCATCACACCCACATCTACCATCTATCCCCCATATGCTCTTTTCACACCCGTTCCAACATGTGCCAATGTTGCTCTTGCAAGCATCCCCATCTCATTCTCTTTTCCAGCATTTTCATCCCTCCATCTCCTACCATCAATCCCATCTAATCCGATCTATTGCATAAATCACACATCCGGTGTACCAACAGCTAGCAATAAAATTGAACATTCCAACAGCCAGTGAAAAATCCCAAAAAAGCCAAAATAGCTGAAGAAAGCCAAAATCATTCTAGCTAAGTCCAAAGTCAAAAAGTCAAAAAAGAAAAGAAAAATAAAGCGTCCACTAGTGAAAACTTGGCAATTCAAGCGCCTTGGACAAGTACCATGATGAAAACTTGGCAAACAAGCGTCATGCGTAATCCCGCCATCCCCAGCTTAGCCTATCACCCTCATGCTTTTGGTCATCTCTTGACATCCAACTCCATCTTCCAATCTATCCACCTGTCCTCCATCGTCCAGCTTCCATCTCACACCATCCACTAATCTTATGCAGCTTCAGCCAATCATCTCAGCTATCATCCATCTCCCTAGCCCCTTCATCTTTTTCCATCCTAGCTTCAATCCTATCACATCCATCATAAGACCTCCTTCCGCATGTTATCTTCTGATTGGGGGCACTATATTCCTTGGAGATCTTGTCTTGTCCATCCTCCCTTGTCATTGGTATCTAGCTCTAGGCTATCCTCATGCAAACCCAATGTCATCTCTTTATATCCATCATAATCCTAGCTATCTACCATCCTATCTAGCCATCTCATCCTGCTCCTCTAGCTATCCTTGGTCACAAAATTTCTCATCATCATTGGATGCATCCTACCAAATCCATATCTTTCACTATCACCCCACCCTTAGCTTTCACATCTTGGACAACATCGAACCATCCCGCTATCCTATCATCCTAAGCTTTTTCCTGCTTGTAACTATCTTGGTCAGCTTCAGCTTGTAAATATCTTGGTCCGTCAGCTTGTACATTCTCTTTAGCTTAGTACCATTGTATCTATCCAGCGTTCGTGTCAGTTCATCCTTGATCAGCATCTTGCACCCATCGCAACCCTTGGTTAGCTATTCCAATACATCCTTTAGCTAGATCTCCTGTCACCAAAGTGTTATCCTTCTTAGTTCAGTTTGCCAGACACATCACTCATCTAGATCCATTAGGTTAGGTGCTCTTCGATAGATCCTTGCAGGATATAGCTTTCCTCATGTCTGATCTTGGTCCGTTAGTACCTTGTCCTACCCATCTCGTTGGCAAACAGTTCTCTTTTGGATTTTTACTTTCTTTCGATTTGGAATCTTCCCTTTTGGGTCTTGAAGTATCTCTTCCAAGGAATCCTTTTGTTCCCTCCTCAAGGTTGCCACAATCTTCCATATCATGGTATACTGTGAATGGGGCAATTAGAGCGTAAGGTTTTGATCATGTCTTTTGCTTGTTTTCTTTTCTGCTTGTGGGTTACCCAGTGTCGTTTCCACACTACTTCCTCTCGGATTCATGTGTGATACTGGGGCAATCCTTGCGTGTTTGTTTTGAGTCAGTCTGTCAGTCCTTTGGACGGTTGGTGAAAAGGCCTTGATGTTCTTGGTAACCTTGACAATTAACCAATAGTCCTATAGCAAATCTAGTGCTCAACTACATGGTGGTACTTCTCTTTGAAGTATCCCCTCGCTCAAAAAAGTTTCAATGGTTTTCTTTCATCTCCATTATCCCCCATCCATATCCAGCATCTGTCTCTCCTACCCCAGATTATGCATCACTATCTCTTTGAATCACTCATCACTCTTAGCTTTAGGGATCCACAATCCTAGTCTTAGGGATCCACCAATCCAAATCAATCCACCAAGCCTCATCTTTCGAGATCCACAATCCTAGTCCTAGGGATCTCCGAAACCCATCTTCCACCAATCTGACTCTTTGAAATCCTGTTGCATCAGCTTTATAATCCCCTCATCCATCTCCCTATCCTGGATTCCTTTTTATAGCACTCTGCTCCTTCATCCTCCACCTTCCCTAAAGTCTTAAGCTTGCTTCCTCTTGTGCATCTGATTCTCCTTTATCATTCTCCCATAGTGAGAGTTTGAGCTAATTCAGCCCCTTCTCTTTGCCAATCTGAGTTTCCTTGCTCATCCGAGATTCTTGTACTTTTCAAGAAGCCATCGAGCCTCACTTTCTCTCCCTGCTACCTTCTTGAGGGGGCATCTCACAGTCCATTCTCCCCTCTTCTGCTCTAGCCTTGGGCATCTTATTTTCTTATCTTTGATGTCATGCCACTTGCGGCATCACATCAAAGAGGGGCAAAATGTAGACACCTAAAAACCTTTAGAAAATAAAGTATTTTTATTTTCTGAAAAAGTCCTGATGACATCATCATTTATTAATTAATTATTTAATTAATTAATTAATTAATTTTTATGCCATTAAATCCCTTTATCTTAATTAAAAATATTTAATTAAGGAATCCCTCCCAAAAATGTTTAAATCTTATTTAAACATTATTTCCTTATTTATTAATTATTTAATTAATAAATTGACCAAAAAACCCAAAATAAATTAAAAAAATTATTTTTTGCCCAAAACTTAGCCAATTTCCTTAAGACCACTAACCTCTTCCAAAATCTTCTAATCCTTCTTTAATTTTAATTAAAGGCTAATCCCATCATTTCCTACCCCTAATCCCAAGTCAAAATATTTAATTAAGATTAAATATTAATCCTCATGTTTATTAAAAAAGTTTTAATAAATATCTCCTCAACCCAAACCCTTGAAATAAATAAAACTTTATTTATTTCCTAAAAATCTAATTTATCCTCATCCTAAGAAGTTCCAGACTCTTCTAGAAAGTCTTCATCCTCATCCTAGGAAATTCTAGACTCTTCTAGAAATTCTTCATCCTCATCCAAAGCCTAGACTCTTCTAGAAGATGTCTTTAAACCTAATCCTAATCCCCTCATAACCTTGTCACATTCCCTAAAAATGGGTTAAGACTTACTAACCCAAACCAAAGTTAACAAATATCTCCTCTTTCACCTACCCTCATTAAATGCCATCCACTTGCCTATCCCTAAGCTAATCCTAAACCATCCTAATCTATCCTCTAATCATTTGCACAAGCCTAAGCAAGCTTAAAACCTTCCTAATCAAGTCCAAGTCGAAATTGCTCTCATCACCCTCAAAATATCTCAACCATAAAACTTTATGAAGCCCACTAGGCCATAAATGACTCTTCCAAGCTCTTTTATTGCTCTTACAAGCCATTATGAGGGTCTTTATGAAGATTTTACCCCTTGAGCCTCCTTTGTTGACTCATCCTTCCCCTTTCATCCATCCTCTCACCATGTGACATGTGTCACTCCTTGATTGACTGTAAGGAAGCACAATCCATGTGCTCTCCTCTCATGCAATCTGAGCCCTCCATGAGCTTTTTCCCATCCTTGCATCTTAGCCCTCAATCCCTCAAGCCTCTTGCCTATAAATTGGATCCTTCCCTTTTGCAAAATAACACAATCCATGAAGTAAAGTCATAATGCCATTTTGAGAAGCCATTTTACATCAAAACCATACACTCACACCCAAATTCCAACTCCATTTGAAGCCCTTTTTGAAGCATAAGCTTGAGCATACATCCTATCTATTTAGACAAAGCCACTCAACAAGAGACCTTCTCATTGAGAGAGTCCATTAATGGCTCATATTCTCAATTGAGAGCTCATCTTAGTCTATCTTGAAGTTTATGAATTTTGTTTAGTTTGCAGAAGCTTTATTTAAATTCAGTTTCTATTAGCATACTAACATTGCTCATATACAGTATTCACAATGATATCAGGAAAGTGGAACTTTGGAAGGAACAAATTTTGAAGAGGATATTGAATTTCAAAGAGTCTATTTCTCTGAAAGTATCTTTTGTTGAGAAATAGTTGGAAGAATATGTCGAGGCCAAGGATACATATTTTAATTTTTTGTATTCAGATCTTAATGCAGTTGAGATTGCATCACATGCTTTATGTGCAATTCTCACCTCAACTGAATCCACCAAGGAAACATGGACTAAGGGTATGGATAATCTTAAGGCAAATTTTGATGATTGGATGAAGATTCTATCTGTATAAGAAAGTATGGCATTTTTGACAGTTTTGGACAGATTTATGACATTTTGACATTTGTCATTAATGTCAAAAGAGGAGTAGTTGCAAAAAATTAGAAAGTTCTTGAATTGTCAAAAGGGGGAGAATATTGTAAAGTATATTGTAAGGGAGAGCATATGTAAAGTTGGACAAACTGTAACCGATGTAATCTAATGTGTTGTTTATCTTAAGTTTTTGTCTCTTAGCCAATTTTTCCTATTTTGTTGTCATCAATGCCAAAGGGGGAGATTGTTGACAATTGGCTAATAGAGATATGTAATTGTTATCATTTATGGCAACACATGATGTACATGCTCATAGGAAACCTCAGAAATAAAGATACTTAGTGTTTGGTAATCAAAAAATTGTCTATGTATAGAATTTGGTTTACAACAGTGTATTTTTTTGTTTAGAACTTGTTGTTGATGTCATACGATGACTAACGAAGTTAGATGGAGATAGTATACATTTTGGTGATGAAGTGTATAACCTTGGAAGTCAGTAGGGGCTGTACAGAATAGAGATAACCATGTTTTAGTGAAACAAGACAATGGAATTGAAGGAAATGATTATTTTATTTACAAAATAATTACTTGTCCAATTAGGGTCGATATCCTAGATGTTTACTCTAAGTTGGAAAAATAGATTGTGGTTTTAGCCGACCCAACAACAATTTGTGTAAAGGCATGGTATTTATGCAAAGGACATCTTGCGATGAGAAGTGTGATTACAAGTGTTATGTTGTAATTGTGATTGTATGCGAACTTTTGTGAAAGTGATATATGCGAAGTTTGATATGAGCTATTTTGTGATTCGAGATTGAGCTATTTTTAAGTTAAAGTTTCTTTGAGGCTTTTCCTCCTTGATGTTTTTTTCCTTCTATAAAGATTCACATTGTATTATTCTCTTAATTGTGAGGTTGCACAATAATGACGATTCGTGTTTTGTATCATTCCCTTGACCTTCATAGCTTGGATATTTCTCTCATCATGTGGCGAGTGTTTGATTGCAAGTAATCCTTAAGAGATGCAGGTTTGAGGAATCAACTTTGCCAAAGAGATTAGCTCATTAAGTTTAATAACTTTTAGGTACTATCACATTTTTGCAATCTCTTCTTCCTTGTAATATTTGCCTAATTGGTTGTCAGTGTGGGTGTGAACAAACTTTGCTCTTCTTTCCACACTTGATGAATGATTCAAATAACTCATATATCCTTACCTATGTAAGCAAATCAAAGGAAGTATAGATGCGGGACAATGATAAAGAACAAATCAAGGGTTTCATTTGAACTTAAATGAATCAATAAGGTTTTCTTCCTCGTAGTATTACACCAAAACTCATAGATCTTTCAATATTCTTCGTTATATCCAGATGGCCCCAAGATAATAACATAATTTAAATTGATTTCTTTTCTTGAACTAAATGTAAGGGAGTTGATTAAAATTCTACCTGTTCTTTTCTTCATGAGAATTAAAGAAAGCTTTAATATGAGATAATATTTTATATGTAGGTTCGAGCATCCACTCACCAAAAATTGATTCTCGATAGGATCATTAAGAATCATTCAAACTTACCAATAGACTACAAACCGATTGACATGGGTTAAAAATGTTTTATATACTTTTCAAGAAAATATCAAAAAATAAAATCGTAAGACTTATTATTTTTATAAGAATGTAACCAATTCCTACTTAAATATTAAAATTCTTATTTTTCAAGAGAATACAAAAAATTCCTGCTGAGGTATTAAAAACAATGAGAAATCTAAGTAAGAATTACAAATCTAAAGCCGAGACAAAACACATTTCGGAAAGAGAGAGCTACAAATAACTTGCAGTAATATCCAGAAGAAAACTTTTTAACAGAACTAAACAAACGAAACTAATTTTGAAGTGGCTCAGTAGGATTCATAATAAAAGCCCAACAATAAATGTCCACATTGTCGTTGTCGGTAAGAATCAAATTCAAAGCAAAAATATATCTAATTGAAAGGGGTGTCTGAAAGGAAATCCTTGCCATATAGAAAAATGGTATTTGGATTCCTTTTGTATTGTTGGCCGACCATCTTGCTTTATGAAATTTATGATTACCTGGAGTAAAGTCCACCAAGTGGTTTGGTTGCATTGATGACCCCTTTCCAGAGTGGAAGTCTGACCAATCGCATTGATGAAAAGTATTGGTGGCATGACAGTTACTTTGAATGAAAAAGATTGTCAATGAATTTCTATTGTGTGGTTACATTATTTAATTAAGTTTGGTAGTTCATCAAAACTAACAATCTGTTTTTGCTTGCATAAATGAGACCTCTCTGCTCTGCTCTCTATATGCAAAGGCATCTAACTATGCTTCAAATACAAAAAGCGCCTTGCTTACCATTTGGAATTTAAGCTTATGAACTCTCCTTTAAAAACAAATACCCACCTGGTTTGAACAATTGTTTTTTTAATTTTTTTATTGAACAATTGTTACATGCTCACAAGCCCTGCTTTGCCAATTCAGTAGCTTGCTGTTCCCATGTGATGTGATCAAAGCTTTCGATTAAAAAAGACTACAAAGACTACAAACCCATCAATTGAGGATTTCCTCAAATAATAGTACTGAAAAAGCTGCTTCTGAAGGGTCAATTTTCCTGATTTTCTCTCCCCATACTTGTAAATTAGGGGGAAAAGGTAAACAATGGTGATCAATAATAGCAAGAGCTTATAACACAATGGCAATTTGTCAGCCTCTCATTTGAGAGATCTTGGGTTGAGTCCACTAGGACTTAATATGTAATAATGATCAATCAAGCCTTCAACCCATTACATATCCAAAAAACTATCAAAATTATGAAGTGTTTATCTTCCTTCAAGTGTGCTGGTAATCAATTCCTTGTTATGCCGCATTTTGTCAGACCATTGTTGGGACCTTATGAACTCTTTGGAGAGCTTCCCTGCAACATATCTCATATCATGTCTCTTGTGTGGATCAGAATCAACACAAGAAGCAGCAAGCCTGAGTAGTCTCTCTGCACAATCTATTGGAAAAGAATCCTTGAGCCTTGGATCCATCCAAAACCTCAACCTCTGCATAAGATCTGCCTGAACATTGGAAAGCAATATCCCATTCATGGACTCTATTAAAGAAACTCTCTCAATCTTATTGTTAGCCTTACTCACATATTTGACGGGCTCATTCCCTGTAAGAAGTTCCAACAGAATAACCCCAAAAGCAAAAACATCATTCTTCTCAGAAACAATACCAGTATTAACATATTCAGGAGACATATAACCTTGTGTGCCGGTTATTCTCATGCTCCTGAATCTCTTGGTGAGCTTCATTGGACCTTCTTCTTCTTCCCTGATTTCTCCACATACTGATGCGTCTTTTGATATGTCATCGTAGTCCTTACTGATGTCCTCAGATTCATATTCACCTAAAGTAATCAGATTTCCACAATCCATTAGAAACGCATGTCAGGTTTCTGGATTTTGTGAAAAAAAAAATTAAAATCAACGTTTTGGATCATCAGAATGAAGGAGAGTGAGAAAATAGCTAAAATATCATATTCACCTGTCAAGTAAAAGGCACCGGCATGGCATATCATTGCCCTATAATCAGGTTCAATGATTACAATGCTGCTCGATTTGAGATAATTGTGCACATAGTTCATGCTTGTGTCATGGTGCATGTATTCCAAACCCTGGGCTATATCAATGGCAATCTGCATTCGAGAGATCCATGTTTTCAATATTGTGAATGCGGGCATTCTGCTATTCCTCAGACAATCTGCCAGACTGGATCCCTCAACATGGTCATAGACCAGATAAACATGATCCCCCTCACAGCAGCCCCCCAAGAGCTTTACCAAATTGGAGTGATGGATATTACAAATTTGTGCAAGCCTTGACCTAAATTCCCTCACATTCTTCAGCTTTCTGACCGTGATAGCCACTGTTTTGCCCCTCAAATTGGACTTATAAACAGAGGATTTTCCCAGCCTTCCAGCAGTGAATTGGGATGTGGCCTCTGTGATCTCCTTGAATTTGAAAAGAATGGGTTTGTCGGGAAGAACTGATTGTTTTAGACTTGCAAAGGAGATCCCACTACTTGTGGAGGCAAAGCTGCTGCTGAAAACCCCAATTTGATCTGTACTTCTGCTGGGAGTAGGGCAAGCGTCATCTGAGAATCTGATTTTTGCTTGGGGTTTTGAAGGATTAGGCTTAGGCATAGGTTTTGGCTCTTCCACCTTGTGGAGTTTAAGCTTCTTGCACATTATCTTTCCACCATTTTGCACAACCGACATTAATTATTACACAAAAACATTCATACGGGAAGACGGTCTATTGAATTGTAAACCCTAAAAAAGGACTTAAAAAGATTCATCCACAAAATTATTCATACAGGGCATGTTTCAATCAGTTCTCCACTGAAAATGAAAGATATGCAAATGGTGCTACAGAAAACATCATACCTGCTCATAAGCTATCCCAAATTTCATGTCCAGTCCTCTGTCCTGTTTCTCCCTCTGAGAAACGATGATTCACAACAAGCAGAGGCAACTTCAAAAACCCAACTCAAAAAAGTATACGGAGCATGGAACACTTTGGCAGTTTTCCATGGATTCCTATTCCCCTTCAATCATTTTCCTTATTAAGACCAATCAGTCCGGTCAAGCAGTTTCCAAGGATTCCCATTCCCGTTCTATGATTTTCTTCATAAAAACTAATCAATCCGGTCTCCAATACCACGCAGTTCAAACCCAAATGTTTACTTAACATATAGTTTTCATCAAATCAATCAGAATCAGAATACTTTCAGAGATTTCATCCCTAATTCTGGAACTTCAAAAAGAATGCGTTTATCTTCGATTAATTTTCAGAAAATTGAAAATATCATATATTTTTCTGAAAATTTCAGCGTTCCATCATCATGATGCATAGTTTGTAGTCTAAAACAACAAAAAAAAATAGTGATTTATAGAAAAAAAATCACTAGTAAATCTGGAAAAAAAAATTGACTTTATTTTGTCTTTGGTGAGGAATGGAATGGACAGTGCTTCAAAAAGAAATTGAATAACTGTAAATTTTATATAAAGGTCGATGATTCCCCGAATGATATCCGCTGTTAGCAATGCCACCTGTAATCAAGGAAGCTTGGGATAAGTACAGTGTGAATAGGTTTACAACTTTCAGACGGATAAGCACGAAAACATGGAAAGGGATATTTTGTTTTGCAGACTTACAAAATAAATGAGAATATACTGATAAGTAAAATGAATATATAATTTTAGATGGATTAGCTCTTTAATATTAGAAATGAATATTTTAAAATATATTCATTTTTTATTAATAATTTTAATATTTATCTCGACGGAATGTATTCTTGTCTTTTGCATTACTGTTTTTGTTGTTAGTTTTGAATATGATACTTGATTAATTAATAATATTTGAGGATACCTTTTTATCAAAGTTTACGAAAATATATCTTAGTAAATTAGTTTGAAATGGTTCACCGCGTGAACTTAAATGTATTTATGATTGCATTATAATATTGCAATCCTCAACTTTTCATGCCTCTTTTCATGCCTCTTTTTCATTTTTTCACTTATTTTTTTAGTTTATTTTTGTCATTTTGTTGAACCTCTATGCTTTTAGATAAGATTATGGAATAATTTATCACTATTTATGTTTAAGAATTGATTTTGTGTATATATTGTTTAAGACTAAATTGTTAGAATATTATTTATAAAATAATATTATGCATATCCAATACAAGATGATAGGATATAAAATTATGTATGGATTAATGCAATCAGATTTCCACAATCCATGATTTATAATGTTTATTTTCTGGAATAGATTGTGTAGAGATTATGTATGGAGTTTATACAAAGCGTGAAACATACAATATGGAAATAAATATATAGCTAGTAGGTGGCAATGTAATTGTAGATTAGGAAGAGGAGGATTGTATCTATGAGAGAATCTCACTCATCATCATCCTTCCTTTCTTAAGCATTATGTTCTTTGATTCAAGAGTTGGTGAAATGATAAGAATGAATTGAGGGGAACTTCTTGTTGGATAACCACCAACATTTCCCTTCAAAATCTGTGACATGGCTTAACCGCATCTTGTGTTCTATATGTCTAATGGTCGTATCAGACATTGGTAGGTCAATCTTTTGGTGCAATGACAACCCTAGCTTGTAACAAGTGGTGTCAGAGCCTAGTCATGGGTTTGAATCTCATTGGATAATGTTGGGGGGATTGTCGGACTAACTGTCAACGTTCCCCTTCAAAATTTGTCACATGGCTGAATTGCCTCTTGTGTTCTATAAGTCTAGTGGTTGTATCGGCCATTGGCAGGTCATTCTTTTGGTACAACAAAACCCTAGGTTGTATTACTTGGTGGAGTCAAACAAGTTAAAGTGCCACTAGTAGGCCACCTAGAGGTTCCTCCTACAACTTTGAAGGAGGTGGAGAAATATAAAGAAAGTCATAACCAACCTTGATTTAAATTGATATGTTAGACAAAAGGGACAAAGTAAAAAATAATGAAGTAGACAAAATAAAATTTAAAAATTAGAAAAATAAAAAACTACAATATTAATACATCACACAACCATATTCAATTAAATGCACATGAATTATGCTAAAGGGTTGTAGTTCATATAGTTGAGCATGTTCAATTAAGGGTAGGTAGTATATATGTTCCTTGAGTACTATGGAGAAGGAAAAAGTGCACCAACTTGGAGAGCAATTAAAATGTTAAGGGACGAATTGTCCCTTGTATAACCTCATTTATCTAGTGTGCAAAACTAGGGAGAACAAATATGGTTTGTTGTAGAAAATTTTCTTAATTACCCTCTCGTGTTTAAAACTAAGTGGTTTGCATAGAATAAGTAGTAAATGCAAATGAATGGTAATAAGAAGATTAACTGATAAAAATATTTAGACTATCAGAAACAAAAGAGTCAAACATAGAGAATAGACACTAGACTTTGTAAGTTCATTACCTCAAACAATAGCACAAGGCATCGATAATAGGGTAAGTGATGGATGTCATTATGACATATACATGTCTCCTATAGATAGAGTATGAAGAATCGTAATGAAAATAAAACTTGTTCGTAAATACTAATCTAATATTAAAAATATGAAGAAGAATAATGGACAAAATAACAGATGTGTTTGTGTGTGTGTGTGTGTGTGTGTGTATAATGATTTAAAATAACTGAGAGGGGGGATGAATCATTTATCCTTGGGTCCAGATGCACCAATTCAACTTTCAACAACTTCAAACAACTTAATCACTCTTATAAAATATCTCTATCCATATAGCATATCATTAGTGAATCAACTTTTCATGCAATTACTTAACTTTATGTTTTGTATATGTGTCGACTGCCAGTAAAATAAACAACTGTAAAAAATAGCATGCATAAAGAAATATCCACACATATAAATAACACTTTTACACCAGGATTTAACGTGGAAACCCAATTTGGGAAGAACCACCAAGTAACATGCTACCGATTTTTCACTCTTCTGAAGTGAGCTCAATTAAGAGTCAACCCTGTTAAAGGTTATACAACACACTATTAAATGTGACCCTATTAAAGGATTTCATCAACTTGTTAAGAGTGGCCTTGTTACAGGGCTTTGGATCATTCCATTAGAATGTCACCTTAATTAAAGGATTTACAAAATGATTGTTAGGTCAACCTTGATTAAAGGATTTTGTCTATCACAATGGTTAGAGTATAACACTAGGTTTGATCTATAAAATACAACTCACTTTGAAAATTCAAATCTCCATTCGTTCATCTGTTGGTTCATTGAATGACCTTCATTGTCTTCTACATCACTGGTTTGCTTGGCTCCTCCTCAAGCAATCATACTTCACCAAACTCTTCCCACTTCACCTATGTTGTTTTGCTCCTCACAGCTTCTCCTTAAGATCTCCAATCAACAATGAACCAACCTTAGAAAACATCTATTATGCCTCCTTAATAAGTAATTTAGATCTTTTTCCACTTAAACATCACCATAGATCTTAGCGTTAGGTCATATTCATTGAATCATTCCATCATTATTGTTGACATTCAAGTCATGTTTATTATTAGTGACATACACTTATTCAAATTGTGAGTGCCGAGCATATTGTACAGTTAATAGTGTTAACCAAGCATTTTAGTTTTTACCAAGTTCTACAGTTGCTACCAAGTCCTTTGAACAGATTTTAGTTTGCACCAAACAATTACTACCAAGGTGATGATCAGTAGTGTAAACTGAGCATCCCAGTGTATGCCAAGTTTACCAGTGCTTACTAAGTTCAAAATTGATATGATGCAAGTCTAGTATTAATCGAGCTACTCAGTGTTAACCAAGAGACTTAGTTTATACTAAGCTCAAAGTGATAGCATTAATTGAGCTATGCAGTGTGAATCAAGTGATTTAGTTTATATGCTAAGTTTCGTACTATTCGCCAAGTCACCAATGTAGACCAAGTTCAAGACTACTTGGAAGTGATAAGTAAGGACTAAGCTTCTATGTCTACCGAGTGCATGACACTGTCGGGTATTGACAAGGGATGTTGAGTATCAGAACCTCACCAAGTTAGTCTTCATATCCCAAGTTTCTACACTTTGGCCAACTTTGTAATATTTGTGTAAACTTGTATTGTGGTTGACTTTGTAATTATGTAATTGGATTGGTATACATGTAATGTAATCATTAGAGAAGATTAGAAGAGCGAATTGCAAAGGCTACAATATTATAAGGAGCAACAAAGATTCATCTATCACAACAAGGTGATTTGTACACTCAGAGGAATCTCATTTAGCAAACCAAGTTGCAAATCAGAGATCAGCTATTGCTTCATCCTAATAGGTGGATGAGTCAAATCCTTTAACAAGGTAGACCTAACATTCTTATGTAAATCTCTTTACCAAGTGCATACTTCATTGTATGTTTGTAAATCCTTTTGCAAGGTGGACCTACTAGTCCTTATTGCTCCTAACAGGGCATGTCATCAGAAGTGATCATTGTAAGCCTTAATAGGCCAATTTTATACTGCAGTACTAAAGCTTATGGGTATCATCCCCACCCCAGTTTTACTTTCTATTTGGAAGGTTTCTGAGTCACCAAATCTTGTGTTAAAGTGTTATGTATGATTTCATATTTTCATTTTCCCATGCATGCAATTAGATCAAAATTCACATAAAGGTATAATTGCTAATCAAGGTTAAAAGTTTTATAAGTTACTGATCCACCCCTCCTCTCTCAATAACTTAGCTTGTCATAATATTTCCAAAAATTGGTATCATAGCATTGTGGTTCTCAATGAAAAGTTTAACATGTTGAGCAAAGATCAAAGGCAATGGAGGTATTCAAACTTGATAAGGTTATTGACAATGAGAAGCTAGATTTGGAATTGGCCATTGGACAACTCAAGAAAGCAAAAGAGAAACTCTATCAATACCTAAAAAGAAGAAAAGACCTTGCACTCTAGATGAATGATTCACTCTACATTGAAGAAAGAATTGAAGACATCCATTCAAATAATTCAGATGAAGTTGATAAAGCAATCAAATAACTATTGGAGAAGAATAGTACTCTTCAAGAAGAAGTAAGAAAACTAAGAAGAGAAAGAAGTTCAGTTAGTAAGAATGTGTAAAGCCATGGAAGAGAAAAACAAGATAAAGAGAATAGATAGAAGGAAAGAATAATGAAATTCACTATCCCTTCAGCAAGTAGACTTCATTTATTAGCTCACCAATGCAAATGAAGAAATCATGAACTTGAGATTAGAGAATAAAAGATTGTAGAATGATCTAAACACTAAAACACAAACCAATGAAAGAATAATGAAGTCCCAAGCAAACATAAATCAGTTGAATGAGAAAAGTCATTACAGATAAAAAGGAAAAGCAAGAATTGGATACACAGAAGAAGATGAATCATCCAAGCAAGGAGCTCAAAATAATCAAAAACCTACTTGTAGTCACTGTGGTAAAATAGGTCATACATCAAACAAATGTTAGAGCAATGAGAAAGCAAAATTCAATGGAAAATGCTATAATTTGTAATCATCATGGTCATAGATCAAATGAATACAATGAAAAACCAAAATTTGAAGGAAAATGTCACAAATGTAAGAAGCATGGACACAAGTCATCAGAATGTAAAACTAAGATATTGAATCCAACAGAACAAATTGCGAAAGCTATATTTGGTTGGGACTCTAACACTTCGTGCATATGTCATTACTATGGAGAATTTGGACACATTGGAATGAATTGTGTAAAACATCACATGAGGAAAATAGATACTACCAAAAGATGTTTCATCTATATAGAACTTGGTCATCTTGCCAAGAACTGTATGTATACTGGAAGAATAGAAGATGAAAAGAAGGCAAAAGTTGATAACATCAAAAAACAAATGAGACAACAATGGGTTCCAAAGTCTACCAAGAATGCAAGTGTGAGTAGTGATGATCAAGTCACTCAAGAATTAGGTGACTCCACTATTTCCACTTGATTTCTTAAAGGAGAACTAGAACCAGCTACTAAAGAAGACATCTAAATCAGTTCCAATTGACAAGACAAAAGATCCATATAAACTTTCAAGATGCAAAGGGATCACCAAGTAAGAGGTACCAGTTACTATTTAGTTACCTTCCTTACCAAGCGAGGTCAGGTTACTGACTCTACCAAGCAAGGTTGGGAGTGACTAAGTCTTATATGGCTACCGAGTCATGAAAGACCCTACCATGTAATCAATGCAAGCAAAGTGGATGATAGTATATCAATTTGATCCAACATTCATGCTATGCATATATGGTAAAATTTGATAAAAGATATGAAATTGAAGTCATTTTTTCACCATGAACTTTCAAGCTATTTGCACAGAGTGATCTTCAAGAGAAATCAAGCAATTTAAGTGAATTGTTACCAAAAATTTTTGTACTCTCTTAAACCCTACCAAGTAAAGATGGAAACTACTAGCAGCAAGGTGAAACAAGGATCAAACATGTTGGTTCATGGTGTGGAACGGAAAGCACCGGATTTCAAGCTCACTCCTATAGTTGCAGAAACCTTAGATCCAAGTGGAGCACAGTTGCAAATCCCTCCCAAGGTACTATTGATTAATGATATCTGCTCTCATTTCAAATGTACAATTTAGGATATTGGCACACTAGAGATGGATGAAACCCTAGAGAAGCTATGTGTTAATGGTGTGTTGAAACTTGAACACCAACATCTAGAAGCAAAAGGTTTAACACATATTCCTCATATGCCATGAGAATTTAAAGTTAAATGGATAAGATACATCCTAAGTCATGTGCATAATGTTTAGTTGTGGTTGAAGCAACCAATTTTGATCACAAAGAAGATAATCCATAGAATCACTCGTCTCCCCATGCTATCAAAAGCTAAAATGACTAACACCCTAGGTCAGGTAGACTAGGAGAAGAAAACCCTAGCTGAGTGGGATGGAAGGGGAATGAAAATAAGTAGTATGACTAACATGGAACTGAAGTTCAACATTCACATCATTGCACACAAAATCTACAGTTTGAGAAAATTTAACAGTGTCTCTTGCAAAGCAGTTGATTTAGCTTATAAGGTAGTCAACAATAACCTTTCTCTTGACCTTGCCGAGCTACTATTGAATTAGTTCAACAAAAACATAGAGAGTATTAGGATAGCGAAGAACAATCCATGTAAGTTTGGATCACTATTGATAGGTTTATTTTTCTATTTAGAATTTCTTTCCATCAAAAGGTACTATTGTTTCAAAAAAAATGTGCCAGTACTATATCAAATTAATGAATACATTGCTGAGATGGGAGAAAATTATACTAGTATCATGGAAAATTATTTTGATGCATTCAAGGAGAAAATATATAATAGATTCTGAATCCCCAAGAAAATAGTTGAGGATTATAAAGATGATGTTTGTTTTATAGTAGATAGTGACAAGGTATATATTTAGGCAGTTAGGCCTAGAATTGCATGGGTGAAACCTCTAGGATATGAGGTGAATATTGATGAGACAAAAGATATAATTGATGCACTAATAAATGAGCTAGTTGACCCCAAGGCTTCTTACTTTGGCACTTGTGATGAGGCCAAGGCCAAGATTGAATTGGAGATCAAGCTTCCTCAGGTAGTTAGCAAGGGCAAGAAGAGGATTGCCAAGCTAAAAACCAACTCTACTCTCTTGTTAACTAAAGGAAAAGGTGAGGATGAAGAAGTAGAGGATGAAGAATCATAGGAAGAGGAGACTTGAAGAAGAAGGGCAAGGTAATCATTACCAAGCCTGCCAAGACATCCACTATCATGTTCACCAGGAGATTCTCTACAAAGAAAGTAGACAAAGGAGGAGACATAATTTCAAGAGGTCTCCACCCACATTTGAGGAGATAATGAAAGAATTGGAATTAGGTTCTAGAATTACAAACTTCAAAGCATTAAAATATGAGACTAGAACCACTAATGAGCATAAGTAGATTGAAGATATACTGATATCCAAGATGGGTAAGTGGAAATACTCACCTGACCAATTACTCAACAAATTCCCAATACTTTAATGGATAAAATCAAGCCAAGATGGGAACATGCAATGCAAACTACAAAGGATATTCATGAGAAAGTATTGAGGCAGCTTATGCCAAATTTGACTAACAAGAGGTGAAAGAATCTTTAAAGAAAAATGAAGTAAAATTAACATTAAGATTCAATACTTGTCATATTTTGTTGAATGAAATAGAGCATGTTGTGAAGAATGCCACAAATACATGGAAGAATGTCTATTTTCTTCACAAATTGAGTGATTTTCTAGTTAGTATAAGTGACAAGGATGATGATGGCGTTCAAGAAAAAGATGATGAAAAAGTAACTCATTTTGATAATGTTGATGATGAAGAAGAACAAGACCAAGAGGCTACTGAGGAAGATGCACAAGATGTTGAGGAAACCAACCCAGTTAAGATTGTTGTAGCGGTTATAGCCTCACTTCCTCACTCTCCAAGAAAAACATTGATAACATAAAGCATGGAGACAACCTCAGTAGAATTGATTGTGACCAGAACTGCAACCACAAGCATCTAATTAATCTTTACACTAGTCCAACTTAGCACATCATTGACTGAAGTGTCAAGCACTTCATCTAATGAGCTGCAAGTTCTACCCTCTACATCAATTTTGGCTACAATAGGTATTTCTACTAGTATTTCAAAAATAAGTGTAGTATCCATTTTTGTAGTGACTCCTACTATTTCAACTATTAATTCCATTCCTAGTACACAAGTAATAAGTGCAAGGATAGTTGAGACCAAGCCTCAGCTGAGCACAAAATGTTTGGGAAAAGATAAAGAAAAGGAGGAGGATATAGATCTTGATGAGGAAATTGTCATTCCAAAATGGGACATCTCAAATCTAACTCCAGATTAGATGCAAACCTTTGGTGAACTTTTTCAAAAGAAAGCCAAGCAGCAAAGGCTAAGAGAAGAAAGGAACAAAGAGTTCAAGATCATTAAGGATGCCAAAAACATTCTAGTAGAGGCCCTAGGAATAGAGGTTGATACTTCTCAACCAATTTTATATTAGTTGGCAGAGGCAATCCAGAAATACAATGAAGATTTGAATGGATAGGATAAATTATTACAGAGAGCTGAGAAAAAGTTTGAGAATAAAGTTTTAGAACTTATTGCTCAATAGATTTCCATTCACCAAGTAGAGTTATCTACTATTTTGGGCTCTCTAGAAAACTCTTGCATTAACATATCATTACTTTTTGGTAAATAATGTGATACATCAATTTTTACAAAAGAAATAAGAGACAAATTGTCTAAAATTGATGAAGATCTAAAGGCAAGTGCAAAGTAGTTGTATTTTGACCTGAGTTCTAGCTCTACACACTTCAATAGAATTGGATTTCTAATAGATATGCAGGCAAAACTACTCAAAGAAGAAGTAAGAATCATATCAACACTAATCGATATCCAAAATATGATTCTCCCTAACATGGATGCACTATAGAAGCACATTACACATTCAAAAATCCTCATCCATGATAATAATTTCTCTATTGTAGACCACATGATTGAATTGTTAGCAAAAGTGTAGGTGGCATTGCACATATGTAGGGTCTTGCAAGAGAATTAGGACAAGATTTTGGCACTCATACTGAAGGTACACTCAGATTTCTTGTCTCATTTTGGCATTACTATATAAATACATATAGCATAATTCTTTGGAATTAATGTCAAAAGGGGGAAGAAGCTTTGATGAGATATAATAAGGAGATAAAAGGGGGAGAAGATGTGAGAAGATTGGATAAGGGAGAAAATTAAAAGTAAAATTGTAGATTGTAGAGAAAATGAACATTATATGTATAGTATACTATATATTATGTATGGGGGAGCATTACCATGTACAAAAATGTATCCTTTACAAAACTAATTTTGAAAAATCTCAAAAACAATATACTCTACCAAGTTGGAGATATAAGGTGATGGATAAAGGTGTTGTTGAACATTCTTGAATTCAGTTTTGACTTATAAGTGTTTTTGTCACTAATGCCAATGGGGGAGATTGTTGACATTCTAGTCATGTTTGTTATTAGTGACATACACTTATTTAGCCTATGAGTTCATACCAAGCATATTGTATAGTTAACAGTGTTAACCAAGCATTTTAGTTGTTACCTAGTTCTATAGTTGCTACCAAGTCCTTTGGAAAGATTTCAATTTTTACTAAGTAGTTACTACCAAGGTAATGATTAGTAGTGTAAACTGAGCACCTCAGTGCATGTCAATTTTACCAGTGCTTACTGATTTCACAATTGATGTGATGTAATTCTAGTAATAACTGAGCTACTCAATGTTAACCAAGAGACTTAGTTTATACTGAGCTCAAAGTGATAGCATTTACCAAGCTATGATGTGTGAATCAAGCGATTCAGTTTATATGTCAAGTTTCACAGTATTCACCAAGTTACCAATACAAACCGAGTTCAAGACTACATGGAAGTGATCAGTAAGGACTGAACTTCTACATCTATCGAGTGCATGATGATGCCGAGCATTAACAGTGGATGCCAAGTATTAGAACCTCACCGAGTTAGTCTTAAAAACTTGAGTTTCTACACCTTGGCTGACTTTGTAATATTTGTGTAAACTTGTATTGTGGCCGAGTTTGTAATTATGTAACTGGATTTGTATATATGTAATGTATTGTATCACATCCAAATAATTGAATGGAAGTAATGTAATCATTAGAGAAGATTATAAAAGTGAATTACAAAGGCTACAACAGTATAAGAAGAAACAACGATTCATCTATCACATCAAGGTGATTTATATACTCAGAGGAATCTCATTCAGCAAACCAAGTTGCAGATTAGAGATCAGCTACCACTTCATCCTAACATGTGGATCAATCAAATCCTTTAACAATTTAGACCTAATAGTCCTATGTAAATCTCTTTACTGAGTGCATAATTCATTGTATGTTTGTAAATCCTTTTGCAAGGTGGACCTAGCAGTTCTTATTGCTCCTAATAGGGTAGTTCATTAGAAGTGATCATTATAAGCCTTAACAGGCCAACTTTATATTGCAGTACTAAAGCTTGTGGGTATCATCCCCACCCCAATTTTACTTTCTATTTGAAAGGTTTTTGGGTCACCAAATCTTGTGTTAAAGTGTTATGTATGCTTTCATGTTTTTAGTTTCTCATGCATGCAGTTAGATCAAAATTCACATAAAGGTTTAATTGCTAATCAAGGTTAAAAGTTTTATAAGTTACTGATTCATCCCTCCCCTCTCAGTAACTTAGCTTGTCATAATATTTCCAACAATTATGTTCTCTTTCATCCTTCTAAAACTTTTGACTAAATCATTGCCTATGATCATGTAAAAAACTCTTTGCATGCATTAAATACTCCATCTCATCAATCTTTATCTTCTACATACTTTGACTAATTCAAAATTTCAACTATTTCGGCCTCAAAATCAATTCTTTTCAAACTAAAACTTTTGTTGTCACTTGGTAATCATTGTGTTCTTCTACTCGGTCATCATAGTGTAGCTTGGCATACACTATTCTCTTTCGCCTAACATCAATAGGCTTGGTTGACCATAACTATACTTGGTAACTACTAACCTTTCTTCGTCAACTTGAAAATCACTAAACTTCTACTTAAGTTCCTTAACCTTCTATTCCAGCTCCTTCATTGACCAACCAATACTGATACTCGAACATGCTAAGAGTTTAACTCAACTCTTATCATTTCACTTATACATCTATTTCAATTGTCTTCTTCATTTCATGTATTGATTAAACAACATAGTATCTTGTCAAGGACTAACTTATCGAATGCCTATTGTAATTTCATGATACTTAACTTCCCATCACTCATTAACATCACTAGCTTTCCTTGTTATCTCTTCTTTTCAAATCCTCTTTATCAATCAATAGATATGGCACTCTACACTATTAGTAAATGTCTCTCCAATAGGTTTGACACTCTGTCTTACCATTAAGTTTGACATCAATGACAATATAACAATTGTTCCAATTATAGTTTTTGACAATATCCCCCTTTGGCATTGATGGAAACACCTCTAGTTACCATGCAATCCAAAAATCTGCAATACTTGTATGGTTTTCTGCCTCTATGTTTGCTCTCACTTTCTTAGTTTCCTTTTGATTCTCAATCATGTAATCTTAGGATTCTCCACATATTATGTCTATGTCATGTCTCCCTCTTTTTTGATAACTTCAATGCCTATATCAATATATATCTCCCTCTTGACAACAAGCACTCTCTCCTTTAATATATGAATGGTAATTGCATAGATCTCCCTCTTTGTATCTATACTTGTATGGTAACTTCATTACTCTCTCCCTCTATGAAAACAATGCCAAATACATCAACCACTCACATACATCTTCATCTCTTTCCTCTAGCAAACATAACTCCTTTCAACTTCATCTACTTATGGTTTAATTTCTTACTTTTCACTCCTTTAGGCAGATTCTAAAGTGTGAGCTCCTACATCAATCTTGTCAATTATTCTGATCATAATAATTGTGTTAATCTGTGGTGACTGATTAGGGAAGTACTATACATACTCCATAAATTCTTTGGGGTTTGAGCTACTATTCACTAATGGTGGGCTACTATTTGCCAATGGCTAATATTTTCCAATTGGCTATTGCTTATATTTTCTAATTTATGGCTGACATGTTGTAACTAATTTAAACCCTAAAGAAAAAAATACATGTATAAAAGGGCTTAGGGTTATGGATTGTTTCATAAGGTGTGATGCAAAAATTGGTTCTTGCAGTAGTATTGAGCTGTAATAGATTGTAGATTGTAATTGGGTAGTAATCACTAGATTGTAATAATGTTAGACATACTATTTGGTGGAGGTAGCCCAGGGTTTGGGTGAACCATGTTAAATCTTGGTGTATTGTGTTCTTTTCTATGTGATCTATTATTTTCTAATATTGTTTATATTTGCATGTAATTGTTATTTCTGTTTGAGGTTTAATCCTAACAAGTGGTATCAAAACAAGGTTGTTTTTTAGTTATCCTCTATAGGAAAGTCTCACAATTGAGTGGGAGTGATGGCAGACGAGAGTAAGCTAAGGGTTGACAAGTTTAATGGGTAGAACTTTTAGTTATGGAAAATGAAAATGGAGGACTATCTTTATTAGAAGGATTTATGGAAGTTGTTGGAAGGAAAAACCAAGAATCAGGGATCTATGTCAAATGATGATTGGGATATTTTAGACAGAAAGTCACTTGGAAGCATTTGATTATGCTTGGCACCATTGGTGACATTTAACATTACAAAAGTGAAGACAATGTAATGAAATAACTTGCACAATAGAAGAAATAATATGAAATATGATATAAATACTTAATAATAGCTGAGAGTAATAGGTCACTTTGAGGGGGAAACCTCCAAATATCTCTAATGAGAACACACTTCACAATCTATTCATGAAATAAGACTCACAACCTCCTATATATACCTAATTATGCTTAGGTTGACTAGACACAACCCCTCATAACACCTAGGCCGACCTACCTACCTAAATTATGATATAATAGTGATAACATGACTTAATTAAGGATTAAGATAGCCACAATTTGACTATTCATAACCCTATATACAATAATATTAAGGGCATAGCACGCCCCCTCTCTTGAAAGAAGCATTGTCCTCAATGCTAACCAAGTGTGGATTCTTTTGAATGAATTCCTCATCCTCCCATATGGCCTCTTCAACTAGTAAATTCTTCCATTGGATGAGATACCGAGTCAGGGTTTTGTTCCTTAGCTTCTTCATGCATGTTTGAAGAATGTACTCTCGTTCCAAAATTATTCTTCCCTCTTCATCAAGTTCAGGTAGTATTGTTCGGGTAGGAATATTCTACCCAATTACCTTCTTCAAATAAGAAACCTAAAAAATTGGATGTATCTTTGTTGTTGGTGGCCAACTCCTTAGAACTAGTTGTATGGCATGGTCATGATCCCTCTTAGGAGGAATTCCTTGAGGCATATCTCTAAGAATCATTGAGTGACAATCGATTATTGCTTGTAAATCTAGATGAGTAAGAGCATTAGATTGAGAGACTTCTAATGAACATAGCTGAGCCACAAGTCCATTCGCACATTTCTTAAGAAGTTTTTGCATTTGATGAGAGCTTACCATCTATGGAGATTTTGCCTCCAATCCCCTTGGCTCCACTACCTTTCCTTGTGATTGAAATATTATGAATAGTTCTTGGAAGTTCATCTCAATTGTTCACAATGTAGTAAGCCATTGTACTCCCAAAACAATATTTGCTACACCCATGGATATCACATACATTGGGGTATCAAGTTGATAATCTCCCATGAATAATTTGATGCTATGACACTTCCCTGAACAACTAGCTATGCCCCCATCTACAATCAAAACTTGAAACTCTGGGGCTAGATATATAAAACAATTTAGAAGAGTTGCCAACTTTTTGTTGATGAAATTATGAGTACTACCTAAGTCAATCAACACTATTACTTTCTACTTCTATAATAAACCCACTACCTTGAGAGTTTATGGTGCACTAAAACCTGGAAGTGCATGACAAGAAATGATTGCATGAGAATCATGTGATTCCTCACTTGAATCCCTATCCTCCTTTGATATGGGCTCATCCTCTTCTTCCTCTCTTGGACCTTCAATATAGAACAATTTCTTTTCACTACATTTATGTCCTTAACTATATTTTCTATCACAATTGAAATACAACTCTTTTGCTCTTTTCTACTCAATTTGTTGTGAAGTCAACCTAGTAGGTTGAGGAAGATAAGGTGTTGAATATCCTTTGTCTCTTGTCACATTAGCCCCCTGCTTTCTAGAAATCAAGAACTTCTCCTCTACCCTACGTGCCAATATAAAAGACTCATTTACTAAATTAGGACAAAACATGTGTACCTCATGTTGAATGTGATCTTTGAGACCACCCAAGAATAAATCATTCAAGTTCTCCTCTGTAATTGTATCCACTCTTAAGGATAGATTTTGGAATTGTTGAAGCTTAGAAATTTGGCTAAAGAAGTTTTCTATCACACTATTGCTATATTGTGCTTGGAGTTCTTCTATAAAAATTGACCATGATATAGTGAGACCCTTTTTCCTCCTATGAGTACAAAGCCAATGATACCAAATGAATTGATCTAGTTCTAGGTATAAGGAAGCCATTGTAACCTTTTTTCCATATGGAATTTGATGTATTTCAAAAAAAATCTCCATTTGATTTATCCATGTTAGAGGTTCCTTGCCATCAAATTTGTGCATATCCACCTTTGGAAACAAATTCCTAGATCCCATAGGATTAATAAAATTTGTGTCATCATTAGTTGACTTGAAGGTTTCACCTTGATTGCTTGAGATTTCCTTCCTTGTTTCATTCATATAGGTGCTTAACATGCTTTGTGTATCTGATATATCTCCTTGTAGGTCACACATATCCTTCTTAACCTCTTCCTTGAACTTACTAAGTTCCTCATTGGGATTACTATCCTCTGTTGCTTCCCAATCTTGATCAGAGGATTTCCTTGGTGTGGTATAATTCCTTTTGCCTCTTGTTGGAGGCCCCATCATGATGGAAATCAATGTTTTCAGAAAAAAAATCACCAAAAAATTAGCAAATTTGCTTCCTTGAGAGAGAATTTACCTAATTTTACTATATCTTGATTATTTTTGTTTTAAATTTTCTCCAATATTTTAATTTAGGCTCCTCTACTATGTATTTAAAAACCCAATACAAGTTATACTCCAATTCAACAGGATGTGAGAGATCTGAAGATTTCAAAAAATTGTGTAGAAATAGTAATTCTACAATAATTTCCTCAAATATGCTCCAATTCCTCTAAATTTTGGACTATAGCTTCTTTAATATGTTCTTCAAAAACCCTTTAAAAATCTTTTAAAAATTGGCTAAAATCTTAAAGTTATGCTCTTCACAAAATCGCCACAATGTTGAGAAAAAATCTTGCCTCTATGGTGCCAAGATCATGCTCTGACACCACTTGTAATGAAATAACTTGCACAATAGAAGAAATAATATGAAATATTATATAAATACTTGATAATTGCTAAGAGTAATAGGCCATGTCGAGGGGGCAACCCCCAAATATCTCCAATGTGAACACACTTCACAATATGATCATGAAATAAGACTCATAGCCTCCTATATATACCTAATTATGCTTAGGTTGAATAGACACAATCCTTCATAACACCTAGGCTGACCTACCTACCTAAATTATAATATAATAATGATAAAATGACTTAATTAAGGATTAAGATAGCCACAAGTTGACTATTCATAATCCTATATACAATAATATTAAGGGAGTAGCATGCCCCCTCTCTTGAAAGAAGCATTGACCTTAATGCTAACCAAGTGTGGATTCTTTTAAATGAATTCCTCATCCTCCCATATGGGCTCTTCAACTAGTAAATTCTTCCATTAGATGAGATACTAAGTCAAGGCTTTGTTCCTCAGCTTCTTCGTGCATGTTTGAAGAATGCACTCTGGTTCCAAAATTATTCTTCCCTCTTCATCAAGTTCTAGTAGTACCATAGATGACAGAAGAGTTGATGAAAACTCTAAAGAAATTGTATGAAAAGCCCTGTACTTCAAACAAGGTATTTCTCATGAAGCAATTATTTAATATAAAAATGATAGAAGATGGATCTATTGTAGATCATTTAAATGAGTTTAATATTGTTACTAGTCAGTTATCTTCTGTGGGTATTAATTTTGATGAAGAAATTAGGTCTCTCTTGATTTTGTGTTCTTTGCCTAAAAGATGGAATGGCTTGGTAATGGTTGTGAGTAATTTTTTTTTTGGATCTAGTACACTAAAATATAATGATGTGATTGGTGTTATTTTGAGTGAGGAAACTCGTAGGAAAACATCATGTGGATCCACATTAGGAATTGCTTTGAACACACAAAGTTTGAGGTAGAATGAATGAGAGAGGAAGTAATTCTACAAATTATGGGAAATCAAGAGGAAAGCCAAAAGGGAAGAGGTCCCAATTAAGAGGATTGAATGACTATTGGTACTGTGGGAAACCAGGGCACAAATAAAAAGATTGCGAGACTCGAAAGAAAAATGAAGGGAAAAAGCAAGAAGGAGACAAGGAGGAAAATGTGGTAAGTAACAAATCCGAAGAAGATGCTTTGCTTCTATCTTTAGAAAGTGTTGATGATTCATGGGTTTTAGATTCTGATGCTTCATTTCATGCTACACCTCATAGAGGTTATTTCCTTGATTATGTCCAAGGGGATTTTGGACTTGTTTATTTAGGGAATAATGAACCCTATCAAATTGTTGGAAAGGGAAAAGTTAAGATTAAGTTGCAGAATGGGAATCATTGACTACTACAAGAGGTAAGACATGTTTCAAGGCTAAGTATGAATTTAATTTCAGTAGGGCAACTTGGTGATGAGGGTTGTGTAGTTACTTTTAATGATAAAAATTGGAAGGTTTCAAAAGGTTCCCTTGTAGTAGCAAAAGGTGTGAAAGTAGGCACCTTATATCTTTGTACAGGTCATATTTTTCCTTCTACTTTAATTGTTTTAGAGAAAAATGATTGTTTAGGAATAGTTGTTATAGTTGAGAAAGGAGAACAAATAGTTGTTGTAGAGTCTAATATAGTGTTGTGGCACAACAGACTTGGGCACTTAAGTGAGAAAGGTATAAAATTACTTCATTCAAAGAAAGTTTTACCAGGTCTGAGATGTGTTAATATGAATTTTTGTGAAAGTTGTGTGTATGGAAAACAAAAGAGAGTGAGTTTTGTGAAGATTGGGAAGGAAAATAAAAGGGAAAAATTAGAGCTTGTGCATACAGATGTATGGGGACCGGCTCATTTATCTTCCCTCGATGGCTCTCATTATTATGTTACATTTATTGATGTTGCAACTACAAAAGTATGGATTTATTTTGTTAGATAGAAATATGTTGTATTTCAAACTTTTAAGAAATGTAAATGCTTGGTTGAAAATGAGACTTGCAAGAAATTAAAATGTCTCGGATCTGATAATGATGGTGAGTGTTACAGTCATAAATTTGAAGATTATTACTCCACTAAAGGTATTCATCGATACAAAACTATTCCAAGGACTCCATGGAAAAATGGAGTGGCTGGCCGCATAAATAAGATTATAATGGAGTGTGCAAGGTGCATGAGGCTGCATCTTGTGTTTCCCTTACACATGCAGGCAGAGGTTGTTAATACTGCTATATATTTGATTAAAAGAGGTCCCTCTACTCCTTCAAGTTGTGGTATTCTAGAGGAAGCATGGACTAGTAAGAAGGTGAGTTATTCTTTTCTTAGAAACTTTGGTTGTGAAGCATTTTCTTATATAGATTTTAAAAAGAGAACCAAGCTGAAAGCTTAAGTCAAAGAAATGTGTATTTGTTGGATATGATATTAATGAATTTGGTTATAGGCTTTGGGATTTTGAAAATCATAAAATTGTAAGAAGCAAGGATGTCATATTCAATGAAGAAGTGTTGTACAAAGATTTGTTGCAGCTATATGAGATGAAAAAAGATGATTATGTAGTGCTAGATGATACTCCAAAAGATGATGTTCCAACAATTCCTCATGATGTGCAACAATTGCATCAACAAATACCACACACACCAGTGAATGTTAGACAAACAACAAGGCTTATTAGACCTCTAGAAAGATTTTCTCCCTCTTTATATTCTATTTTACTAATAGGTGCTAGTGAACCTGAATGTTATGATGAAGCTATGCAAGTGGATACTAAGATTCAGTGGGAGTTTGCAATGAAAGATGAAATGGACTCTTTGCTGAAAAATAAGACATGGGATTTATGCAAGTTGCCTAAAGGTAAAAGGGCTTTATAGAATAAGTGGTTTTACAGGTTGAAAGAAGGGGATGGAGGTAAGAAAATATTTAAAGCCAAGTTAGTTGTAAATTTATTTGCACAGAAAAAAGGCATTGGTTTTGATGAGATATTCTCTCCTGTTGTTAAAATGACTTCTATTCGCACTGTTTAAAGTATTGTGGCTACTGAAGATTTTCATTTAGAGTAGCTTTATGTTAAAAAAACCTTCCTTCATGGTAGTTTGGATGAAGAGATATATATATCATAGCCACAAGGATTTGAGGTCAAGGATAAGGAGAACTTAGTGTACAGATTGAAGAAAAATTTATATGGCTTGAAGCAAGCACCTCAACAATGGTATCTAAAATTTGACAAGTTTACACATGAGCATGGATACAATAGGTGTCACTTAGATCATTATGTTTATGTTAAGAGGTTGGATGATGACAACTTCATTATTTTATGTTTATATGTTGATGATATGCTTGTAGCTAGGTCTAATATGGATCATATTAAGGGGTCAAAACACTAGTTAGCACATGCATTTTCCATGAAGGATTTGTGAGAAGAAAAACAAATCCTTGTTATGAAGATTTCTAGAGATAGGAAGAACAAGAAATTGACGTTATCTCTAGATGATTATGTTAAGAAGGTCTTGCTATGTTTCTCTATGGAGAATGTTAAAGTTGTAAGCACACCTTTACCTAGTCATTTGAAGTTGACTAAGGAGATGTGTCTCAAGACACAAGAAGAGGAGGACAAGATGTCTTAGGTACTTTATGCTTCAGCTGTAGGAAGCTTGATGTATGCTATGGTATGTACTAGGCCAGATATTGCACATGTAGTGGTTGTTAGCAGGTATACAAGTCATCCAAGAATTGAGCATTGGAATGTAGTTAAATGGATTCTCCAATATTTTAGTAGAAAATCTAGTAAGTGTTTAGACTTTGGGGGCTCTACTACTGAATTAAAAGGCTATGTTGACTTAGATTTGGCAGAGGATATTGATACCAAGTGGAGTACTATAGGTTATGTATTTATTGTTGGTGGGGCTAGGTTATAGAAGGTTAATGCTTTATCCACTACAGATGTAGAGTATGTTGGTGCTACAGAGGTAGCTAAGGAGATGATATGGCTTCAATTATTCTTGGAAGAATTGGGACACCCTCAGAAAGATATTTATTTGTTTATAAATAGTCAAAGTGCCATTCATCTTGCAAATAATTTAGCTCTGCATTCAAAGACAAAATTCTTGCAGTTGCGGTACCATTTCATTTAGTCAATTTTTTATGATGGATAGTTAAAGTTGGAGAAGATACATACAAGTGATAATATAATAGATATGTTTACAAAGGTAGTGACAAGGGAGAAGTTGAATTCCTCTTTGGCTTCGATTGGTCTTCTAGAATAAACATGAATAAAAGAACAGTAGAGTCTAGGGTGGTTTGATCCAGTGGAAGCCCCATGTGGTAGCGATATTGCTATAGGATCAATCTCCAAGTGGGAGATTGTTGTCTAGTGTGGAGTTTGATCAGTTACCAAGTGGGAGATTGTTAGTTTGTGGTAACTAATCAGGAAAGTATTGTACATACTTCATAAATAATTTTGGGCTACTATTTGCCAGTGGTGGGCTACTATTCCCTAATGGATAATATTCACCAATTGGCTATTGCTTATATTCGCCAATTTATCCTTGAAATGTTGTAACTAGTTTTAACCCTCAAGCAAAAAAATACTTGTATAAAAGGGCTTAGGGTTAGGGATTTTTTCATAAGGTGTGATGCAAAAATTGGTTCTTGCAGTGGTATTGAGCTATAAGGGATTATAGAATGTAATTAGGTTGTAGTCATTGGATTGTAATAATATTGGACATACTATTTGGTGGACATAACCTAGGGTTTGGGTGAACTATGTTAAATCTTGGTGTCTTGTGTTCTTTTCTGTGTGATCTATTATTTTTTGATATTATATATATTTGCATATAATTGTTATTTCTATCTAAGGTTTAATCCTAACAAATTGATGCAATGTAGCATTTCTTCTAAGCTTTCTTTAAGTGGGGGAATGACCCCTAACTTACCTTTTAGATACTCAAAAGAATCCTTAGGTAGTGCTTTTATGAATATGTTAGCTAACTGTTCTTTTGTATTTACATATTCCAATATCTATTCTTTATCTTGTACCTGTTCTCTCAAGTAATGATACTTGATCTCAATATGCTTAGTCTTTGTATGCATCACAAGGTTCTTTGATATATTTATAGAACTTATGTTATCACAATATATCACCATAGATTCAATGATTTCTTCCTTCATATGTTTCAACAAATGCTTGATCCACACAATGATTGAACAATTTACTATTGCGGCAATGTATTCAACCTCTATTGTAGATTGTGAAATGCAATTATATTTCTTTCTTGTCCAAGAAATCAATCTTCTTCCTAAAAAGAAATCACATCCACTTGTATTTTATCATCAATGTTGCATGCCCAGTGAGCATCTATATAGACCTTCAATTCAAATTTATGACTCTTATTTTACCATAGTCCATAGTCTTTTATTCCTTTTAGGTATCTCAATATCCTCTTCACTTCAATCATATGATTTTCTCTAGGATTAACAGAGAATATAGAAACAATACTAATTTCTAATGCAATTTCAGGTTTGCTATACATACAACATACTTTAGTTTTACAATCATTGACCTATATAGTGTTTGATTTACCTTAGTTGAATCATCATTCTTTAACAACTTATGACTAGTAACCATAGGTATTCCAACTAGTGTTGAGTCTTCCATTATAAAAGTCTTTAATATTTCCTTCACATACTTGGATTGAGTAATGTAAATGCCTTTATTCATCTGATAAACTTGCAATCCCACAACAAATTGTATTTCTCCAAACATTGGCATCTCAAATTTCATCTTCATTTGATCAGCAATTGACTTACACAATGAATCTTTTCCTCCAAATATGATATCATCAACAAAAATTTATGCTAGCAATATCTTGTTTTCAAATTCATTTTTTAGGTACAGATTGCTATTGTCATTAGTGTTGGAATATCTTATTGGAAAGAATGCTTTTGAGAGGGGGGGTGAATCATAAGTACTAGCTTCTTAACTGTTTCAAATCCTTAATAACATGTCAATGAACATGAATGCATATAAACATTAAGAAATCATGAGAAACAAATATGCATCACCACATAACACTTGAGATTTTGGTAACCCAGAAACCCTCTAGAAATAGGAAGGTAAAACTGGGGTGGGGATGATACCCACAAAATCACTGTAGTAATAATGTTTGACCACTTCTAATGGTCTGCCCTGTTAAAGGCCTACCCTATCAAAGGCTTTACATTGTATCAATAGTGACCTAGTTAAAGGATTTACAAACACTTTGGTGAAGGCTGAGAAGTAGGAGGTGTCTTTGTTTTCCTTTTGATGACTCTGCCTCTGATGGGTGCTTTCTTGGTTTCTACTTCCTCGGCACTCTCATCTTTCTCTTCACCTTGATTTTGAGGTAATTCTAGTGGCTTTTTTTCTAGCTCACCTTCTTCTTCTCCATCACTAATCTCTTCTATTTCACCTGCTGCACTTGATTCTCCAACACCAAATTTCTTCTTTATTTGCTTTATCAATTTGTCCTTTTTCTTTACTACTGAGGCTATCTTGAGTTCTATAATAACTCTTGATTTTACAGTGTCATATGTTCCAAATGCCTTGGAGAATTTGTCCATTTCCTCTGCAAGTAAAGCTGCGATGGTTGTAGAAGCTTGGTCAACATCAAGCTCATATCCCAATGATTTAAGCCATCTTGTTCTTGGAAGGACTGCTTGAATGTAAGTGTAATCAATATCAACAAGAAAATGTATGTCATTTATATGCTTTTCTACCAGTGAAACTAGTATTCTCATTCTGTTCTTCATTACATTTTTGAAATCCTCAAAATAGATAGACATTTGATCATCAAAGCTATCTCCCATTTGTGCAATGAAATCATTAATTTGATCAACAATGGTTTTATTCTGGCTGCAGTTGACTTTGCCAAATGAAGGGAATTCCTTCATTACATAGAAGAACATACAAACCAACACTGAACCAAATTTATATTGTGCTCCCTTCGACTTTCTAATTGCTCCAAGATTTTCATTGATTTGTTGCAACAGGAGCTTTGCAAGGTCATAAGTGTGGTCTTTCTTTACAAGTTTATGTGCCACATCTACTACTATGCAGGCTACACTATTTAACCTACTGGATTGGTAAAACTTATGTGATATGATCCTTATAGAAAAGTCTAGAAGGGGATCAATAACAATATCTATGGTCATTCCTCTATTGTTTCATTTTGCACCTGTGTTTTTCTCAATTGTTTCCTTCTTTTCACTTCTCAATGTCTTTGGCCGATCTAGGGTTGGAAAACCTGTAACCTTATGAACCATTTTCTTAGTAATCTTGACTTGCCCTTGTTCTAACCAAAATGATCCATCATGGATTCTGCTGAGTATAATGCGTATCCATTGGTTTTTGAATACGATTGGAAAAACTAGGGCTTTAGTTAAACCCTTCTTTTCTATGACAGAAAACTCATCTTTCAAAATACCATTTTCACAGAGTTTGTCATAGGCATTAAAGATTTCCAAATCTCCTATGGCTCCTATTTTACAATTATAGCATTTTCGCACATCCTGAACCATAACCACTTTTTTAGGGATGGCAGATAGGGCACCAGTGGGATCATTTTTGTATGCAACCTCTGGTATAGGTCTAAACTTAGGTTGCTTTACTTCATTTCTAACAAGTTGAATCTCATGGCTCATTTTCTCTTTGGTCATTTTTGAACTAGATGCCATTTATATCCGAACTAGGGTTTTAATGATTAAAGTAAACTTCTTAAACTATAAAACTTGGCACTTGAAGGAAATACCTAGATAGATACTTAAATCACTTGGGTAGACGTTGAATTGTTGCAAATCACTGGTTGAAAGCTTGAAAGTTTCTCAGTCATGCTCAAGGAAATCACTCTTCATTTTAATGGCTCAAGAATGAATCGATTTTTACTTTTAAGCGGTAAAAGAAACTTTTTCATTTAATGCATTTTAGTACCTACACCTATCACTCGGCTTCCAAATTTTTTTCAACTTGACATCCACTTGGCAGCTATACTTACTCGGCATCTACTTACTTTGTTGATAACTCAGCATCCAAAGTAGTTTCACTCGACATCCAAAGACAACTTGGCATCATTATTCAAGTTTAGTCTTAGCATCTTATCTTATGCTTATTTCTTCTTTCCAGTGCTTCTTTGCCTTGGGATTGATGTATGATACAACTTTGTATATCAGCCCCATATATCTCTCTTATGCTTAGATTAATGAAGTGTGATCACTTGACCCGTTAGGTGAAGTGATCCCTTTGCTTGATGTACTGCACTCATCTTTCTTCTTCCAAGTTTTATTCATTTGTCCTCTTATGACATCAATCTTTTCTTTTCCTTTGTTGGCTTTAGTATTTAGTGCTTTGGACCTTGTAGGACAGTTTTTGCTGGTATGACCAGTTTTCAAACAACTAAAACATGTGGTTTGGCTCAACCATCTTTTATAGTTCCCCTTGAAATGTGTTCTTATGCAATTCTAGGGTATATGTCCATATTCCTAACAATAGTGACAACTGTACCTGGTGTTATAATCCCAATGGTAGTGACTTTCATTCCCTTTTGCTAGTTGATTTGATGTCCACATAGTCTTTGATCTGCATTCAAATTCCCTATGTCCATATTTTTTGCAATTATGACAATGTCCATCAAATCTTTGTGTTCTTGGGATTTTGGATCTGTAATCTTGTGTCATATGTCCTTGCATGTTGCACTTGTGATAGTAACTCTTGCTTTTGTGTGTGTTTGGCTAATTGATTCTTCTACTCCTGAAAATATTAGCAGTATGTCCCTTTTTATTACAGTAATGACAAGTGGGTTTAGAATTCTTACCTTTATCACTTCTTTGCTCAATACTCTTTGGTGATTCACCAACTTCAATGATGTTGTATCTGAGTCCTGATGTATCATGGGCTGATCTTGGGAATTTTGGCAACTGTTCAAAGTATTTTATGGCTTCGCTTGACTTGTTGAGATTCTCTGCTGTCTCTTTTTCTCTATTCAATTCATTTTGCAATTGTTCATTCTACATCCTCAGAGTAGATATCTCAATATCTTTCATATTAAGTTCATGATGAAGATTCATCATTTGAGCAAGTGTATCCATCTGCATGTTTGAGATCCTTGTTAATTCAGTACATTTTTCTTCCAGTCTGTTTGCAAGATTTCTTTTGTCATCTTCCATCATAATTTTGTCCTCAACTGCTCTTTTCTTTTGTTTAGTGATTTCACATAACATTATGGCATGTGATTCATGTTCCATCTTGAGAGATCTTATCTCTTCTACTTGAACTTTTTTTTTTTCCTCCATTAGTTTTGTTATTGTTGCATCAAATTCTTTAGCGTCTCCATTGGCAAATACTTGTGTGGTATCAATCTCCTTCTAGTGTATGTCATTTTCAGCTATGGCTATCTCCTTTCTTCTTTTCAAAGATTTTCTTGATTCCACTCTAGCTTCCTCTACGTTTTGTAGAGTGAGATGCATATCTATCACCTAGTTTTCAATGATCTTTCCAAGTTTGAAAACTTCCATCTTTATATCTTTTCCTTCAAGCTATTGGGCTCCTTTCTGAGAGAAGTTGAGCTCTGATACCAATTGTTGGAATATCTTATTGGAAAGAATGCTTCTAAGAGGGGGGTTGAATCAGAAGTACTAGGTTCTTAACTGTTTCATATCAATGAACATGCATGCATATAAATATTAAGCAATCATGAGAAACAAATATGCATCACCACATAACACTTGAGATTTTGGTAACCCAGAAATCCTCCAAAAATAAGAAGGTAAAACTGGGGTGGGGATGATACCCACAAAATCACTACAGTAATAATGTTTGACCACTTCTAATGGTCTACCTTGTTAAAGGCCTACCCTGTCAAAGGCTTTACACTATATCAATAGTGACCTGGTTAAAGGATTTACAAACACTTTACATGAAGTGTTACCCTGTCAAAGGATTTAGTCACCTAGTTAAAGGATCTACAAAATAGCTGCTAAGCTAACCTATCACCATAGGGTTTTCTTTCTAATACAATTGTTGGAGAGTATCAGGTATAATAAACCTGATAGCTTATAATCCTTCGATTGCTGAATACAGGCACTTGATCTACTTTCTCTGATGTTGATCCTTTGTGATCTGATACTCTTTTCTCTAAAAATCAGTTTTCCTTACATGCCCCTTGTCCATCCACTTTCATACAATGAGATTTTTTCTTCCTTATAAAGACACTTGAAGACTTAGGGTTAGGTATGGATCTACGATCCATATTGAATCTTTGTTTCCCGCTTATTCCTTGCACTTTTATCATTGGTTGCATGCCTTCTCCATTTTTCTTATTGGCTGCATGAAGATTGCATAGGAAATATAAATTATTTGATCTTATCACTTAAATCCTCCGAGATTTGTCATATGTCGGCTATGAAAATGGTTTTCATCTGAGTTTTTGAAGTTTCAAACTCATATGTTGATTCTGAGTTACTCGACACTTACTGCTTCCTAATGCTTGACACCTTCTATAACTCAGATCTTGTATATGCTTGGCATCCTTTATGTAACTCAGCTCTTGTATATTGCTTAATACTTAGATCATGCTCGGTACCTACAGTCACTCGGCACTTGATCTTCACTTGGCACCTGAAGATTGCTCGACACCTGAAGACCACTCAGCACTTGATGAATTTCCTAACTCGGCACACGTTGTGGCTCAGCATACATAGTATACTCAGCTTCAATGTGGAAAGTGGTTAAGTGTGTTGGCACTCAAGTGTCAAAACCATTTTTAGACTAACAATTAGTTTTTGCAAAACTAATTCTCATTAAATAATTGTGTAACCTTTCATACAATACTCTAGTGGGTTTCTTCAAACCATATAAATATTTTTGTGCTTTACACCATATGCCTTTTGCTTGGATCATCAAACCCTTCAAGTTGTTCAATGTAGAATTCTTCCTCCAAAATTCCTTTCAGAAATGTAGATTTGACATCCATTTGGTATACTTTTAATCATTTTTAAGAAGCATATGCAATAAAAGTTCTTACACCTAACCTTACGAATAAAGTAAAATTTTCACCATAGTCAACACCTTCTTCTTGTGCATATCCCGTACAAACTACTCTTATCTTTTTCTGTGTGACTTCACCTTTCTCATTCAACTTGTTTTTGAAAACCCACTTAGTTCCAATCACATTCTTATCCTTTGATCTAGGTGCTAATGTCCATGTCTTTTCCTTCTCTATTTTCTTAATCTCTTCATTCATTTCCTTGATCCAATCTTCATTCTCCAAAGAATATTTAACTAATTTAGCTTCAAAATTGCATAATAAGCATGGATCATTCTTCAGTCCTCTTCTTTTCATGACTCCTAAATATTTGTCTCCAATGATTTAATTTGGTGCATAATTCTTATTACATACTTTTCCAATATAGGTTCAAATATTTTCTTCTTCTTTTTTTTGTTCACTAGGTTCAACATGTCCAATTTCTTTAATTGTCTCTAGCTACAACTCAGCTTTCTCTATCTGATGATTAACAATGTCTATCTGTGGCTTGACTCCTATAGATTAATGTTTGGTAGTCTGTTGACACTCAATAGAACCCTTCTACAAAACCTTGGTAGTGTCTTGTTGTTGATGCTCACCAACCACCTTATCTAGTTCAGGTAAGGTGCTAGAATTTTCTTTATGAATATATACAAATTTTCTATAGTCTTTAGGTTATTTCTTGCATTCTTCATTCGTCTTTACAAATTTTTCAACTCTAACATTTGCACTCTCCACAATCTTATTAGTGTTAATAATTCAAACACTTATAAGCTTTTCTTTTGGTGGAATATCCTAGAAATATTCCTTCATCACTTTTTGCATCAAGTTTACCATTTCTTGCATCATTCAATATATAACATTTTCTTCCAAAGACTTTAAAATAGTTCACATTAGATGCATATGCATACCAAAGTTCATAAGGTGTTCTATTTGTACCTGTCTTCACTTGTACATGGTTCAGAATGTAGACTGGGGTACTAACAACTTCTCTCTAGTACTTCTATGAAATACACTTCTCCATCATCAACGTTCTTGCATAGTCCATAATTGATTTATTCCTTCTTTCATCTATACCATTTGCGGTGGAGTTCTTGGTGCACTCATTTGTCTCTTGATTCATCTATCATTGCAAAATATATTGAATTCATCTAATATGAATTCACCTCCTCTATTTGATCTCAAACACTTTAGACTCTTTCCTGATTCCTTTTCAACTCTAACCAAATACCACTAGATTTTTCTTTAAGAAACATACAGTCATCATTCTAGAAAACTCATCAACAAACAAAATGAAATATATGTCACCATAATAGCTTTGCACTCCAATAGGACAATACAAGTTAGTATGAACCAACTCCAAAATATCATCAGAAGAATGCGTCTTTCTCTTGAAACTAGACTTTGTCATTTTACACATTTGACATTGTTTGCAATCACTTTATTAGGC
Organism: Cupressus sempervirens; assembly: GCA_028749045.1. Taxonomy (NCBI): domain Eukaryota; kingdom Viridiplantae; phylum Streptophyta; class Pinopsida; order Cupressales; family Cupressaceae; genus Cupressus; species Cupressus sempervirens. Next base: position 769,834,335 of record CM053790.1, on the reverse strand, counting down.
TTGCTTATGTTGACAATTGGTTATATACAGTTATGCACATGTTGTTATTAATGGTAACACATGGTGTATATACTTGTAGCAAACCTCAGAAATAAAGGTACTTAGCTTTTTGCTACTAAGAAAATTGTCTAAGTATGAAAATGGTTTACAACAATACATTATTTTCTATGTAAAATGTTTTTGACATCATATTATGACTAGTGAGGTTAGATGGAGATAGTATACATGTTGGTAATGGTGTGTATAACCTCAAACATTATTATGGAAAATACAAAAGAATGATAATTAAGACATACATGACATTGGAATGAAAGGTAAAGGAATTATTTTATTTACAAAATAATTACTTGACTAATTAGGGCCAACATCCTAGATGTTTACTATAAGTTGGAAAAGTATATTGTGGTCTTACCCAACTTAGCAACAATTTGTGAAAAGGCATGGTATTTATGCAAAGGGTATCTTGCAAGATTAAGTGTGTGTTTTGATGTGAAAAGTGATATGTGAACTTTTTGTGAAGCGATATATGCAAAGTTTTTGAGAACCTAATTTTGTGATCCAAGATCAAGCTAAGATCAAAGATTAGCTAAGAAGAAGTTACAACATATATACATCTATATTTTAGGAACTTAAAGATCAATTGCTTGTTTGGGTAGTGAGCTCTTCTTGCATACTTTATTAGACAACTCCTAACAGGGTTGGAATCTCCTAATAGGGACTCAAAGTCTCCTACTAGGGACTCTATCTACTAAATTTTCTTATTGACTCCTAACAGGGTCCATCCTCTAACAAAGAACATATATATTAGTAAATATTTGTGGGATTATTCCCACCGGGGTTTTCCCTTGGCCAAGGTTTCCCTAGTTAACAAAATATGGTGTTACGAGTTCTCCATATGTAAGGTTACTTTTATTTTTCAAAATTTTTTGTTTGCTTTTTGATGCATGGTTCAAAGTAATTAATAATATCCAGATGGTGATAAAAGTTTGTATAATACTGATTTAACCCCCCACCCCTACACTCTTAGTATTCACTATTTCCAACAATTGGTATTAGAGTACATTTACTTAGAAGAGGCTTAACAACTTGAGTAAGATCCCTATGAATATCGAATAGATGATGAAGAACCTTAAAGATGCACTTAAACAAATTGATCTCCTTACTGAAGAAAGAGATAAGATGAAGGATAGATATGAAGACTTCAAAGTATACATTGCACAACTGAAGGAAAAAATTGAACATCTCAAATCTAATCCTAAATCTATTAGATCTTAAAATGGTGATGATAATTATTCAAAGCTGAAATAAGAGTACAAGATCTTGAAGCATGCATTGAAGATTACTAATCTGAAGTTAAGTTTGAAGAGTGATCCTAACAAAGTTGAATCTGAATTGAAGACTGAAAATTTAGATCTTAGAGCCAATATAGAAAAGTTGACATCTAAGCTTGAAGCATTAAGAGTAGATCATGAAGAACTTAAAAAGTATGAGACTATTGTGAAAGATGAACTAACTCAAAGTAAGGTACAACTTGAAAAGTTTTATTCTAGCAAAAAAAACTTGATGAATCTATGTCAATACAAAGACCTACCTATGATAATATTGGTCTAGGTTAATTATTTAATATATCCACAATGAAACCTAAAAGTGGATTAGATATGAAAGAAAAAGATAAATATGATGATAAGATTGAATCTAGTTAATCTTCTAAAAAATCCAAAGAAGTTGGGCGAGAGAAGGAAACTAAGAAATTGGATGAACTTAAGCAAGTAGAATCTCTTAAGGAAACCAAGTATGACTTTAGAGATAAGAGTTTTTCATGTAATGAAATAGGTCATATGAAAAGAAATTGTAAAAATAAATCATTTAATCATGTTATGAACTTTGATTGTCATAATTGTCATGGTATGGGTCATAAAGCAATTGATTTTAAGAAGCCTAAATATGATAATGATAAAAGGAATAGTAGAATGTCTAGAAATACTAGCCTTGCAAATAGAAGAAGATCTAATGAGAGGACATCAAGAGAAAGAAGAACTTTTTATGAAATAAAGAAGATCATGAGTTATAATTGTAACAACTTTGGACACATAGCTCAGAATTGTCAAGCACCTATTGAAAATAGAATCCTAGAAGCAGAACCCAAGTATGTCAATTATGAAACAACTTTGAACATACAACAAAGTACTATAGAATGGACATAAGAAACAATGGAAGGAACTTCAAAAATGATAGAAGGAATCATGAAAGCAAATTCAAAACCAAGAAAGACAATGAAGACCGAACAAATGTAGTTAGTGAACTTCAAGAAGAAATTGATGAGAAATTTATAAAAAGATTAAATATTTTTGAAGAAAAGTTAGATGATGTAGAGATAGAAAGATTAAAGTCAGAAATTGAGTTTAATTCAACTAAGTTGAATTAAGCTTGCACCAGAACTCAGAAATCCAGGTAGAGATATAACTATGAGTAGTGAGGTTGGGAAAAGGTGTATCTAGATGAGTCTAGACTATAGCTAAGCTCACTTAGAATGTGAATCTTTTAGTAACAAATTTTGAAGGAAATAAGAGTTATTGTTGTAATCAAAGAAGGTTGACTCTATAAAGTAGATGAAATCTATGCTTTTCTGGCGATTTCATGAGGTGAAGTTTTTTGAAGCATTGTTATGATGGATGAAAGCTATAGTTATCCTTAGATAGCATTTGAAGATTAGATAGATGATCTTGAGCAGATATTTGATTTCAAAATGTAATATACAACTTTTTTGAATTAGTGAAGCACATAGTTAATGCAAGTTCAAGATTGGGTAAAAGGAGTACAAAATGTAATTATTTCCACATTGCAAATCATTTCAAAAGATTAGAGCATACAAAAGTGATTTGTAAAGATGATTTCGAGCAAAACCCTACTTCAGAAAAAGCTATTTTTATCATTTCTTGTGTAGAATTTGATTGATAAATTTCTATTTGGTGTAATTATGGATATGTCAATAGTTTAGAATGTTGAGAATGTTGATAGACCCAAAGTGAAGGTTGTTCCTATAAAAACCTTAGAGGAAAACCCTAATTTGGCTTTATCTATTACTCTAAATGTATGAGTGAAAATGCAGCCTCTATTAACACACACACACACTTCAACATGGTCTTTATTTGCGCATTCATCTTAGAATGAACATGAGATTGTTCACCCAAGAATAGTCTAGCAAGGCGACCTGTTGCCTTCTATCTAGAGGGATTTTACCTATTTAATATCCTCAGATTTGAGATGTAGGTAACCAGACCTTCTAAGAATGAAGGATTTAAAGAAAACTAATCTATATGAGTGTGCAAAGTAATCTAGAATGATTATGCAACTAATTTGAGAACTTTGTAAAAGAAACTATATTAAATGTATGCATATTAAGAGCTAAATGAGATTAAACTAAGAATGTAGAGATATGAAAATAATGAGCTAGATGAGTGTATAACACAACCAAAATTCGATAGCAATTCGATTCAACCTTTTTTGATAAGGAATTATGAGTCCCTTAAATAGAATTCCTAGAATCCATCAACGGGTGAGATCAACTTGGATCGACAGTCAAGATTGAAACAAAGATTCATTTAAGATAGAAACTTCCTTGTGTAGGTGAAGTCAACTATTTATGATCTGAGTGTGATGTGCAGTCAACTAAACTTGCCATGAGTGAGAGAGTAAGTTAACTGGATTGATTCTAATTTTGAGAAGTAGTTCACTCAAAGTTTCCATTTTGAACTGAAGAGTAGAATTAGGAAGAATATTTAATTTAATAAAATGAGATATGCTCTCATAAATACCTTTTCTTATTTAATTAAATAATTTTATTTAATTAATTAGAGACACTTTTCTATTTAATTAAATAACTTCATTTAATTAATTAGGAATGACTTCTTATTTAATTAAATAACATTTTTTAATTAATTAGAAATAGCTTTTCTATTTAATTAAATAATTTCATTTAATTAATTAAAATAGACATATTTATTAAATTAAATAAATTTAACCCCATAGTACATTAGCCTTAGGAGACGATTTAATTAAATTAAAGTATAAATACTTAATAATTTGATTAAATATTAATCAATAGGTTTAATGTGACTAATATGACTCAATACTATAAGAATTAAATAATAAGTATGATGAACACAGATTAGGGTTTTCTGCATTTGACAATTAAGTCAAGTAGCAAATAACAGCATAAGAATTGCCTATTAGAATAGGTCTTAGGATTGATTAGAATAGACCAGAATTGGTATAATGGCAATGAGCCAATTTTGGGGTATTATATTTTGCCCCTTTTTGAATGAATGTGCAAGCAGCACGTTCAATTCAAAGAATAATCAAAAAGCATGATGCGAAGATGAGATTGGTTCCAAAATTGATCATACGAAGACCAATTGATAAGTTTTTAGGGACCATCTCTAGAACAGAGCTTAATCCCAAGGAATCCAAGTAGAATACCTAAATACCTAAAATTGATAAGCATTTTAAAGGTTTCCTTTAGAACATAGTTTAACCTTTAAGGATCTAGATAGAATGTCTAGATACCCAAGATTGATAGCATTTAAAAGATCATCTCCAGAACGAAGCTTAACTTTTAAGGATCCAGATAGAATGTCTATATACCTGAGATTGATAGCATTTAAAAGATCATCTCCAGAATAGAGCTTAACCTTTAAGGATCCAGACAGAACGTCTAGATACCTAAAATTGATAGCATTTAAAAGATCATCTCCAGAACTGAGCTTAACCTTTAAGGATCCAAATAGAACACCTAGATACCTAAGAGTGATAAGCATTTAAAAGATTGTCTCTAGAACGGAGCTTAACCTTTAAGAATCCAAATAGAACATCTAGATACCTGAGATTGATAGCATTTAAAAGATTATTTGCAGAACAGAGCCTAACCTTTAAGGATCCAGATAGAACATCTAGATACCTGAGATTGATTTATGAGTCGTAGGACCATCCCCAGGATGAGGCTTGATCCTCAGGAGTCGAGGTTTAGATTGTCCCGATACCTATATTCAACTGATGATAAGATGAAATAGATAACAAGATGTCAGAAGGAGGGAAATAAGATGCCATGAGTGATGAGATACCCCAAGTGATGAGGACATGAGATGGGAATGAGATGCCCTGAGCAATAAGGATATGAGATTGATTTTAATTTCAAGTTCAATGATGTAATCATCCTACCCCCTCAGGAGCAAAATTGAAAGATGACACACCAGAAATATGATGTAAGCCAATATGTTGAGAGATATAGAAGAAATCCAAGATTCAACAAAATATAGAAGAGATCAAAATGATCAGAAGAAAATTGGAAGTCAATCCAAAGTGATTTTGAGGTCCAAAAGACCAAGTTTGACCAAAAGTTGACTAGAATTGGCCATGGTTGACTTGAGTTGACTATTTCAAAAATGGATTTTGAAAACATGAATTTTGAGTTGAAAAGATTCCAAGAATCACAAAGTATCAGAAAAATTAGGACTGCACAAGTGTGTGATCGCGTCGGTCCCAAAATTTTAAAATGCATTTTTATGACACTGAGATGTGTTAGATTTTGAATTCAATCCCGAAAATGGATTCAGAATAGTCAAATTAGCCAGGGGGTGTTTTTTGCGCAAATCAGAGCACTTTGAAAAATTAGGTCAACAGCTAAATAAGGGCCCAAGGGGTCATTTTCAAATCATTTGTGCATTTGTCTTTTGTGAATAGTAGCTCTGAGAGGAAGATGGCAATGAATGTGAGAGATCATCATTTTGAGTGCTCCCTACGACACAGCTGACCAGCAGACTATGGACCTCCGGTGAGTCATCAATTTCTCACATATTAGATATTAGATCTTTGGTTAAGCCAAATGCCACTATTCAGGACTGTGTACAGATAGAAAATGACAACTCAATGTAGGAAACTGACTGGATGTAGATAGCAGATTGGTCAAATAAGCCGATTTGATAGTTTTGGAACAAGATCTCACACGAAGATTCTCTGTAAGCCACGTGAGGAAGTTCACTGAGTCGCGCAAAGACTCATGAAAATAATTTAATTTCATGTGAAGACTTTCTATGGTTCATGCAAAGACTTTCTACGACTCATGCGAAGAAATGACAGGATAGTTAAGACAATGGCAAGATCTCACATGGATATATGCAAGATCTTGCACGAAGACCTGAACAGGCTCGTGCAAGAAAGTACAAGTCTATGCTCGAAAATTAGGACCAAATTAACAACAGCATTGGATTTCAAAAAAAAAATTTAGACTGTTCAAACAGATTGGATAGATTTGTCAAACAAATTTGATTAGACAGACAACAAGGTTAACTCAGTAAGACATTTGGATAGTGTTTCGAGATTCAATCAAGGCAATGTGTTTGAATAAGACAGTGGGAAGCAAGTGGTAGTCAAAAATAGTCCTATCAAGGACAAAGCAACATGACAAGATAGGGGAGTCTTGACCTTTTTTGTAGATGGTTTTGGAGTTGTTTATGACTTGAGAATAAACATGCTTTTATTCCTAAAAATAAAAATTGGTAGAGAAGGCAAAACCTTTGTCCCACATCTTATGCGCATGCGTGTACCTCACACAGCCGTGTCACCCCCTAGAGGGTGCTCGTGTTTTTGGTATATTTAAAGGACTCAATAGTATACACTGAATGAGCACCCTTGTGGTAGGGGATGAGTGTATATACCACCTTCAAACGTCTAGTAGCATGTCTATGGTGAGTTCTACAGGAGAGATTCTTCCCCCTCCTTGCACAAAGATTATGCCTCCTTTCGAAGGTGAATCAAGTGGCTTCTAACTAAATTTTTTTACTTGGCTTCCGTTCATATTAATTCTCGGCATCTCCAGAAGTGGAGTTGAGACTAGTAGCCCACACTAGAATTTTAAAGTGCACACTACTTTCTTAGCAAGCCAAGGGTTGGCGCTGACCAGTGCACAGACAGAGCTTCCCCTTGATATGCGATATCAAGAATCAAGGGAAAGAAATTAATCTGTCTTTGGAGTCTTTCACTCTACAAAGAATCTTGATTATAGTGAGTTGGAATCTTCGGTGAAAGGAGTGTGCTCACTTGGGTCATTCCCAGAGGTTGGATCACTCTGACAAGCCCTCTAAAGGATTGACTCAGACTAGTGGTTTGATCACAAGGGTCAAAGTTTCTGATTTCCCCCAAGGGGCTTACTCCTCTACCTTACTTTCTCACCCAGACACGCAAAAAAGGTTGATTTACTGACTTGGCTTAATCAATCTAGTCTTGTCCTTTTTCAAGATATTGATTCCCTAAAAGGAAACCATGATCCCTTCATAGAAAATGACCCGTACTAGAGAACCACCAAGTTGCTTGCCTTCTTTGGAATGTCATCTTTTAGAAGTGTCTAGATTTATGATTCACCCTTGGTCATGACCTCCAAGTGGTGAAGAGCATAATCCCATATTCTTCTATCTTGCACCCTAGGAAGTTCACAAGCCCCTAATTAATCTATGTTGGAAAGCAAGAAAAGAAGACACATTGTTTTGTGGGTTATAAGTATAGTCTTTGACAAACTTGTCTTCGACAATCATTCTACAAGAAAATAGTTAGTCCATGTTTGAGTGGGTTTTATAAGGAGTCTTTGACAAATCATCCTACAAACAACAGTTAAGCTGTAGAAAAAAACCAGAGAAACAAAGCAAAATAGATTCCAAGAAAAGTACGTTAAGGAAATTGAGTAAATTGCAAAGTAAAAACACTTGAAATAGAGGTTGTTGTTACAAGATCTCGCGTGGGATCTCTAGCAGAGCCGTGCGAAATCTTTTTATGGCTCGCACGAAGAAATAAGGTGTCGTGCAAAGACTTGCATGCTTGGGCACTTTCTCACGCAAATCGAAAATAATCTTCACACGAGAATTCAGAATCCTTGCACGAAAATGGATTATCTCATGCAAAGATTCCAAAATCTGTATAGAATTGTATGGACAGAGAGCTTGAAACTTAATTTAAAAATGTAGAGAAGGCCTCAAAATTTGATTTTCTCGGTCCCACGATGGGTGCCAAAAATGTATGCATGGAATGTGGCCTCTATTAACACACACACTTTAACACAGTCTTTATATGCAGATTCATCCTAGAATGAACATAAAATTGTTCACCCAAGAGGAGTCCTACAAGACAACCTATTGCCTTCTATCTAGAAGGATTTTTCATGTTTAATATCCTCAGATTTGAGGTGCACACAACCAGACCCTCTAAGAACGAATGATTTAAAGAAAATTAATCTATATGAGTGTGCAAAGTAATCTAGAATGATTATGCAACTAATTTAATAACTTTGTAAAAGAAACTATATTAAATGTATGTATATTAAGAGCTAAATGAAATTAAGCTAAGAATGTAGAGATATGAAAATAATAAGTTAGATGAGTGTATAACATAGCAGCAATTTGATAGCAATTCGATTCAACCTTTTTTGATAAGGAATTATCAGACCCTTAAATAGAATTCATGGAATCCATCAATGGGTGAGATCAACTCAGATTGATGGTTAGGATTGAAGCAAAGATTCAATTAAGATGGAAACTTCCTTATGCAGGTGAAGTGAACTGTTTCTAATCTGAGTGTGATGTGCAGTCAACTGAACTTGCCATGAGTGAGAGAGTAAATTAACTAGATTGATTCTAATTTTGAGAAGTAGTTCACTCAATGTTTCCATTTTGAATTGAACAGTAGAATTAGGAAGAATAATTAATTTAATAAAATAAGATATACTCTCATAAATACCTTTTCTTATTTAATTAAATAAATTCATTTAATTAATTAGAGACACTTTTCTATTTAATTAAATAACTTCATTTAATTAATTAGGAATGACTTTCTATTTAATTAAATAACTTTGCTTAATTAATTAGAAAAAGCTTTTCTATTTAATTAAATAATTTTGTTTAATTAATTAAAATAGACATATTTATTAAATTAAATAAATTTAACCCCGTAGTACATTAGCCTTAGGAGATGATTTAATTAAATTAAATATTAATCAATAGGTTTAACTTGACTAATATGAGTCAATACTATAGGAATTAAATAATAAGTATGATGAACGCAAATTAGGGTTTTCTGCATTTGACAATTAAGTCAAGTAGCAAATAGTAGAATAAGAATTGTCTATTATAATAGGTCTTAGGATTGATTAGAATAGACCAGAATTGGAATAATGGCAATGAGCCAATTTTGGGGTATTACACTAAACAATGTAGTATATTTTGAAGATGTAGGTGTTGGAAATAATCAAGACTAGCTAGGTTACTGAGAGGGAAGGGGTGAATTGGTAACCTCAAAAACAAAATTCAGCACTTAATCCATTCACCATTAATTCATCTAATCTACTACATGCATGAGAAGCTAAAAGATAAACATTCATGGCACATGAACAAAATATTTGGTGACCCAAAAACCTCCCAAATAGAAAGTAAAACTGGGGTGGGGATGATACCCACAAAACTTCAATATTGTCTAGTATAAAGTTGGCCTATTGAGGCTTACAATGATCACTTCTAATGATCTACCCTGTTAGGAGCAATTAGGACTACTAGGTCCACCTTGTTAGAGGTTTTACAAACATACAATGAAGTATGAACTCTATTAAGAGATTTAAAGAAAGACTATTAAGTCTACCCTATTAAAGGATTTGAATCTGATTCACTTGTTAGGATGAAATAGTAGATTTGACTTACAACTTGATTGTTGATTAGATCCTTGAAGTACAAATCACCTCTTGTGATAGATATAACTTTATTGCTCCTTATAGACCTTGCTGAATACTCTACTCTACTGCTAATTCACATTCAGTCTTCTCAAAACATTACTTCATCATATATGCATACATACATTGGGTATGATATAATGCATTACATATATACCATTCGAATTCTCACATTTGCAAAGTCAACCAAAACATAACTTAACACAAATATTATTGAGTCAGCCTAAATGTAGAAACTTAGGTTTTGAATAGCTGACTTGGTGACCTTCTGATACTCAACATCCATTGCATTACTCAACATCATCATGCATTTGGTAGAAGTAGAAGCTTGGTCCCTACCAATCACTCAATGTAGCTTTGAACTCGGTGAACATTGGAGACTTGGTAGATATAGTGTAACTCAATAGAAACTAATTTCTATGTTTAAATTTCTTGCATTCGGTAAACACTACTCATCCATCACTCGGTTGATACTAGCTTCACATCACAGAATCTGATGACTCGATAGACACTATGCAACTCAATAACCACTATCTTCTTGGTTTGAATTGTTGGACTTCACACTACCTATTTTCACACGGTAGGTTCTAGAATGCTCAATGTGAACTACTAAACTATTGAACTTACTTGGCAACCACTGGATGCTTGGTATGAAGTGGAGACTGAATGATGAACTCAGTAACCATGCAAAATTATGAATAAGTGTTGTCACTAATGACAAACATATCTTTAATGCCAACAATCTCAACCTTTGGCATTAGTGACAAAAACACTTATTAGCCAAGAATTATGTATAGTGTCATGCTAATTTTTTTAATTTATTTTTTTCAAAATTTTTTGTGTAATTATGCTATATATACATTTGCACATATCTCCCCCATACAATGCTCATACCATATAATATCATATCATACTGAGTGTATATACAATTATCTTATTATTATGTACTGTACATATGTTTCTCCTTAAATATCTCTTTCTCTCCCCCTTTTTGACAATAATGCCAAAGAATTATACAAATTATTTATACAGAGACACCAAAATGTGAGAGAAACTCATAATGTATTGTTGTGGTGTGCACAACACACGCCCCATTCCTCACTAGGAATGGGGACCCCCTACCTTTTTTTCGACTCCCAGACTCATAGTTCGAGAGTCGGGAGAAGAAATTTTCGTTAGGAATTTTAGAGTCAAAAATAATAATAATAATTTTTTTAAAAATTAAATAATAATAATAATAATAAAATAATAAAATAAAAAGAATTAAAAAAATAGAAAAAAAAAACAAATCAAACACATCGCCAAGGGGAGCGCGCGCACCCCCAAAGGCCGCACACATGTACCACCAAGGGTCACGCTCCCAAAGCATGCACGACACCACCAATGACCGCGTGCACACCACCAAAGGCCATGTGTGCTTGCCAAGCCACCCTTTCACCTCCAGTTTTGTCTAAATAGCCATAAAAGGGGTTTAAAATATATCGTTTGAGAATAAGTTGACATATATTAATTTCTTATACTGAAGATATATTTTAATATATGCGATGAATCTTTTGAGATAAGTTTTAGATCTCCTCGAGGGGTGAACCCACAATAGTGGGTTACACTTTTTCGAAGGAAGAAATTGCTCCAAAAAAGTGCGGACCCAAAAAGTTATCCATAAAGTTTCGATAGAAACTTATTTTAAAAGTTTCGATCGAAAATAGTTACTTTCAATAGAAAGTAACTTCCGATCGAAACTAACTAGTTTGAAAAGTTTCGATTGAAACTTAAGCCAAGTTTCGATCGAAACTTGGAACACGGGTTTCTCCGCAGGTTTTAAAGTTTCGATCAAAACTTGACTTAAGTTTCGATCGAAACTTTAAAACTTGCTAGCATAAATAGGGGCGCGACTAGTTTCTCTCCTCATTATTATTTCGATCGAAAGTTGGAGAGAGACTGGCATCCGCCTTATCAACCGTCTGAAAAAGGTATGAAACATTTGTTTTTTCCCTTTTTCTATTGTCTTAGTTTAAATTTATACATTTTTAGTATTTAAATACATGTTTTTTTGTATATATATATATATTTTTTATATATGTTTCTTTGTATATTTTATTTTACTATTCATGCTTAAGCCTCTAATGTCATTGTGAATCTCTAAATGCACAAATAAGATTTTTTTAAAGATAATTTTTCATCTATATTAGATCTAAATATATAATATTATCTTTTAACTTAAAGTTTATTTAAAAATTTATTATTTTAGATGTTTTGAAATGTATTTAATTTATGTATTTATTACAATGTTGAATGATTAGATTAGATCTAAATTCATTGTTTAAGTTACATGTAATTTTACAAATAAATATAATCTTGACTTAGAACCATATAACCTTGACCTAGAACCATATAACCTCAACCTAAATTCATTATTTAAACTATAATCTTGACCTAACCATATAGTTATGTACAATAAAACCCTAAACATATATAACTCAGTACTTAATCACATAACAACTCGCCAAGGCATCCGAACAAAAAACTTCTAGTACTATTTAAAATGATTTTACTTAAATTGTATTGTAATTTGTTCCATGGATTTGACTTTGTATATTCTTTCAGCCTTTCATACCCTGTGACATGTATAGTGGATGATTGTGCATTTCGAATTAATTTTCCAAGTGGCATTCGAAACAATTGTATATAAATTATTTAAATGGATTGAACTGAAGTAGTTAATATTATTTCATGTGGATGTGTTATTTATTTTACTTTTAGTACTTATAATTATTTAAAAATGAAATGTAAATGTGCTCATTAAGGAATGCAATCTCTTATGTTTTTTATAATTGTAAATTATCGTATGTATGTTATTGTTTGCTTAGTAAAACTTTTGATTAGTTCTTTGGATCCCTTGGCTGGGCCTCATTTAGAATTAACTATAATGTCAGTTTGTAAATTGAATTTAAAAATAATCTAAGTATATAATTAACTATATAATTCAATCACATGTCTTAACTTGGGTCCAGATCCTAAATTAAATACATATATAAGAATGTCTAGATTAATTTGCATCTAGGTAAGAATATAACATACATATACATACATAAGAACATATAACTTAGAATGTGTATGACCTAAAGAATACATGTTACAACCTTTAATTAATAAAAGTTAATTATAAGAACATAACTTGATTAAATAATATACAAGTTACATAAAAAAATGTACATCATATAATCTAATGTTCATGTAAAGATTAAATATATTTAACTTAAATTTTAACTCTTAAGTTCCTCAATGCTAAACAGTAGCCCTAAATACTAAATCTGGTCATAATCCTAACTACAAAACCCTAATCATAAATTATAACCCCTAATCTTAGATGCACACTTGAAACCATAAAACTTTCCTAAATCTCAATTTGAACCGTAGAGGTCTAAATGATAAACCCCAACATTAAATAGTAAATCATATTAATACTTGATCCTAACTTTAATTATATAAATTTATTAAAACTATGTGTTAAAACCATAATCAAAAATTTTATTGCTAATACAAATCCTAACCCTCAGAACCATACTTCTAGTTCAACATGATGTAAACCCATACCCTAACCCTCTAACCATACTTCTAGCAATGATCATGTACAAACCTATAACCTATAATCATAAATGTTAAACCATGACCCTAAATTATACTAAACCCTAGAATCAAGATGTATGTACACTAAGATCCTAAAATTTGTTAAATTTAAATGCTAAACTCTAATTCTAAAAGCTAGCTAGATATAAACTAATTTTAAGTACTAAACCATTATTCTAACCCTAATCATAAATTATGGTAAGTTTCCTTATACTAGATGATAAGCCCCAACCCTTATCCTAAATTATAAGCCTAATCATAATCCTAGATCCATAAATTTAAACCCTGATGTACAAACCATAACCCTAAAAATAATACTAATACCAATGTCAACCCATATCCTAACCCTATAAATAATACTAATAGAAATGTAAACCCAATGTACCCTAACCCTAGAATCATAACTATAACCCTAAATCCTAAATGCTAAAGCCTACTTTACTAACCCTAATTGATAGACTATAATTTCTATTTAGGTACTTGGTCTTCGACCACATGATCCTAACCCTTTAATCGTGGTCTCAATCCTAAATCATAGCCCTAACCATAATCCTAACTCTAACCCTAAACCTAAAACTAAAATTTAATTATCCAAACCCTAACCCTAACCTCAAGATCTTAAAATTTAATTTCTAAACCCTTATATTATAAATGATAATTTACCCTAAATCATAAGATTATATATATATAAAAATATAATCCATGCATATCATATCAAAAGAATCATATAGAAATGTCATTTATGACATGTCCATCATATCAAAATATTAAAAAATGAGTGATATCAAAGCATTATATCTTAATATTTAACACTAAAATAAACTAACCCCTGGGTTAACGCTAAACCAAATTGAATATATAAAACTAGATTGAAAGGTAACCCTGGCCCTTAACTAATTAATATGATACTTATAAACCAAATTGAATTAAACCATGATCATAAATAGGTAATTATATATCCCAAGTTAATAGTAGAAACCTTGAATTTAACCTTAAATCCTTTCCCCAACCATTAACAAAATTGAACCGTTACCCTAAGATTGAATTCAAACGTTAATTCAATTTATTAACTCTTGTCCTAATTGAAACCTAAGCATGTAAACCTAATCAAACAATACAAACCAAATTGAACCCTAATCCCAAAACTAATTAAACATTGATATCAAGGTCTCAAAATGATACATCACACTATATATATGTACATAAATAGATCTATATATGCATATGTGTCATGATATGTATATTTGCACATATCATGTGCACGTGTATATATATGCACACATATGCATGTATATATACACATGTGCATGATAGATCTCTATGTGCAAATATACATATCATGTACATATATACGCATATATCTATATATACATACATATGCACATATTTAAACTTCGTGGACCTAAATTACACCTGACAAGTTTATGTGCACACATATGTCTAAAACCTTTGAACATTCAATCTAACTTAGATAGAAATATAACTTGCACACATGTAGTTCTTAAAAGGTCCTTGAGTTACAAACATTATATATATAACAACATGTGTGTTTTAAAATTTAGTTTTCTTTTAACGTATATGTTCATTTAAGTTTTAGGACTTCTATATATATGTAGACATGCATGTGCATGTCTAATTTTATTAAAACAATTTAGATACGAGTTTTTTAATTTTGTCAAATTGTACATACATATGTTAATATAAATTTCAATTTTATTAAATGTCATACATTTTAATTTAAATTTTCAGGTTTACACATTATACACGCACCTACATACATTGACATGGCTGATCAACAGCCTTCTATCCCCCCCGAGCAGCCTGTCTCCCTCAAGCAGCCTATACCCGAGCCTGAGCAGCCTATCCTGGGCCCTGAGCAACAGCCTATACCCGAGCTCGAGTAGCCTATCCTAGGCCCTGAGTAGCAGTCTATCCCCCCTAACTAGTGGCACATGCTCTAGTGTTTATAGTGGTACATGCCAGACTATCTTACGGAGCCTGACATTTATTCGAGATGAGATTCATGGCGCTGCCCCATATTTCGCACATACTATACAGGTTGTCCTTGATAGTAAGAGATGAGAGGTCTCCTCTAGTCTTTCACTCCAGGAGGTGCAGGGCTTGGTGCCCAAAGATGTCCTGAAGATGGAATGTTTCCCTCATTATCTTTCACAAAAGTATGTGAAGGGGTATTCTCCCCTTAAGTGTACGGATCCATAGATGGCTGCATTGATATACCCACGCTTCCTTGTTTCCCATGGTCATTATCCAAATAACGACCAAATTCCACTCTATTTTGCCCGACAACTTTATGTAGAGGTTCGCTTACACAAGGCGGTGAACTACACAGATTTACCAGGACAATTAGGATAGGGGCATGGTAGACTGGCTAATAGGCAGGCAGGTCATCCTCCACTAGCACATAGATCAATTTTCAGAGAGAGGGCACCTATTATTTCCCCTGTGTTAGGTCCATCAGCTAATGAGGCCATGTGTAGCACTCAGTTATGTGGGGTCCTTCAGGGAGTTGGAGAGATTGCAACAACTATTAGATCTATTTCGAGTGATGAGGTTGGTCAGTATTTGATGTCTCGTCGGCATTCCAGATCATCATCCTATGCTTCATCTTTAGGAGACTTGTACAGTGCAGTAGGCATCCCTTCAGTGGCTAGCTTAGAGGGTCTCACTGGAGTGTTGGCATGAGATACTATGATTGGTCTAACTGAAGATTTATTAGATACATATAGATTTGTATCAGAGCATCTTGGCATACCCATATCAGATGTTCGAGGTCATGTCCATGGTAGTACTAGAACACATCCTCAGCCATATTCCTCTCATTGATTAGGTAGTGGTCATGGTGGTAGTGCACATGATGATCCATCTATTGACCACTCTTTTGCTCCAGAGAGACATATACATACCACAGACCCTTCAGCCAGTGTTACAGTGCAGGCTCAAAGTTCAGATGTGGGCCTTGATGATGTTTATTTGAGCTTGTCAACCACAGGATGGATGGACTTGTTGACACATGATGATTCTACTTCTATGCCATCTCATGTACATAGTCCACTTGGCTCGTCATTATTACGACATGTGCTAGTCACCAGCCATGGGGCCCATGTAGATGCAAAGATTGAGCTTGATGTGACACAACAAAATCTGGATGCATTAGTGGACACGATCAATGCTAGGCAGTCTGAGTATTATCAGATGCCACCATCTACACAGGTAAAAAAAAAAGTTCATGTTAAAATTTTAATCATTTCAAACTAATTTAATTTAGACATGTGCATGTGTGCACATGTATGTATATCATGCACATAGATTCAAATGTAATCATGTAGAGAAATTTTAATTTGATGTGTTGCACGTGCACATGTACAATGTAGGGGGACATGCCTATTTTTACTCCATCTTTGATGCCAGATCGTGTACGTCATCGAGACTCATTGGATGATGTCAGTAGTGGACAGGTAATGTTTATTTATGTTTTGATTAAATGTGTACATGTATTTCAATATCACTTTCTCTTGATTAAATGTATGTATGTATTGATATCACTTTCTCTTGAATTTATATATAGGGGTCATCACATCCTAGTGAGCACCTTGATACTAGTCAGTCTTCAAAGCATGTTCTGAGGAGGCGTGGCGATGATAGTCCTGCACCTGATGATCTATAGTTTTTTTTATCTAGATGATTTGTTGTAGACTTTCATCCAGAGAGACATTCATATATATTAGATAGACACTTTATATACACACATGATGCATGTTATATTTATATTTGATTTGATATAGATGTACCTGGATTTACATGTCTACATGTGTGCACGCTATTTATATTTGATATTATCTTCTGATAGATCTCTAGATAGATACATGTTTTTGTTATTTGTTCTCGAGATGATTGATACATGTTGCATTATGTTGTGGAATCTAATGTACATACTAGAACTAGATCTAGTATATTATAAATTGTTTCTATCTAAGATATGTAAGTAATTTATTTAGATATGTACGTGCATGTTTAATATATTGATTAAATTTAGATATATATATATAAATAGTTCATGTAATTTAAATGTTTGGTAATATATCACATGTATTAAATGTTAAAGTATCAAGTAATTAGTTGTACATAATTCCTAACTCGAGTAAATCTATAGAACTCATCCCTTTTATTTGTACACATATCCTAGAATTTTATGCCCTTATGCCCAATGTTCTAAAATTCAAGTCCAACTTAAAACATGTACATGTTCAAAATTTAGTTTAAAAAAATTGCAATTTGAACTTGAAAGCTCACATGTCAAGTAATTAGTTAAATCGAAAGCTCACATGTCCTAAAATTGAAAGCACATGTCCTAATTAGTTAAATTGAAAGTGTGCATGTGTTCTAAAATTGACAAGTTAAATGAAATAGAAAGTTCAATAGAATAGAAAGTTAAATGAATTCAAGACATTGAGTTAAAAATGAAAGAGTAAAAGTTCAATTTAGAAAATGAGTTATTGGACAGCAAATTTCAAATTGATCAAATAATTGTTCAACCAAATTTCAAATTGATCAAATAATTGTTCAACCAAATTTGAAATAGTTTGAACCAAATTTCAAATTGTTCTTGAGTTAAATTTCAAATTTTAATCATAGTGAAATTTTAATTCAAGTACACACATGTATCCTAGAATTTTATCCCCTTAAGCCCAATGTTCTAATTCAAGTCCAACTTAAAACATGTACATGTTCAAAATTTAGTTAAGCAAATCGCAATTTGAACTTGAAAGCTCACATGTCCTTAAATTGAAAGCTCACATGTCAGGTAATTAGTTAAATTGAAAGCTCACATGTCCTAAAATTGAAAGCACATGTCGTAATTAGTTAAATTGAAAGCGTACATGTGTCCTAAAATTGACAAGTGAAGTGAAATAGAAAGTTCAATATAATTAATTTTACAAACTCCTAATTTCATCCCCTTAAGACAAGTGGTGTTCGAATTTCTTTCCCTCAAGGTGCACATGTCAGGTAATTAGTGTACACACATACATATAAGTTCATAATTTCTATAATTAGTTACTTTAGAAAATTCAAAATGAAAGAGTAAAAGTTCAATTTAGAAAATTAGTTATTCCACCAAATTTCAAATTGATCAAATGATTGTTCAACCAAATTTCAAATAGTTTGAACCAAATTTCAAATTGTTCTTGAGTTACATTTCAAATTAGGAGTTGTTTCTATCTCATATCAAGTGGATCAGCTCGTTCTTGGATAACATTTAATATTTTCTCATGATCATCAATATGGAGCCTCCACTTACGTATTCCAGGTCCTTTGACTAGATGAAGAGTTAGACCAGTGGCAATAACATGGTTACTATATTGATATACCTTATTGTTAGGTTGATAATCAGTGAAATGAATCCCATTTTTAAGTACTTTTATTTGCTTCAAATATGTTCCTTGTACAACAACAGAACCTGCACATGTACACATTTAAAAAATAAATCAATCTTGAATTTAAATCAAATAATTTGAATTCATTAAAAACATAGATACTTGACATACATATATACATAATTCAACTATATACTAACCTGTGGGAAAAACAAATTCATCACTCATTTCAGTCTTTGTTAGCTTCTCTCTTTCGATGGTGCAACGTAATAAATAATAGCTAGCACCTTCTACATTTTTCGATTCTGCTATGACTACAAAAATATTTCCTACACAAACGTATATATGTCAAAATTTTGGATACACGTCATTTACATAAGTACATATATATAATAAAAATTAACCAAAATTATGAAAAATGTATACATGTACATGATCCGGGTATATATATAGTTCATACATACCAACTCTTATCAATCCTAAAATATGGTTATAATCACTAGAAATTAATGGAATATCATCATAGTTTTCATCGTCAAACTCATTCGTATTAATAACATCTAGTGGCACCAAAGTCCATTCACCCACATATCCACATTCTTGATTAATGCAACCATCGTAGTCTTCATCAATACAATTAGGACAAAAACATGAGTATTCTCTTGTATACAATGACCACACATTACTATTTGTACTCATAATTGAATGCAAAGATCGTGTCTTCTCTACCCTCTTGCATGCATGCATTGATCTTCTATCAACACCTGAATGTGTACACAAGGTCCATAATTTAGTTAGAGATCATCTAAGGTAACATATTAAATATAAATTTAAGATTCAATTTAAAAATATGAACAAATTAATTTATATATACCTGATACCTCCCAAAACACTCTAAATTTTATGACTTGATCCGTGTCATGTCCCCTTTTCAAATAATTAAAAAATAATAATCTTTGCTAAGGCAGGCAGGCCCAAGAAAGTGAAGTTTCGGAAAAAGGGGGTTAATCTTTGGAAACTGTTGGACTAATAAATAAAAATTATTATTAAAATATGTTTCATTAACCTCTCTTGGACGTGAGTTACAGTTATGCCCTCTTTTCAGGAGTTTGGAGGCATTTTGGGCTCATTCCAGAACTTGATTTTGCTCATTCTTTGTTATTCTTCAGAGGTTGCCAAACCTGTGGAGAAGGAGACCCAAGAACGGGAGTTTGCAGGTTTCCAAGGAGACCCAAGAATGGGAGTTTAAAGGTTTCCAAGAAGGCTAAGGATGGGAGTTTGAAGCCATTCCATGTGCATGCTCATGCAGAGTTTGCCTTTGTGCTAAACAGTGCAGATTTGTGAGTTTTCGGGTGTATTTTTGTAAGAGTTTGGTGTTTTCGGTTGAGTATTTCATATCAGTTTGGGTTGCTGCTGTATATCAGACTTTTAAATGTTAAAATAGAGCTGAAAATATGTATTTGGATATGATTATACTTCTGTGATAGATTATTAAGTTTTTGTGATGATTTCAGGCTATTTTGTGCTATTTTCGGGAGCTCGATGAGCATTGTTTTTGTCCTCCATTTGGGAGCTATGGTGCACATGTTATACAGATCTGGAAATTAAATTTTATAGGCTGTTATGCTGCTCAAATTATTATGCCCTGTATTTAGGTGTAAACCTATTATTATGCCTTTTGACTACATTCTTTACTTGTTCCTTAGTCAAATCCAGCAATACACTTGCTAGGGTTGATTCCCTCATCTCCTTCTCCATTTTCAAATAGAAATGCCATCTGTCTTCTACAATTTTTGACAGTTCTTTTGGCAATTGTCCATCTAATTCAACTGGAGTGTACTTGAACTATGCCATCATTCCATAAACTGTTTCTTCTATCTTATTCTATTCTTCTTTAGTAAATTTACTAAAATCAACTTTATTTAAATTACTTAAGTCACCATTTCCAATCTTTTTACATAAGGTATCAACTGAAGAATAGCTTACCTTTTCATATTGGTCTTCTTCATCAGTGTCAGGTTGAGCCACATATCTTCTTCTTTTCCTTAGCTCTTCTTGTGTTTCCTTGATTTGTTTCTTCTTTGTAACTTCCTCTTTGGCCTTTTGAGTGGAGGCCCTTGTTGTAGCTTGTGTTGTTGGCTTTTGAGGTGATGGCATGGCAGCTTTTTTTGATTTGGGCTTAGCTAAAGGTTGTTCTGTTTCCTTTCTCTTCTTTGGCTTAGCTTCAATTGGTGCTTCCTTGGCTTCTTCTTCCTCTGCACCTTCCTCCTTGTCTTCTCCAAGACCTTGAGTTAATTTCATTGGCCCTTGTTCTTGCTCATCTTCATCATCACTGTCATCTTCTTCTGCTTCTGCTTCAACCTCAATTTCTTTACCAAATTTTTTCTTAATCTTCTTTAGTAATTTGTCTTTCTTCTTCAATGTGGAAGCAGTTTTTAATTCCATGTTTATCTTTGATCTTACCACATCATAAGTGCCAAAATGTGGAGCACTTTTATCTGTTTCTTCTGCCAATAATGTAGTTATTGCTGCAGATGCCTCATCAATATTAATTTCATATCCAAATGGCCTTAGCCATCTTACCCTTGGTATTACTGCTTGAATATAGGTAAAATCAATGTCAACTAAGAAACATATATCACTAGTATGTTTTTCTACTAAGGAAATCGGTATCCTTGATCTTTACTTCATGTATTTCTTGAAATCCTCAAAATAGCTTGTCATCAAGGTATCAAAATTTTCTCCCATTTTCTCTATATTTTCATTAATTTGGGCAATGATGGTTTTGTCATTCCTCCATGCCGCTTTGCCAAAAGAAGGAAACTCATTCTGAACATAAAAGAATATGCAAACTAGGATTGCTCCAAATTTGCATTGAGTGCCCTTTTTTCTTCTTATGGCAACTAGGTTTTCATTGATCTGTTGTAGTTACAGTTCTGCAAGATCATAAGTATGATCCTTTTTCACCAATTTGTAGCCTACATCTACTGCAATACATGGTACACTGTTGAGTCTACTGGATTGATAGAATTTATGGATGATGACTCTAACAACAAACTCAACTAGAGGATCCTGTATGGTGTGAATTGTCATTCCTCTTTTGTTCCACTGGGCACCAATATTCTTTTCAATAACCTCCTTTGATTCACTTCTCAGGGTTTTGTACCAATCTAGGGTTGGGTACCTTGTTACTCTATGTATGATTTATTTTGTCAATTTGATGAGAATATCTTCTAACCACAAATTTTCACCATGAAATTTGCTCAGCACAAGTCTAACCCATTCTATTTTGAATACGGTGGGAAAGCTCAAAACTTGGGTTAAACCCTTTCTTTCAACGATTTTGAATTCATCTTTCAAGACTTCATCTACGCACAGTTTCTCATAGGCTTGTCTTATTTCCATGTCTCCTAGGGCTCCTATCTTACAGTTGTAACATTTTCTCACGTCTTGGACCATTACAACTTTTTGAGGAATATGGGAGAGAGCTCCAGCTGGGTCATTTTTGTAGGAAACTTTGGGTATAGGATGGAAATCAGGTTTCTTGACCTCATTTGAAACTAACTGCACTTCAAAAGAATATTTTACCTCAGTTTTCTTCGAACTTGACGCCATTCATGCAAACTAGGGTTTTCACAATAAAAAGATACGAAACTGCATAGCTTGGCACAAATGAAAATACCTCAAGATCGATGAAAAATGTGTTGAATGTGGTTGCAATCTACTTGATATGTTGGATTCTTGCTATGAAGTCGCTCAGCTCTCTTTCTTCTTCTTTGCTTCTTGATCGTGATGAGTAAAATTGATTGAAATCACGATAATATACCCTATTTCCATCGCATTAAATGCTCAATTACCAACTCATCTTTTGAAGAAATTTTAACCTAACTTGGCTTGCACTATATTTCCACTTTACTTGGCTTCCATTTGAGTTAACCAACTTGGCATCAGTTATCAGCTCAGTCGTTGTTGGGAGCTCGACATCTGTTGGAGTTTAACTCAGTATCTAAAGATAGCTCGGCAACAACATTTAGTTTTTTGGTCTTGACATCTTGTTTCATGTAGGTTTATACTTTTCTTATCTTCTTTGTCTTGGAACTGATGTGTGATATAGCTTTTTATATCAGTCCTGTGTACTTCTCATGCTTAGTTTGATGAAGTGTGATCACTTGACCCATTGGGTGAAGTGATCCCTCCACTTGATGTGTTGCACTCATCTTTCTTTTTCCAAGTCTTGTTCATTTTCCCCCTTATCTTTTTGACATCAATTTTTCCTTTTCCCTTGTTTTCTTCAGTCTTGGGTGCCTTTAATCTTGTAGGACAGTTTCTGCTGATATGACCAATTTTCAAACAACTGAAACATGTAGTTTGATTCAACCATCTTTTGTAGTTTCCTCTAAAATGTGTTCTTATGCAGTTCTGTGGTATATGTCCATATTCTTGACAATAATGACAACTGTACCTAGTGTTGTAATCCCAAAATTCATGGTTTGATGTCTTTGTTGGTTGATTTAATGTCCACATAGGCTTTGATCTACATTCAAAAGCTCTATGTCCATATTTTTTGCAATTATGACAGTGACCCTCAAATCTCTGAGTCCTTCTGACATTGGATTTGCAATTTTGTGTCATATATCCTTGCATGTTGCACTTGTGATAGAAACTCTTATTTTTGGGTGTGTTTGATTGATTGAATCTTCTACTCCTGCACACATTAGCTGTATGCCCCTTCTTATTACAGTAATGACAAGTGGGTTTTGAATTCTTACCTTTGTCACTTCTTTGTTTAGCATGCTTTAATGATTCCCCAATTTCAGTGCTATTGTATCCTAGTCCTGATGTATCATGGGCAGATTTTGGGGATTTCAGAAATTGTTCAAAATACTTGATGGCTTCACTTGATTTGTTGAGATTCTCTACTACCTCTTTTTCTTTGTTCAATTCATTCTGCATTTGTTCATTTTGCATCTTCAAAGTAGAGATCTCAATATCTTTCATATTGAGTTCATGATGAAGGTTCATCATTTGGGCAAGTGTATCCATCTGCATGTTTGAGATCCTTGTCAATTCAGTATATTTCTCTTCAAGTCTATTTGCAAGGTTTCTTTTGTCATTTTCCATCATAACTTTATCTTCAACTGCTCTTTTTTTGTGTTTAGTAATTTCACATATCATTATGGCCTGTGACTCATGTTCCATCTTGAGAGATCTTATCTCCTCTATTTGAATTTTATTTTTCTCCATCAGTTCTGCTATTGCTGCATCAAACTCTTTAGTATCTCTGTTGAAAAATATGTTGGTGGTATCAATCTCCTTGTAGTGTATATCATTTTCAGCTATGGCTAGATCCTTCCTTTTTTTTAATGAGTTTCTCAACTTGTTTCTAAATTCCTCCAAGCTATGTAGAGCAAGTTGCACATCTATCACCTGATTTTCAATGATCTTTCCAAGTTTGAAAGCTTCCATCTTTAGATCTTTTCCTCCAAGTTGTTAGACTTTTCCTTGTGAGAACCTAGATTTGCTCTGATACCAATTGTTGGAATATTCAAATATGGAAAGAGTACTTATGAGAGGGGGGGTGAATCATAAGTATCACACTTTAGCCAATAAAACTTTTAATTGAAAGTAAATTGCATGCATGTAAATACATCAAATAAACATGAAACTAAACACATGCATCAAAAACTCATAACACTAGAATTTGGTAACCCAGAAACCCTCTAGGAATAAGAAGGTAAAACTGGGTTGGGGATGATACCCACAAAAATTATTGCAGCAATATTGTTCAACCACTTCTGATGGTCTGCCATGTTAAAGGCCTGCCCTATTAAAGGCTTTACATTGTATTAATAGTGACCTAGTTAGAGGATTTACAAACACTTAACATGAAGTGTCACCCTATTAAAGGATTTAATCACCTATTTAAAGGATCTACGAAATAGTTGTTAAGCTAACCTATCACCATAGGATTTTCATTCTAATACAATTGCTAGAAAGTAATAGGTATAATGAACCTGATAGATTACAATCCTTGATTGCTAAATGCAGGCACCTTTTTCGCTTTCTCTGATCTTGATCCTTTGTGATCAGATAACCCTCGCTTCTGAAAATAGATTTTTCTTGTGCACCCTTGTTTGTCCACTCATACATTTACAATGAAATTTTTTCTTCCTTATAAAGAAATTTGAGGATTTAGGGTTAGGTATGGATCTATGATCCATATTCAATCTTCATTTTCTGCTTATTATTTGCACTTCTTCTATTGGTTGCATGCCTTCATCATTTTTCTTATTGGTTGCATGTAGATTGCATAGGAAAAGTAAAAGATTCGATCTCATCATTAAATCCTTCAAGATTTACCTTATGTCAGCTGTAAAAACTGTTTACATCATAGTTTGTGCAATTACAAACTCTTATGCTGATATTCTAAGTTAATCAGCTCCTAAAGTATTGCTGATACTCAGCACATGCTGTTTCCTGGATAGCTTGACACCTAAACAAAATTGTATCACTCGGCACCTTATGTTGCTCGGAACTTGTTAACACTCGGCACCTTATGTTGCTCGGCACTTGTTAACACTCAGCACCTTATGTTGCTCGACACTTTTTAATGCTCAACACCTTATGTTACTTGGCACTTACACTTCACTCGATATCTGATCTTCACTTGGCATCTGAAAACTACTCGGCACATGAAGATCACTCGGCACTTGAAGATCACTCGGCACTTGTTGTGGCTCGGCATGCATGGTGTACTCGGCTCCAGTATAGAGTAGGTAAGTGTTATTGGCACTCAAGTGTCAAAAACCATTATGAGGTTAACACATCTAACCATACAAAATGTTTTTCTATTTTAATGTTTTTGTTTTTCAAATATTCAAAAAATGTCTTAAAACAATGTTCCACAAAATGTGTGTCATGTTCTTTGTCATCACTAATATAAAAGTGATACTCTTTTTTAATGACTCGTGCTTGATTTGTACTTTCCACACCATCCAGATCAATTTGTGCATATCGATAAGACACTTGAACCATAATAGTAACCTGCTCTATATAGTAGTATTATGCTTCAAGTTGTTTTTGAGATACGAAAGAGTAATTCTCTGCAAAGTCAACAACAGATAGAATTGTTCCAAGTGGGAAAGTTTCTCTTAGTGTTTGAAATTGTTTGGCTTGCCACTTAGCAAAAAATGCATGGCGTATATATGGTTGAATCAATTTACGAAAATTTGACATAAATTCTCCATCCAATATCTCATCCTCTACATATTCTAACCTCGTTGATTCTTTTCCAACTTTTGTTTCTGACTTTATGTACTTATATCTCTTACATTTTACCATCCTTGTCATATTAGTATCTTCTTCTCTCAAAGGAAATTTAGTCAAGTTACCACATGTTTCACAAGTTCCTCTTATGCAATCTATTTCATCGACATAGTCATTTGGTTTGTCACATAAGATTGATGTTATGAATTGACTCGGTCATTTAGGAAAAGTATTTTGAGAAGTTCCACCACTTTCTTCTATCATCTTTCAAAACCCTTCATAGTATAGATCAAATTCAACATGATATCGACAACAACATGTTTCAAAAGATTTATTTATCTTCACAAAATAGGGCTTCAATCTTTCAAACATTGTTTGTCCAATCTTTATGTTAGGATTTAAATTACAAAATGAGAGATACAATTCATGTTGAGTGAATCCAACCAATGTTTTGTGTGTTGAATATATTCCTTAGGCCCAATCTTGTGCTTGATGATATCTCTTCTATTTGGTGAAGGACGAGTATTATCAATCCAAAATTGAATAACTAAGTTCTTAACTATTCCCCCAATCATGTCAGATTGAGGAGCTCTACACATTAGTGCCCAATTGTCTTCTAATGTACTATCATTCAAATTGTTTCTCCTTTTCAGATAATGTAGTACTGTCTTCTGACTATACCTGAAATGAGATGATAATGAAGAGATCTGTCTATTTTGGGATGTTTTCTTATTTAAAATAGATGTCAATATCACTCTTCGTGCAATGGATTTATCTGCAGATCTAGTTTTTTTCCCAATGGAATGTAACCCTTCCTTAACACTTTCAACAATATCTTTTTCTAGTTTAGAAGTCCTCATCTTTTTTATACTTGTATCTATAACCAATAGTCGCAGTGGCTCTTTTAATTCATCTTTAAGAAGTGAAATTGATAATAGTTGAGTTTTCTCCACTATTGATAGATTCTCAAATTGTGCAATTATGTCTTTAGACTTTTTATTCAATTTCCTCTTCGTAGTATGTGTAGGTTGATTAGCATATTCTCTCAATGTTTCCACATCCATTTCAATTAAATGATCTATGTTTCTATGATTAATTTTTCTCTTCAATCTTTGAGCTAAATTAACATTCTCATTTGTTGTTTGATCTCGGGCTGCACAAGAAAAAATGAAACAAAGTCTTAAGATACAATCTCTTTAGGGGACATATATGTATACATATATACATTTTTAACTTGAGTGAAATATTATGTACTTGATTAAATTATCTAACCTTCAAATGGTCCTTCTTCAATATCCATTGCTTCATCTTCAATTTCCTCATCTCCAACATTATCATCATCTACTAGAATTGCACGTGCACGATATAAGAAATAAAATCAGGTAAGTTTATAAGGGGAAATATCACTCACTAAATTTAAAAATTAAAGATATAAAGTTTGATAGAGACCTAGAATTCTAGAGAGATCTATATTATATACTTGCAAGAGATGCACATGTACCTATTTGAACTTGGGATGAACCTTCTCCAATGTCGGTAGGTTGTCCTAGTTGACTACGTCCTAAATAAATTCATTTATTTAAATTTAATCATAATCTAATAAACCTTAATGGACTGTAAATTATTAACATAATTGAATAAACAAGGTAATTCCCATGCTAAATAAATTCATAATTTAAATTTATTCATAATGTAATATTTACCCTAAGGACTAATATGGACATAATTGAATAAACCCTAATGGCCTAAATATGAACATAATTTCAAATAAACTCTTAATATTAAGTTAATCTAGTAATGCTAATTTAAGATAAACATGATATTCCTAACTGGATTTAAACCCTAATCCTAACTAAATAAACTAATTAAATACATTGGAAAAAAGATTGTGCATGTGTACCTGATCTAAGATAGTATCTTGCTAGCATTTTTTGATGATTTTCATCTTCTTGTTCCTTAGTTCTTCTTCATGCATATTTACTTGCTCTTTTATCTTTATTGCCCATGTCGTAAATTCTTCCTCCAAAATTCGAAAATAGATTGAATTTTGTCAAATATTTCTTTCTACCCAATTCAAAAGTGAATAACTTGATTTCACATAAATGCAAATTGTAAAAAATGAAACTCATATTTATATACAAAAAATTTTTTAAAAAAAAACCTCCTTATTAGCCGACTAGGGAAAAACCCTCAGCAGCCAACTAGAAAAACACCCCTATGGTCGGATTCTACTTGATAAGGTAAAGATTTGAGAAAATTTAAGGGCTTTAGAAATCTAGACTTAGCCAAATTTTAGGACTTCAGGATTTTAGACTCAGCCAAATTTCAGGATTCACCTCCAGTTTTGTTTGAGTAGCTAGTGTGTCTTTACTATGCATTGTTAACTCTACGAACTAATGTTTTCTTCTTTTGTAGGTAAAAATGGCATCCTCAACTTGTTGAGGTCATAACTTTTGACCTGTAGTTTGAAAATCAGAATTGTTTACATTGTTGGATAGAAGAACTGAAAATCTAATTTTAGTCCCTAAAATAGTGAGCCTTCGGCTACCCACTTTTAGGAATCGACAAAGGTTTCAACTTGAAATTTTGAGCAAAAGACCTCCAAAAAGGTCATTTAAAAATGCCTAGAAAAATTTGCGAAAAAATATGAAAAGGTTACAAACATTTGATTGTCTTGGATAATCTAGATCACTTGGTTTCTCGCTGAGAAGGATTGGATAGGTGGAGAGAAGAAAAAGGTCAAAGATACAAAGGTTGGACACATAAAACAAATCGAGTTCCTCATCTTATGTAGCTATTGGGGACAAGATTTAACGTAGTTCCCTTGAGATTTTTGATTGAAGAAGCGGAGAGAGTGCAAGTTTATGAAAGTAATTGGCTATAAAGAGGTTGTAAATCATCAGAAAGGGGCATGAAGCATATACAAAAAGTGATCTAAAACCTCATTTGAGAAAAAACTCAGAAACTATTTTCAAAATTGAGAACTTTGATTTTTTGGCGAATTTAGCTTTCAAGGTCCATAGCTCTGCAGGTCCGCAGCTCCGTAGCTCTGCAACTCTGCATCTCCACATTTTCATGTAGCTCCGCAATTCAAAGGTGCACCGACAGTTAACTGCCAATTCCAAAAATAGCACTTTCCATGCATTAGGAGCACATTTTGATGACAAGTTTAACTCTGACACACCCCTAGTGAAGGGGCAACTTTTATTTTTGGTGTCTACATGCACTTCTACTTTGACCAATGGCTTCCTCTTACTTTCTCTCTCATGTTTTCATTTTTTTTGACATGTAAAGGGCTCATGCATCCAATTAATGAATAAAATATGGATGGAGTCCCTGTAAGCACCAGTTAGATTGTCAATTTGTATATATTTAGTTTGTTTTAATATTTTCAAATCATTTTATTGCATCAAGATAACTCTCACTCTCAACAAAAATTGAGGAGACAATTTTTTATAAATATCCCATTGTAAAATGTAAGAAGGGTCGTCGTTATTATGCAATCAAGTTATGCTTTTGGTGCAAGCATTTGAAGTGTAGTTATTCTTTCCTGAATGTGTCATTATTTTGTGGATTTTATTCATGAGATTATGATTGAGCCAAAGGTTTATTGTGTTGTTTCTGGTTTTGCGATCTTTTAGTTCTAGTGTTTGCTATAGATATATGAATTTTGTTGATGTAACGAGCTTGAGAAGAGATCACCTGATTGTGTCTACATAGATTTTTGTCTCGCATGAGCGCACTTTTTGTGGCCTTGCGATTTGATGAAGAGTGAAACATCATTCAATTTGTTAAAGATTCTCATCGACGATTAAATCAATGGATTCTAGGAAGTATTGCTCCTATTTTCATTGGTTTCCTACTGATTTCTTCAAAGATTTAACTCGCAGTGTGTTGTGTTCTATAACTTATGTCCATTTGGGAATTTCAATTTCAAGTCATTTGATTTCATGTTATTTGCTTTTAGTTTTGTTATGTGCTTTGCTAACCCCATATTAGAATAGGACCTCATAGTAGCTGCATTATTAGAGTTACATTCATTGAAAAAATATAAAATACAAAAATATTGCTCTTTTGGTGTGATATTTTGAGACAGCGAATAGATTTTACTTCAATTCCAATATAAAAAGGTTTTTTAGAACTAGCAAAGGCCTCCTTGTGAACACTCATATTTATCTTCTACTGAGCGAATTTTGGTACGTCACAAGACAAATATTGAACCTTGGAGTGGATCCTTAAAAGGATTTTCTTTTCAAGAGCGGAATTAAACTATGGATTTTTGCCATTGACCTTGTGCAAAATGAACGCCCAACATATACCTTGAGAACAAGAGCTAGTGTCTTATCCCAGTTCTCTTGCAAAATTTTGCAGGTATGAAGTGCCACTTGAACTTCTGCTAAAAGTTCAATCATATGATCTGCAATTGAGAAATTGTTATCATGGATCAATGTTTTTGAATAGCCTATGTGTTTGTACATTGTGTCCATAATTGGTAGGATCATGTTTTGGATGTTTATTAATGTAGACCTAGTCCTTGCTTCCTCGCTCAACAATTCAGCATGCATGTCTAATAAAAATTTGACCTTTATGTGATGTGTTGAGCTTGAGCTAAGGTCAAGCTACAACTTTTGAGCACTGGCCTTCAGATCCTCATCAATTTTATTCATTTTTTCCTTTATATCCTTAGTGTACTTAGTATCATCACAAAGTTTGGCAAAAAAAGATGTTACATTGGTAAAAGATTTTTCAAGATTAGCCAAAATTGAGGAAAGCTCTACTTGGTGAATAGCAATGTGCTAAGCAATGTGCTCAAGCACCTTATTGTCAAACTTTTTTTTAGCTTTTTCTATCAACTTTTCTTGACTAGTAGAGTCCTCATTGAATTTATTCACTGCTTCCTCCAACTGTAGCAAAATATGTTGATTAGAATTAACATCCATTCCTATAGCCTCTATCAAAATATTCTTTGCACTCTCAATTATCCTAGATTCTTTATCCCTTTCCTCTCTGAGTTGCTTTTGCTTGGTTTTTTGTTCCAAAAGTTGGCTAACCAATCTCATTTGATCAATAGCGACATTGTCAAAATCCAACTTAGGAATTTCAATTTCCTTATCCAAATTGATATCTTCATCAGTTTCTTTTCTAGTAATCAAAATTTTTAGGGATGTCCTTGGTTCTACTTCTGATATTACTACTTTTGACTTAGAAATAGAAACAATTGTCCAAATAGTACGGCTTGCTACGAAAACTTGAATAGGGCCTACTAAAGGAATACTGACAAGAGTGTTAATAGAATCCAAAACTAAAGTGCTAACCAAAATTGAAGTAATAACAAGTGGAACACTGACTGGAGTACATATAATAGGAGCACTGCTAGAAGTAGTTACAAATGAAGTACTTATAGGAGCATGCAAAATTGAAGTTGACAAAATTGTAGAACTTGATGTTGTACTCAATGTTGATGTCCCTAACTCAGGAGTTGAAGAAGAGGAGGTCTGTATCTCAATGGATGAAGTGGTAGAAACTTCCATCAAAGATACTTGGAGCTAAGAAGGAACAAAGAGTGATTGAGAAAATGATGTATCTGTTGAGGTTACAATCACACTTGTTGAAGTTGTCTCCATGCTAGATGATGTAGCAGTCTTTGGTGGAGAGTGAGGAAGGGAGGTTATAACTTGTGCAACTATCCTTACTAGATCATTTTCTTCATCTCCTTCCTTATCTTCCTCATCATCTTCTTCCTCTTTCTCTTCTTCACCATCCTTCAATGCTTGATAATCCTCAGCATCAAAAGTGACACAAGGTGTATTTCTTCTTCATTGTCACTATCATCATCATCATCTTTGATCTCCACCAGATCCTCACTTGGTTTATGCAAATGATAAAAAAAATTCCACATATTTATAGAATCATTAACTACATGCTCAATATCTTTGACCAAAATCTAACAAGTATGAAATCTCATCAACATCTTCTCTTCATTTTTCTTCATTGCTTCCTTAACTTCTACATTAGTAAGATTCGGTAGCAACTGTCTCAAAGATTTCTCAAATATGTCCTTGATAGTCTGAGTAGATAATTCCCATCTTGGTTTCAACCTTTCTAATAATTCATTGGAAATCTGTGGGGAAATTTGATCAAGGGAATATTTCCATTTTCCCATCTTTGACAACACTAGCTCCTCAATCTACATCTTCTCGACATCTATCCTAGTTTCAAATTTTAATGCCTTGAAGTTTGTAATACTAGCACCTTCTTCCATTTGCTTCAATATTTCTTGGAAGGTGAGAGGGGGCTTGATAAGCACAACATTAGTGCCTCCTTTCTTCTTAGACCTCCTAGTAAACACAATTGTGGAGGTCTTAGGTGGCTTGGTGATAATTGTCTTGCCTTTCTTTTTCACAAGCTCTTCCTCCTTTTTAGATTCTTACTCTTCATCCTCATATTCTTCTTTATCCTCTCCTTTTCTATCGGTAAGCATAAGAGGAGCATTTGTAGTTTTTAGCTTTGTTATCTTTCTCTTACCTTTTTTTACTGCCTAAGGTATCTTGATCTCAAGCTCTATTCTAGTTTTTGCTTCTTCATAAGTTCCAAAGATGGGTAACTTTGGACCTACTAGCTCATTCACTAGGGCTTCAATTATATCCTTGGTTTCATCAATATTGACCTCATAAGGAAGAGGTTTCACCCATACAATTCTAGGTCTAACTACCTGAATATATACTTTGTCACAATTAACCATGAAACAAACATCATCCTTATAGTCTTCAACCAGTTTTGGTGGAATTTGGAATTTTTTGTTCATCTTTTCCTTGAACACTTCAAAATAGTTGTCCATTATACTGTCAAAGTTCTCACCCATTTCTACAATAAACTCATTTATTTGGTACAAAACTAGAGTATCCTTTCTCCATACCACTGATCCTTTGGATGGGAAAAACTTTTGTACATAAAAGAACAAACAAGTTAATAGAGAACCAAATTTGTACGGATTATTCTTTGATGTCCTTATGCTTTCAATGTTCTTGTTAAGTTGTTTCAAAATCAAATCTACCAAATCATACTTTAAATTCTTCTTTACAACTTTGTAAGCTAAGTCCATAGCCTCACACAACACACTATTAAATCTACTAGAGCTATATATCTTATGTGCAATGATATGAATACCAAACCTAAGCTCCACATTAGATAAATTGCTAATCTTCAGTCCTCTACCATCCCACTCAACTAGAGTTTTCTTTTGTAGCTGATGTCAACCTATGGTTTTGGTAACCTTAACCTTGTTAAGCATAGGGAGACCTGTGATTCTGTGAATAATCTTCTTTATTATCAAGATGGGTTTTTCTAACCACAACTAACCATTTTGCACACAACTCAAAATATACCTAATCCACTTAATTTGGAATTTTCTTGGCAGATGCGGGATATGGGTCAAGCCTTTCTCCTCTAAGTGCTTATGCTCAAGTTTTAGGGTTCCATCCACACACAGTTCTCCTAGGGCACTATCCATTTCTAGGGTTCTAGTTTCTTGCACAACACATTTAAAATGAGTATGAATATCATTTATGAGAAGTACCTTTGGTAGAATTTGTAACTAATTTCCATTAGGGTCGAGTGATTCTATAATTGTTGGTACCAGTTTGAAGTTTGGAGCCTTCCATTTGACACCATGCACCAACATCTTTGAACCTTTCTTCACCTTACTACTGCTAGTAGTGGATGCCATGATCACTCGATAGACTGATAAAATCTTCTTCAAAAACTTCACTGCAAATTATGCTTAAGTTTGCCTGGATGCTCTATAAATTGCTTTGCTCTAGATATAATAAATTCACGGTGAAAATGAAGTCAAAATTCTTCCTTTTTGATGAAAACCTTCCATTAATGCTCAGTATAAAGAGAGCCATAATGACATAGTGCTTGATAGGCTATCATCCACTATCTATGTGGATAACTTGGTAGAACCTTGTAACTCGACAACCAAACAAAATCTTGTTACTCCTAACCTCGTTTATTATGATCTAGCCTCACTCGGTGAATACTGATGCTAAACTTCCTATGATCCCTTTATATTTGCAATACTAATTTGGATCTTCTACTTTCTTCCATTGGAACTGCTTAAGATGTGGCTTGAAGATACAATTCCAGTTCTTCCTTAAGAATTTAATTGGAAATGGTGGAGTAACCCATTTCTTGAGTGACATAATCATCATTTGAACTGGCTTGTTCTGTAGATTTAGGAATCCATTGCTATCTCATCTATTTCTTGATGTTTTTAGCTTTCTTTTCATCTTCAAATCTTCCTATATTCATACAATTCGTAGCTATATGACCAAGTTTAGTGCATGTGTAACATCTTATTGTAGTGTCCTTCTTTCTTAATTGATGGCTTGCACAATTTATGCCAATGTGTCCATATTCTCCATAGTAATGACATCTAAACCAAGTATTTTAGTCCCAACCAAATATTGCCTTTACAAATTGTTCAACTGGATTGAATGGTTTAGACTTACATTCAGATTCCTTGTGACCTTGTTTCTTGCATTTGTGACATTAACTTTCAAATTTTGGTTTTTCCTTGCATTCATTAGCTCTATGACCATGCTGACTACAATTGTAGCATTTTTGATTGAATTTTACCTTTCCATTGCTCCAACACTTATTTGATGTATGACCTATCTTACCATAGTGATTGCAAATAGGCCTTTGATTCCTTTGAGCACCTTGTTTGGAGGATTCACCTTCTTCTTTGTATCCAAGTCTTGCTTTGCCTTTTTGCCTATACAGATTATGTTCACTTTTCTAATTTAATTGATCCATGTCTGCTTAGGATTTCATTATCCTTTCATTGAGTTGCTTCTCAGAATTTAGATCAACTTTCAATCTTTCATTGATTTGTCTTTTAATGCTCAAATCATTCCTTAGCCTTTCATTTTCAGATCTCGGATTTATGATTTCCTTGTTTGCATTGGAGAGCTGATTGATAAGACTTTCTTGTTGTAGGGATTGATTTTGAGTTGCATTGTTTCTTGTCTTCAAGTCTTCATCAGCCTTATTTCTTTGTTCCAAAATTTCATACAGTCTTATTGATTTAATTTCTTGTTCTCTTTTCAATTTTCTTACCTCTTCTTGTAGAGAGTCATTCTCTAGGAGTTCTTTGATTACATCATTTGCTTCATCTGAACTGCTTGAAGGGAAAATGTCTTCAATCTTTTCTTCAACATACTGGTGGTCATTCATTTCTTTTGCAAGTTCCTTCCTTCTTTTTAGGGATTGGGAAAGATGCTCTTTTGCTTCCTTGAGTTGAGCTATGGCCATCTCTAGATCTAGTTTCTCATTGTCAATAGCTTTGTCAAGTCTAAATATCTCCATTGTCCCAAATTTTTGCTCAAGCTATCAAACTTTATCCTGAGAACCACAAAGCTCTGATACCAATTGTTGGAAATAATCAAGACTAGCTAGGTTACTGAGAGGGGAGGGGTGAATCAGTAACATCAAAAACAAAATTTAGCTCTTAATCCATTCACCATTAATTCATCTAATCTACTGCATGCATGAGAAATTGAAAGATAAACATTCATGGCACATGAGCACAATATTTGGTGACCCAGAAACCTCCCAAGTAGAAAGTAAAACTGGGGTGGGGATGATACCCACAAAACTTCAATATTATAGTATAAAGTTGGCCTATTGAGGCTTACAATGATCACTTCTGATGATTTTCCCTATTAGGAGTAATTAGGACTTCTAGGTGTATATGAGAAATGTTAGTATGCTAATAGAAACCAAATTTAAATAAAGCTTCTACAAACTAAACAAAATTCATAAACTTCAAGATAGACTAAGATGAGCTCTCAATTGAAAATATGAGCCATTAATGGGCTCTCTCAATGAGAAGCTCTCTTGTTGAGTAGCTTTGTCTAAATAGATAGGATGTATGCTCAAGCTTTATGCTTCAAAAAGGGCTTCAATGGATGATTGTGAATTTTTGGTGTGGATAGATGGCTTTAGTATGGATTTGGCTCTCAAAATAGTATTATAACTTTACTTCATGGATTGTGTTATTTTGCAAAGGGGAAGGATTCAATTTATAGGCAAGAGGCTTGAGGGATTGAGGGCTAAGATGCAAGGATGGGAAAAAGCTTATGGAGGGCTTAGATTGCATGAGAGGAGAGCACATGGATTGTTCTTCCTTATAGCCAATCAAGGAGTGACACATGTCACATGGTGAGAGGATGGAGGAAAGGGGAAGGATGAGTCAACAAAGGAGGCTCAAGGGATAAAATCTTCATAAAGACCCTCATAATGACTTGTAAGAGCAATAAAAGGGCTTGTAAGAGTCATTTATGACCTAGTAGACTTCATAAAGTTTTATGGTTGAGATATTTTGAGGGTGATGAGAGCAATTTCGACTTGGACTTGATTAGGAAGGTTTTAAGCTTGTTTAGGCTTGTGCAAATGATTAGAGGATGGATTAGGATGGTTTAGGATTAGTTTAGGGATAGGCAAGTGGATGGCATTTAATGAGGGTGGGTGAAGGAGGAGATATTTGTTAACTTTGGCTTGGGTTAGTAAGTCTTAACCCATTTTTAGGGAATGTGACAAGGTTAGGAGGGGATTAGGATTAGGTTTAAAGACATCTTCTAGAAGAGTCTAGACTTTGGATGAGGATAAAGACTTTCTAGAATAGTCTAGAATTTCCTAGGATGAGGATGAAGACTTTCTAGAAGAGT
This sequence comes from Cupressus sempervirens, assembly GCA_028749045.1. Lineage (NCBI taxonomy): Eukaryota > Viridiplantae > Streptophyta > Pinopsida > Cupressales > Cupressaceae > Cupressus > Cupressus sempervirens. The sequence continues at coordinate 769,797,553 of CM053790.1, read as the reverse complement.
CTAGAACTTCTTAGGATGAGGATAAATTAGATTTTTAGAAAATAAATAAAGTTTTATTTATTTCAAGGGTTTGGGTTGGGAGATATTTATTAAAACTTTTTTAATAAACATGAGGATTAATATTTAATTTTAATTAAATATTTTGAGTTGGGGTTAGGGGTAGGAAATGATGAGATTAGCCTTTAATTGAAATTAAAGAAGGATTAGAAGATTTTGGAAGAGGTTATTGGTCATAAGGAAATTGGCCAAGTTTTGGGCAAAAACTAATTTTTTTATTTATTTTAGGATTTTTGGTCAATTTATTAATTAAATAATTAATAAATAAGGAAATAATGTTTAAATAAGATTTAAACATTTTTGGGAGGGATTCTTTAATTAAATATTTTTAATTAAGATAAAGGGATTTAATGGCATAAAAATTAATTAATTAATTAATTAATTAATTAATTAATTAAATAATTAATAAATGATGATGTCATCAGGACTTTTTCAGAAAATAAAAATACTTTATTTTCGAAAGGTTTTTAGGTGTCTACATTTTGCCCCTCTTTGATGTGATGCCGCAAGTGGCATGGCATCAAAGATAAGAAAATAAGATGCCCAAGGCTAGAGCAGAAGAGTAGAGAATGGACTGCAAGATGCCCCCTCAAGAAGGCGGCAGGGAGAGAAAGCGAGGCTCGATGACTTCTTGAAAAGTACAAGAATCCGAGATGAGCAAGAAGACTCAGATTGGCTTAAGAGAAGAGGTTTGGTTAGCTCAAACTCTCACTACGGGAGAATGATAAAGGAGAATCAGATGCAGAAGAGGAAGCAAGCTTAAGACTTTAGGGAAGGTGGAGGATGAAGGAGCAGAGCGCTATAAAAAGGAATCCAGGATAGGGAGATGGATGAGGGGACTACAAAGCTGATGCAACAGGATTTCAAAGAGTTAGATTGGTGGAAGATGAGTTTCGGAGATCCGTAGGACTAGGATTGTGGATCTCGAAAGATGAGGCTTGGTGGATTGATTTGGATTGGTGGATCCCTAAGACTAGGATTGTGAATCCCTAAAGCTAAGAGTGATGAGTGATTCAAAGAGATACTGATGCATAAGCTGGGGTAGCAGAGACGGATGCTGGATATGGATGGGGGATAATGGAGATGAAGGAAAACCATTGAAGCTTTTTGAGCGGGGGGATACTTCAAAGAGAAGTACCACCATGTAGTTGAGCACTAGATTTGCTATAGGACTATTGGTTAATTGCCAAGGTTACCAAGAACATCAAGGCCTTTTCACCAACCGTCCAAAGGACTAACAAACTAACTCAAAATAAACACACAAGGATTGCCCCAGCATCACACATGAATCCTAGAGGAAGCAACGTGGAAACAACACTGGAGAACCCACAAGCAGAAAAGAAAAACAAACAAAAGACCTGATCAAGACCTTACGCTCTAATTGCCTCATTCGCAGCATACCATGACATGGAAGATCGTGGCAACCTTGAGGAGGGAACAAGGAGATTGCTTGGAAAAGATATTTCAAGACCCAAAAGGGAAGATCCCAAATCAAAAGAAAGCAAAAATCCAAAAGAGAATTGTTTGCCAACGAGATGGGCAGGACAAGGTACTAACGGACGAAGATCAGACATGAGGAAAGCTATATCCTGTAAGGACCTATCGGAGAGCACCGAAGCTGGTAGATTTGGATGAGTGATGTGTCTGGCAACCTGAACTAAGAAAGATAACACTTTGGTGATAGGAAATCTAGCTAAAGGATGCATTGGAATATCTAACCAAAGTGTGCGATGTGTGCAAGATGTTGACCAAGGACGAACTGACATGAACGCTGGATAGATACAATGGTACTAAGCTAAAGAGGATGTACAAGCTGACAGACCAAGATATTTACAAGCGGGATAATCAAGATATGGTACAAGCTAACAGACCAATGATATGTATGATACAGATGGATAAAAGATCAGGATGAGAGGATAGCGGGATAGCTCGATTTTGTGCAAGATGCGAAAGCTAAGGGTGGGGTGATAGCAAAAGATATGGATTTGGTAGGATGCATCCAATGATGATGAGAGATTTTGTAACCAAGGATAGCTAGAGGGGTAGGATGAGATGGCTGGATAGGATGGTAGATAGCTAGGATTATGATGGATATAAAGAGATGACATTGGGTTTGCATGAGGATAGCCTAGAGCTAGATACCAATGACAAGGGAGGATGGACAAGACAAGATATCCAAGGAATATAGTGCCCCCAATCAGAAGATAACATGCGGAAGGAGGTCTTGTGATGGATGTGATAGGATTGAAGCTAGGATGGAAAAAGCTGAAGGGGCTAGGGAGATGGATGATAGCTGAGATGATTGGCTGAAGCTGCATAAGATTAGTGGATGGTGTGAGATGGAAGCTGGAGGATGGAGGATAGGTGGATAGATTGGAAGATGGAGGTGGATGTTAAGAGATGACCAAAAGCATGAGGGTGATAGGCTAAGCTGGGGATGGCGGGATTACGCATGACGCTTGTTTGCCAAGTTTTCATCATGGTACTTGTCCAAGGCACTTGAATTGCCAAGTTTTCACCAGTGGACACTTTATTTTTCTTTTCTTTTTTGACTTTTTGACTTTGGACTTAGCTGGAATGATTTTAGCTTTCTTCAGCTATTTTGTCTTTTTTGGGATTTTTCACTGGCTGTTGGAATGTTCAATTTTGTTGCTAGCTGTTGGTACATCGGATGTGTGATTTATGCAATAGATCAGATTAGATGGGATTGATGGTAGGAGATGGAGGGATGAAAATGTTGGAAAGGAGCATGAGATGGGGATGCTTGCAAGAAGCAACATTGGCACATGTTGGGACGGGTGTGAAAAGAGCATATGGGGGATAGATGGTAGATGCGGGCGTGATGGAGGATTTGTGGAAGCGTGCTTGTGGATATAGGCACCCAAAATGGAGTTAGGAGATGGGGGACATGAGTCACTAGATGGGGGATTAGCAATGGTGGATGCCATTATGCATTGGGTTTCAACTTTTTTCTTGGGGATCCACATGGTTTTGGATTTTCTTTTCATAGGCTTTTGCATTGTTTTGCATTCTTTGATTGGATTTTGCCTTTTTGGAGTATGCCTTTTAGAATAGACATATGATTGCCTAGGATGTGGATTTTTAGCTTTATGCATTTTGAAGTTGGCATTCACATTGTTGTGGTAAGCTTTGGGAAGATGGTTAGGAGAAGCTTTGTGAGATGGAGAGGATATGGAAGAGCATGTAGGGGGATGATGATGGATGATGTGCCCTGATATGTGCCTTTTTTGATCTTGCATAGGAATGGATGGAATAGGATTTTTATGATGGCTAATAGGAGGATGGAGGATGGTAGATTTTGGGATATAGGGACCCAAAATGGATTTAGCGGATGAAGGGGGGATATGGTAGGTTGTTTTGGGTTGCAAAGATGGTGGAGGGGGGATGACATAAGATTTCTTGAAGGAGTGATGGGAGGCTGGCATGGTGGGCTTGGAGATAGGCTTGGTTTGGGGGTGTGGTGTACCAACACCTTTAGATGGTGAGCCTTTGGATACATATCCAAGACCATGAAATCCTAGATTTTTTTGTGCAATAATAGGCTCTCTGATTCCTTGCTCTTGTGGTCCTAAACCTTGACCTTGATAATGCCATCAATTGAGCATTTGAACAAGCTAAGGAAACTTTTTGCTTGCAAAAGGTGTATTGCAATGGGGAGATACTGTTCTTAATTCTTCTGCTGAGAGAGGGCCACCGTGGATGAATGTAAGTGAACCAAGAGGGTAGATTATAGATGGTGGAATAGCTTGGATAGGTGGTAAGATGGAAGCATGGGGCGGGGGAGATGGAAGGATAGGATCTTGATGTAGCTGGTGGGATGACAAGATATCTTGTAGTGGAGGAGATATGGCTCGAGGTTTTGGAGATGGAGGAGATGCTGACTGCACTATGGATGGAAGACATGGTATGATGATATCTTCATTTATGCTTTGGGGGATGTCAACATGCTTTTGGGCAGGATCTTGATAGGATTGGTTTGGAGTGGATGGTGCAATAGGAGGTGAAGGGATGCATTCTTCAAAGGCAATGGATGGATAGATGGGAGATTCAGTAGTGGAGATGGGTGAGTAGAAGATGGATGCATAAGGGTCATTACGAGAGATTTGGGAAATGCTTGGAGGCGATGTGGATAGGATTTGGAGGGATTTGATAGGTGGTGGGATTTTGATGCTTGTGGGAAGTGGAAGGATTTTAAGCAATTTGATGGATGGTATGGGGATGATAGCTATGGGAGATGGAGGTGATATTATAGATGGGGAAGCTTCATCACTGACTACTTCACATGGTTGGATTAGATGACATGGCTTATCGACTGTTGGAGGCAACTTTTCTTGTATTTCCTCTAGGAGATTCCTTGGAGACTCATGTGTCGAAGGTGGAGGTGGATTGACAGATATAGCTAGCGTGATGGGGGTGGAAGATTGGAAGCTTGGTTGATGGGGTGATGGAGGGGAAGCTGGAATATCAGATGGCATGACTAGATAGTTTGGAATAACTCTTGGATTTTGGGGGATGCTTGGGGGAATGTTTCTAAGGCTTTCAATATACCCGTCATAGTCAACAAGATTTTCATCATCATTGGAATAGGAGGTGCCAGGAGAAAGGACAATGCGGCCAAACACATCATGATAGGATTGGTACTTCATGCTTTGATGATGAGTTTGATGGGGATGGGGTCTTGCGTATGGATGAACACGGAAGCTCATGGTTGGATTTGGGTTAAGCACAGATTTTGGATTGGCTGATGAAAGATTTCCTAGGGAGAGTCAAAGTTGCATGACAGACCTAAGGAGGATTGGCTAGAGATTTTTGGCTGTCTTGTGGGTGGAAGACTTCAAGGGTATGCTGTCAAAAAGTGAGAGTTTTGCTTTCCTATGCGCTGGATTGGTGGAGATTGTGTCAACCTAAGAATAGACTAATGATCCTATGGGCATGACATGAGATTGATCACTTGTGGATCCCAACCTTTAGCTCAAGGTGATGAGGGATAACAAGTGACAAAGCTGGATTACCCTAGACAAAGCTCTGTCAAAGGGATATCCTTGGTGAGATTGATGGATTTGGTCGGATTGATTCGATAGCAAACTCTGGCAGAGTAACAACAACTCTTTAAAGGCTTGGATGATTTTGGATTGGGTTGTTAGTTGGCTGGGGGGATGATTTGGATGGACTTTGGATTTGGGATTGTTCTAAGGCAAAGAACTAGATAGATTCGGTTGCAGCGGGGGAGCTTGGATGATTTTTTGATAAGGCAGTGACTACGCTAAGTATGCCTTGAGCTAGGAGATTTCTGCTTTTCTGGGATTTTGACCAAAATTGGCAAACATTCATTCAAAAGCTATGAACAAACAAGTAGACAAAATTTTGGAGCAAGCACGTCAAACACACCAACATCCTAGGAAGCTTTCTACAAGGATGAAATTTGTTATAGCTAGGGAGTCCTCGATATACGCAAGGTACGTGAGGCCCAAATCCGTAGATGAAACCAAAAAGATGTCACACAGCCGAGAGGAGCAGTAACCCACTTCTCCTCTTTCACTTCTCAAGGGTATAAAGTTCCTTGAGGCTTAGCCCGAGTGACAAAATTTTGATCCCAAGAGAGGTGTCTTTAGATTCACCTCCCAATCTTTATACTCCGTCGGAACGCTGGAGTTGAGGTCGTCCCAAGGGGTGATGAAATCCCCAAGCAGGCCTCCTAAAAAGTGTAAAAAAAGAACACATACATGATCTTGGGCTTTAAAAGATACGCGTTTATTCCAATTGATGATTTAAATTTTGTAAGCTATGATTGAAGACACTTGTGATTATGGCATACAATGTTCATTCCAATTTGACAGCGTCATTAGCATAGTGAAAGTTGAGAGATTGTCAACATAAGAAATGCGAGCGCCATTGAAAATGTGTCAAAACCATGCGATGTTCATTGATTTTTAGGCATTCAAGATTGAGTGTGAGTTTATTTTAAGCCCAAAACAAAGATGTGTGAAACTCGATTGCCAAGCGCGCGCCCAGAGGCCCTCCACGTCAATAGTTGTTCAATTTTTATGCCCAAATGAAGTGTGAGCGAGATTAATGCGCATTCATTGAATTTTTTAGAAACACCACTAAAAATCCAAGTGAGTGGAGTTTGATTTTAGCAACATGCATTCAAAGACAAGTGGTTAAACATTCAAGTGTTTTCTTTTGAGCATTCAAGATTGAGATTTTGTGTGTTGTTTTAAGAACTTTGAAGTGCTTTGTTTTAACCTTAGATCATTCAAGATTGTTTTGGACTCAAAAGTGAAAATGACTCTTTGGACTTTGGTTTTCATTCAAGATTTTGTGTTCTAGTTTGCATGTTTTAAGCCCAAAAATGATATTCCTAGATTGTTTTGATGCATAAAAAAACCTAAGAAACATTCAAGATTTTGCAACAAGACATTTGTTTGGAACAAATAACAAAGCTTTTTAGGACAATTTTGGCAACCATTTAGGACTCTTAATTTTCATGAGATTTTTAAAAGAACTTTAACATATTTGCAAATGAGGTTCATTTTATCCTTGATTGATGCTTTGAGTTTGATTTAGATTTTAGTGTGCACTTAGTGTTGATTTTGAACCTTTTGAAATGGAAACTTGAAGTTCTTTTTAAATTCCCAAAAATGAAGTGTTCCTAACTTTGCATGAATGCATCTAAAACCTTGATGTTGCAAGGATGCAAATGATTAGATTGGTTTAGTTTCACTTGTTAAAATATTTTTTTCTTTTTTGCAAATTTTTAATTTTTCAATGGATTTAAGTATGATTTGGGGGTTCATTTTAAGCACTAAAAAGAAGTGTGTATGATTTTGCTTCCTTAAAAAAAAAATGTCCAAGATCTCCCACAAGAAGAAGAAGAAGAAGTAGATGGAATAAGAAGAATATAGACAAGAAGAGGAAGAAGAATTTCAAGTTCTTTGTCCACCTATAAGCTTGAAAAATTTGCAAACACTATGAGATAGATTATGAGTTCCTTTGTCTTCTTCATGCTCATGTGGACCTACAAAACCAATTTATACAATCCTACCAATCACAAAAACAAGAAAAATTAGCCAAAATCAGCAAATGACATACAAAACTTGACTAAAAAAGCTAATGAAGATGACCCATGCGGGGTCCCACCGGGCGTGCCAAAATGTATATGAGAAATGTTAGTATGCTAATAGAAACCAAATTTAAATAAAGCTTCTACAAACTAAACAAAATTCATAAACTTCAAGATAGACTAAGATGAGCTCTCAATTGAAAATATGAGCCATTAATGGGCTCTCTCAATGAGAAGCTCTCTTGTTGAGTAGCTTTGTCTAAATAGATAGGATGTATGCTCAAGCTTTATGCTTCAAAAAGGGCTTCAATGGATGATTGTGGATTTTTGGTGTGGATAGATGGCTTTAGTATGGATTTGGCTCTCAAAATAGCATTATAACTTTACTTCATGGATTGTGTTATTTTGCAAAGGGGAAGGATCCAATTTATAGGCAAGAGGCTTGAGGGATTGAGGGCTAAGATGCAAGGATGGGAAAAAGCTTATGGAGGGCTTAGATTGCATGAGAGGAGAGCACATGGATTGTGCTTCCTTACAGCCAATCAAGGAGTGACACATGTCACATGGTGAGAGGATGGAGGAAAGGGGAAGGATGAGTCAACAAAGGAGGCTCAAGGGATAAAATCTTCATAAAGACCCTCATAATGACTTGTAAGAGCAATAAAAGGGCTTGTAAGAGTCATTTATGACCTAGTAGACTTCATAAAGTTTTATGGTTGAGATATTTTGAGGGTGATGAGAGCAATTTCGACTTGGACTTGATTAGGAAGGTTTTAAGCTTGTTTAGGCTTGTGCAAATGATTAGAGGATGGATTAGGATGGTTTAGGATTAGTTTAGGGATAGACAAGTGGATGGCATTTAATGAGGGTGGGTGAAGGAGGAGATATTTGTTAACTTTGGCTTGGGTTAGTAAGTCTTAACCCATTTTTAGGGAATGTGACAAGGTTAGGAGGGGATTAGGATTAGGTTTAAAGACATCTTCTAGAAGAGTCTAGACTTTGGATGAGGATAAAGACTTTCTAGAATAGTCTAGAATTTCCTAGGATGAGGATGAAGACTTTCTAGAAGAGTCTAGAACTTCTTAGGATGAGGATAAATTAGATTTTTAGGAAATAAATAAAGTTTTATTTATTTCAAGGGTTTGGGTTGAGGAGATATTTATTAAAACTTTTTTAATAAACATGAGGATTAATATTTAATTTTAATTAAATATTTTGAGCTGGGGTTAGGGGTAGGAAATGATGAGATTAGCCTTTAATTGAAATTAAAGAAGGATTAGAAGATTTTGGAAGAGGTTATTGGTCATAAGGAAATTGGCCAAGTTTTGGGCAAAAAATAAATTTTTTATTTATTTTAGGATTTTTGGTCAATTTATTAATTAAATAATTAATAAATAAGGAAATAATGTTTAAATAAGATTTAAACATTTTTGGGAGGGATTCCTTAATTAAATATTTTTAATTAAGATAAAGGGATTTAATGGCATAAAAATTAATTAATTAATTAATTAATTAATTAATTAATGATGATGTCATCAGGACTTTTTCAGAAAATAAAAATACTTTATTTTCGAAAGGTTTTTAGGTGTCTACACTAGGTCCACCTTTGTTAGAGGTTTTACAAACATACAATGAAGTATGCACTCTATTAAGAGATTTAAAGAAAGATTGCTAAGTCTACCCTGTTAAAGCATTTGAATCTAATTCACCTATTAGGATGAAATAGTAGATCTAACTTACAACTTGAATGTTGATTAGATCCTTGCAGTATAGATCACCTCTTGTGATAGATATAACTTTACTACTCCTTATAGACCTTGTTGAATACTCTACTCTGCTGTTGATTCTCATTCACTCTTCTCAAAACATTACTTCATCATATATGCATACATACATTGGATATGATATGATTCATTATATATATACCATTCCAATTCTCACATTTTCTAGGTCAGCCAAAACATAAATTAACACAAATATTATTGAGTTGGCTCAAATGTAGAAACTCAGGTTCTGAATAGCTGACTTGGTGACCTTCTAATACTCAGCATCCACTACATTACTTGGCATCATCATGCATTTGGTAGAAGTAGAAGCTCAGTCCATACTAATCACTCAATGTAGCTTCAAACTCGGTGAACATTGGAGACTCAGTAGATATAGTGTAACTTGGTAGAAACTGACTTCTATGTTTACCTTGTTTGCATTCAGTAAAAACTACTTATCCATCACTCAATTGACACTAGCTTCACATCACAGAAACTGATGACTTGGCAGACTCTGCGAAGCTCGATAACCACTATCTGGTCAGTCTGAATTGTTGGACTTCACACTACCTATTTTCACTCAATAGCTTCTAGAATGCTTTATGTGAACTGCAAAATTGCAGAACTTACTTGGCAACCACTGAATGCTCGGTATGAATTGGAGACTGAATGATGAACTTAGTAACCATGCAGAATTATGAATAAGTGTTGTGACTAATGAAAAACATATCTTTAATACCAATAGTAGGAAGTTACTTGTCTAGCAAATTTCAGACTATTGGAAGTGAATTCATGAACAAGGACATGGAAATTCCCTTCAATCGTGATGACTATAAAGTTTAGATATGAGCATCTGAAGGATTTAGACTTAGTCAGATATTACTTTTACCGTGAACTTGATACCAAAGAGTGGACTCAAATTATATTAAGTGTAATTCACAATGGAAATATTTGGATGGGAGAAGATGTAGTTGATATTTCTATCGACCTTATACATGAGGTCATTGATCTTAGTAAGAAAGGCAGTCTACCCATTGGAGAGAAACTAGTTAAGAAGAAGGTGGAACTTAACACCAAAGCAATTTATACTAGTAAGGCAATGGTGATCAGCACCATCAGACAACATGATGTGAGATTCTTGAGCATAATCATTGCATATTCTATTTGTGAAAGTTCCAAAGGTGATGAGTTGTTTTGTGTTAGGAAAGAACAAGTGAATTTGAGTGAGATTCTGAGACTACAAATCCTTACGAATTTGGAAAGGATAAAGAGGAATAAGAATGGTGTATTTAGATTTTAGTCTCTAATTAATCACATTTTCTTTCATGTACTTATTATATTTCCATTTATATTAGTTACTGATATTATGAGTAGTGAAAGATGCACTATGGAGAAGATAATAGATGTGTGCAGAAGGCATCCTGCAGAGAAAATCTTGGAGAGCAAAAATCTGATTATGAGGACATTTTAGAATGAGACAAAATAGAGATTCAGAATTGCCCCTATAATTGTTTAAAAATTTAAGAATGATATATGTTTTATGGTGGATACAAATCTAACCTATATCGAAGTAGTGGAACCAAGGTAAACATTTCTTGAGCCCTTAGGTTATGAGTTGAATGATGATGTAGCTATTGGTTACATTGATTTAATGTTGAAATCTAAATTAGATCAAGCTTTATATAGATTTGGAACTTATGAGGAGGTAACTCAATCAGCCTACCAGGCATAATTAGAGAAAGCATCTCATAAGAAAGTTCAAACTATGGTGAAGAAAGCACTAAGTGAGGCTAGTATGATAGAAAGTGAGTCATAGGAAGAAAAATGATCTCTAGATTGAAACATATTGGCAAACAAGGTGTGATGTATGTGACACCTCTATCAATTGGTGAAGCATCTGGTGTATGTATTGTAGAAACTCCTATAGAACGAAGCATTCTATATGATGTTGTATCAGTAGAACAACCTAGTGAACATAAGAGGAAGTCTGAGAGGTTAGTAGAAGTTGAGACTCACAGGGAAAAGAGAGTCAAGAAACAAGCTATTGGACTTGGCAAAAGGAAGAAGGAATTGTTGACAATTGAAGATTCCAGTGAAGATGAAGTAGAAGAAGAAGTCAAATAGATAGAAAATGTTACTATTTCCAAGTAGCCAATAGGTAAGACAATGCAAAAATGGAAACCAAAGATAGAGAAAATAAATACAACCATTGTCAATGAAGAAAACTTTGTGCATATGAACAAGTTCTATGATTTATACAATGATATTGAGAAGGAACAAATAGATATCTCTATTATGAGATATATGATTATTAATAACTTGAAACTTGAGATTATTAAAAGCATGATAAATCAAAAAGTCTATGATAGACTTATATCTAAGAAGGCACTAATTCATGAAGAAGACATGGAACTTCAGAAGTCAATGCTAAGAACTATGTGCAAGATAGATGTTGAAAATGAAATCAAAAAATTGATGAAGAAACTAGCACCTTACTTACGAAGTAAGATGAGGCCATTTTTGTTAATGGGAGGAGAAATGAATGTTATAAGAAGTGAAACTACAACAACCATCAATCAAATGATGAGTGAGTTAAAGGTAGAACTACCACTATAGAGAAAACATAAAAAGTATCAGTAAGTGGTGATATTATGCAGATTGACCAAACAAATGTTACTGTTAACATTGATGAAAACCCTTTCAATCAGCCCAAATCTTATTCAGAAGATATATAGGATTAGTTGAGACTGATTGAACAAGAGAAAAGATAGTTGAAGAAGAAAATAAAAAAGTTGAAGAAGCCAAGTTGAAATTGCTTGAGGAGGAGGGGAAGCAAAAAGAAGAAGAAAAGAGGAGAGAAAATGAAAAAGAAATGAAAGAAAAAGAAAGAAAAGAAAGAGAGGAAAAAGAAGAAGAAGAGAGAAGATCAAAGAAGGTAGCAAAGAAGAAAAAAGAGGAAGATGAGGTAAAAACAGCTAGCTCATACACTCCTATATCTCTTGCTAACCTTATAGGTGATGATAATGATCAAACTAACTCAATCTCATCTTTGACAAAATTTATTGAGAATAACATAAAATTCAAGAGTTTACAAAGAGCATTAATGGAGATGACTGACAGATTGCACAACACCCTTTCAACTAAACATACAAAAGTAGACCACGAACAAAGAACTCAAGCAGTTGTAAAATCATTGGATGATGAGTTCACAAATTTTTTGAATGTTGTTGAGTCTAAGGCTCAAATTTCACATGATGCTAGTCTTTTTAGCACCATTTTTCAGAATATTTAGAATGATTTGATGAGTCTTGATAATTGTATCAAGGAACTTCAAAAATGTTAAAAAGTTGGCAAGGTATTGTAGATCAAATTTACTTTATCTCATAAGTTGACAATAGAGTTGGATAACAAAATTCAAGGGAAGCTAACTGAGCTGGAAGCTCTAACCAGTCAGATATTGAACCCTGTTACAGAATTGATGAGTTTGAAGGACAAGTTGTTGATTCAATAAAGAACAATTTTTGAGAAGACTATAAGAATTTAGAGAGTCTATTGCTCTGAAGACATCAACTATTGAGAGATAGTTGGAGGAATGTGGCAAAGCAAAGGACACTTATTCCAATTTTACATACTTTGACCTTAATGCAATTGAGATTGTATCATATGCCATATGTGCAATGCTCACCTCTACCAAAGTAGAAAAGGACACATGGAAGATAGGTATGGATAGTTTAAAGACAAATTTTGATGATTGCATGAAGATAATATCAGCTTGAAGCAACAAGACAAAAAGTTTTGATAGTTTTCGGACCTTCCAACCTTCATCATTGATGTCAAAGGGGAAGAAGTTGTAGAAAAAAATTGTAGTAATTTATGTATGTAGTAATCATATTGAAAGGGGGGGCATTTTTAATATGAAGTATTTCTAATAGGTGATAAGTAATGTAGATTTTAATAAAGTTTTTGTTACTTAGCCAATTTTCCTTACTTTTTTTCCATCAATGCCAAAGGGGGAGATTGTTGACAATTGGCTATATGCACTTATGCAAATGTTGTCATTAATGGAAACACATGATGTACATACTTATAGTAAGCTTCAAAAATAAAGGTACTTAGCTTTTTGGTACTAAGAAAATTGTCTAAGTATGAAAATGGTTTACAATAGTACATTGTTTAATATGTAAAATGTTTCTGACACCATATTATGACTAGTGAAGTTAGATGGAGACAATATACATGTTGGTAATGATGTGTATAACCTTGAACATTAGTACAAATAGTACAAAAGAATGATAATTAAGATATATAGGACATTGGAATGAAAGGTAAAGGAATTATTTTGTTTACAAAATAATTACTTGACCAATTAGGTCCGACATCCTAGATGTTTACTCTAAGTTGGAAAATTATATTCTGGTCTTAGCCAACCTAGCAACAATTTTTGAAAAGGCATGGTATTTATGCAAAGGGTATCTTGTGAGATTAAGTGTGCATTTTGATGTGAAAAGTGATATGTGAACTTTTTGTGAAGCAATATATATGAAGTTTTTGAGAAACTGATTTTGTGATCCAAGATTGAATTGAGGTTAGAGATCAGCTAAGAAGAAGTTATAGCATCTATACATCTATATTTTAGGAACTTAAAGATTAGTTACTTGTTTGGGTAGTGAGCTCTTCTTGTAATTGAAATTGTATGTTTGGGCAGTGAGCTCTTCTTGCATACTTTTATTCAACAACTCCTAACAAAGTTGGAATCTCCTAATAGAGATTCAAAGTCTCCAAACAAGGACTCTATATACTGAATTTTCCTATTGGCTCCTAACAAGGTCCATCCTCTAACAAGGAACATATATATTAGTATATCTTTGTGGGTATCATTCCCACTAGGGTTTTCCCTTGGCCAGTGTTTCCCTAGTTATCAAATTATGTTGTTATGAGTTCTCCTTATGTATGGTTACTTTTATTGTTTAGCATTGTTTTTTTACTTTCTTATGCATGGTTCAAAGTAATTAATAATATCCATCTAGTGACAAGTTTGTAGAATACTAATTCACTCCCCCCTCTTAATATTCACTATTTCCAACAACTTAATTTTGATAACCCTCTAACTCTTTTCATCTTACTAATGCTTACTAAAATATCAAAGTTTGCTTGACAAAGCCTCCTATGCCATAACCAAACATCTTCACATTGTCAAATAGATGAGTATATTTAGATAGGTCTAGATAGAACAAGTTACCTCTTGTTTTCTCTCCACTTCCAACTAGTTCACTAGTAGCATCATAAATCCTTTCTTTCTTATTTTGGAAATCAACTTTGTAGCCTAAATTGATCAATTGTACCACACATCAACAAGTTATATTCATATGCATTTCTATATTTGATCTTATCAGTCAGTTCAATTGATCCTTTACTTTCACATAACATGGTACATCATTTCCAAACTTAACACTACTTCCAGTATAATGTTCTAGCCTCTCAAACTTACTTGCATCACCAATCATATGATGTGAGAAACCACTATCAATTATCCATCTATCATCCTTACTCGCATGTGAGATCAATGTAGTTTTCTCATCTTTGTTAGAAGCATCTTTCATTGCAACATAAATAACTTCTTCATCATGATCATCAAAATTACTATCAAAACCAACTTATTTAACAATGTAACATGATTTTTTACATTTATCCTTGTAATCTTTGTAACCTCAGTTTTCTCTATTGTCTTTCCTTCCTCTGTACTTGAAATATGTCCTTTCCTCTTTTTCATATCTGTTAGTAAACCTTGTTGCAATATGACCAACTTTGTTACATTCAAAATAGATTAAAAGGAGAATAACTTTTTATTTGTCTTTTCCTCTAGGTAGTCTTCTAACAAAGAGTGTTTCAAGTTCATCAAGGTCATCATCAAATCCACTATCACTTTCTACATACTTTCTTTTCTTCTTTTTCTCAGATCCATCAAGGGTTAGTTGTGCCTTAAATGCAGATTCAACACTAGTAGGGGAATAATTATCAAAATTTGACAATTCAAATGCAATGAGTCTACCAATTAGACTATCCAAGGTCAAATCATTGCTAGGTGCACATCTCAAATCTTGAATTGGAGATACTCTAATTCTATAAATAGGAAGTAAATTCCTCAATACCTTACTTATCATAGTTTCATCAAATATATCTCCTCCATCTCCTCTGATAACATTCACCACTTCTTTGATTTGGCCAAAATATTCTTCAGCAGTTTCACATTCTTTCATTCTCATGTCATGAAATTTTCCTCTAAGGCTTTCTATCTTTTCCCTCAACACATTTTTGGCTCCTCCATGGTTTTTTTCCAAATTGTCCCACATTTTTTTTTTATAGTCATACATTCTTTCACATCATCAAATTCAACATAAATTAGGGTTGTTGCAAGTTCAATCATCATTTGGTTGTGCTCCTACCTCTCTTTCATTTGTTCAACTATCATAGGTCTTAGTACCTCAATGTATTAATTGTCCAAGTAGTATGATGTCAAATCTCCAATACCAAATAAGTGTAATCTCACCAATATTTTCCATGTTGGGAAGTTCTTCTTGTTCAACTTGGGTATCTCTCTCTTGTACATGTTAATCTTTGGATATAAGTCCTTCAAACTTTCCTTGCAAGCAACTAGGCTCTGATATCAATTGTTAAATGATTTAGAATAATTGAGAGGGGGTGGGGGTGACTCAGCTATCCTTAGTTTTAGATGTACAAATTCAACTTTTAACAACTTCAAACAACTTAATCACTCTTATAAAACATCTTTGTCCATGTAGCATATCATTAGGAAATTAACTATTCATGCAATTACTTAACTCTTTGTTTCCTATATGTGTTGATTGCCACTAAAATAAACAATTATGCAAATAATATGTATAAAGAAATATCCATGCATGTAAATAAAACTTCGACACTAGGATTTAACATGGAAACTCAATTTGGGAAAAACCACCAAGTAGCATGCTACCAATTTCTCACTCTTTGAAGTAAACTCGGTTAAGATCCAACTCTATTAAATATTATACAACACAATGTTAAATTTGACCCTATTAAAGGATTTCATCACCCTATTGTGAGTGGCCTTATTAAGGGACTTTGGATCATTCCATTCGAATGTCACCTTGATTAAAGGATTTACAAAATGATTGTTACGTCAACCTTGATTAAAGAATTTTGTTTGTCACAATGGTTAGAGTGTAACCATAGGTTTGATCAATAAAATGTAACTTTGTTTGTAAATTTAGATCTCTGTTAGCTCATATGTCAATTCATTGACTAGCCTTCATTGTCATCTCCATCACTAATATGCTTGACACCTCCTCAAGAAATCATACTTCACCAAACTCTTCACACTTTGCCTTTTTTGTTCTTCTCCTCGTAGTTTCTCCTTAATATTAACATCAACAATGAACCAACTTTAGAAAACATCTCTTATGTCTCCTTAAATAGGTAATTTAGATCTTTTTTCTCTTAAAAATCACCATAGATCTTAGGGTTAGGTTAGATTCATCAAATCCTTTCATCATTATGTTCTCCTTCATCCTTCTAGAAACTTATGATTAAATCCTTGTCTTTGATAATGTCACAAACTCTTATTTTTCATTAAATACTCTAGCTCATCAATCCTTATCTTCCACATGCTTTGACTAATTCAAAATTCCAACTATGTTAGCCTAAAAATCAAATATTTTCAAATTGTAATTTTTTTGTCACTTGACAATGACCGTGTTCTTCTACTCTATCATCAATATACAGCTCGGGATACACTATTTTATTTTTCTCGACATCAACATGATTTCTTGGCCATAATTATGCTCAGTTGCTACTAAACTTTCTTCATTAACTTCATCACTCATAAACATCACTATCTCACCTTGTTATCTCTTCTTTTCAAATCCTCTTCACCAATCAATATATAGTGAACTCTATAATGTTAGTAAATGTCTCTCCAATAGGTTTTACACTTTGTCTTGCCATTAGGTTTGACATCAATGACAACATAATAATTGTTCCAATTATAGTTTCCAACACACACACACACACACACACACACACACACACACACACACACACACACACACAGGGTGGGTAGTATAGATGTTCCTTGAGTATTATGGAGAAGGAAAAAGTTGTTAGAAAGTAAAGTCCACCAAGATAATTTAGAGGGCGAGCGAGTGAGGGGGTGAATTAGTTCTCCAACTATTAAAATACTTATCAACATTATTAATCCTTAAGCATGTGAACAATATAATCAGCAACCATAAGAAGATACTCATATATAATAACACTAGATATGTTAACTAGGGAAACCCTTGATTAGAGGGAAAACCTTAGTGGGGATGGTACCCTCAAAATAATGTACTTATATAAAAGTTCTTTGTTAGAGGATGGACTCTGTTAGGAGCCAATGTAATATATTCAATACATATTAGTCCCTATTAGGAGAATTTGAATCCATGTTAGGAGATTTCAACCCTATTAAGAGTTGTGCCACCCCTGTTAGGAGTTGTATTGTGTGCTAGAAGAAATGACATGTTGGGAGCATGAATAAACAAACAAACATTAGCTCAAATCAAAACATGTAACAAATGCTCATCAAAATGCAAGAAACCTTAACTAATGCTTGCTTGAGTTTTTTAACTCAAAGTAGCCAAAAAATCAAGCTCTCAAGCCACCTCTATAGCTCAACAAAGAACCCATGAGAGGCATTTTTGGTGTGTTAAGATGTGGAGTATGTTCGGTGTGCTCTCTCAAACACAATAATGTAGTGAATCTCTTGAATGTGGATGTGCTGAGTAATGATGAAATATTAACTTGGGCTACATGAGATGAAGAACACCTCAAGAAATTGCTATGGAGAAAGCCATACTTGAAGGCATTCAAGGATGAAAATGAAATGCAACCAAGAAAGCTAACTAAGTATGCAAGCTATACTAACAGGTAAATGCAATGGAAATGCAAATGCAAAAGCAAACTAGCTAAACCATGCAAATGCAAAGCTAAACCAGATACCAAATGGTTAGTATGCACCTAGAAATCACTATAAAAACTACCATGAAAACTGCTATGAAAGCTCAAACTAACATGAAAACTCAACTACAATGAAAGCTCAAACTATGATGCAAGCTCAAATCTCAAACCAACATGGTAACAATGCAATAATGAGAGATGCAAATGCTTGAGACACGGCCTCTATTTATAGGCTTGAGGGAGGTCTTGGTGAGGTGGCATCCATGTAGATATCACATAAGGTGACATGCAAGCCATGCAAATGGTCAAAAATTCAAAATTTTCTCACACATGTGTGAGCAAACTTGAAAAGAAGAGTGGGAGACAAAAGTGCAAAGGGGAGTGTGTAGGCATGCCATCTCACAAATGTGTGAGCACACTCTTAGGCTAATGAGGCAGATTAGGAAGGAGGTTAAGAATGATTAAGTGGGATTAGCGAAGAATTAAGCTTAAGAGGATTAAAATGATGGCTATAGGCTAGGCTCTAGGTTAGGCTTAAGATTAAATTAAATGAAATTTAATTTAATCATGGGTTTAGAGGAATTAATAGGATGTGAGGATTAAATAAACAAAATCTATTTAAAAAGGGGATGATGGAGGATCATGTGTTAAATTAATTTAACACATTAAGGCTAGGAGTGTTTAAATTAAATTTAAATACTTAGGAGAATGAACTCATTTAATTAAAATAATTTAATTAAATAAGTAGAAGAATGTGAGCAATATAATTAGTTACAATGTCACGGGCAATATTAATAAATTAATATAGTCTTTAAGGATGATTTTAAGTGTCTACATGTATAAGGTAGATGGACCCACTGTCCAAACATCTTCAGGGGAAAGATTGCTAAACTCATTGTCCAACCAATCTCTGTATTATTCCTTATAGAATAATAGAAATGTATAGCTCCTTCTCTATCCTTTGGTCGCACATATCATCTTTAGATCTTGATACCAAATCATCAACTTTGCATCCAATAATCCCTTGGATTGCTTACTTGCATTTACCAAATACTTCGCATATCACACACTTGAATGCATTAATCACATAGTTCACCAAAAGGAAAATAACCTTCCTTTATACCATATCCTCAAAATAATTCCTTGATTTGGCCTTGAGACTTTCCCAATTAATTATTATAAGACCTCATTAAGATATTACAAAACTTTACATCTTTTCACAATTACAAATTATTGTCAGCTCATAGTCTTTACAACTTCCAACACATGTGACCTTGGACCTTGCACACTTGTTGATGTCATCATTAGGTTTTCTATTGTCACTATCTAACTCTTCTCATCACTATTCTATCTTAGTTAAACAATACAAATCAATCATCAAAAATTGCTTATCAGGTACTTTGTCTACTTACTGTCTTTTGTAATCAATCATATCTTCTACATATCTTCAACTCTCTATATGTGCACGTATCCGCATCATTGAGATAGAGCGTAGAACACATTCTTGATTTCACTTGACCTAATCATCAATACATAGTATGTATGACCTCATTCTCTATTTGCTACTATGTCTGTCTCTACAGAAAGAATTCTATGCTGACATCAATGACAATCACGGTCATGAATGCAACATTTCAATCATGTTAACAATATCCCCAAGTTTTCTAGCAATATGCTTAGGATACTCCCCTGGAGGAATACCATCATTCTAACAGTATCCCCCTTTAGCATTGATGAAAACATACATGAAAAACATCTAAGTTCCAAAAATACCAAATCAAGCTCTAATGTTGTTGTTGTTGTTACTTTCTTCATTTCAAATCATCTTCACCAATCAAATCTAAGACACACAAGAACAATACGTTGTCTGTTCTTTCTCGATCTTAGGATCAACACTAGTTGTTCACACTCTAACTCTCAAGAATAACTCCCATTCTTTCATGGATGGTCATCATTTTTCACACTTCTCCCTCGTTCAATGTTTATTTCCATTGACATCAATCACTCTCATTGTAACACTTCTTCCCCATTATAACACTTCTCTCCTATTCATAGGAAATATTTTTCATGTATACTTTTTTCCTATTGACATCAATGACAAAATCTTCATTATGTAAATCATCTGCTCCAAATCTTCAATCGGCTCAAGTGTCCAAAGACACTATTCTATACCAACTACCAAGAGTCATTGATGACTCTATTCATCCCAAATACTCCCCCATAGAGGAAGCATTAGCATTCAGTCTAGATAAATAGTAGATATATGTACCACTAGACTGATGCATTCTCTGCATCATTTATTCAAAAGTAGGTAGGGGCACAACCCCAAGCATACCTCACAAATACTCAAATGTATCTTTGGGAAATGTCTTTGTAAAGATATCTATAATCTGCTCTTGTGTACTTACATACTCTAATATGAACTCTTTCTTTGCAACTTTCTCTCTCAAATTATGATACTTAATAGATATATACTTAGACTTAGAATGTAATATGAGATTCTTATACATAATAATTGTACTTGTGTTATCACATTGTATGATAATAGGTTCTGAAAACTCTATCCCAATATCCTCTAGCATTGGCTTCATCCACATGATTTGATTACAATTGTTTGTTGCTGCTATATACTCTACTTCTAGTACTCTATAAAATACAATCATATTTCTTGCTTAGCCAAGAAATTGATCTTCCGCCAAGGAAAAATGCTCCACCACTAGTGTTCTGTCTATCATCACTGCCTGTCCAATCCACATTAGTATAAGCACACAAAGTGAGATCACATAATCTATCATACCATAGTCCAAAATTAGGTGTACCCTTTAGATTTATGAATATCCTCTTTACTAATCCATAATGTGATTCCTTTGGATCAACTTGAAATATTTCCACTATCCCAACTACATTTTCTATAGTTGGTCTAGAGTGAGTCAGATATTGCAAACCTCCAATCATAGATCTATACTTCTTTTGCTCAATTGTAGGTGTCTCATCTTTGCTAGATAACTTGTGACCAATTATCATAGGTGTACAAAAAAGTTGGCAATTTTCTAAGCCAAATATTTTCAATAAGTCTTTCAAATACTTTTCTTGTGATAGGAAAATACCATCACTATTTTGCACAATATGTAAACCCAGGAAAAATTTCATCTTACCAATCATACTCATCTCAAATTCATTCTTTATTTCATCATCAAACTTAACACTTTCTTCATCATTACCTCCAAAGATTATGTCATCAAAAAATATTATAATGATCAATAATCCATTCTCAATTTCTTTCAAATATGAATTACTATCTTTCATACCTTTAGCAAATCCCAATTTTTCCACATACTAGGTTCTAGGTTCTTTCTTTAGACCATACAATGATTTCTTCAATCTACATACCATGTCATTTTCCTTTGTGAAAGGAAATCCTTCACGTTGTTCAATGTAAACTTTTTCTTCAAGCTATCCATTCAAAAATGTTGACTTTACATCCATTTGATACACTTTAAACTTCGTATTTGATGCATAAGCTAGGAACATTCTTACTACTTCCATTCTAGCAACAGGGGAAAATGTCTCTTCATAATTTATACCTTCTTGTTGTGAATATCCTTTGCATACCAATCTTACTTTATTCCTCACAACTTCACCTTGTTCATTCATCTTATTTCTAAATACCCATTTAGTTCCTATAACATTATTCTCTTTAGGTCCAAGAACCAATTCCCATATCTCTTTCTTCATAATATGATCCAGTTCTCCCTTCATTGCTTGAATCTAATGATCATTTTTATATGCATCATCTACGCTTTTTGGTTCAACCTAAGAAAATAAACATTATTCCTCATGTACAATTTTTCTTGTCATTACTCCTTTGTCTTTTCTTCCAATGGTTTGATCTTCAAGGTGATTCTTTTTCAAATTCATGTTCAGTGTGGGAGTTGCTATTTCAAATATTAGTTGTTCTCTTGGTTCAAAACCTTTTTTCTTTTCTTTGTTCAAAAATTTGAACATCATCCTACAAATCATTTTTAGTTTCAAAGAAGACTTCAATATTCCTTTTAATAGATTTAGAATTATCTTCTTCTTCATCAAAAATATAATCCAACATTATGTCTTTAACTCCAAACTTTTCATCCACTTTCACATTCGCACACTAAAAAATTATCTTACTTCTCTGATTAAAACATCTATAAGATTTACTTTTCAATAAATAACCAAGGAACATATCTTCATTGCTTCTTGCATCAAACTTACTAATATCATCATCTCTCTTTATGTAACACTTACTTCCAAAAATTCTGAAATACTTTACTAATGGTGCATGTCCAAAAGATAATTCATAAGGAGTCTTTTTGTACATTTTTTTTTATGCACTCTTTTCATGATGTATAATGTTGTGTTGACTACATCTCTCCAAAATGTCTTGGATACATCATTCTCAAATATCATTGTTCTTGATGCTCTAGTTAAAGACCTATTTCTTCTTTCAAAAACTTCATTCTTCTCAGGAGTATTAGGTGTTGATAGTTGTCTCTTAATACCATTTTCTTCACAAAAGATGTTAAATTCTCTAGAAGTAAACTCTTCACCTCTATTTGATCTCAAACACTTAATCTTTACACTAGATTCATTCTCAACTTTATTCTTGAACAACTTAAACTTTTCAAATGCTTCATACTTTTCTTTAAGAAATGCTACCCACGTCATTCTAGTGAAATCATCAACAAAAATCATAGCGTACCTTTTACCATAGAATCCTTTTTTTCTAGTAAGACCACTCAAATCTATATCAAAAATCTCCAATTTTGTTGTGGTAGTGAACTTCTTGCTAGGAAAATAAACTTTCTACTTAGCCATAATACATTCTTTGCAAACAACATTAGTAGGTTTCAATATTCTAGGTAAATCTCTGACAAAAAATGTACTACTAACCTTCACGATGTTATCAAATTTTATATGACAAAACCTTCTATGTTAGAGCCAACTATTGTCCACTTTTTCAACCAAACAAGTCATCTCAGTAGGATTCAGTCGAAACACATGACTTCTAGATCTTGTACCAGTTCCAGTCAGCTTACCATCTTTATCCTTGATAATGCAAGTCTTCTTTGTGAATTGCAACTAATAACCTTTATCAACCAAATGTCCAACATTCAGTAGGTTATGCTTTAATCCATCAACAAAATAAACATCATCAGTGTTAGTCCTTCCATCAAGAATAATAGATCCTATTCCCATGATATGACAAGTTGCACTATTAGCAACTCTAACAATTCCTCCATCATTATTTCTAAATGTGATAAACTTATTCATAGCTCTAGTTATATGATGTGAACATCTAGTATCTATAATCCAATCAAATTTATTTTCAAGTTGTGAAACTAGGAATTTTTCTTCTCTAATTTCATTTCCAAAATTTTCTTCTTTTATAGCCACAAATCCTAATTCATCATCACTTTCACTTTGAACTCTTTCCTCAGACTCATCATGTTCATTTGCATAAAATAATCTCTAGGTCTTCTAGGCTTGAAATTCTTCTTATACTTTTTCTCTCTCTTAGGACACTTAGAAGCTTAATGACCAAATTCATTGCAAGTTCAACATTAAAAAATTCTCTTACCATATAGTTATCTTCTTACAAGCAGGGAAATTCCTTCTTTAATTCTTCTATCCTCCTCATATCTGGATCTGTTGTTGCTAGCATCATCTCCACTAGTGCTTGCACTTCTTGATAAAGAAGCACAAACACTGAATGAACTAGAAGTTGTTTCCGCTCTAGGTAATTCTTTAGATCTCTTTAAGCTCACTTCTACTACTTCCAACATTCCAAGTAAAGTCTCTCTATTAAACTTCTTAGTGCAAGTATCACTTGCTCAACCATCTACACTATTTGTTTATATGGTAGTGTTAAAGTTTTTAAAATCTTCCAAGCAATCTCACCTTCCACTTTAGATCCATGAAAAGACTCAATTCCTGCAACAATCTCAAATATCCTACCAACATAGCTTCTCATAAATTCATCTTCCATCATTTAAACATCTTGAAACAAACTTATCCAATTCTATAGTCTACTTCTTTTAGCATGTTTTTCACCTTCAAAAGTAGATTCAAAGGCATTCCAAATTTTATGAGATATCTCTAGTGATTTTATCTAATTGTATTCATTTTCTGGAAGAGCTAACAATAATGCCTCTCTACTAAGCATATTGCACATAAACTAATCTCTTCTAGCTTCACTACATTCCTCAAGTTTGTTCTCTTCCACAATCTCCTTTTCATTCTTTGTCATCATCCAATATCCTAGACCTATATATAGCAAATGATTCTTCATCTTCTCCTTCCATCTATCATAGTTAACTCCATCAAATTTAAGACTTTCTTTTCTAAAATGACCCTCCATTGATCTCCCAAAGCTAATAAGATTTTTCTTCAAGGACCTGATGTTGTGATGTACCAATTGTTTTGGTTAAGTAAAAATAGGTTTTGAAGGACCAGAAACCTTTTACAGAGTATCAAACATAAATGCTAAGAAATTCCATGAGGAAATTTACATCAACACCAAAAAAATACAAACTATGACAAGTAGCCTTAATACATCAAATAGGAAAAGAAAATAAAAAGTTAGCAAAAGGAAACACCAGGACAGCTAAAAGGTCTTCAGTAAATTAGTAGCCTAATCTAAAAGGATATTCATGTTCATGGCAAAGGCCTTCAGATACCAATTGTTAGAAAATAATCTCTACCAAGATAACTAAGAGTGTGTGCTGGGGGGGGGGGGGGGGGGGGAAGGGGTTGTGAATTAGTTATCCAACTATTAAAATACTTATAAACCTTATTAATCCTTCAGAATGTGAACAATATAATCAACAACCATAAGAAGGTACTCATACACAATAACACTAGATATGTTAACTAGGGAAGCCCTTGATCAAACGAAAAACTTCAGTGGAGATGGTACCCACAAAATTATGTACTAATATAAATTTTCCTTGTTAGAGGATGCACTCTATTAGGAGCCAATGAAATACATTCACTATATATCAATCCCTATTAGGAGACTTTGAATCCCTATTAGGAGATTCCAAACCTGTTAGGAGTTGTTCCAACCCTATTAGGAGTTCTAGAAGGCATATGGACCCACTATCCAAACAACTTCAGAGGCAAGTCCATTGAGCTCACTGTCCAACTAATCTCTCTATTATTCCTTACAGAATAATAGAAATGTATAGCTCCTTATTTGTCCTTTAACTAGATTTGTCTTCTTCATATCTCGATACTAGATCACCAACTTGGCATCCAATAATCCCTTTGATCGCTTACTCACATTTCCCAAATACTTCAAATGTCACACACCTAAATGCATTGATCACACACTTCACCAAATAGAAAATAACCTTCATTTACACCATATCCTTAAAATAATTCCTTGAGTCAGCCTTGAGGCTTTCCCAATTAGTTATAATAGGACCTCATTAAGATATTAATTTTTTTAATATCTTTTCAAAATTACAAATTACTGTCGGCTCACAATCTTTACAACTTCCCACACATACGACCTTAGACCTTGCACACTTGCTAACATCATCATCAAGTTGTCTATTGCTATTGTCTAATTGTGCTCATCACTATTCTATCTTAGTTAAGAGATACAAATCAATGATTTGAAACCACTTATTAGGTACTATGTATGCTTACTATCTTTTGTAAATCAATCATATCTTTTGCATGTCTTTGACTCTATATATGTGCACTTATCCATGTCATCAGGATAGAGTGTAGAATATATCCTTAACTGTGCTTGACCTAATCATTAGTACACAATCTGTATGATCTCATTCTTTGTCTACTACTCTGCCAATCTATATAGAAACAATACTATGTTGACATCAATGACAAATGGAGTCATGAATGCAACATGTCAGTCATGCTAACAATCTCCCCAAGTGTTATAGAAATGCTTAGGATACTCCCCTAAAGGAATACCATCACTATTCATGCTAACAAACATCCACCAACTTGGAGAGCAATTAAAATGTTAAGGTATGAACCTTCCCTTGTACCACCTCATTTAACTAGTGCACAAAACTAGGAGAACATATTTGGTTTGTTGTAGAAAAGTTGCTTAGTTACCTTCTTGTGTTTAAATCTAAGTGTTTTGCATAAAATAGGTACTCAATGCAAATGAATTGTGATAAGACAATGAACTGATAAAAATATTCAAACTATTGGAAACAAAAAATTCAAACATAGAGGATAGACACTAGATGTTGTAAGCTCATTACCTCAAACACTAACACAAGTCATGGATGACATAGTGGGTGAGGGATGTCAATGTGACATATACATGTCTTGTATATATAGAGCATGGAGAACCGTAATAAAAAGAAAACATGTTGATAAATACTAGTGTACTATAAAAAAATATGAAGGATAATAATGAACAAAACAAAAGTTGTGTGTGTGCATATATATGTGTATGTGTGTGTGCATATGTGTGTGTGCGTGCATGTGCGTGTGCATGTGCATGTGTGTGTGCATGTGCATGGGTGTTCGTGTGCGTGTTCATGTGCATGTGTGTGTGTGTGTGCGTGCGTGCATGCGTGCGTGCGTGTGTGCGTGCATGCGTGCATGCGTGCGTGCGTGTGTGTGTGTGTGTGTGTGTGTGTGTGTGTGTGTGTGTGTGTGTGTGTGTAAACTTATAACTAAAATGACAAAGAAAGGGAAATAGGATACCAAATTTGAAAGAGGTAGCATGTTGAGTTCATCCTGCTATAAAAAATCTACACACACAAAAAAGAGAAGATTATTGGGGTTGTTTGGATACTTTCCTTAAGTCCCTACTTTGGTGTTTCCGCCTCCATAATAGTCAAGTAAACAAAAGTTTTGTTTTACATAACTGTATGAATATTATAGACACAACAATAATAGATGAAGATAACTCGTATGCTAACAAGAACACAATGAAGAAACATGAAGAGACTCCCTTCAGTGAGATGAGATCCCAATGGTGATGTTGAAACCAAACTATGAGTGCTAGCAAGAGATGAGAACCAAAATCTCCTCCAATAATTGTGAGAGGTAGCTTACAAATGGTGTGAGATCAAAATTTTTCAAGTAAATGTGTTTAGAATGTGCAAGAAGAAAGCAAGAAGCTAGAAGAATATTAAATAATTGTGAATGAACAACCAAGAGAGAAGCAAATGAATGCAAAAGGAAGCCATATATTGTATGTAGGTTGAATATTGCAAGGACACACACAATATTCAAGATTTAGAATGTAGGTTAGAATTTTTTAATACCTTAATGACAACTGACACATCTGCAAATTTGTGGATTAGTGCATTGTGTAGACATCTCCATGGCACTCACACATCATGTGTTATCTAGGCCACATAATTGAGATTTTGAAGCGAATATTGATATGGGGAAGGAAAGTAGATGCAAACTAATAAAAAGAATTTGAGTCTTAGGCTAAGTTAGGGTTGACACAAAATGGAAATTTACACATGTGAAAAATAAGGCCATTACAAGTACACCATGCATTCACAAAGGTCCAAACCTCATGTTAGGTTTGATCCTTGAATTATTTTAATGGAAAATATCTCCTCATCATGGCTACTTAATTAAAGGACGTGGTTTGGATTAGATGTAAGCTTATTAGTCATATAACCAAATTATAAACCCAAAAAGGGAAAAGATGTTGATATCTATGTAATCTAGTTATTTCTATATGAAAAAGCAATAATTTAATTATTACATTATGCAATTCTTAATGTATTCATACTTTGATCTTTAATTTTTGGATCATAGTGTTTTCATTGCCAAAAAATGCAATTATTGGGAATGTAAGGGTTTCATGTGATAAATCTCACTGGAATAAAGACTTTGTCCCTCTATGGCTAAATGTGGTCTTCCCTCCTATTTGCATGATGGTACAACCCTTGGTAATTTGTAAGGTAACTCCTTTCTTCCAATGCATGAAAAAGGTAGTTTCACAAGTGGAAGGCATAATAAGGGAAATGGCATTTCTCTATCCAAGACTATGAATGGAATAGGTGGGGTTAGGCCCTTTATATGATAAAATAAGAAATCTATAAAGAGGTATATTAATCATTATTACCTTAAAATGGGCCTACATTCCTTCGTATTCTCAAGTGTCACTTTAGAACCTGCTAAAGGTGGAGTTAACTAATGATATTTGCCTCAAGACTGCTAAAAGTGCAGATTTATTTACTAAGCATGGTTTTATCAGTAGTTTTAAATGGTTTTGATCGAGTCTTCCAAAGTTTTATCAATGCACTTTAAAAACATGGAAGCCCATATTGAAGGAAAATATTCAAATTTAGTGTACGAGGTTTTTTGTGGTGATATTTTAGGACATCCATCATTGACAAATGTTTCTTTGTGACTATTAATGGGATTTTGAGGAGCAAATTCTCATGTTGACTTGGCACCTCTCCTTCAACCCCAATTATGATTTCTTCTCTGTAATTTCAATTTGTGTAAGACTTCCAAACTTACCTTTGCAATTTTGGTTTGATTCCTATCTTAAAGAAATTGGTTCCTCTTTAGGGAAATTTCTTGTCATTGATAATGAGTCCTCAAAGTTATTGCACACAACCTATGCTCGTATTGTGGTTAAAGTAGACAACTCCAAAGATCTCCTTTGTTGAAAATAATTGATCAATTGTGCATTGTCTTTGATGTTATAAAAGATGTCATATCTTTACTAGTCAGTGTCTATCGAGCTCACTTGGGTGATGAAGACAGTTTATAGTGTCTGTTGAGCATTCCAGAGATAACCAAGTTCAAAAGATAGTGTCTACCAAGTTTAGTCGAGCACCAAAGAGAAGTTCACAGAAGTTCAATGTTAACCAAGCTCACTCAATTAACAAAGGAAAGTTGGCATGGAATCAGTGTTAACTGAGCTCACTTGGTTACCAAAGGAAGTTTACAAAGTTGCAATGTCAACTGAGTTTACTTGGTTAACATAGGAAAATCATTTCAAAGTTAGTGTCTACCAATTTGGGTTGGCTAACGAAGGATTTTCTTAAATCATAATATTTAGTTTAATAAATTTATTTGTTAAGTCTAGCTGACTTAAGGGATGAACATTGAATATATGTAAGTGTATTCAAGCTGAATTAACAAGGGAAAAGATATAGGATCAATTTGTGGGATTGAATATGAGAAGCATGGGACTGAAAAGATAAATCAAGGAAGCAAATTGGAAGGATAGCAGAGTATCATGAGTTGACCAAGTTGTAAAGTTTTATCTGATCAAGAAGGATCAAGTATTCAAGCCAGAACAGAGGTCTGAAATCAGAAATATAGTTTCATAAGCACTTAGGTCATATCATTATTACTCTCTAATAATTGTAGTAGTGTATCAAATCTCATAATAGAGTTAACTTTATAGCTATTTTCCAAATCCTCTAACAAGGTGGCATTTCTAGATTGAAGTGTCTAAAGACCTCTAACAAGACCACTCTTAATAGGATGATTAAATCCTTTAATAGGATCACACCTAATAGTGTGTTTTGTAACCTTTAGCAGGGTTGGCTCCTAACAAGGCTCACTTCATAAGAGTGAAAAATAGTAACTAGTTGTAATTGGTGATTTTTCACAAATTAAGTTTCCATTTTAGATCCTAATGTCACTTGTGTTCATGCTATTTCTTTTATGTGTATGCAACTAAGTTAATTAAGGTTAATCACACTTAATATCTTAAGATCTACACGTTCAGTATTTATTGAGTTACATTTGATATTTCAATACTTGTCATGTGATAGTAAATTGTTAGTGTTAACTGAGTGCTTGTGTGTTAACTGAGTTTCAGCATAAGTTATATTTTGATTTGTATTGACATCTAAGGGATCTGGGATTTATTTTTGTGGTAACTAATCCACCCATCCCCTCTCAGTTACTCCTCTTATATTTCCAACATCCCCATGGAATTTTCCCTTAACACTAATGGGAGTTGTTGGGTATGGGATATAGATTATGAAGGAATTCCCTTTTTTTCATGGATGCTTTATTATTGGTCATTTGGCTACTCAATGTTCCAAACAAAAAAATAGATTGCTAGGCTACTTAGTGGAGGGATTTCTCTCCCCATAATTACATCATCGAGGAAGACTAAAAACAAGAGAGGAATATGGTAGATTCTCATAATCATCTTGTATCTCAAAAGGATTGGGTTGATCTAATGACCCCTCTTAAGGATGTCACACATGGACCATTATTGGATAATCTCCAAAGGATAACATATCAAGGACCTTTACTAGGTCAATATCTATTTGAAGGGAGAGTGTTTATACTATTGTTTCTCCTACTCTAAGTATAGAGTTAAGAGAACTCTCCAATCATTCTTTTGTTTGGCCTCTTAGAGTTGGGTTTTCTATTGAAAATTTGAAGGGTGCTTTTAGAGCTAAGAGAAACTAGACCATGGTGGTGTAAAGGAAAAGAAAGATATATACTATGCCTTTCAATATGATTCTCTAATCTCATACTAAATGGGGATAAATTGTTAAGTTTCCATTTTTAGCATAGTTTGATACCCTATTGACTATTGAGTAGGCCAAATAACTAAGGGTAAATTAGTTATTTTAAATCACCTTTTACAAAATTTATTAAAAGGAAACTTAAATCATTCAGATACTTAAAATTGATATAAACTTGAATGAGAAAAGACATAAAACACCATAATACTGGATATAATATGGAAAGAAAAGATGGGAAAAATCATGGGGAAACTAACTCTCATGAATGTTAACACAAGATAAGGTAGTTATTACAAAGGTCTCATTGTCAATTTTTGCACTATAGGTAGGCTCACTACCAATTTGGGCTAATTTCCCTAATATAAAAACATGTATTGCAAATAAAGGTCTAACAAAAAAAATGTCAAATGAGAGTTGCATATGCCTATGCATGAAACAATTCCAATTGAAACCACAATAGTAAACAATTGTAGTAGATTTAGTTATAGATCTTATGCCAATATTTCCTTAACCTTCTACAAACCTCAAAAACTTCATTTTGTATAAGCCTTATCTCTATTTTCCTAATTAATCCTAAGTCTTCTTAATTATACTTGCATGCATCACCATCGGCAATGCATAATTATGCTTGCATCATACCACCTTCAACATACTCACACACACTACTTTGAATACAAATGATAGTTCCATATAAATATCCACCCTGTAAAATAAATACATTTGTCACCCTAGCTACAAATCATGTCAACATTACAAAAGATATTATGATATTGTTCAACAAGCTAGCACCAAAGCTAGAAATAGGTCATACATATGAGATCTTCATACCATGCTACCATAGGACCCAAAGATTGCACATAAGCATCTCACATCACAACCACCCAAAAACAAATATTATAGGACCGATGGAGATTCCACAACCAAATATATGACATGATCTTTAAAAAATTGGACCAACTTATGGATAGAACCAGATAAATCCTGACCAAAATTGAATACAATTTTTATACCAAAAACCTTTGATATATTGGATGAATGTCCTAGTAGAAAGGATGCCCAAAAGAACTTTAAAACAAAATATCCACTTATATCCATCCAAAACTTACTACTTTTGTGTTAACAAAATGCCATAGATGTACCAAAAAGATATATTAACATAACCGGAACATGGAAATTCCTCCATACAATCCATTACCAAATAATTTGACATAAAATGTATCTAATATGCATATTATTGGAGCACTAGACTAATTGATAATCAATTGATATAGACATACAACCGCCACAAGGTTTATACATCAATGACAATAATTACAACATCTCAACCATTTTATCAACAATACCCCCCTTTGGCATTAATGTAAAAACAATAAAAATAGAAAAACTTCAAAAAAACTCAAAACATCCTAAAATCAAAAACTCCCTCTAAGTTACACATTCCTTTTTTGTTTTTCCTTTTTTTTTAGCTAGCAATTAAAAAGGGCCACACAACATTATTCAAATAAAAATAATAGATTTTACCAAAAATAATCGTACATCTCCTTGATAATAGGAAGATTCCTCTTCCACTAATTCATAATTGAACTCATCTAGGCACATTCTTGTATCATAAATTTATTTTATACATTCTCATGTCTCACCTATTTGTTTAGATAATCTTTGTAAAGCATCAATACCTTTCTTCTCAATTACCTTTTTGAAATGTCTACTCTCATCACACAAGGTGCAATGCCATTACACTTTTTGATAGATTTTTCCTAAGTACTCTCTTCTACTTTTCATGATTAATAAAAATAAAGTTTAGTTTGTACTATTGAGACAAATCATAGTCATTTCATGGTTTTTAACAAGTTCTCAATGTCCAAAGAGTCAAGAGGAATGATGAATGATTTTTCAATGATAAATGAATATACATATAATGTGATGGACACTTCTAGAGCTCATCATTCATTTGGATCCTTCGAAATATGTGCTCTATGAGAACTTTAAAATAAACAACAAAGTTTACTTTAAGATCTATTAGATTTCCACAATCCATGTAAATAAGAAATATAATTTCTGGATTTGATTGTGTAAATTTTTTTATCATCAATGTTTCGAATCATACAACATGATCCATTATTAGGATGCAAGAGAACACGAAAAACAAAAAATCATAGATGGATCATGTACTATGATCTAAAACATTGATGATAAAAAAAACTTTACACAATCAAATCCAAAAATTATAATTCTCGAAGTTTACTTTGTTCTTATGAGACAAATGATATGTATTGTCTGATCTATTTTACAAGTTCTCATTTATCACACATACCAAAGGATCAAGATGAATGATGAGCTCTAGAGGCATCCATCACATTATATTGACTTGGTATCTCTTTTACATCTATATATGTACGATACATTTGTGTTTGTTTGTGCTTTTTTGTTGTAAGATAAATGTTTGCATCAAGATTCACATAGACCTCAGAGTATGGACAACATATACAATGGTGAAATTTTACATACCAATGTTAATTCTACTTAGTTTTGTGCTCATTTTAAGAGGATGACTTAATACAATGATTTGTTTCTCAATAAGTACAAATTTTGTGTGATGTTGAGCTCACTCGCTTATCCATGTTCCAATTTGTTTATATGTATTTTGACACAACCCACCTTACCCCATTTAATTCCATACATTTCCCCTTACATTTATATTACGTGCATATACCATGTTTAGACATTCATGACTATTTCTTGCTAGAGTTCAACTTAATAGACATTTCATATGTTTTAGTCAAATACATTCAATGCATCTTCATTATCATTGACAAACCATTTACATTAAATGAACGATCTTTAGAAAACCCTTGAATTAACAATAAAAAAATTCATTCTAATACACTTAATTGATCAAAGTTTAGTATTTAATTATTTCTATGACCATGATATTGATCTTTCCAAAAGAATTTAACCTAGTTAAGTTACTTTAAGCAAACATCCAAACTATAGACAATGAAAGAAAATATCGATACAGACCAGAAAAATTCATCACAACATATATACTGTTCAGCTAAACTACTCTATCTTAAAACATAGAAATAATAACACTATAGAATACAACAAATGACGAGGAAACCTTCCCCTAGAGTTCAAACTCATTATTAAGCAAGTGCTATGAAACAAACCATGTGACATGACCCTTCGCTTACGACAAAACGGAAACGTAAAAGATACGTTTAAGATAAGATATTTTTTAATGAACAGAACAAGTTTGACAGCGCTAAAGTATACTGTGATTTCACCAATTTGACGGGGACATGAGTGATCGGGATTTCCGTGGGCTGATTGAAACATTTAATAAAAATAAAATATAACAATTAAAATATAAAACACAAACTTTAGACATATGAAACTAGTAACAATAGCAGTACAATTTAGACTACGCGAAATCAAACATAGGATATAAGTTAGACTACAAAGTAGTCCGTCTATTTCATTCACTTAGATTCCGTTCAACATGTCTACGCTGTTCTTGTATGACAATTCAACAAGTGCCATAGAATGGCCTAGTATTTCTCTTTAGTTTTTCGTATAAATCTATTTTTTATTTAATAAATTTATTATAGTTTATAAAAAAATTTAATTAATAAAAATATTATATGATTATAATTTTTTATAGTACTATCATATTCGTAGTATTATTAATAAATTATAATATTAAAATAATAATTTTTTTAATAATAATAACATATAATAGTATTTCTTAAAAGATTATATAATATAATTATATATTATATTTTTAATTGAGTGAAAAAAATTAATTCTAAAAATTATAATACAAAAAATATAAACATCTAAACTAACTTAACTTAGTGACATATAAATATATTAAATATTAATAAATCAAATTATTAAAAAGATAACTCTTAAAAAGTGTCATGTTTTATATTCCATGAAATCATATCCATATAAGAGTTAAAATGATAAAAATAAAGTTATTTAACTCTTGAAAAGTATCATGTTTTACAATCCATGAAATCTTGGCCATATAAGAGTTAAAATGATTCATCCAATCAAATGATTAAAAAGTATTTTATAGAAATCATCAAGTTAAAAATCCTGCATCTAACTATGTACAATGTATTGATTTTATAATTAAATTTAAAAATGATTTAAACTTTTAAGAATGTTAAGCTTTAATCACAAGTAAACGTATGAAATGCACAAATCATCACAATAGTACTTGGCCTATGACAAGTACTAATAAGAGCAATGACATTCAAAAAAATAATTCAATAAATATTTTTATTACATATATGAAATGTTAGATTAGTTAGAAAGGAGGATCAATACATTTGAATAATAGGTATTACACTTAACTAAATAAATAAATGTGTCTTGTATTCAAAATGTCATATTCCATATAGATGATTTTGTGAACAAAAAAATCATATTTGTACTTTTTTTCAATTGTTATTCATACACAAGTGAGAATCTTTTGGAACAAACATGAAATCTACAACATTACTTTGATAACTCCAAGTTGACTAATGAGTAGAAATCACAAGAAACAAACATGTATTGGTTGTTTATCTTAAAGGTTGACAACTCCAAGTTGATTAATGAGTAGAAATCACAAGAAACAAACATGTATTGGTTGTCTATCTTAAAGTTTGACTTAGAGACAAGGTATTGAATGTACTTCTCTCATGGTTAGCATAATTTCTATATTAAAATATCAATCAAATGAGAATGATGATAATATTTTCAATAACTATCATGACCCTTTGGAATGTCAACCCTCTTGACTATGTGTAGTTGAAGTTGAAGCCCATAAAGTCATGACAAGAATTTTCATATGTACATAGTATGTTATATATTTCATGGTGGTTAGCTCATAACAATTCTAGTAATAATAGTGGGGAAGTTTGAATTTCAATATGAAGTTTGAGGATTTACGATAATTCTCATGCTCCTTATGATTCACCTTAATTAAGTATAGATCACCAAATATGTACAAGCAACAAAGGTATTAATCAAGATCAATAACACAAAAAATAACAATTTAATATAAAGACATTTTGTGGAAACTATCTTATATTAATCAATTGATGAGATAAGGTGTACAATGAGTGGTTCATAAGGCACAACACTTGTTAAAGGTGTTACAAATGGAGTTAGAAAGCTAAGTGGGCTTAAACTTGGAGGATACTTCATGATTAACCACGCATGAATTAAAATTACATTGAGATGGGTGACCTCTCGAGAAGGCCCAATGTTTCACCCCTATGAGCATCACCCAAATGCAATGAGTGCTAAGTGTTCCATTCACTCATAAGAGATCATGGAATTTTTATTAACCACTGCTCATGAAACATGGGTCAATGAGTTTGATTTAAAAACTACATGATTGAATCTTACTAACATTATCACAACATAAGGGCACCTAGTAAAATAAGAATTGCATATGATAAGAAGAGGGGGGATTCAAAAAATCTACTACATTCCACTCCTATCAAGTTTTGATGATTTTCCATAATGTCATTATTTAGATAAAATATGTACAAAGCATGTATGCAGAACTCAAACTATCTTACATCTAAAAAATAACCCCAAAGCATCTTAAAGTAACATATTATTATCAATTATTTGTAACATTTATCCTAATATATTCTTCTTGTGCAAGTTATTTCATTACAATCAAAAAATTTAGGCCAAGACATTATAGGCCACCATGTCTCACAAGGCTCAACCTCAAGACACTAGCTCTAATACCAAACAAGAAAATCATCACAACAAAATCTTGAATGAATCGTAAATGATGCTTGTTAGTGTTAAGAGGGGTTTCCATCTTGATGCAGGAGCATCTTGGGTTTTCTCAGTGGCTACGTTGGAATTCATCGAAGAAGGCTTAGTAGTTTCTCTAGAGGGTGCTTGGACTGGTACTCAGTTAATGAAGAGGTGCTTGGTAGAGATTACTCGGTCATCTCTTAGTAGTTCTTGGTTGAGCACTCGGTGGATGGATGGACTTAGGGATCTTGGAGGTGCTCGGTTGTCGAAAGAGCTCGACATGGCTTGGGAGCACTCGATCACTGAAGGAGTTCGGTGATGCTTGCAGGAACTCAACACACATTGGGAGCTCAGTGTAGCTGGCTGTAGTGTTGCCTAAGTTGCTTAGTCATTGAAGGGACTCAGTCTGCAAAGAAGGAACTTGGTTGTAGTGTTTCCCGAGTTGCTCAATTATTGAAGGAGGACTTAACATATACTGGGGAGCTTGGTTGGTTCGGTTGTTATGTTGCCCAAGTTGGCTCAGCCAATGATGGAGCTCGATTATGCTTGGTGGAATAATGATGCTTGGTGGTGGTTTTCTAACACTCGATTTGGTCTTGGTCTCTGTGGTGCCCGAGTTGTCTGTGAGCTGACTTTTGGCATTTAATTTGTTTATGGGTATTTAATTTGTGTTGCAGCCAACTTGTGGCTTGCATGGGGCATTTAATGTAAGGGTTTATTTTAATTTGTATCAGGATAGGCCGATTTGTGGCTTAGTTGGACATAAGTAAGGGGGTCTGGTGGAGTCTTTATTCATTCATTCATAGGAGTGAGTCAAATAGATTCATTTAGGGGGTGGATTGTGAGTTCAGCGTAGAGTAGTTGAAGGGCAAGTTTTCCTGAGTTTGTGGATATAGCATCAAATGTGAGGTAGCTGATAGCAGGATTGTGGTGGAGTTTTGAGTTTGTGAGAAGGGCTAGTAAATGAGGCTTGGGAAATAAGGAGATTTCTTGGTGGGCTTGCAGGCACAAGTTGAGATCTTCCTTGAAGGTTTCTACTAGAGTGTGGATGTGGACTGGCTAGTGTGGAGTTGGATCTTAAGGGATCTTGCAAAACTATTTTTGTAATTGCTTTTTGTATTTGGCCCTAACCCGCAAGGCCTTATAGATAGGCATATTGCACTTAAATGATTATTTTATGAATAAAGTGTTGAGGATTGGTATTAGATCTTTTTTTGTGCATTGTTGTGTTTTTTCCTACATGGTTATTTGCAGAGATTTGGATTACCTCCAGTAGGGGTACCCTTGGATTCTCATTGCGTTACATCTCACCAAAGTGCTAATGCAAGCCAATGCCCTCTTAGATATGTGGATGCCTAATTGTGGGTGGGTCCCAGTCCTCGGTATACACCAAACACAAATCCATATCACCAAAAAAATTAGGCTATGACATCACACGAGGGGAAAAATGTGATGGTAATATATGCATATCAATGTTATTTCACATTTAAGAATGTCCATCTTGAGGAAATGTGATGCAGAAGCATCTTGCATCAACCAAAAATATTTTTAATTTTTTGTACCAGTCTATTGTTCATGAAGTAGTTGCTATTACTTTTTTTTAGGTTATGCACAATTGTAATCATGCGAAGGACCTATCCTATATCCTCATCCTAAGTGAACACATTCTTATGTTCTATATTTCTCAATTTCTATCTCATCTTTGTAGTCCTATTTTCCTCTTGTTTTCACCTTGTGTAACATGTTGTTCTGATTGGCACAGTTTCGGTTGATTACGTGGCATCTTGCATAGTTAGGAGCCAACTCCTAACACACGTGTGGACCTTCTTTTGAGTGTGCATTATTTCATATGACCATTGGTGTGGGTTTTTCTTTACTATTCCAAGTATGGACCTAAATTATAATTAAATGCTTGACTAACTGACTTGTGGCTTAGCTAGCTATAAAAGAAGCTTGGTTAGATGTAGGAAATAGAATCCTTAGAGAGAAGATAGAAGATGTGAGATAAGGCTCTTAGATTAAAGAATTAATATTTTGTATAAGGTTGCAACTCAAAAAGCCTTACAATCTGGCATATTGTGGTTATTCTTTATGTGAAGTTAAATTATTTAACCTAATATATGTTGCATCTAGCCTTGTGCTCTTTGAGGTTTTCATTTTATCAATGTGTAGCTTCCATATGTAACTCTGGATAGGGGTGTGAAATTTGCAAGTTGTGTTTATTCCACATGTTGTTATAGATTTAAATTGCATCTCCCAGTGTTAGGTTGTATCATAGAAAGTTCTTTCTTGAGGCATGGATCATGGAGAACCTTGGTGAATTTGGTTGTAGGGTGGTAGATCTGAAATATGACCTATAACTTGCAGAAGGTTATGATCTTATAGGAACCATTGTCAATATGGTTCATGGTAGAGGAAATGTTGATAATGTTATTATGGATATGTTGACGTAGATTGCAGTGAGATTTGAAGCTATGGAGACATCGTAGAAAAGAGGTGTACATCTTGAAGATATTAGTGATGATGAAGAAGCAATACCAAATCCAAATCCTCAACCTAAGGTTGAATAAGATAAGGAAAAACTTCTGAGAGTTTTGTCTAGGGTAAATGTTAGACCTTCTATTGAAGTTGCTAGTTATGATGGAAGAATTGAAACTAATGTTGTGTTAGATTGAGTTGCTGAGATGGATAAATACTTTGAGTATGACGGTACT
Organism: Cupressus sempervirens; assembly: GCA_028749045.1. Lineage (NCBI taxonomy): Eukaryota > Viridiplantae > Streptophyta > Pinopsida > Cupressales > Cupressaceae > Cupressus > Cupressus sempervirens. The sequence continues at coordinate 769,758,666 of CM053790.1, read as the reverse complement.
CCTAATAATAAGTAGGTTAAGATTGTAGTCACAAAGTTGAAGGGTCATGCTTCACTTTGGTGGAAACATTTGCAAACTGAAAGATAGAAAAGGGGAAAGGAAAAGATAAAGACATGGGCAAAGATGATTGGAAAGATGAAGAGGAAGCTTCTCCTTGCTAATTATGAAGTTAATTTGTTGAGAAAGATACAAAATTTGAGACAAAATGACATGAGTGTGAAGGAATATATTGAGGAATTCTACAAACTAGATATAAGATTTGGACATGTAGATGATGAAGTTGAGAAGGTGGAAAGATACCGAAATGGTTTGAGGACATTAATTCAAGATTAGATCAACTATGTTAAGATGGGCAATGTGGAAGAAGCACATCAGTACACTTTGAAGGTTGAAGAAAGATTGGCAAAGAAACATGATCAAAGACAAAGAGGAAGAGGTGGCAGATTTCAAAGAAGTAGAGGTAGAACATATGGAGAAGGCAATAGATCTGACAATGCAATGCAAGATAAAGGAAACTCAGAATGAAAGGAAGAACCTGTTGGCAAAAGAGGTAACTACATTAGAGGTAGCTATATTGGTTACACAAGGAATAGTAATGGTGGAAAAAGAGAAGAAAGATATTGGTTTAAAGGTACTTGTTATAAATGTGGAGAATAAGGACATAGGGCCTTTGAATGTACTGACTCTAGGAAGAAGATTGGAGGTAATAACAGAAGCACTTTGGCTTGTAAAGATGTTGTTGAAATGTCTAATGAACTTAAAAGTGGTGAGAACTTGATGCTAAGAAAAATCTAGTGGAATGAAGAAATTGATGGAGAACTTGTTTTAAGAAGAAGTTTTCTCAAAGCCAAATGTAAGGTGGCTGAAAAATGTTGCAAGGTAATCATTGATAGTGGAAGTTTGGATAATTTGGCATCTAAGGAGTTGGTTAACAAGTTGTAGTTGTAGAGATTGAGACATCCTAACCCTTATCGTGTTGCTTGGATCCAAAAGGAGCATAAACTACTTGTAAGTGAACAATGTCTTATTGAATTCAAAATTAGAAATTATCATGATGAGGTCTTGTGTAGTATCATGCCTATGGATTGTTGTCATATTCTTTTGGGTAGACCTTAGCAGTATGACAGACAAGCTTTGCACGATGGTAGATTGAATTAGTATACTATTTGGATAGATGGAAAGAAACAAATAGTGTTACCCTTGGTAGAGGAACCTAAGGAGAATCATTGTACCATAGTTAGAGTATGGTTGGTTGAAGGTAATCAATTTGCTAGAGATGTGAAGGAGCATAATGTTTATTTTGCTTTGATTCCTAGAAAGACTAAGAAACAAAATGAGTTAGAGCATGCACTTGAGATTGAATCTTTGTTAGAAAATTTTCAAGACATAATTTTTGATAATATATCTAATGGTTTAGCACCTATGAGAAGTACAAGTCAGTGTATAGATCTGATACTAGGAGCTAGTTTGCCTAACAAAGTGCCACATAGGTTGACACCTGATGAAAAGATTGAATTGAATAGGAAAGTGCAAGAATTTCTTCAAAAGGGTCTGATTAGAGAAAGTTTGATTCCTTGTGCAATACCTGTTGTTTTAGCACCTAAGAAGAATGGAGAACGAAGAATGCACATTGATTCTAAGGCTATAAACAAGATAACAGTGAAATATGTATTTCCTTTACCTAGGATGGAAGACATAATGGATAGTTTGAGTGGAGCAAAGTACTTTACCAAGATTGATTTGAAACGTGGCTATCATCAAATCAAAAATAAAGAAGGGGATGAATGGAAAACTATTTTTAAGACTAATGAAGGTTTGTTTGAGTGGTTGGTTATGCCCTTTGGTTTAACGGATGCACCTAGTTTTTTATGAGATTAATGAATGAGGTTTTGAAGATATTCTTGGGTAAATTTATGATTGTAAATTTGGATGACATTTTGATATTCAATAAGACTAAAGAAGAGCATCATGAACATGTTAAACAACCATTGCGGAGATTGAAAGAGGAGAAATTGTTGATTAACCTAAAGAAGTGTTCATTTATGAAGAAAGATTTTTTATTTTAACTAATGGTTTGAAGATGGATCTTGAAAAGGTGAAAGTTATTCTGGATTGGCCTACACTTGAGAATGTTGGAGAGGTAAGATCATTTCATGGATTGACAAGTTTTTATAGAAAGTTCATTAGAAATTTCAATTCTATTTGTAATGCTATGATGAGACTATGAGAGGAGATAAAAAAAAAGATTTCAAATGTACACATGGAGCACATAAGAGTTTTGAAACATTAAAACAAAAGATTGCAGAATTGGCTACACTTGATTTGTCTAATTTCAATAAGGTTTTTCAAGTTGAATGTGATGCTAGTGGAAGTGTTATTGGAGTTGTTTTGAGTCAAGAAGGAACACATGTAGCTTTCTTTAGTGATAAATTAAATGATGCTAAGAGAAAATATTCCATTTATGATCAAGAATTCTATGCTATTGTTCAAGCTTTGAAGAAATGGAGACACTACTTAATGCTTAAGGATTATGTGTTGTATACTGACCATAAAGCTTTGCAGTATTTGGGTTCATTCAAAATAAGTTGAATTGGAGACGTATGAAGTGGGTTGAGTTTTTGCAAAACTTTTCTTTTTCTTTGAAACATAGGAGTGGACAATCAAACAAGGTTGCTAATGCTTTGAGCCAAAAAAGGAATTTGCTAACAGAAATAAGAGTTGAAGTACTTGGTTCTAATGAATTGAAGTATGAAACTAATCCTGATTTTGCAGAACCTTGGAAAGCTTGTAAGGAGAAAATGGTAAGAGACAAGTGGATAGATTATTTCATTCAAGAAGACATGTTTAAGGGAATTCAATTGTGCATACCTAGATGATCAATGAGAAAGAACATCATAAAAGAAAAACATAATGGTAGACTTGCCAGGCATTTTGGAATTGATAAGACAATGAAGTTGATTGTAGACATACTTTTGGCCATAGATATATAAAGATGTGCAAAAAATGGCAAGAAGTTGCAGAATTTGTCAAACAACAAAATGAACTAGTCAAAATTTGGGATTATATTCACCATTGCCTATACTTGATAAACCTTGGGAAGATATCAGTATGGATTTTGTTCTTGGTTTACTTATAACTTAGAGAGGAAATGGTTCTATTTTATTGGTAGTTGGCAAATTTTCAAAGATGGTCGATTTCATACCTTTTAAAAAGACATCTGATGATGTACATGTAGCTGAACTATTCTTTAAGGAAGTGGTTAGATTGCATGGATTGCCTAAAACTATTGTTTCAGATAGAGATACTAAATTCACTGGTTATTTTTGGAGGACAGTTTGGAAGAAGTTGAATACAGAGTTGAAGTTTGATTCTAATTTCATCCACAAATAGATGGACAAACTGAAGTTGTGAATAGAAGCTCAGGTAATCTATTGAGATGTTTGGTTGGAGATAAACCTACTAACCGGGACTTGATTTTGGCACAAGCAGAGTTCACATACAATAATTCTATGCATAGGAGCACTAAGAAGACACCTTTTGAGATTGTTATTCGAATGAATTCTAAGGTAACTATTGAATTACAGAATCTAAACTTTGAAACAAAGGGAACTATTGAAGCTAAAGAATTTGCAAATTTCATTAAGGCTTTACATGAGGAAGTTAAGATGAACCTGGAAGACAATAATATGGAATACAAACATAGAGAAGATACGAAGAAGATACCTAAATCTTTTTAAGTTGGTGATGAGGTAATGATTTACTAGAAGAAAATTTGATTTCCAATTAGTACCCACAGTAAGTTGAAGATGAAGAAGTTTGTTCCTTGTAAGATTCTCAGAAAGTTTGATAGTGGAAATTCCTTCGAAGTTGAATTACTAAAACACATGGATATTTCACTTCTATTCAACATTGTAGATATCTTTGAATATTTTGAATCAGATGAAAAGTTGAAAAGCAACTTGGATTAACCTAAGAAGAAAACATATAGCATTGAGAAGATCTTGAATAGCCAAGTAAATAAAAGCACCAGAGGAAAATATTACTTGGAATACCTAGCTCAGTGGAAGGACAAACCAATTGAAGACATTTCATGGATTATGCAAGCTAAGTTGGATATCTAGTTAAGTCAGCATATTAGTCATGCTTGATGTGGATGCTAGTTCTTCATTAACCCTAGGTGTCTAATGCAGGAGCATCATGGGTCATTGAGCAATCTTTCATCAACCAAAACTATTTCCAATTTTCTGTACAACTCTCTTGTTTGCGAAGTAGTCATTGTTACTTTTGTTTTCATGTTATGCATAGTTGTAATCATGTCAAGGACCTATCCTAGATCCTCATCCTAAGTGCACACATACTTATGTTCTATATTTATTGAGTTTTGTGTCATCTTTGCAGTCCTTTTTTCTAGTTTTTTTCACCTTGCATAACGTGTTGTTCTGATTGGCACAGTTTCAATTGATTGTGGGCAATCTTGCACAGTTAGGAGTCGATTCCTACCACATGTGTGGATCTTCCTTCAAGTGTGCATTATTTCATATGATTGTTGGTGCAGATTTTTTTTTACTCTTCCAAGTATGAACCTAAATTGTAATTAAATGCTTGACTAGTTGACTTGTGGCTTAGCTGGCTGTAAAAGAAGCTTGGTTAGACATATGAAAGTAGCATTCTTAGATGAGAGAAGATAGAAGATGCAAGCTAAGGATTTGAGATTGAAGAATTCTTATTTTGTATAAGGTTGCAACTCAAAGGCCTCATAGTTGGGCATGTTGTGGTTATTCTTTATGAGAAGTTAAATTATGACACCCAATATATGCGACATTTGGCCTTGTGTTCTTCTAAGTTCTCATTTTATCAATGTGTAGCTTTTGTATGTAACTTTGAGCAGGGGTGTGAAGGTTGTAAGTTGAGTTTATTCCACATGTTATAGATGTAAATTGCATCTCCCTATGTCAAAATATCTTGGTAGATGCAAATTGTTAATCTTAGATTGGTTTTGACATATGAATGACTACACACTTAGTCATATTTATAAAGTGCATGCCAAGTAAGTAGTGTATACCAAGCATAAGTTGTCGAATAATGCAAGCTAAGCAGAATATGTAGTATGTGTCGAGCAGACAATTAGTGCTGAGTCACTCCAGTGTCAAGCAAGTTAGCATATGCCAAGTGATTTAGATACCAAGTGAACAGTGGATGCCAAGTCATTTAGAAGATGAGTTACAACATTGAAGATATAGTGGATGTCGAGCATCAAACACTTTAGATGTCGAGTATATAGTTTTGGACATAGTTGTTTGTAATGACATAAACTTCTATGAAAACTATTTTTTGGCCGACTTAAGGATTGTTTTGTGATTCTAGATGATAAGAACAAATTTATATTGAGAATCCATATATAGTACATGCAACCAATCAAACTGAGAGATGTTCTAAGTAGCAAAATGGGTGAATGAAAATCATTGATTCTTACCTAACCCTAAGTCACCTAGGTCCTCTTAAAAAAGGAAAACCCTAAAGATGCAAAAGGAGAAAAGAGAGAAGTTTGCATGCACAAACAAAACATTCATGGTGACTAAGGATTTGTGAATTGAGATATGAATTTTAGAATCAATTAGAGAGAATAGAGGAAAGTAGAGAAGATAGAAGTGATACGTCTGATTAGAGAGGATCAAGTACACATCAGGAAAGAGTTGATCTGGTATCTAGTAAAGGAGTGCTAACCGAAGGATCAAGGCTGAGACATTCTAACAGGGGAATCAATAAAATCTCTTAACAGAGTAGCCTTAACAGGTTTCAAGTTCTAACAGACTTTTGTGTAAATATCTTAACTGAGTGCTTACTTCATTATAAGTTGAAGTCCCTTAACCAGACACACTTTTAACATGATGTTGAAATCTTTTAACAGGGTAAGATCTAATAGACTTTGAAAGCCTTTAACATGGAAGATCTTGTAACCTTCATTGTAACCTTCATTGGATACACTTTACAACTACAGTAATAAATATTTGTGGGTGTCATCCCCACCCTAGTTTTACCTTCTCATTGGAGGGTTTCAGGGTAACCAAATATGTTGTGTCATATATGTGTTGAATACTCATTGCTTTCATGCTATGGATGCACATGCTTAGTTTGGTATTTCAGTTTATATGCAAATAGTGAGATGGATGTGTTGTGAATGTTTTAATGGATAAAGTTTTTAAGGATTGATTCAACCCCACCACTCCCCCCCCCCCATCCCCCAGTTTATTTTCCCTATTGTATTTGCAACAACATATAGTGTCATGTCCTTGCAAAATAGGTTATGACCCTAAACGATTATAAATAAAATTACACACACACACAAATAATACAATTTAGAAATGGCCAACTAAGGTTATTAAGACAAACAAGGGTAAATATATTGATAGAGAATGACTAAAATTAATAAGAACAAGTTGCAAAATTACGGGTTGATTGGGGAAAAAGAACGAGTTGGCCAAGATAAAAAAATGAACAATAAAGTTGGGACTTATTTAAGAAGTTTATCAATTAATTATTCTCCTAAAGGAAACAATTATATAAGGCATAATGAAGAGCAATGATTAAAAATAAGGACATGAATTGTAAACAAAGGCATCTTTTCAAAACTAAAGAATGTGGTTCTTCCAGTGTAGTAGGTGTAAGGGTATAAATAGAAGAAAGACAACAAGGGCATTGAAGGATAGAAAATAAGGTGTTTGATCAAGCAATTATTTATAATTTCACAATTTACTAAACTTGATAATAAAATTACATGGTAAAGCATTTGGTATGATGCATAATGCCTGCCATTCTAATCAAGTTGATTTCATCTTGCCTTCCATTGAACAAGAAGTAGGAGTATTATGTAGATACCATATTGCTATTCATATGTATTTATATGTTATTATTGCTACCATTATGATGTCTATGCATAATAAAGTATATATGTAAGAATCTTTAATACTTTAATCTACGAATTATCTCATTATGGAGGATAGGATGTAATACATAGTAAGGGATGCAAGTAGCCCACAAGTTCCATTCTAGTACCCCAACCTTAGATGGGACTACAAGGCTTAATGGTGGCTGTTTTCTATACTTGTAGGCTTGATTGAAATGAATAAGCTTGAGGCATCCTATATGTTTTTCCAAAGGACTTAAAATGAGGATAGGTTGTTGACGAAAGTATTATTGAATCCAACATGCACATTATGTAAATTATTGAGGATTAGAATTTGTATTTACAACATTATAATTCTTCAACATTCATCATGATAACTAACCTTGTTTCAAGCTCAATCAAGATATAAAGTTGGCAATTTTAGCTTCCTAAATAATTTTACATACCCCATTTGGGGACTCTAGGGAAAACTAGAGTAGAGTTCTAACTAGAGACTTTACATATAATAATAAATAACATAATATAGTACTGACTTTCCCTCGTCTTTTAACCATTTGTATAAATACATATCCTTATGCACTTAACAATAACATATCCTTTACAGACATCCCTACATTCACCTTATCCTAGCATTTATTATATCCCACCCCCCCCCCCCCCCCCCCACACATTTAGCTCCAACTCCAGTGATATCTCTGTACATACTTGTATACCTATCTTGTATTCATCTAGAAGTTTATTTAAAACTCAAAATTCAATATTATCCTTCATAGAGCTAATGAAGCACAATTTTATATCACTTATTTATGTAACCTTATATTTAATGGCATTTACTGCATTCATTTTGATCATCAAAGATCCCATAAACTTTCCAAGACATATCATTCAGACATTCACACTTTGATGGTGCACTAAAAGAAATTTATTTATGCATGAGCATTTTGGGAGAATGTGATTGTCTACATATTCCATTTTTAATTTTTCATACATATTCATGGGAGTTGACCTATAAGAGTGAATTAACTTATAATAGTGGCAACCCCACAAAGGTATTATAGATATTGTTGATGCATAGATATAAGTGTTAAGGATGCGAAGATGACTAAGGAAAAGTTGATAAGAAAAATCTACATCAGATACAAGGAGTTCACAAGTGCATTACAAAACCATGGTCTTGGATTTGAACTTGATCTCAAATTCATCCTTGCACTGTCAAAAAGAAATGCTCTAAGTTAGAGGCAATTAGCACTCTAAATTTCCTTGTTCCTAATCCTAAGACATCAAATTTAGATCTGCATTAGCCTTTATATTTTGGTTGATTATATAGATAAATAAATTTATGTCTGTTTACAATTTTGTGATACAATTACTAGCCCAATGCTAAAATTTTGTCTCTTAATTAACTCATCCAAGTCAAGTCTGCTTGTGTATATGCATTTTATCAGATTGACCTAAACTAAAATGTATTTATATACAAAATTCTCTCTCCCTATAAATATCCAGAACACAAAATTTATTTTTTCCAAATATTAATTTACATAGTGGTTGGTTCTCGACTTTCCGACTGAGGATCTGGAATAGCTGAAGGTCTTTGACCCCCCAAACTGTTATTAGTGTTGACAAATTCTTATTAGAGGAAACGAGTATCTTTAGACAAAGTATGGAAATTGAAGACTAAACGGCGAAAAAATGTTGAAATAGATCCAAAATATTTTCCTTGTGTGTGGGGGTTTCCATTGTAGAAGTTGATGAAAGCCAACTTCACAGTTCACTAAGATCACCTGCATGCAAATAACCTGCTGAAGAGAAACTAAAGAAGGAAATATAGGGCTTAGAGAATCTCAATGGTGTGAGAAAAATTATATTGTAATAATGAAAAATGAAATTGTTGTACAAAAATACAATGGGAGAGCTTATTTACAAAGGCCTCTAGGAAGTTTGTAGAACAAGCTAAAAAGCACTAGGAGATAAGTATGACAACTAAGCATAAATCTATGAAAAATGGATTACCCTCCAAGTAGGTGACAGGATAAGTATGACAAGGTGTTGACAATACGTACGCAAACTTCTCTGTTGTCAACAAATCAACACATAAAGGTACGTTAACTCCTAGATGACAACTAATAAATAATGCATTTATCCTAAGTAAACTTAAGGTAAATGTAAACATTAATTATTTACTCTAACACCCCCCTTAAGTGCAACTTAGGGGAATGCACTTAAGCTCTCAACAACTAAGATGAAATGCATAATGGGTCCCGACAACGAGGCCATGTTAGGTACCCATGTACAAATGCAAAGAAATGCAATCTCTGTAAACCAGAGAAAAAAGAGAAAAGCCAATGGGAAAAACCCTTTTCCAAAAAGAGATAGCAAAAAACCTAGTGAAGGATTGAAGAAGCCTTCAACTAGAGGAATGTCCCAGAAAATAGGAACAAAGAGAAGATCATGAAAAACATCACTGAAGCATGAAGAAGATGCAAACTCTGTCAAAAAGAAACTGTTGATATGAAAAAGCTCTGTGGAAATAGAAGGCTACGAACAAAGAGTGTCTATATGGTAGATGATCCATCTCGCCGAAATGCATAGGTAGCCAACCACTGCAATCACCTAGTGTATAGGATCAAATACTAAATACATAGCTCACTCCATCGAACCATCGAACCAAAGAAGCATTAGAAACAATAGAAGAACTCTCCTTAATGCAGACAAGGTGAGGTGATAGGCCATTGAGAAAGTGAGCCAAAAGTCCTTTGCAGAAAGAACCAAGAACAATGAGAGAGAGGAAAAGGGACAAACACCTATAAAAGCATGTGTCACTAACACATCATGGGGCTAATGTCATGGAAGTGACACTCACTTGACAAAAGAAGAGGGCACAAAATGGAAACAATTAACCCCCCCACTGACATTTTATAATATAGTGCGAGTACAACTGTCTCAAACAACATTCAAGATCTCGAAATGCAAGAGTGACACTTTATCTCAGAGCGTTTGCATAAAGATGCTTACAAATGATATCAACAATGATCAGAAAGAAAAAAAAGCTAATACAACAAATAGTACAGTTCAAAAGAAAAGATCCCATGCCATGAAAACGATCCTCGAACCTGGAACACTCAAGATATCCACCATATTTTAGAAAAGAAAAGAAAAAAACATGAAAGAAAGAGCATGGGGCAGAATCTGAGGGAAATTACAACATTTCTAAAAAGTAGACAGAACTAACGTTCCAAAAATATAACGTTTTCAAAAAACAGAGATGGGACGCACAAGATATGCTCGCCGAAGTGAAAAATAGAACATTCGACTTCAACTGCAAAAACAGACAACTAAACTGCATCAAAACCAAAAAATACATGTACCAATATCTTTGTCTTGGAACCAACTTTCCAACGCTTCTTTCGGATTAGAAAAAGACCATTGTATGCTCAAGTTACGGCAAAAAAAACAAGAGTAGGTCAAAAAGGACCTATAAAAATTGTAGGAAGGCTGATGCAGTGTTGACATCATACTGACATCAACATATCATTGGCCTAAAATTGACGGCTTGGAGGCTGTCGAGGCAAAAAAATTGCCACGTGGCCTCCACGTGATAGTACAAGCTGGCCTTGATGATGTGGCACAACCATATGGCAAGTGTTGATGTGGCAAATGCAGAAGGTGCCAAGCGTGCAGGAGGTCATAGTGGTGGCAAGGAGGTCGCAGCCGACGAAGGTGGTCGCAGGGGCGGTGAACATAGGCGGCGCCACTGAGGAGGGTGGTCGGCCGACAGTGTGGCGGTGGCCGCGGAGCGACGACCGGGTTCTAGCTATGTTGTGATTGTACTACCTGCGGTAACGACCCTTGGGTTGCACGGTGGCCGTTGGGCGGCGGCAGCTCTATGACCTTTTAAAAAAAAAAATTCACAATAAATGCGTCCGTACAGCTTGCCAGAATGCAAAATTTTTTTCCCTGATGCTACAGTAGCCAAAATTCGAAAATTTTATATGAATTCTGACTGTAATGGACCTTTTGAGCGCAATGGCAACATCTATTTGAGCCCAAAGTGCCTCGAAAAAACACTCTTGCTCCCGATTGATGGGAAAAATCACAAACAAACTAGGGTTTGTGTCTATGAATTGCGGCTTCAGAAATCCTTCAAACCAGAAAGCAGCAAGGAGGCTCTGATACCATGTAGAAGTTGATGAAAGCCAACTTCACAGCTCACCAAGATTACCTGCATGCAAATAACCTGCTAAAGAGAAACCGAAGAAGGAAATGTAGGGCTTGGAGAATCTCAACGGTGTGAGAGAGATTATATTGCAATAATGAAAAATGAAATTGTTGTACAAAAATACAATGGGAGAGTCTATTTATAAAGGCCTCTAGAAAGCTTGTAGAACAAGCTAGAAAGTGCTAGGGGATAAGTATGACAAGATGTTGACAACACGTACACAAACTTCTGTGTTGTCAACAAGTCAACACATAAAGGTATGCTAACTTCTAGGTGACAACTGATAAATAATGCATTTATCCTAAGTAAACTTAAGTAAAACGTGAATAATAATTATTTACTCTAAACATCCATCTTACATTTACATTATAAAAGTAATGAATACTCAAAGCTTTAGTCATCCTTAAATTATATGTATGACCGTATCAATACCATTAATGCTTGGATATGAAGTGGAAACCATCTTTCAAGGTGTTTCTTTCCTCCAGTATCTCAGACTTCTCATAAAGTTTTGCCACCCTTGATTCACCTTGTAGAAGAGAAACCTACAGAGACCTCAAGTTGGAAAAGGTATAAAGCTACTGTATGAGAAGGATTTGTGTATTGATAGCTTTGTAAGTTTCAATTCTCAAGCACATTGTATAACAAACAGATGTCTCAGTCTGGACCAGGGTATATACCATGCTAGATAAGAAGCTATACCTGGATTTTTTGTATCAACAGATTCAGAATGTTCCATTCCTAAAAGCATGTTGTTGTTGCTAATAGACTGAACACGTTGTTCTGCTACAGATTGCTGGAAGAATATGTTGATCCCATAAATTATTGTTCTTCAGCCACCAGTCAAAAGGGCAATTCAACTATGGCAGAAATTACTAATGGCTTCCAAATGCTAACGATAGAAGTTGCTGTAAAATCATAAAACAAATGACAATTTTATAATCAGTAGAGAGAAAATAAGCACAGCCTGAAGGATTTGGGTAGGAAACTAAATGGCAGGAGCTAAAGACAAAAGATTGAAGGACCTGTGTGTTGCTAAGGCTTAACTGAGTGATGGTGCCCTTGGTCTTGGTCAGTACACACAGCAGTTGGTGACAAGGGCTTAACCACCTCTTGTGTACTATAAGTTGAGTGGTGATTGGTCTTTTGGTGCAATGGCAACCCCACTCTAACACTATGACTAGAGCACTTCTACAGTGTAGCTCTCTATACAGGGTGGGGAAAACCAGACTCCGACTGGAAGGTAGTACTGAGCTCTTAGTCAAGAAGTGGGAAAGGGGCACAGCACGTGGGAGCTCCATAGGACGTATTTCATGTGTCTATACAAATTCTATATATCTAGCCCACTCTAGGTCTCTTGCATATCTTTGGAACCAGAAGAACACTTCCTTGACAATATCCATACCATTTTAACTTCAAAGTTTAAGAAAGAAACCAATAATATGATACTTTGAAGATGTTCTAGTATATACTGTATTTAGGAATATATAATGTTAAAATTTCACTGTGAGTTCACTTTTAGTGCATGTGTAATTCTATGTAGCATACCTGCTAGCCTTTTCCTGTATCGCGGAATGAAATGCAGGTAGAGTTGCCTATTAAGTATGATTTGGGTTCCTTAAGTATATCATACCTCCTCTCTTATAATTAAATGTTTAGAAGTTTGTTTATAGTACTAAATGATAGATTTGAATGAAATTGACACAGATTTCTCAGCCCTCTCTTCAAATCTAAGAAGGATTGAAGGCAAATGGAATGAAACATTTGAAACACTTTCCTTTTATCCTCTTAAAATACCATTGCAGTTTGAGTAATAACTTCTCTCTGCCTGTGCCTTTCCATCAAAACCCTGTCTGATATCATACACCATTACTTTCTTGAGTGTAAACTGTATGTTTCTATCAGACTTTTTTCCCACTTCCAAAACAAATATTTACAAGTCCTAAGCAATTCATAATTTTGTAATCGACAAGCACTTTAATTGTTCAGCATTCTAACAATAAAATTAGGGCTCCTTCCAACAACATAACAATTCCACATTTCTCTGCCCCACCCAAATATCACATGTAAGTATGCTGTGACAAAGTCATAGCACCAAGTGCGACAATCATATAAAATACAAAGTAGATGTATCAACATTGAAATGGTTGAAGAGCTGGTGAATTTGACCTAAAATGTAAAAAATATTTAATAAATAGCAGCAGAAAGATGAAGCATATGAACGCAGGAATGCATATTCAAACTATTTTTATTGAAAATTTCTTCATGCATATGTAAAGTACAGAACCCCTCAAAAGAAATATATGTGCAAAGTGTATACGAATACGTGCAAGTCGGTAGAAAATGTTGTCATTCTTCAAAGAAGGAAAAACATAATGGCACGTAACCAAAAATTACACAATAGTACACCAATGAAATTGATCTGTATTACCAGGATCATTGCTTCAAACAACACTTTGTTCCACAAAAAGAATCGTGTTTAACAACGGGAGACATTGTTTATCCTACCTATGTTGTCCCCGGCTAATGCTTGGTACAAGACAAATGTTTATGAATAAAAAATTACTTCAGACCTCTTCTTTCTTGCGTCATGAAGTGCCTGAAGTTGTATGAGAGACCAGTTTTAGAGTGGCCTAAAATGGGGTGTTTTGATACAGGTCACTCAAACCAAAATTGTAGATAAAGGAATGATTTGAAAAGACCTACCTGCCTATCAAATTTTACAGAGCCACAACTCCATTTTTCTTTTAATCCTACAAACCCTATTCAATATATCAACAAAAGAAGTAGAAAATAATTAAATGATCACTCTTACAGATTGAAAGATTACTTCTATCTTGCTTCAAATGTGGTAGTTATCAAATCTTTGTTGGCCTGCAATTGTTCAGACCACTGTTGTGAGAATATATACAATTTGGAGAGCTGCCCTGCCACATTTCTCATATGAGGCCTCTTGTCAGGTTCAGAGTCCACACAGGAAGCAGCAAGCCTAGCAACTCTCTCTGCACAATCCACTGGAAAAGAATCCTTAAGCCTTGGATCAATCCAAGACCTTAATTTGCCTATACACTCTGCATGATCATCAGAAAGAAGAACCTTATCTATAGACTCTATCAAAGAAACCCTCTCCATTTTCCTGTTGGCCTTAGTCACATACCTCACGGGTTCATGCCCTGACATAAGCTCCAAAAGAATCACGCCAAAAGCAAACACATCATTTTTCTGAGAAACAATACCAGTATTAACATATTCCGGAGCCATGTACCCTTGCGTTCCTGTTATCCTCATGCTTTTGGATCTCTTGAGCGATTTGATGCTCCGATCAGATTTACTCGCATTTTCTTCCTCTTCTTCCGTGATTTCTGAAGATATTCCTTTGCCCTTTGCCGAATCATAACCTTCATGCATTTCATCCAACTCATATTCCCCTGCCAAATAAGACGCCCCCACATGGCATATCTTTGCACTGTAATGAGGCTCTGTAATAATGATGCTGCTGGCTTTCATATAATTATGAACATAATTCATGCTGGTGTCATGGTGCATGTATTCCAAGGCCTGTGCCACATCCGTGGCAATCTGCATTCTAGAGATCCATGTCTTCAAAACGGTGAATTCAGGCATTCTGCTATTCCTCAGGCAATCTTCCAGACTGGCTCCGTGCACATATTCATAGACTAGGTAAACATTTTCACCCTCACAACAGCCCCCCAAAAGCTTTACTATATTGGCATGGTGGGCACTACAGATTTGTTTGAGTCCAGCCCTAAAATCCCTATGGCTTTTCAGCCTCCTGATAGTAATAACCACCGATTTTCCCCTCAGATTGGACTTATAAACCGAGGATTTCCCAATTCTCCCAGAAGTGAACTGAGATGTGGCCGATGCGATCTCCTTGAATCCGTAAACAATTGGATTGTCGCGGAGGACGGAATCTTTGAAACTTGCAAGGGAGTTCGCGCTGCTTGTAGACCCCTTGGAAAATGTGCTGCTTGAGATCCCGGTTTGCTCTGTGCTTTTGCTTGGAGTAGGGGCCAAATCATCCGAAGATTTTGGTTTGATATGGGATTTCACAGCCTTAAGGTTTGGTTTTGGTTTTGGTTTTGGCTTTGGCTCATGGACTTTGTGAATTTTGAGCTTCTTGCACATAGCTTTACCCTTCCTTCATTTTGTAAGACACTCTCTAAATCTTAATTGTTAAGGGTTGCTTGACGCAGCTTTAAAAAACAGATGCATCGTACCAAAAAAAACCCCAAAATTTGAAGGATGTCATATTGTACAAAACTTCATACCTGCTTATGAGGGTCTTCAGTGTCCATGACCAATTCTTCTTGCTTGCAATCCTACTGCAAACTCTCTGCTTAAGAAATCCCAAATCACAACAATTAGAGCCTATACCAAACGCACATATCAGAATTTTGTGCTGTACGAGATATTTGTTATTAGACTCCATGTATTCTCATGTATTCAATTGATTGTCTTCAAATAAATCATCATCTGCTCTCGTGCATAATGTGAATGTGGCCTTTCTGTGAAACCCAAATCTCATCTTGTTCCAATGCTGGAGTAAAGATGGATTTTCAGAGTCCATACGCAATCAACTAACCGAGTGCAAAGCTGCTAAAATGGAATTTTGGGTGATCTTTAGCAATTTTTTGCGATCTTAAGAAGTGAGTCCCACACACTTCTCCAGATTAGAAGTGTTGTATTTGTTAAGCAATAGTAGCGAGTGCAAGTTGAAGGGGTCAATTTTTTGACGAAATCCTAGGGAAGGTTCTTTTTCTTTTTGTTAAAATATTTAACTATGAATTGAATGCACAGAAACTGAAAAAGAACATACATATAGCTGGATAATATTAAATTATACTAATGGTTGAGGAAGCTTGGAGAATCTGAACAATGTTGAATTGTGTTTCTAAATATAGGACCACTCCATTGAGTTGGGATAGGAGACCTCCAACATACACCTTCGTAGTATCATTGTTGGATTGTTTGTTTTGGCGAGGTGTCTAAGAGAGTCAATTGGGTTAGTTGAGCAATAAGACATCAACATTCAGATGCAATTGACATTAGTGGATGGATAATTGAAGATCTTATTGTGTGTTGAAGAATACTTTTAGAAGAGTTACTATCCATGACTATGGCATGTGGAAAAGGACACAGAGAGAAGCAAAACATTTAGTCTATAATACTTTAACATGATGGAAAATCTACAAAAAACGTTTGGAGGTTTCATTCTTACCATAGAAGGAACATGAAGGGAGTAAGCAAAGGAATTTTAAGGTAGAAACCAACTCAAAGTTTTACATGTAAAAGCTTCCATAGTATGAATTAGGAATAGGCACATCAACTCTACACTTTCAAATTTAAAGGTTGAGTTAGTTCCATCCAAACCGTTTCAATTTGCATTTCAAAGAGTCAAGTTGACTAGAGATGGCTAGATTAGTCAAAATCTGTTTATAAAAAACATTGGGAGGAAAGGATCTAAAGTTGCAACCATTACACCACCTCCAATCCTTAAGTAAGAACATATCACAATTGGTAGAGATGAGAATAAAGAACATTGAAGATATTTGAAAGTTTGAATTCCCTTTTTGAAGGGGAATTTAGCTTTGAATCTAAGAATCATAGCGAGTTGTTATTTTCTTAGATTAAATGATTCCACCCAAATGAAGACATTGTAAAGTCTAGTCTATGACTAGTAGTCATTGTCCAAATTTCTTAACAATACTCTATGAAGCTTATCATCGAATGAATATTTGATTTTCTTGTTAGAATTTAAACAAACATCTTGAAATATTTTGATATGTGAATGAATTGTAATAATAATAATAATTTTTCCTGTTGACTTTTGGAGGTAAAAATAGGAGATAAATGAAAAGAAGGAAATAAGTTTATGTAACCACCTAATGTTTTTCTCAATTCCAATTGATTTAATTTGAACACAAAGTGCACTTAAGTAGGTGCACATGGATATGAAGTTATTGTATATTTGTGATAATTAGGTATTGTTAGTACTTATTTTACATGTAAATTAACAAATAATCAAATCTTTGTCAAGATAGATTCTCAAAATGAGGAACTTGTAAATGACATATTAAGAAATTATAAATATATGTAACAAAGAACTTAATAAATATTTTTTTGACTTCATATAAAATATAATATTAACTATCTAATATAAGTGATGTAATTTATAAAATAGTATTCATTTGAGGAGTATTGCTCTTATGTAGACAAATAATATTCTTATTTATATAGTTATTGCACAACAATGTAAGTGCATTGGAATAATTTGTATCATATGTTTCTTGGTGACAAATAAAAAAGGCAGGTATGATAAATATTTTGTATTTTATAATGAAAAGTGAAAGATTTGTAAAAGGTTTTATGGTAATTTAAAATTGAATAGAAGTGGTATTCTAAATTAAAGTTATCATCTTTTTATTTCTATAACAAAATAGTCTTATTTAGGTAAAATTGGATACATTTTAGTCTCATATTATTGGGACTTGGGTTTTAAAGATTCTTTGATGGTCCTCCTAACAGAAGTCTCAAATAATAGCCCAATGCTCTTTAATCAAACAAACACAAATACTAGAGGACCACTACCCTTCATGTATGATTGATGTGGTTCTTACACCCATATTTTAAGAAGTGTATTGATCAATGGTGGAATACCTCAATACATGGTATGACTATGTTTGAATACCCAAAAGTTAGAACTAATTGAGAAGAACGTTACGGGATGGAATATGTTAATTGTGAAATACTAAGACCACTTTTATGTGCCATTAACATGGTCCTTGTCAATGGGTGGTATAAGTCCTCAAAGAAGGAAAATATTACTAACCTCCACAGGTTGAAAAAGGAAAATCTTGCCCCACTTTTAGAAAAGATTTGGTAACAAAGGTTATGGAAACCATTTTGAGGATGCCAATGTTATAATGATTTAGAATAACTGAGAAGGGGGCAAGGGGAGGGTGGGGGGGGGGGGCGAGGTGGTGCGTGGGAGGTGAGGTGGAGTGGGGGTGAATCAGTTATCTTGGTGTCCAGATGTACCAAATTCAACTTTTACTAACTTCAAATAGATTGATCAATCTAATAAAAGAACTTTGTCTATATAGCATATCATCAACAATTTAACTTTTTATGTAATTTCTTAACTCTCTATTTCCTATATATGTCGACTGCTAGTAAAATAAACTACTATAAAAATATAGAATGCATAACAATAACATCCACACATGTAGATAACACTTTGACAACAAGATTTAATATGGAAACCCAATTTGAGAAAAAAACCACCAACTAACATGCTACCAATTACTCTTCTAAAGTGAGCTCATTTAAGAGCCAACCATGTTAAAGAATATACAATAGACTGTTGAATGTGACCTTGTGAAAGGATTTTATCACCTTGTTAGGAGTGGCCTTGTTAGATGACTTTGGATCATTCCATTGTCCAATTTTACCTTGATTAAAGGATTTACAAAATGTCTATTAGGTCAATCTTGATTAAAGGATTTTGTTTGTCACAATGCTTAGAATGTAAAAGTAGGTTTGATCTATAGAATACAAATCACTTTGCAAGTTTAGATCTCCATTCACTCATCTTCTAGTTCATTGGCTTGCCTACATTGACATCTCCATCACTAATCTACTTGGCATCTCTTCAAGAAATCACTCTTCACACTTATCCTATGTTATTATGTACTTCCCAATTTCTCCTTAAGATAACCAATAAAAAATAAACCAACCTTCTAAAACATCTCTTATGCCTGCTTAAATAGGTAATTTTGATCTTTTTTCTGCTTAAACATCACTATTGATCTTACAATTAGGTCAGATTCATCAAATCCATCTATCACTTTGGTCTCCTTCTTCTTCTAGAAATTGTTGATCAAATCCTTGCCTTTGATCACTTAACAAACACTCTACATGCATTGAATATGCCAGGCCATCTATCCTTATCTGCCATGGGCTTTGACTAATTCAAAATTCTAACTGCGTTGGCCTCAACTTCAATTCTTTTACAAATTGCAACTTTTTTTGTCACTTGGCAATCCTTGTACTCTTTTTCTCAGTCATCACTATGTATCTCATCACACACCATACTATCTCGCTTGACATCAATAGGATCTCTCGACCAGTGCTATGCTTGGTTGCTACTAACATTTATTCATACATTTTCTCAAGAATAACTATCACTTGACTTGAATTGTTTTGTTCGAATTCTACTTAAGTTCCTTGATTGACCAATACTAATACTCAATCAAGCTTATCCTTTTGACTTGTTCCAACTCCAAGCTTCCTCCAACTGTCTTCTTCACTTCGTGTATTGATTAAACAACACATTATCTTTTCAAGGAATAGCTTATCAAGTGGCCATTCTAATTCCATGACACTTAACTTCTCATCATTCATCAACATGGCTAGCTCACCTTGATATCTCTTCTTTTCAAATCCTCTTTATCAATCAAATGATATCACACTATACACTTTTCATAAATGTCTCTCTAGTAGGTGTGACATTCTATCTTACCATTAGGTTTGACATCAATGAAAACATAGGAATTTTTCCAATTGTAGTTTCCAAGAATCTCCCTCTTTGGCATTAATGACAACACCTCACTAGTTAGTTACCATGTGATCCAAAATCTTCAATACTTGTACTATCATCTCCCTCTGTGTTTGTGTTCTCTCTTTCTTAGTTTCATTTTGATTCTCATCCATGCAAGCTATGGATTCTCCCTTTATCATTTTCATACATACTCTATTTATGTCATGTATTAAGATGACAACACCTATAGTTCAACAACATATGTCTCCCTCTTACTGATAACACTCACTCTCTCCCTCAATATATGAATGGTAACTGCCATACATATCCTTCTTAATCTGATAGAAATGGTAACTTGCTAATCTTCTCCCTCTTTGATAACAATTCCAAAGACATCAACCATTCACATGCATCTTCGTGTCACTCCTATGAATGATATATAAATGTCACTCTAACATTAAACCTTTGTAGCTTAATCTGCTCATAGTTCAATGTCTTTCTCTTCACACCTTTAGGAAGCTCCTAAAGTGTGAGCTCTTGCATCAATTTGTAAGATATTATGATCATAGATATTGATGCAATGCACCTTCTCTTCTCAGTTTTCTTCAAGTAGGGGTATAACCCCTAACTTGACTGTTAGCTACTCAAAAGCATCCTTAGGAACTGCCTTTGTGAATATGTCAGCTAACTATTCTTTTGTATTCACATTTTCCAATCTCACTTCTTTGTTGTGTACCAGCTATCTCAAGTAATGATACTTGATCTCAATATGCTTAGTCTTTGTATGTATCATAGGGTTCTTTGATATATTTATAGCATTTGAGTTATCACAATATATCACAAGAAGTTCGGTGATCTGTTCCTTCATTCCTTTCAACAATTTCTTGATCCATACAATATTTGAATAATTCATTGATGTATCAACATATTTAGCCTTGGATGTAGATTGTAAAGTATAGTTATACTTCTTACTTGTCTATGAAATCAATCTTCTTCCTAAAAAGAAAGATCCTCCACTTGTACTTTTTCTATCATCAACATTTCTTGCCCAATCAACAATTGTATAAACTTTCAGTTCAAATTTGTCACTTTTCTTGTACCATATTCCATAGTCTTTTATTTCTTTCAAGTACCTTAAAATTCTCTTTACTGCCATCATATGATTTTCTTTAGGATTAGTGATGCAAGAGCATCTAGTGGTGTAAGGGAGATCTTGTATCACCCAAAACTATGCTTAGTGTTAGTTTCTATTTAATGTGTTTACATTTTTGGATACCAATTTGGTCCAAATAGAGATTTCAACTCTCATAGTTCCACTATTGATTTTTTGGGTTAGTTTTTTGAGCACCTCGAGAAATGTGCCAATGTAGAAAATAAGTTATTTTGTAATTAATACATAATTATGATGAGTTAGAGGGTTTAAGTTGAGGGATGATTATACTTACAATGTAAAGCATTCAAGAAAATGAATCGGGTCAAAATTCTTTACAGTTTGAAATTTATTACAGTTTTAAGCTTCTTGAAGACCCCTTAAGAATGCTTCAAAGTAAGATTTGAGACACTAAACAACCTTGTATGGGCACTAAAATGCTCTAGAGCACTTGGAGAAATTTTTGAAAATGTAAATGGTTCGTCAATCAGAGTCCTAGACCAAAAGTTATGCTTTGCAAAAGTTAGACTACCATTTTTTGGATTCTTCTAATTCTGCAGCGACTTCTGAGGTATCTTATAGAACCTTATGCTTTGGCGATGGATGCCAAATGACATATTCTAAAATGTATTCCTAACCCTAAACTTAATTCGGGTTACTTAAGGTCATTTCCTACATTGTAAAGGCAGTTTTTGTGGAGTTTGGGAGAAGGTACTATGAGAAGGTTTTTTCTTTAGAATTTGATAACATTACAAGCCCATAGGGCATGTAGTTAATTCTATTTTTGGTGTACTAAATGTAATAGCATATCATTTTTGATAATAAAATTCTTCTTTTCAGGTTGTGTTCATTTTGTCTTGGGTTGTGCCTCATCAATTACCAGAGAATCTAGCAACAATTCTAGCTACTAATGCAATATCAGGTCTTCTATGTACAACATATTGTAGTTTCCCAATCATTGACCTATATAATGCTTGATTCACCTTATCTGAATCATCATTCTTTGACAACTTATGTCCAATCACCATAGGTGTTCTAATTGGTCTTGAATCTTCAATTCCAAAAGTCTTCAAAATTTCTTTGATAAACTTGGAATGAGTAATAAAAATACCTTTATTCATCTGATACACTTGCAATCCAACAAAGAACTTAATCTCTCCAAACAGTGACATCTCAAAGTCCTCTTTCATTTGATCAACAAATGACTTACTCAATGAATCTTTTCCTACAAATATGATATCATCAACAAAAAAATCAGCTAGCAATATCTTGTTTTCATATTCACTTTTTCGATACAAATTGCTATTGTCATTAGTTCTTACAAAACCAATTTTCACCAAATAATTGTGCAACCTTTCATACCATGCTCTAGGGCTTGCTTCCAACCATATAAATATTTGTGTAACTTATGTACCATATTCCTTTTGTTTGGATAAAAAAAATCCTTTAGACTATTCAACGTAGATGTCTTCCTTCAAAATTCCATTAAGAAATGTAGATTTAATATCCATTTGGTACACTTTGAATCCTTTGTAAGGAGCATATGCAAGCAAAGTTCTCACTCCTTCCAACCTTGCAATTGGGGCGAAAGTGTTGGAATATTTAGAATAACTAGGGGGGGGGGTGTGAATTAGTTATCCAAGGTCTAAATGTATAGCTAAAACTTTTTAATACTTCAATTTAAACTCATGCATGCAATGATCATTTGATATCTTAAACATTTTCATATTACTATCCTAGGTCAAAATAACTTTGTAGGAATGTAAACATTAAACATCACAAAATTAGTCACACATCTTAACACAAGGATTTTACGTGGAAACCCAATTTGGGAAAAACCACTAGTAACATGCTACCAATTTTTACTCTTTTGAAGTGATGCTTTGTTAAGAGCCAACCTTGTTAAAGGTTATAATGTACATAATTAAATGTGATCTAGTTAAAGGATTTCAATCACCCTATTAGGAGTGAGCCTTGTTAGAGGACTTTAGAACATCCCATTAGAATGTCACCCTTTTAAAGGATTTACAAAGGACTGTTAGGTCAACCTTAGTCCAAAGGATTTATCTAGACTAATATAGTTGTTAGAAAGTAACAATAGGACTTGATCTAATAATAATCACAACTCACTTGTAGATTATAGATCTCACATTTAGTCCTCCATTCTTCTTGGCTTTCATCCTCTTTGTCTCTAACAACTTGTTCATCCTTCAAGCATCCATCCTCTTAAACCTTCTTGGTTTGTATGCCAATTTTAGACTCTTCTATTCGACCATCATATGAAACAAAACCCTAGACTTCTTGTCTTTCTTAGATTCTTACACATGACAAGTTGCTTCTAGCCTGCTATCTCCTTATAGAGAATTTAAGTCTTTTTTCGCTTAATCACAATTGTCCATTCTATGGTTAGGTAAGAATCAATGAATCTATCCACTTTTCCATTTTATTCCCTTATAGAAACTTCCTCTACAATCCTCTTTGAATTCACCTTAAAATGGTTTATCTTGAATTTTATGCCACTAGCTCATTATAATAATCTTCCACATGCTTCACAAAATTCAAGAAATCAACTTTTTCATCTTAGATTCATCAAATATTTGATCTAACACATTTTACTGACACTTAGAAATAATACTCTATTTGCTTGGCAAACATTGTGTTCCAATGCTCAACCACTACTAGGTTGTACATCATCCTTTAAGTTTTTACATGTGCTCAACACATACTAACTATCTTCACTTGGCACCAACTAGATTTCTCTTTCTTGACTCATACTAATTTTCTTCACTTAGCACATACAAAACTTTTCTTCTCAACTTTAACTATTTTCTACTTGGCCTATACTAACTTTGCTTATCTTGCACTTTGCTTGACTAGGCTTGGTAGACACATTTCTATGAAGACACTTCTTCTTTTCTTGGCTTAAGTAACCACTCATTTTAGCCTTAAGTAGATCAATAGTACATCATATCATTCATGTCTTACTTGGTCTTAGTGCTCCTTTTATATACCATATAACTCAACCTTTCTCTAGGTACTCTTGTTATCTTGTCTTTTCAAATCCTCTTCATCAATCAATCAAATAATAACATTTAGACCAAAAATTAGTTGTCTCACTAGCAAGTAGTAGGTTTGACATCATTGACAAAATAATGATTATTCCATGATAGGTTTTATCCACCTTCTTCACTACAACAATCTTCTTTTCAATAATCTCCCTCTTTCGCACTGATGGCAAACCAATATCAACAACAATACCAAAAGGAAACTTAATATTTTCTCCCTATTATGTCCTTCTTTTTGTCTGTCTCCCTCTCTCTGATTTCTCTCTACTATCTCCCTCTTTGACAACAATGCCAAACACTTGTCATCTATACATGTAGATATAATCAATTAAGGATCTCCCTTTGTCATCTTGCATGTGGCTGTAAATCTTTTGGTTTAACCCCTTCATTACTTTAGAGATCTCCTAAAGTAAGATCAAATGCATCAAATTTTAAATTACAACATCCAACTCAATTGATGCAGGACACTACTCTTTCCTCTCAGGTAGTCTTGGATAGGGGTATCATCCCTAGCTCACCTCTAAGATATTCATGTGCATCCTTAGGTAAAACATTTATGAATATATCAACTATCTATTATTTTCTATTCACATAATCCATTCTGACTTCTTTGTCTTGAACTAGATCTCTCAAGTAATGATACTTGATTGTAATGTGATTTGTCTTTATATGCATCACAAGGTTCTTAGATATGTTTATAGAGCTTGTATTGTCATAGTAAAGTACCATAGGTTTAGTAATTTCTTCCTTCATTCATTTGAGTAGCTGTTTGATCCATACCATATTTGTACAATTCACTACAACAACCACATATTCAGCTTCAATAGTAGATTGTAATATACAATTCTATTTCTTACTAGTCCATGAGACTAATATTTTTCCTAAGAAAACTGCTCCACCACTTGGACTTTTTCAGTAATCAATATTTCTATCCCAATTAGCATATGTATAGGCTCTCAATTCAGACTTATCATTCTTCTTGTGCTTCTATTCCTTTTAGGTATCTCATAATTCTTTTAATTACTATCAAATGATTCTCCTTAGGATTTACAGAGAACCTTACAAAAATCCCAACAACTAATGCAATATAAGGTCTACTGTGGACTAGATATTGCAATTTTCCATTCATAGACCTGTACAATGTTTGATTCACTTCAACATAATCATCAGTCTTGAAAATTTTATGTTCTATCATCGTAGGAGTACTAACTGGTTTTGAATCCTCCATACAAAAAGTTTTCAAGATTTCTTTTACATACTTGGATTGAGTAATGTAAATACCATACTTCATCTGACATACTTGCAATCCAACAAAGAACTTTATCTCACCAAACATAGACATCTCAAAATCTTTCTTTATTTCATTTGTAAATGTCTTACATAATGTATTTGGTCCTCCAAATATGATATCATCAAAAAATATTTCAGCTAGTAAAATTCCTTTACCTCCTTCAATCTTCAAGTATAAGTTGTTGTTGTCATTCGTATTCTCAAAACCAATCTTCACAAGATAGTTGTGTAGTCTTTCATACCATGCTCTTTGAGCTTTCTTTAAACCATATAAAGCTTTTTGTAATCTACATACCATTTTCCTTTTTTTTGCATCAACAAATCCCTTAGGCTATTCAATGTAAACCTCCTCTTCTAGTATACCATTCAAAAATGTTGACTTCAATATGCATTTGATAAACTTTGAATCCTTTGAAAGAAGAGTAAGCAAGCAAAATTCTTACTCCTTCCAATCTAGGAACTAGGGAAAATGTTTCTCCATAGTCAATTCCCTCTTCTTGTACATATCCTTGTCAAACTAATCTTGCCTTATTCCTTGTGATTTCACCATTCTCATCCAATTTGTTTCTAAATACCCACTTAGTTCCAAAAAAATTCTTATTCTCTGATCTAGGTACCAATGTCCAAGTTTTATTCTTCTCAATCTGATCAATTTATTCTTTCATGGCTTGATTCTAGTCTTCATTCTTCAATGTGTATTCACTGAATTGGGTTCATGCATGCTTAACAAACATGTTTCATTTCTCAACCTATTCCTTGTCATTGGTCTATCTTCTTTATCTCTAATGATTTTCTTAGTAGGGAGATGTCTTTTGATATACTTTGATAGTCTTGGCTTTGTTTTTCTTTCTTTGGCAATACATCTTTCATTTAGTTCAATCTCAGAATCATTGTGCACTTCTCTATTAGGTAACTTGACATTCCTTTCATACAAATTGATCTCAATATCAGAATGTACCTCAACTTTTGATTGTAACTTAGCTCTTGAAGGGATCTTGGTTCTTGAATGCAACTCAACATCCATTGTATGTCACTCACAAGTCACTGATACTTGTTTCTATTGATTTACAACTTGGTTCTCAACTTCATCAACATTCATGTTTTCATAGTAGTACACAAAGGTTTTGTACTCTTCAAGTTTCTTCTTAGGTTTAGCTTCATGTACCTCTGTATATTCATAAAATTTTACATTTTCACTTTCCACAACTTTGTTAGTGTTAGTATGCAAACACTTGTAAGCTTTACTTCTTGTGGAATATCCTAGGAATATACCTTCTTCATGTTTTGCATCAAATTTAACATTTTTGTTGTCCATAAGAATGTAACACTTGCTTCTGAATAGCTTAAAATATTTTACATTGGGTGAGTATCCATACCATAGTTCAAAAGGTGTGGAATTTGTACCTCTCTTGACTTGTACTTAGTTCAAGTTATAGATAGCTATGCTTACAACTTTTCTATAGTATTTCAAAGCAACATTCATCTCCATCATCAGTCTTCTAGCACAATCCATTACAAATCTAGTTCCTCCTTTTAAAAATCCCATTTTGTGGAGGGCTCCTAGGTGGAAAATTTTGTCTTTTAATTCCTTTGTCATTATAGAATATCTCAAACTCATTTGACGTAAATTTTCCACCTCTATCAAATCTCAAACATTTCAAGATTTTACTAGTCTCCTTTTAAACTCTTTCCAAGTACCACTTAAACATTTGAAAAACATCATATTTTTGTTTCAAAAACATATATGTCATCATCCTAGAATAATCATCAACAAACAGGATAATATACTTGTGACCTTTGTAGCTTTGCACATCAATTGGTCCACATAAATCAATATGAACTAATTCTAAAATTTCTTTTGAGGTGTGAGTCTTACTTTTAAAGGTAGATTTTGTCATCTTGCCTAACTGACATTGTTTGTGAATCACATTATCAGGTTTTTTCAATTTTGGCAAAATTTTGACTCCTTTCATGTTACTAATACTGACTAAGTTATCAAAATCAACATGACATAACCTCTTGTGCCATAGCCACACATCATCAAATTGCACAAAAAGTCAAGTAGCATCATTCATGTCAAGATAAAACACATTACCTCTAGTTTGATCTCCATTTCCAATTAGTTTTCCATCAATGTCATAGATCTTTGCTTTCTTGTTATCAAATTCAACTTTGCAACCTGAATTGCTCAATTGTGACACACTTAACAAGTTATATCTAAGTCCTTCTACATAGTAAGCATTATCACACATGATCTTTTATGTCAATCTTATTGATCCTTTTCCTTTTATTAGATAGGGTGCATCATTACCAAATCTAACACTATTTCCATTGTAATACTCAAGGGTAATGAGCTTACTTTTGTCTCCATTCATGTGATGTGAACATCCATTGTCAATGATCCACCTGTCACTTTTGTTCACATAAGATATCAATATAGTTGTCTCATCTTCATCATAATCATCTTTCATAGAAACACACACAACGTCATCATCATGGTTGTTAGATCCATCATTTGATTCCTCTTCAACAATGTAGCGGGATTTCTTTCCTTTGTCTTTATAGTCTTTGTTGTTCTCATCTCTTCTACCTCTGTACTTACCTCTATTTTGTTGTTTGACTTCTCTAGAAATTTTGTAGCAATGTGACCAACCTCATTACATTAAAACACATGATAGGTAGCTTACCTTTTTATTTTCTTTTGCCTCTATGAATTCCTAGCCAACAATGCTTCAAGTTCTTCAATGTCTTCATCATCTGTCTGACTATCACTAGAAACATGCTTAAGCTTTTTCTTCTTCTTCTTATCTTTAGGTTCTTTTAGTGTTAGTTTAACTTTGAAAGTAAATTCAACATTTTATATTTTGAAATTATCAAAATTAGAAAGTTCAAAAGTAGTGACTCTACCTTGCAGGGTGATCCCACAATAATGGGTTCCACTTTTTGACCAATTTTGACATTAAAATCAATATTTTTGCAACAAACATCATGTTCAACTGACTATATCTCGAAAACTATAAATAATTTCAAGATGAAATAAACTAATGATTTTGAGTACTCTGTTTCTACTTTGTAACCATATTTTTTAATCTGAAAAAAATAATTATTTAGGTTAATTTTTTCATCTCTTTCCAAAAGTGGTACATAATAAAATTCAATATTTTTAAAGAGTGACAGTCCATTTGACACACATAACTTTTTTTTCTAGAAATGATAATGATGTAATTCTTTTGGTGTTAGATTCCTAACATCAATATCTAGAGGATGCATTTGGTTTGATTCATTTTGGTTGAATATTGTATAGTTTATGAAGTTTTGAAGTGACACGAATCATAATTCAAACATGCATTCCATTTGACATAGATAATTTGAAGTCAATTTATCAAAAACCTTTTTTTTTTTTTTTAATAGAAAGGTATCTCAATAAGCTAGTTCCTACATATTTTTCAAAAAAATTTAACCTAATTTACTAATTTTCTTGAGGTGTCGAAGTCAATTGATGCTGAATCAGTAATGAACCTATAATGAGTTAAACTCATATTTGAAAATCTTAATGAATATAATATGTATTACAATTATAGTCGTTGGAAAGCTTGCTCCAAGTAGCACAAATTGGCATTTTTTATTTTACAGTAGGAGATCATTCAATCTAAATTTTAGGGGTCAAAAGAGCCAATTTCATTTTTTCTCTAGAAAACAACACCAAAAATTTGTAATTTGAGATGTTCGCACGAACACAATGTTCACGCAAACTTGTCTAATATGTTCATGCAAACATTTGTTCACATGAATGTATGAGAAAAATAATCTGCTAGCCAGAAATTTAATTTAACGTGTTCGCACGAACATTTATAATAATTTGTGTTTGCACGAACATACAAAAAAGGAAAAATTATTAGATCTCAAATGGAAAAGTGGAATTTTAATCCCAAAATCACTGTTACAAATATGTTCGCACGAACATATTAACAAGGTATGTTTGCGTGAACATACTTTATTTAAACTTAATATGTTCACGCGAACATATAATGCTTATATGTTCACGCGAACATAGTTAACATGTTCGGGAGAACATACAT
This sequence comes from Cupressus sempervirens, assembly GCA_028749045.1. Classification (NCBI taxonomy): domain Eukaryota; kingdom Viridiplantae; phylum Streptophyta; class Pinopsida; order Cupressales; family Cupressaceae; genus Cupressus; species Cupressus sempervirens. The sequence continues at coordinate 769,729,399 of CM053790.1, read as the reverse complement.
AAAATTCTATACGCGAATTTTTCATCATTTTGCGATTTCCTTCGTACCCAAAAAGTGGTACCTAGTATTGTGGGTTCACCCCCCATCAGCCCTTCAAGGGTTAGATCACTACCAGGAACATACCTTAGTTCTTGTATGACAAAGACTCTAATAGCATAGATAGGAAACAGGGTTCTCAATACTTTGTTGATCATAGTCTCATCTTCAATAACACCATTTTCTCCTTTGGTAGCACTCACAACATCTTTGATTCTTGTACAATACTGGACTATAGTCTCACCTTCGTGCATTCTCATGTCATCGAACATTCCTCTTAGACTTTCAACTTTGGCTCTTAGAACATTCTTGTCTCCTCCATAGATATTATCTATAGCATCCCAGATCTTCTTGGCATAATTACATCCTTTGATGTCATTAAACTCTAAGTATCTTAGGGCAGATGCAAGCTCTAACATTGCTTGATTATTTTCTTTCATCTTTTTCAGATCCTCAGTAGTGGCAACACCATAAGAATCCACATGTTCAGTGATGATGGTAGATTGTGCATAATCTCCAAGTCCTCCTAGATGTTGCTTCATCAAATTTTTCCATGCAGGAATTTTTTCATTGTTAAGCTTGGGTACCTCCTTTTTGTACATCTTGATCTTTAGCTTCTAGTAGCTTCAAACTATTTCCTCTCAGGCACCAATGCTTTGATACCAATTGTTGGAATATATAGAATAATTGAGAGGAGGGGTGAATCAGTTACCCAAGGTCCAAATGTATAGACAAAACCTTTTAGTACTTCAACTTAAACTCATGCATGCAGTGATCATTCAATATCTTAAACATTTGCATATTGTTGTCCTAGGTCAAAATAACTTTGCAGGAACGTAAACATAAAACATCACAAAATCAATCACACATCTTGACACAAGGATTTGCATGGAAACCTAGTTTGGAAATAACCACCAATAACATGCTACCAATTTTCACTCTTCTGAAGTGATGCCTTGTTAAGAGCCAACATTATTAAAGGTTATAATGCACAATGTTAAATGTGACCTGGTTAAAGGATTTCAATCACCTTGTTAGGGAACTTTAGAACATTCCATTAGAAAGTCACCCTATTAAAAGATTTATAGATGACTGTTAGGTCAACCTTAATCCAAAGGATTTATCCATACTAATACAATTGTTAGAAAGTAACAAAAAAACTTGATATGATAATAATAAGAACTCACTTGCAGAATACAAATCTCACATTCAATCCTCCATTCTACTTGGAATTCATCCTCTTTGTCTCTGAGAGCTTGTTCACTCTTCAAGTGTTCATCCTCTTAAGCCTTCTTGGTTTGTATGCCAATTGTAGATTCTTCTATTCGACCATCATATGAAACAACAACATAGACCCCTTTTCTTCTTTAGGTTCGTGCACATGACAAGTTGCTTCTAGACTATTATCTCCTTATAGAGAATTTAGGTCTTTTTCCACTTAATCACAATCATCCATTCTAGGGTTAGGTAAGATATAATGAATCTACCCACTTTCCATTTTATTCCCTTCTAGAAACCTCCTCTATAATCCTCTTTGACTTCACCTCAAAATGGTTTATCTTGAACTCTATACCACCATCTCATTATAATAATCTTTCACATACTTCACACAATTTAAGAAATCAACTTTGTCAATTTAGATTAATAAAATCTTTGACCTAACACATTTTATTGTCACTTGACAATAACACTCTATTTTCTCAGCAATAACACTCCATTTTCTCAGTAAACACTGTGTTTTGATGCTCAACCAACGCTAGGTTGCATGACATTCTTTAAGTTTTTACTAGTGCTTGGAACATACTAACTATCTTCACTCGACACTAACTAGATTACTCTTGCTTAGATCATACTAACTTTCTTCACTCAGTACATACAAAACTTTTCTGCTTAGCTTTAATTGTTTTCTGCTTAGCCTGCACTAACTTCTCTCGACTTGCACTATTTTGTTGGCTAGGCTTGGAAGACACATTTTTATGAAAAAACTTCTTCTTTTCTTATCTTAAGTAACCATTCACTTTAGCCTTAAGTAGATCAACAATACATCATATCATCCATGTCTTACTTCCATCTTAGTGCTCCTTTTATATATCATATAACTTAACCTTTCTCTAGGTACTGTTGTTATCTTGTCTTTTCAAATCCTCTTCATCAATCAATCAAATGATAGCATTTAGACCAAAAATTTGTTGCCTCACCAACAAGTAGCAGGTTTGACATCATTGACAAAAATAATGATTATTCCATGATAGGTTTCATCAACCTTCTTTACTACAACAATCTTCTTTTCAATAGATTGTTTCACCATATTCAACTACTCCTTCCTATGCATATCCCTTACAAACTAGTCTTGTCTTATTCGTTTTGACTTCACCTTTCTCATTCAGCCCAATTACATTCTTATCCTTTAGTCTAGGTACCAACGTCCATGTCTTTTTTTCCTCTATTTTCTCAATTTTCACATTCATTGTCTTGATCCAATCTTCATTCTCTAAAGCATCTTTGATAAATTTAGGCTCAAACTCACATAATAAGTATGTATCATTCTTTAGTCTTCTTCTTGTCATGACTCTTGGATCTTTATATCCAATGATTTGATATGGTGCATGATGTCTTCTCACATACTTTGTCAATACAAGTTTAGGTCTTCTTTCTTGTTGTTGTTTTTCATTGGATTTTGCATGTTTGACCTCTTCAATTATCTCTTGTTATAGCTCAGTTTCCTCTGTCTGATGGTTGACAGTCTGTGCCTGTGACTTGACTCCTATAGCCTGATGCTTGACAGTTTGCTAATGCTCACAAGAACTCTGCTATAGAACCTTGGTAGTGCCTAGCTATTGATTCTTGGTAGCCACCTTCTCTAGTTCAGGTAAGGTGCCAGATTGACCTTCATAGATATATACAAAATTTCTATAGTCTTCAGGTTCTTTCTTGTATTTATCTTCATTCTTTTCTATATATTCATCAACTTTAACATTTTCACTTTCCACATTTTTGTTAGTGTTAGAATTCAAACACTTATAAGATTTTCTTTTAGAAAAATAACTTAGAAATATTCCTTCATCACTTTTTGCATCAAGTTTACCTTATTCTTATATCTTTCAATATGTAACATTTGCCTCTAAAGACTTTAAAATAATTCACATTTGGTTCATAACCATACCAAAATTCAAAAGACATTTTGTTTGTACCATTCTTCACTTTTACTCAATATGTTTTATAGAAGTACTAGAGAGAACCTATAAGTAATGTATAGTCTTAATTGAGTAAAAGTGAAGAATGGTACAAACAAAATGTGGTGGAGTTCTTGGTGCACTCATTTGTCTCTTAATTCTTTTATCATTGCAGAATATATTGAATTCGTTCAAGATGAATCCATATCCTCTATCTGATCTCAAGAACATTAGACTCTTTCCCATTTCCTTTTCAACTCTATCTAAATGCCATTAAAACATTTGAATCAGATTTTTCTTCATAGTCATCATTCTAGAAAAGTCATAAGTAAATAGAATGGAATATTTGTCACCATAATAGCTTTGCACTCCAATAGGACCACGTAAGTTAGTACGAACCAACTCCAAAATATCATCAGAAGAATAGGTTTTTTCTCTTGAAACTAACTTTGTCATTTTACCTATTTGACATTGTTTTCATATCACAAGCTATCAGGTATTCTTAATCTTGGTAACCCATTAAGTTTTTTCATCTTACTAATGCTTACCAAATTATCAAAGTTCACATGACATAGCCTCTTGTTCCATAGAAAAACATCCTCACATTGTGAAAATAGGCAAGTATCTTTAGATAGGTCTAGATATAACAAGTTACCTCTTGTTTGTTCTCCACTCCAACTGGTTCACCAATAGCATTATAGATCTTTTCCTTCTTGTTCTTGAAATCAAATCTATAGCCTAAACTTATAAATTATGCCACACTCAACTGTTAGAATATATAGTCGACCAATATAATTGAGAGGGGAGGGGGTGGGGGGTGAATTAATTATACAACTATTATCACAATTATCAACCTTAATAAAACTTAACCATGTAAGAAATATAAATAAAAATGATAACAAGATACTTATGTACAATAAAAACATATATGTTAACTAGGGAAACCCTTGATTAGAGGGAAAACCTCAATAGAGATGGTACCCACAAGATGATGTACTAATATAAACATTCCTTGTTAGAGGATGGATCCTGTTAGGAGTCTATAACAACATCTAGTACATATTAGTTCCTGTTAGGAGGCTTTGAATCCCTATTAGGAGATTCTAACTCTATTAGGAGTTGTAGAAGGTAGATGGACCCACTGTCCAAATAGATTCAAGGGAAAGACCAACAAACCCACTATCCAAATGATCTCTATATTATTTCTTGTACAATAATAGAATTGAATTATATTCCCTTCCTCTTTCTTTGTCCTATCAACTAGATCTTTGCTTCTTCTGATCTTGATACTAGATCACAAACTCTGAATCTAATAATCCATTAGATCACTTGCTCACATTCACCACAACACTCTACTCCTTTTCACACTTTTTTGGTCACTTCTCATAATAAATCACATTTCATGTATTACAAAAAAGGAAAACATCTTTCCTTTAAACCCTATCTTCAAAATAATTCCTTGGGTCAACTTTGACGCTTTTCCAATTAATTATAATAAGATAATTAATTAATTCATAATTATAATAGCATTTTTGGCTCATAATCTATACAAAAATTTACATTTGCAACATGTGTACTTGCTGATGTCACCATCAGACTGTCCTTGATCATTGGCTGACCACACGTCAGTAGAAAATATCTCTGCTAGAAGATATAATAGGATTATCAAAAATTGCTTTCCATGCACTCTGTCTCTACACAACTATCTGTAAATCACTTATAGCTTATGTACATATTCAACTTAGATGCTGCACATTTAACCTCATCATTAGGATACAAGGTACAACATGTCCATAAACATGCTTGACTTGAACATCAAAACTTCGTCCATACGACTATGATCTTTGTTTGTTGCTTCACTAGTCTTCACAGATTTACTGCTATGTTGACATAAATGACAAACACAATCATGAATGTAATATGTCAGTACTCTCCAATGCTTAGGATACTCCCCAAAAATAGTACCATCAACATTCATGCTAACAATCTCCCCCTTTAGCATTGATGGAAACATAGATGAAAAACATCTAAGTTCCAAGAATACCAAACAATACTATGTTGTTGTTGTTCTCATCTTTTTAAATCCTCTTCATCAATCAAATCTAAAATCCTCTGAAACACTCCTCTGTTCTATATCTTCTTTACGATTGGCATTAGTTATTCACACTAAACAACTCTCAGCTTCTCCCCCATATATCAATATTTTTCTTACATGAATCTTTCTAAATCTCCCTAATAGAGATATGAACAATTGTCTCTCCCCTATTCAACTATAGGATGTTTTTCATGCATTCTTCTCCCTTGTTGACATCAATGACAAAGACCTCATTATGTTAATTGCTGCTCCAAATTCTTAATCAGCTCAAGTGAAGACACTTTTCAAGACCAATTACCAAGAGTCCTTGATGACTTTGCTTATCAAAGATACTCCCCCATATAGGAAGCATCAACATTTGGTCCAGTCAAACAATAGTGCTCTACACCATTGGACTCATGCACTCTCTGCATAATCTACTTTGAAGTAGGTAGGGGTATAACCCCAAGCATACCTCTCAAGTACTAAAAAATGTATCTTTTGGTAAGGGATTCATAAAGATATCTGCAATCTGATCTTTAGTACTCACATACTCCAATTTGATCTCCTCTTCTACTGCCTTTTCTCTCAAAACATGACTCTTAATAGATTTGTACTTAGTCTTAGAATGCAACACATGATTCTTAGACTTATTCATTGTACTTGTGTTATCATAGTATATGTTAATAGGTTATGACAATTCTATCCTAATGTCTTTCAACATCTGTTTCATCTACATCACTTGGTTACAGTTGTTTGTTGCTGCTATACACTTTGCCTTATCTGTACTCTATGAGAGACAATCTTGTTTCTTGCTCAGCCAAGAAACCAATCTTCCTCCAAGAAAGAATTCTCCACCATTGGTGCTCTTTCTGTCATCCATACTACCTGCCCAATCCACATTAGTATAAGAAAATAGAGTGAAATCACTCAATTTGTCATACCATATTTCATAATCAGATGTTCCTTTCAAATATCTAAATATTTTTTTGTTAGCATGAATGCTGATGCTATGAGAAAATATCGTAGAACAATGTTATGACTTTTTTTGTCATTGATGACAACATAGAAATAAGATTGTAAAGGACTGACATAGTAGCATATTGAGATTTATGTATTAAGGACATCACATTGCATATATGCGTATGTGCAGTTACTAGCATATACTACAACATGTATTTGACATGTGGGCAAGTGCATAGAACCTAAATTGACAATGTATAAAAGATATTAATGATTTATAGAGAACTGCAGGGAAATAGAGCATAGGGAAAATAGTCTCTATTGTATGATTGCTATAGAACATTGTGTTTGGAATGAAGGGTTGCGCAATTAACTAGAGGACATAAACTGAAAACTAATGATGTCAACAAGTGTGCAGGAATAAAAGTCGCACATGTGGAAGTTTTTGTATAACTATAAGCCGACAACACTAATTAAATGTGTATTTCATTTAATTAAATATGGAGCTAACTCAAATTAATGTTAAATGTATAGAGCTAGCTCAAGGGATTAATGATTGAGTATAGTATAAAGAAAAGATGTTTTTTGAGTTTTGAAGATTATTAGGATTGAGATAGAGAAGTAGATAAGACTTACAATTTGTGAAGTAGAAGAACAAAGTAATCTACCGATGTGTGTAAGTGACCTTAAGGGTTACTGATGAGTTCCAAATATATTTTCATGATCTGAAGGAGAAGAAGTTTGATGTACTGGACAGAGAAAGAGGAAAGATATTGTTTCACATCTATTATTTTGAATGGAATAGTATTGAGATCAATTGGATAGTGGGTTCATTGATTTGATCCTAAAGCTATTTGGACAATGGGTCTAGCTACCTTCTACAACTCCTAATAGGGTTGGACTATCCAAACAGGGATTCAAAGTCTCCTAACAAGGACTCTTTGTACTAAGTATTATAACAGAATCTTAACAAGGTCTATCCTCTAACAAGGAATATTGAGATTAGTACATTATTTTGTGGGCATCATTCCCACTGGGGTTTTCCCTCTGATAAAGTGTTTCCCTAGTTTCCCTAGTCAACATATCTAGTGTTCTTATGCATGCACATTTCTTTTTGATTACTATTTACTTTGGTTGACTAATTATGAATTATTTAAGATTGACACATAATTGATTCACTCCCACTCTTAGCTATATTGGTGATCTACTACTTCTAAAAATTGGTATTAGAGCATCATGTCCTTGAAGGAAAGTCTAACAACTTTGGGAGATCCATGGCGAATCTGTTTAGGAAGGAGAGTCATAGATTTGATGGCAAAAACTATGATAGTTGGAAGGATAAAATGAAGACTCATCTCTTGTGCATGAGTCCAGGATATTGGCTTGTGACCAAGACTTCTAAGAACATTACAGAAGAAGAAAATCTTGAAACTTGCATTGAGGAATAGAGAGAAGTGTTTATGTGCAACATAAGGACAAGAGAAGAAATACTGTCAACATTACCTGAAAGTGAGTACAGTTAGGTAAAATTACTCAAAAAATCTCATGAAATTTGGAAAACCTGAGAAGCTAATTATGAAGGTGATACACATGCAAAAAGGGTTAGATTGCAAAATTTGTATTGTGCATTTCAAGATGCTAGAATGATGGAAAATGAATTTGTAAGAGGATATGTTGGGAGAATATCTAAATTTTTTGTAGGAATCACATCTCATGATGGAAAGAAATCTGATGATGAAGTGATATGGAAGATCTTGAAAAGTCTGACACCACCTTTCAAGTCAGTAGCACAAATGATTCAACTGATGATACCCTTTACTACTAATTTTACCAAAGAGACATTGCTTGGTAGATTGGAAGCTATAGAATTTGATCTAAAATAGTCTGGAGAATTGGCAAGAGTTGAGACAACATTTAGTGCATTAAACATCAAATGTTGTTTAGCAAGGAGCACAAAAGTGCAAGAAGACATTGCCAGTAGTAGCAACTCCATTGAAGAAAAGATCCAGGAAGGAGTGGCTCTTCTTCTAGAAAGAGAAAAAGATGGTAAGAATATCTTTAAATGTTAGACTTGTAATGAGAATGGTCATTATGCATCTAAGTTTCCGAAAAGAGAAAGAAAGTTTAAGGGAAGGTTCAAATCTAGAAGACCTAGAAATTGTTTATATGCTAATGAAGAAGAAGAAGAGGAATCTGATCAAAACATGAATGAAGATGAACTAGGATTTGTAGCTATAAAAGAAGATGATCTTGATAGAGAAATAAGAGAAGAAAGTGCATTGATCTCACAAGTTGAAAAGAAAGATTAGATCGTTAATAGTGGTTGTTCACATCACATGACTAGTGATATGAGCAATTTTGTCAAATTTAGAAGCCATGATGGAGGAATTGTCAGAGTTTGAAACAATGCAGCTTGTCATATTACAGGAATTGGATCTATAACACTTGATGGTAAAACATACACTGATGATGTTTATTTTATTGATGGACTGGAGCATAACTTGCTGAGTGTTGGACAACTTATGGACAAAGGCTATTAGTTGTAGTTTGGTAATGAAACATGCATTATCAAGAACAAGGGAAACTACTTGGTACTGGAGAAAAAACCAGAGTTAATGTATTTCAATTAAACTCCATTGAAATAACATGTTTAGTAGCAAAGATTGACAATAGTTGGTTATGGCATAGAAGATTTTGTCACATTAACTTTGATAACATTGTACAGGCTAGTAATAGGCTTCCTATGAGAGATTTACCCAAGATCAGTAAGCCCACTAACACAATTTGTAAGGAATGCATTTTGGCTAAGCAAAAGAGAGCCTCATTTCCTAGCAAGTAGTTTTGTACTACACAAAAGCTGGAATTGGTTCATATAGATCTGAGTGGTCCTTCAAGAACAAGAGGATTTTATGGAGAAAGGTACTTTATGATTTTTGTTGATGACTTCACTAAAATTATGTGGGTAGCTTTTTCTTAAAGAAAAATTAGAAGCATTTGAGAAATTCAAGATATTTAAAAACAAAGTTGAGAATGAATTTGGAGTTAAAATCAAGAGCTTAAGATTAGACAGAGGAGGAGAATTCACCTCTAGAGAATTCAATATCTATTGTGAAGAACATGGCATCAGGAGACAACTATCCTCACCCCATACACTTGAACATAATGAGATTTCTGAAAGAAGAAACAAATCAATTGTTGAAGTAGCAAGAGCTATGCTATTTGAGAATGATGTGCCAAAGACCTTTTGGAGAGAAGTAGTCAGTACATCAGTATACACACTGAACAAAGTACAAATTAGGAAAGGTATGGACAAAACTCCCTATGAATTATGGTTCGGTCACTCACCATTAGTCAAGTACTTTAGGAAATTTGGAAGAAAATGTTACATCAAAAGAGATGATAATATTGGTAAGTTTGATCCAAGAAGCGATGAAGGTACATTTTTTGGCTATTCATTAAAAAGTAAAGCCTACAAATGTTTCAACTATAGAACAAAAACTATAATAAAGTCCACAAATGTTAAAATTGATGAAAATTTTGGTGCCAAGGAAAATATAATGGATTATAACTCTAATGGAGATGATTACTTTGGAATGACTCGTAGAAGTAATGAGTTACTTTTCAAAACTAACAATGACTTGCAAAATAATGTGCAAATTGAAGATGTGAGAGAAGAATAGAGCCCAGTACCTGAAATAAGAATTAAAGAAGCAACTCCTACCCCGAATAGAAACATGATAAGAAATCATCTTGCTGATTAAATAATAGGAAGTAAAGAAAAAGGAGTGATGAAAAGGAGCATAATTAATGAAGAACTATGTCTGATATCTCAAGTAGAACCAAGAAGTACAAATGAAGTAATCAAAGATGATCACTGAATAAAAGAAATGGAGGAAGAAATCTAGTAGATAATCAAGAATGACACATGGGAATTGGTTCTCAGACCAAAGGACAAAATCATGATTGACACAAAATGGGTATTCAGAAATAAAATGAATGAACATAGAGAAGTGATAAGAAACAAAGCAAGACTTGTATGCAAAGGATACTCTTAGCAAGAAGGAATTGATTATGAAGAGACATATGCACTTGTAGCAAGAATGGAAGCTATTAGAATGTTCCTAGCATATCCATCAAATAAGAATTTTAAGGTATATCAGATGGATGTTAAGTCAACATTCTTAAATAGAGAACTTGAAGAAGAAGTTTACATTGAACAACCAAAGAATTTTCCTTTAATAGAAGAAAAGGATATGGTTTGTAGATTAAAGAAAGAATTGTATGGATTAAAACAAGCACCAAGAACCTAGTATGCGAGGTTGGAAAAATACTTAGCAAAGCTTGGATTTGCTAAAGGAACAACAAATGGTAACTTGTACTTGGAGAAAATAGAAGATGGCTTGCTAATAATCATTATATTTGTTGATGACATCATTTTTGGAGGAAACGATGAAGCCAGTAACAAATTCTTAGAAGACATGAAGAATGCATTTGAAATGAGCATGATAGGTGAAATGAAATTTTTCTTAGGATTGTAGATTGTTCAAAACAAAAAGGGTATTTTTATCTCTCAAACCAAGTACTTAAAAGATTTGTTGAAAAGATTTAGTCTAGAAATTTGTAAACTTGTTGGGACTCCTATGGTAATTGGTCATAAGTTATCAAGCAAAGATGAGACACCTACTATTGAAAAAAAAGGTACAAATCTATGATTGGAGGATTGCAGTATCTGACTCATAGTAGACTAGATATGGCTAATGCAGTTGGAATTGTGGCAAGATTTCAAGCTGATCCTAAAGAATATCAATATGTAGTAGTAAAAAGGATATTCAGATATCTGAAAGGAACATCAAATTATGGTATTTGGTATGACAGAAACAATGACTTTACTCTTTGTAGTTATACAAAAGTTGATTGGGTAGGAGACAAGGATGACAGAAAAAGCACTAGTGGAGGAGCATTTTTCCTTGGAGGAAGACTAGTTTCTTGGATCAGTAAGAAGCAAGATTGTACCTCATAGAGTATTGCAGAAGCAAAGAATGTTACAGTAGTAAACAACTACAATCAAGTCATATGGATGAAGTAGATGATGAAGGATATTGGAATAAAATTCATAGAACCTGTTATCATTTACTGTGATAACACACGTATAGTCAACATGTCCTAGAATCCTATTTTGCATTCTAAGACTAAGCACATTGCTATAAAATATCATGTGCTAAAAGAAAAGTTGTAGAGAAAGAAATCAGATTGGAGTACATCAGCACTAAAGAATAGATTGTAGACATTTTCACAAAGGCCTTACCAAAGGATACTTTTGAGTACCTAAGAGGTATGCTTGGGATTATGTCCCTACCTAGCTTAGAGTAAAAGATGCAAAAATGCATCAGTCCAGGGTACACAACACTATTGTTAGACTGGATTGAATGTTGATGCTTCCTCAATGGGGGAGTACTTGTGATGAGCAGAGTTAGTCAAGGACTCTTGGCAATAGGTAATTGGTATGCGATAGTGTCTTTTGACACTGTATTGTTTATAAGAACTATATGCAAAAGTTATAAAACAATAGATTGACTTGTGGTCATGCTAATAGATTTTTATATGTTCAATTTTTGTACTATCTTTGACATTGATATCAATGGGGGAGAGAATGACATGAAAAACATTGGAGAGAATTTACACTATGGGGAGAAGTGTTGCAAAAGTATTGCATGAAGAAATATTTGATTAGTGATGAAAATTTGTTGGTATTCTTGGAACTAGATGTTTTTCATCTATGTTTCCATCAATGTCAAAGGGGGCAATTCTTAGCATGAATGCTAATGCTATGAGAAACCATTGAAAAACAATGTTATGATTTTGTTTATCATTGATGATAACTTAGCAATAAGATTGCAAAAGACTAACAGAGCAGTAGATTGAGATTTATGTATTAAGGAAATCACATTGCGTATCTGCCTATACACAATTACTAGCATATACTACAACATGTATTTGACACGTTGGAAAGTGTGTACAACCTAAGTTGACAATGTACAAATGATATTAATGATTTATAGAGAACCACATGGAAACAAAGCATAGGGAAAATAATCTCTGTTGTATAAATGATATAGCACATTGTTTTTGGAATGAAGGGTTGTGTAGTTAATTGGAGGAAGTACACTGACAATTGATGATGTCAGCAAGTGCACAGGAAAAAAAGTTGCACGTGCATAAGTTTGTGTATAACTGTAAGCTGATAACGCTAATTAAATGTGTATTTCATTTAATTAAATATGGAGTCAACTCAAATTAATGTTAAATGTATGGAGTTGACTCAAGAGATTAATGATTGATTATGCTATAAAGGAAATATGTTTTCTAAGTTTTGAAGATTATTATGATTAAGATAGAAAAGTAGAGAAGACTTGCAAATTTTGAAGTAGAAGAGCAGAGTAATCTGCTAATGCATGTAAGTGACCTTAAGGGTTACTGATGAGTTCCAGATTTGTTTGCATGATCTGAAGGTGAAGAAGTTTGACATACTAGATAGAGAAAGTGGAAAGAGATTGTTTCACATCTATTATTCTGAATGGAATAGTATTGAGATCAATTGGACAGTGGGTTTGTTGATATGACCCTGAAGCTATTGCATAATTATACTCCTTAGGATTAGCTTGAAATATAGCTACAAACCAGTTGCATTTACCATATCTGGTCTAGTGTGAGTCAAATATTGCAAACCTCCAATCAAAAATCTATACTTCTTTTGCTCAACTGTAGGTATCTCATCTTTGCTAGATAACTTGTGACCAATTATCATTGGTGTACCAACACACTTACAACTTTCTAAGCCAAATCTCTTCAACAAGTCTCTCAAATACTTAGCTTGTGAAATAAAAATGCCACCATTGTTCTGTACAATCTACAAACTTAGGAAAAAATTCATTTCTCCTTTCATACTCATCTCAAACTCATTCTTGATTTCTTCAACAAACTTATCACTTGCTTCATCATTACCTATAAATATTATGTCATCAACAAAAATTACTATTATCAATAGACCATTCTCTATTTCTTTCAAATATAGGTTACTATCTATCATACCTTTAGCAATTCCAAGCTTTTCCAAATAGTTGTCCAACCTTGATACTAGGTTCTACATGCTTTCTTCAGACCATATAGAGCTTTCTTTAGTCTACATGCCATATTTTGTTCTTCAATCAGGGGAAACCTTTAGGCTTCTCAATGTATACCTCTTCTTCAAGTTCTTTATTCAAGAAGGTTGATTTTACATCCATTTGATGTTCACTACATATGCTAAGAACATTCTTCTAAAATAAAGATGCCATCACTATTTTGTACAATCTTAAAACCTAGGAAAAACTTCACTTCTCCTATCATACTTATTGAGAAAAATCATTCTTCATTTCTTTAGCAAACTTATCACTTGCCTCAACATTAGCATTGAAACAAAAATGCCATCACTATTATGTACAATCTACAAACCTAGGAAAAAATTCATTCTCCTATCATACTCATCTCAAACTCATTCTTCATTTCATTAGAAAACTTATCACTTAATTCATCATTACCTCCAAATATATGTCATCAATAAAAAATACTATTATCAAATAACCATTCTCTATTTCTTTCAAATACAAGTTACCATCTATTGCACCTTTAGCAAATCCAAGATTTTCCAAATAGTTGTCCAACCTTGCATACCAAGTTCTAGGTGCTTGCTTAAGACCATATAGAGTTTTCTTCAGTCTACATACCATATCTTTTTCTTTTGTTAGAGGGAAACCTTTAGGTTGCTCAATTTATACCTCTTCTTCAAGTTCTCTACTTAGGAAGGCTGACTTTACATCCATTTGTTACACTTTGATTTCTTGTTCATTGCATATGCCAAGAACATTCTTACTGCTTCCATTTTGGCTATAGGAGCATAAGTTTCCTCATAGTCTATTCCTTCTTGTTGTGAATATCCTTTGCACACAACTCCATCCTTATTCCTTACAACTTCGCCTTGCTCATTCATCTTGTTTCTGAATACCCATTTGGTTCCAATAACATTCTTGTCTTTAGGCCTTGGAACTAATTCCCATATTTCATTCTTCACAGTTAGATCTAATTATTCCTCCATTCCTTGAATCCAATGATAATCTTTATAGGATTTTTCACTCTTAGGCTCAACTTAAAAAATCAAACATATTTCTTCATTAACTTTGTTTCTTGTCATCACTCCTTCGTTTTTACTTCTAATTATCTACTTTGGATGGTGATTCTTTGTTAGATTGTTGTTAGAGGTAGGAGTTTCTAGGTCAACTCTTATCTCTTCTCTTAGTTCAAAACTTTATCCTCTTTGCTCAATAATTTGCACATTGTTTTATAGATTATTGTTAGTCTTAAAGCAAACATCTACATTCTGTCCAATAATTCTAGTATTATCCTCTTCTTCATTAGAATTTTAATCCATCATCTTTTCCTTAACTCCAAACTTTTCATCAACTTTTACAATTGCACATTCAACTATAGTCTTAATTCTATGGTTAAAATACTTGTAAGCTTTACTTTTTAATGAATAACCAAGAAACATACCCTCATCACTTGTTGGATCAAACTTGCTAATATCACTATCTCTCTTAATGTAACACTTTCTTCCATATATTCTAAAATACTTAACTAATGGTGAATGAACAAACCATAATTCATAAGGATTCTTATTCATACCTTTTCTTATTTGTACTTTGTTCATAGTGTACATTGTTGTATTGACTACTTCTCTCCAAAATGTCTTTGATACATCATTTTCAAACATCATTACTCTTGCTGCCTCTGCTACTGATATGTTTCTTCTTTCAACAATCTCATTCTACTCAGGTATCGTGGGTGAAGATAACTTTCTCTTGATTCCATTTTCTTCACAAAACATGGTAAACTCTCTAGAGGTTAAATCTCCTCTATATGATCTCAAACATTTTATCTTAACAACGGATTTATTCTCAACTCTATTCTTAAATATCTCAAACTTTTGAAATGCTTCAAATTTTTCTTTAAGAAATGCTACCCACATCATTCTACTAAAATCATCAATGAGAATCATGCAATGCCTTTCTCCATAGAATCCTCTTGTCCTTGAGGGACCACTCAAATTTGTGTGAACAATCTCTAGCTTCTCTGTAGTAGTGATGTTCTTGTTGGGAAAAGATGCCTTTCTTCTACTTAGCCAAGATACATTCTTTGCAAATAACATTAGTAGGCATAATTATTTTAGGCAGATTTCTAACTAAAAATGTACTACTAACCTTCGCAATGCTATCAAAATTTATATGAGAAAACCTCCTATGCCATAGCCAACTATTATCTACTTTTGCAACCAAATATGTTATTTTAGTAGGATTCAACTGAAATACATTTCCTCTTGACCTTGTTCCTATTGCAATCAGCTTACCATCTTTGTGTTTGATAATGCATGTCTTCTCTATGAATTAAAACATATAACCTTTATCTACCAACTTCCCAACACTCAACAAGTTATGCTTTAACCCACCAACAAAGTAGAAACCATCAATGTTAGTCTTTCCATCACCAACTCTAACAATACCTCCATCACGATCCTTGAATTTAAAAAACTTATTCATATCACCAATCATGTGATATGAACATTCATTGTCTATTATCCAATTAGAATTCTTTTAAACTTGGGAAACTAGAGATTTTTCCTCTCTAATTTCTTTGTCAAGATCATCTTCCTTAATAGCTATGAATCCTAGCTCATCATCACTTTCACTTTGGCTTTTTCATTTGATTCCTCATCTTCATTTGTATACAAACAATTTCTAGGTTTTCTAGGCTTAAAATTTCCCTTATAATTTTTCTCTCTTTTAGGAAATTTAGATGTATAATGATCAAATTCACTACAAGGCCAACATTTAAAGATATTCTTACCATCTTGTTCTCTTCTTACAAGAAGGGTGACTCCTTCAATCTTTCTATCTTTATCAGATTTGGTTCTACTACTGCTAGCAAAATTTCCATGTGTACTCACACTTCTAGACAAATTGGGTCAAACACTCAAGGCATTAAATGTTTTTTCAACTCTTGTCAATTCTCCAAACTACCTCAAACTTTCTTTTGTTGATTCCAATCTTTCAAGAAAGGGTTCTCTAGTAACTTTCTTAGTATAGGGTATCCAAAGTTCAATCATTTGGGTTATTTTCTTCAATGGTAGTGTCAAGGTTTTCAACAGCTTCCATACTACCTCACTTCTTCTTTGGATCCACCATAAGATTTAATTCCCACAACAATCTCAGATATTCTATCAACATAGCTTCTTATAGATTCATCTTCCATCATTTTATCATCTTGAAATAACATATACAACTTTGTTATCTTATCCTTTTTGTGTGCTTATCACCTTCAAAAGTAGTTTCTAATGTTTTCCAAATCTCATGAGATGTTAATAAAGATTTTATCTCACTCTATTCATTCTCCAGAAGAGCTAATAGTAAGGCTTCTCTAGCTTGCATATTACACATGAATAGGTCTCTCTCTACTTCACTACATTGCTCAAGATTTTATTCCTCTGCAATTGACTTACTATTTTCATCAAAAGCCAATAACTTGGACCCATACACAACAAACGAGTCTTCATCTTATTCTTCCAACTATCATAGTTGACCCCTTCAAATTCATGACTACCCTTTTTGAAAAGATTCGTCATTGATCTCCCAAAGTGGTTAAGCTTTCTCTTCAAGGACTTGATGCATTGATACCAAATGTTAGAATGTATAGTCCACCAATATAACTTAGAGGGGGGGGAGGGGGAAGGGGAGGGATGAATTAGTTATGCAACTATTATCACAATTATCAACCTTAATAAAACTTCAACATGTGATAAATATAAATAGAAACCATAACAAGATACTCATGCACAATAACACTAGATATGTTAATTAGGGAAACCCTTGATTAAAGGAAAACCTCAGTGGGGATGTACCCACAAAATGATGTACTACTATAAATATTCCTTGTTAGAGGATGGACCCTATTAGCAGTCTATAACAACATTCAGTATATATCAGTCCCTATTAGGAGACTCTGAATCACTTTTAGGAGATTCAAACCCTGTTAGGAGTTGTGGAAGGAAAACTAACCCATTGTCCAAACAACTTCAAGGGCAAGGCCAATTAACCCACTATCTAAATGATCTCTATATTATTCCTTGTAGAATAATAGAATTGAATTATACTTCCTTCCTCTTTCTTTGTCCTATCAACTAAACCTATGCTCCTTCTAATCTTGATACCAGATCATGAACTATGTATCCAATAATCCCTTGGATTGCTTACTTGCATTCATCACAACAATCTACTCCTTTTTGCACTTCCTTGGTCACATCACATACTCAATCACATTCCATGTATTACAAACAAGGAAAAAATCTTTCCTTTACACTCTATCTTCAAAATATTTCCTTGAGTTGGCCTTAAGGCTTTCTCAATTAATTATAATAAGATAATTAATTAATTTGTAATTATAATAGCACTATCAGCTCATAGTCTATACAAAACTTGACACGTGCAACTTCAAGACTTGCACACTTGTTGATACCACCATCAAATTGTCCTTGATCTCTAGTTGACCATGCATCACTAGAATATATCTTTGGTAGAAGATATAATAGGATCATCAAAATTTTTTTTCCATGCACAACTCTCTACAGATCACTTATAGATTTTGTACATATTCACCTTAGACACTGTGCATTTAACTTTGTCATCAGGACACAAGGTACAACATGTTTGTAAATGCACTTGACTTGTACATCAAAACCTTGTCTATACAACTATGATCTCTATCTACTACTATACCAATGTTCATAGATTTACTACTATGTTGACATCAATGACAAACATATCATGAATGTACCATGTCAATACTCTCCAATGCTTAGGATACTCCCCAAAAGTAGTACCAACATCATTCATGCTAACATCAATAAGTTATATTTCAAACCATCAAGCCAATATGTATTATCATGTTTGATCTTATCATTAAATTTAATTGATCCTTTATCTTTCACATAACATGGTGTATTATTACTAAACTTAACACTACTTCCATTATAATTTTTTAGCTTCTTAAACTTACTTGTATGACTAGTCATACGATGTGAGAAACCACTATCAATTATCCATCTATCATTCTTACTCACATGTGAAATCAATGCAGTTTTCTCATCTTCATCAAAATCATCTTTTGTTGCAATATAAACAAATTCTTCATCATGATCATAAAAATTACTATCAGAACCATCTTCTTTAGCAATGTAACAAGATTTCTTATATTTCTCTATGTAGTCTCTGTTAGCTTTGTTGCCTCTATTATCTCTCCTTCCTTTCTACTAGATGTCTTTCCTTTCATCCTTCTCATAATTGTTAGGACATCTAGCTATAATATGACCAACTTTGTTACATGTAGAATAGATAATAGGAAGTTTACCTTTGTATTTTCCTTTTCCCTAGGAAATATTCTAGCCAACAATGCTTCAAGCTCATCAAGATCATGATAAAATCCACTGTCACTTTCTACATACTTATTCTTTTTCTTTTTCTTACATCCATCAAGGTCCAGTTGTGCCTTGAATGTAGATCCAACACTAGCAGGGGAATAATTATCAAAAATTGACAATTCAAATGTGGTAAGTTTACCAATTAGACTATCCGAGGTATGATCATTACTAAGTGTACATCTCAATTCTTGAATTACAAATGCTCTAAGTGCCTAATTGGAAGTAAAGTCCTCAATACCTTGCTTATCACAGTCTCTCAGACATATCTCCTCTAGCTCCTTTGATAGCATTCACCACTTCTTGATTTGGCCATAATATTGTGCGATAATCTCACCTTCTTTCATTTTCATGTCATCAAACTTTTCTCTCAAGATTTATAAATTTTCCTTCAATACATTTTTGTCTTCTCCATGTATTTTAGCCAACTTGTCCCATATTTTCTTTGCAATAGTGCATTCCTTCACATCATCAAAATTTGCCTAACTTAGGGCCACTTCATGTAATGCCCTACCATGGAACTCAAAAGAAATTAACCTATTATGTCACTAAGTTTGCTATTTTTTTTTAAAGATTAAAACAAACAAGAGATAACATAGAGGAAGCAATAACTCACATGCATACATAAGAAGAATAATAACATTTACATCTCTCAAGGGTTCCATGACATTGAATCACATACATAAGTTTTATTAAGATTAAACCTGATAAATGGACATAGTCCACATCATAGAATAACCATAAGTACAAAATAAGATACAAGTACATAAGATGCCACATGGCATAACCAAAATGCATAATCATCCTCTATACAAGTCACAGGGTATGAAATACTAAAAGAATATGCATCAAGATAAGCTACAAAATTTCATAGGATCTCAAATAATCAAAGTACAATAAACTAGAATATGACCATAGAAAAAAATCACAAGATTAAAAGGATGAAACAACTACAAAAATACATTCAGCATCAACATCCAACTATCAGAATCTCATGGTATAAGAAACACTACCACCTGACCTTGTGGAACCTAAATGGTCCACTCCCATTATGGTTAGGAGATAATCTCAAGTCCCAAATGGATAACAAACCAAAAGTCATAACAAGAATCTAGGTTAAGGAATCTTGATAGCAATCTATCTCAAAGGTACCAGATACATAAGTAACATCTAATTCTAGAGGCAATAAAGACACATGGGAAACTTAATATGCATGTGGGCAAGTGTCACTGCATGAGCCAAATCTAAGGTTACACTGGCAACCTCTCTAGACCCTAGCCCCCAAATGACTCTATGTGGCATCAATATCCTTTCTTACAAATAAGGCATACTAATGAGGCAAGCTTACAACCAAGGATCCTCTCTACTCCCATCCTAGTTTGTACCAGCACTCGAGGCATGGGCAAGGTAATACACTAACTCTTGTAAATTTATTTTAACCCCATTAATAAAATGCTATCACTTATTAATATAACTTACAATGGGTTACCTAGGAAACCTCTTTAGGGATTTGACCTCCATTGCAAGCCAGTTCCTAACATACATAAAGATAACCTATCCTAAGCTCATAACAAAAAATCTCATAAAAGTCACAATGTTCACATCAATCCTATACAATCAACTAAAACTCACAATAAGTAACTAATCAATTCTTCAAAAATCACAACATTACATAACAACACCTCTCAAGCCTTTGATAAACATACCTAACTAGTCAAAGTACTAGGTCTTCACAATAACATCACAAGATAAAACAAAAAACCTCAATGGGCATATGAAATGAGTGTAATTAATAAACCATTAATTTTTTTGATACAATCTCATAACAAAATCGATTTGGATAAAGTTTCATTTCAATTTCAAAATTATCACAGTTGATATAGGCTTCCAAGTTGGATTGATCAAACTAAAAGTTTCATGTTCATATCTTAATCATCTATTTTTTCCAAATAAACTACACGGTTATTATTATCCAATGATAATCCATAAGAAAAAAATAAAATAACTATTTAAAGTTTATGGAAGATTGTCATTAACATTTCATTTTATGTATTTATTTTAAAGTCTAATTAATTAAGTAGAAATTATATTTAATAAATATTAAATAAGAAAATCTAACTTAATATTATTAAAATAAAATAATTTTTTTAACTAATTAAAACTTAACTCAATACTATTTCAGCTAAATTTAGATGTTAAATAAAACTAATTTAATTTTAAATAAAATTTATAATTTTAAACTATTCATAAAAGAAATTAATAAGAACTATTTTTATTAAAAATAATTAATAACAACAACTAATTATTACTAATGATAATAATAAAAATTGAAAAATTTAATAAAAGTTTTTTTTTAATCCTGTAATCTATGTGGCTATGGCAACACTATTGCCCATAGTAGCAACGTACCTCCATAAGATAGTACCTAGTGTTATGATAGATTGTTGTGCGACTTACAAACACAATTGTAGGGTGTTGGGGGTTGGGGAGGTGGTGCCCCCCGTTTAAAACAAAATTTTTAAATTTATTTAAAAAAAATCATTCCCCAATTACTTACAAAGAAAAACAAAAAATTATCACAGTAATTATTTAATTATTGTGGTAAATTTTATAGATAAATAAATTATATATATATATATATAAACTATCACATTATAATTCTAATAGGGAGAATACTTTCAACAAATTGAATTAATTTACAATAACCTTTTTATTGGGTCAAAGCCCTAACCACGAGCTAATTTCCATCAATTCAAAAATTTACAATGAGGGTTTCAAATCATTTTCTTTCATAGACATTTTAGCAATGAAGAACAATAAATTTTCAAACAAGGGTTTTATTTTGAAATATAATTTCCATAAACAAGATTCATATAACAATCACAAAGAAGACAAAGATACAACGAGATATTTACTAGATGATTTATACAAAACCCCTACCTCGATCTGATGCTAAGATTTGACAAATGCTCAAAGAATGTAAAACAAATTGTCTCCCAAAATCCTTCCGAATATTGCTCCTCCAAACTTGTGTGTGGAGAAATGAGCTCTAATCTCCCAATAAAGATTTTTCTTAACCTAGGGTTTCAGTTTTACCAACACGCAAAAGCCTTTTCTTTTATTATTTTAATTTCTTTTATTCCCTATGCACACTTTTTTCTTTTTAATTAGAATAAAGTTTATTTCAATTATTCCCACTTTGTTTTTATTAAATAATAAGACATATTTAGAAAATATATTTATTAATTTAACTAATAATAATATTTAAAGTTTATTTTTTAAATGAAACTTCCAAATTTATTATTATTAAATTAAATAAATATAATTATGACAAATTTAGTCTTTTAATTAAATCTTTAAATTTATTTCTTCTATTTAATTAATTTCTCAATTAATTAAATATAATTAAAAATTGATTTCTCTTTACAAATATTTTGTTTAATTAAATCATTTAATATATCTCTATTTGATTTAATTAAAGCTGAAGATCAAAGCAGATCCACTAATTCAATAAGAAAATTCATTTAAAAATTAAAGTGAGAATTCAAACAAAGGTCAAAATCTCGAATTCACTAGGCAAGAGCCTACAATACAATAGTAACTTGTGAGCCTCTCATGTGGGAGGTCTTGGGTTTGAATTCACTTAATGCATAAAAATAATTAATTACAACAAATAAAAATAATTAATCTAGGCTTCAACCATTTATCGATTGAAAAAAAATTCTCAAATTCACATCACCTGATGAATTCAGAAAGGTAAAAAACTAAGATACTTGTCCTATATTTTAAGACAATTGTCTTAGGTTTAGGACTTGGACTCAAGAACAATCTCCCCTCTTTTACCATTGAGATACTGCGATAGGGTACATTCATCCTAGTAATTCAAGGAAGTCGATGCCTGATACCTACAATCTATATAAAAGTCAGACATGCACATTTGCATATATATCTAAACTAAATAGGAAATGGTGGGGAGTGGTACATTACGTAGATCCTGATTAGTAGGTTATTGTGATTCCCTCCCTCAACCATATCAAAAATGTCAAACATACATGTACACCATACACATGCAAGTATGGGGTAAGTAACCATAAAACCACATATAAATCATTCATATAACTATACTTATGAAAGTAATTAAAACCACTATATGAAATATACAAAGCATCATCATCGAAAGAATAACCATGAATACATGAAATAACCGACTATCAAGTATCTCATCAAATATATAGTATAAGTATGAAATATCATCAATCGAATCAGGTAACCAAGTACCACTAAATCATAACACCTAACTATTAAAGATGGCCTAAAATAATTGGCAAGATAACATGAAAAGTAAACTAGGGGTAGGCACTACATTACAAGTTCAATCATCATTTGGTTGTGCTCCTTCTTTTCCTTCATTTGTTCAACTTGCATAGGTCTAGTCACCTCAATGTATTCATTATCCAAGTAGTATGATGCGGAGTCTCCAATACTAGATAAGTACAATCTCATCAGTCCTTGCCATGCTGGGAAGTTCTCCCTATTCATCTTAGGATATCTCTCTTGTAAATCTTGATCTTTAACTTGAGTTCCTTCAAACTTTCCTCACAAGCACCAATGCTCTGATACCAATTGTTATAATGATTTAGAATAATTAAGAGGGTGGGGCGAATCCATCATCCTTAGGTCTAGATGTATGAAATTTAATTTTTACTAACTTTAAACAAATTGATCAATCTCATAAAACAAATCTATTTATGATGAGGCATATTATTGTCTCAAATTTGATATAGTTTTTATGTAGTCTGAACTTACTTTTTGAGCCTTGTGAAAAATATTTCCAACATATTTGTCTTATGCTGAATGTAGCTAGAACTTATTAAACCTATGGAAAATGGATATGACAAACCTTGCTTAAAATTATATATAAAGTGCAATATTTCATATAAATATTTAAAGCTATGTTTTAGTATTTGAATAAGAGTAGAAATGTTGTTGTGCATATATGTTCTAATGTTTCAAATTATTATGAAATGGAGAAGTGGTGCAAAGAGTGGTGAACACTATATTAAAGGAGTAATGAAGACCGATTGTAGCATGGGAAGCATAGGTTAGTTCCGAGTATTAAGCTACATCTATGAGAAGAGTTATTTCCAAGAGACTCGACTTGCTACATTATTTGTTGTTCAATCAATGTTCTAAAAGTCATGGTTGACATTCTGCCTTTTTCTTCTAACAATGTTTTCTCATAGTTTTATGTTATGTAATAAATTCCAATCATCTACATATATAAGGAAAGAAGGAGAAAGTTAGTTAGTTAGAAGGGTTATGAAGTTACTCTTTTCTATTCTCTATATATTAGTCAGTCATGTAGAAAAAGAAGAATTCTAATGAGAAAGTGATTTTGGAATACCTATTGTGTTCTTATTTAGTTTAAGCCAACCAAGGGATCCCACTTGGAAGGTGGAATAGATTTAGGTAGAGTAAATTCATTTCTTGCAATTTTCTAGTTTTAAGATAGATTTACTGTATTAGTCCTACAACATAGTTATTGTGAAAGTTCCTGTAGCACTTGTGGAAAATGACCATAGTGGATGTTTGAGTTGATTAACTAGCTTAGAATTCCTTTTCTAAAGTTTTTTATAGTTATTAGTTGTTAGTCCAAGCATTTTTATTGTTCTCTACCAGTAGTATTGATTCCTTTCATGCATTTTACTCTCCTCTTGCATAGATGTTAAGACTCAAAGGAACTTAGTGCACATACTGTGCTGACCCATTTCATGTTCTACATTCCTAGGTTGACAATTCAAGTGTAGTTCATGATGGGAGAGATAATTCTCAAAGTAGACATAATACCCTTGAGAGGAATAATAGTGTGATTATCTTTATCTATTGTGGAAGCTCTACATTTTTTGTCCCATTGCCGGAGATGGTGTCAAACTAGGAACCTTCATGAGTCCTCTATTTTTAGATTAGTATGTTAGTTAGAAACCACAAGATTGTACTTGATTAACAAGTCACAAATTCAATTGTATGCATCGAAGAGGAAGACAACAAGATGAATATGGGAGATTTCTTCCACGAGAGTCTATGAACCTAAACTAGGAAATTGAAGAAGAAGCTAAGTTTCCTTTCGAGGATGCAAGTCCTATTTTTCCTACAGAATCATCCTCAATAACATAACCTCTAGATACAAGTCGTCTTCAAGCTTTTTCTAAAATTTTAGCTAGTTTCCTTGATAGTACTACTCCAAATCCACCAGTTGTTAACAATCCCATACCCAATTTTCCTTTTCAATAGCAACCTCACTATCAAATACCTCCAGTAATGGCACAACCTAATTTTCCATTTCCCCTCCCAAGCTTGGTAACTAATGCTAATCTTAAAAATCTACCTGCAAATGTTCTTCCAAAGTTTTATGGCCTTACAATTGAAGATCCTGATACTTTCCTATTTCAATTTGATATACTTTGTCATACCTTTGACTACAACATTGATGTCCATAAGCTCAAGTTGTTTCCAACAACACTGAAAGAGTTAGCTTTATGATGGTTCATGGGCTTAGAAGCGAATGTAGTAGGTACTTGGGATGAAATGCAAACTCTATTTCTAGAAAAATACAAGGAGTAATGCAAAGAAAATGGTTCAAGAGGAGATGATATCTTTAGAATATTACAAAAAGAGGAAGAAAAATTGGAAGACTATGTTTCATGTTTCTTATATACACTACAGAAGAACCCTCAGCATGTGTTGTCCAAGGATTCACAAAAGCTAGTATTCTTGAGAGGCGTAAATGATAACTGTCTAGAAACATTAGACTTGATGGTTGGTGGAGATGTATATCAATCTTCTTGGGATGACGTTAAGAAAATCTATTTTAACTAGTCAAGGTCAACAATGAAGAAAGGAAAAGGACACTAGACTATAGCTACTAAAGGAATCGGTCAAGCTATTTCAAAGCTCAAGATATCTAATCTGCTTTCATATTTCAAGCAAGACATCATAAATGTTGTCACTACACATCCTAATACAATGACTACAAATAAGAAGCATGCAAAAGCTGAGGTACAATTAGCTGAGTACTACCCACATTGCCAAAAGTAGAAAAAGGATTACCAATGCAAATTGGTCGCTAGCATGGAAAACCAACAACTTCCAACTAATTACATCAAAATAGATGGAGAGGATGAGCAAGTATTCTTTGTTTCTAACTATTAGCTATGGGACCAATGTCAAGGTATGCCTCAAGACCCTTTGCAAAATTCAAATCTATATGGTAATCAATGGCAAAACCATAAAACCCTAGGTCCTTCACAATATAGTCAACCTAATTGGAATAATGCTTGGAAAAATAATCCACAACAACCTCAATGGCCTTAGAATCCCCAATCTTCCTGGCCAAGCCAACAAAATAATCAATGGCAGAATTAGCAGAACCAATGGCAACAACCTCAGGGGAATTGGAAGTCTACAAATCAATGGAGAGGACCTCAACAATGACTTAACCAAAATATTGGTAATCCATAATTACCACAATTACCATCTCCAGTCCAACAACCTACACTAATGCCACCACTTGCATGTCCTAGACCTCAAAAGAAGACCCAGTTACCTACACAACCCTAGCAAAATCCAAATAACCAGTAGTCCCAACAACCAATGTATTCTATTGATACTCAATAATACCCTGCTTATGCTCTAAATATTTCAAACATACATTTGAGATTTGGTACAACACTACCAACACCTAAACTGCCTCTTATAACTAAAATACTAGATACTCCTGTAGCATTAGAACTCATAGTTTCTAAAGAGGTTGACCCAAAAAATACCACTAGCTCAACTCAAGCTCAACTAGCAGTTGAACCTCCTTTTCCAGAGAAGCTCATACGAAGTAAACCTGCACAAATAGAGGAACAATGTTTAGATATTATTGATCACTTAAAGAACATGCATGTCCAAATACCCCTATTTCAAGCTATTAAAGATGTTCTTATCTATAGCAAAACCATCAGGGAAGCCTATCTGAAAAAGATTGGGAGGAAGAAAAAAGACCAAATAATAGCCCATGTTGTAGGATAATTGGCTGACATTATGTTTGGAAAATTGATCATTCCTAAATATTCTAATCCAAGAAGTCTAGTTGTGACTATGATTATAAATGGTTAGCCTATTAAAAATGCTTTAATTGATCTTGGTCCTGCTATAAATTTCATGACTAAGGATACTATGAAAAAGTTGAATATAGAAGGATTAAGGGCTACCCC
This sequence comes from Cupressus sempervirens, assembly GCA_028749045.1. Lineage (NCBI taxonomy): Eukaryota > Viridiplantae > Streptophyta > Pinopsida > Cupressales > Cupressaceae > Cupressus > Cupressus sempervirens. The sequence goes on along the minus strand of CM053790.1, from coordinate 769,702,336 downwards.
AACAATTCTGCAACTTGCAGATAGTTCTACTATCACTCCTAATGGGATGATAAAGACATAATAGTAACCCTAGATTCTCTAGAGTACCTTGCAGATTTAATGATTTCATCCCCAAAAGTTAATTTATCTAGTTACCCTATCATTTTAGGATGACCATGGTTAGCTACAACTGATGCAAATATAAGTTGTAGGTCAAGGAATATGACCATATCTAATGGTCAAGCAACAAAGAAATTTGGTCTATATCCTCCAACACAACCACAACTAGATTTAAGTACATCTATATGGCCAGATTTAGGGGATGGAGAAGAAGAGTTAAACTTTATAGCACAACTTATGATGTTTCATAGATAATCTTTGCTAAAGCTGTAGGAAGAGGATTCAATAATTTAGAGTATTCTTAATAATACTTATGTGGTAGCAAAAGATGTGTCTAAGAGCTCTATGTTAGAATTAACCACATATGAGGAATGTAATGGGAGTTGTTCTCTACTCAAGGAGCCAAACATTATCCATCAACTTTTACCATGTGAATTAGATACAAGTCCAATCTCTAAAGTTACTATAATAGATTCTACAACTACTCTTGAGTTTTAAAAATGTCATAATCTCCATGTCAATCCCAAATTATCTTCTAAATAGATGAAATAGTTAACAAAGCTTCTTCAAAAACATGAAAAAGCTTTTTCATGGGACTATGGGGATATGAAAGGGTTGAGTCCTACATTATGTACTCATAGAGAAATAGTTAAAACTAAATTGCAAAAATTGCCTGATGCTAATTTTATATATCCAATATTTGATAGTAGATGGGTGTCACCTCTGGTCATAGTGCCTAAAAGGGGGGGAAATGGTAGATTTGTGTAGATTATAGATAATTTTATAAGGCAACTAAGAAGGATCACTTTCCTTTACCATTCATTGATCAAGTTCTTGACACTCTAGCTTGAAAGAAGTATTTCTCTTTACTAGATGGGTACAATGGTTATAATCAAATAAGTATTGCTCCTGAAGATCAAGAAAAAACCACATTTCGATGCCCATGGGGTAATTTTGCATATTTTGTTTTTCCATTTGGCCTGTGTAATGCTCTTGCAACATTTCAATGAGCTATGATCAACATTTTTACTAATATATCACATGATTGCATGGAAATATATATGGATAATTTCACAACATTTGGAGTCACCTTTGAAGAAGCCTTGATGAATCTTGAAAAGGTTCTTATCTAATGTAAAGAACATAATCTATCACTCAATAGTGACAAATGTTTCATGCTCATGCAGGAAGGAGTGGTGCTTGGTCATTTCATATCAGTTGCAGGAATACAAGTGAATCCAGCTAAGATAGAGTTAATTCTAACACTATTCATACCTACAAAATCAAAAGATGTAATATCTTTTTGAGGTCATGCTAGATATTATAGGTGTTTCATAAAAGACTTCAGTAAAATAGCTAGTCCTTTGTATACACTATTGACTAAGGAAGCTGAGTTCATCTGGACACCAGAATGTGATGAAGCCTTCATGCATCTTAACAAAATCCTCACTACAACACAAATTTTAAAGGGATCTTATTGGTAAATTTCATTTCATATTGATATTGATGCATTGGATTATGTTGTAGGAGCTACATTAGGACAAAAGCCTACTAATCTCAAGAATGCCATTTATTATATTAGTAAAAGCCTTCATGGACTCGAGCTAAATTACATAGTAACTAAAAAATAATTTTTAGCTATATTCTATGCATTGAACAAATTTAGACATTATGTAACTAGATATCCTATTTTTGTTCATACTAATCACTCAACTATATGGTACATAATGAACAAACCAACTATCACTGGTAGACTAGCAAGATGGCTCTTGTTGTTACTAGAGTTTGATATAACCATTAATGAAAAGCTAGACAAATCCAACATTGTTGCTGATTATCTATCCAGATTAAACATTACTGTTGAAGATCGAACTCTAATTGAAGATACCTTTCCAGATGAACACTTGTTCCATACATCAACTCATACACCATGGTATGAAGCCATAGAAAATTATCTTGCTGCAAATAGAATGCCCCTACACTTCTCTCACAAAGAAAGGAGGAAATTAGAAGAGAAAAGATTTCATTACTCTTGGATAGATAACAATCTCTTCTATGTTGGACCAAATCAATTCATGCAGAGATGTGTTAGGGAAGATGAAATATATGATATACTGCATGCTTGTCATGATGAACTATGTGGAGGCCATTTTGCATGGAAAAGAACAACACTTAAGGTACTTACAACTGGATATTATTGGCCAACCTTACATAAGGATGCAATGACTTATAAAATCAATTGTGACAAATGCCAAAGGATGGGCTGACCAACCAAAACTGACGAGATGTCACTCACTCCATAGATTGTAGTCACACCTTTTGATAAGTGACATATGGACTTCATAGGTCCAAACCCACCATCAAGTGGAAAATCCTATATCTTAGTATGTACATATTATGTAACCAAATGGGTGGAAGTTAGAGAAATGAAACATGCAAGAGATGAGAAAGTAACCAAATTCCTATATGAAGAAATATTCACTCATTATGGAGTCCCTAGAGAACTTTTTACAAATCAAGGAGCCCAATTCACATCAAATTTGATCACTAAAGTTATGAAAGAGTACAACATAAGACACCATAAGTCCAATCCCTATAACCCTCAAGAAAATGGGCAAGCAAAAGTCACCAATAGATAAATTGAAGCCATTCTCACTAAGACAATGCACATACACAAGAAGGATTGGACCAACAGATTAATTGAACCTTTTTGGGCATACAAGACCACATTGAAAACAACAACTAGATTCACTCCATTTGAGCTTGTCTATGGTAAAGCAACCATGTTACCTATTGAATTTGAGAATAAAACATTACATACTACTTTAGAGTTCAAACATCAATCTTCCTACTTGACACAGGAAGTGAGACGTCTCCACTTGAATTTTCTAGATTAAAAAAAAAGCTTTGGAAAGAACAAAAATTATGCAACAACAGTGAAAGTAGTGGCATGATGCACATATTAGGAATAAAAAATTCCAAGTAGGAGATTGGGCTCTCCTCTATGATTCTCACTTCAAAGAGAATCTAGGGAAATTGTAGACTTGATAGTTAGGCCCTTATGAAATTCAACATGTATTTGACAATGACATAATGCAACTGACAACCATTGATCCTGTCCACTTTAAGTTACTTGTAAATGGCCATAGGCTATTTCTATATCAGAAACCACAGACTAAATCACAATTCCTATAGCAATTCCAACAAACCAGTTCACCAACTCCTACGAACATAGTTCCTGTAGTAGAGGGTGAAAACCTTCTTCCTATAGCCATACCATGAAAGAATTTCAGGAGCCTCCATAATAAAAAAATATTTAATATGAGGTCCATTCTTCCATTCACCTTTCTCTTTCTTCATATCAATCCATCTCATTTCTCTATCTACCATCCATCCACACTCCACGTCACCCACACATTCTATTTTACTACTTTCAATAAATAATTACTTCATTATTTTTTCTGCAGTCATCAGCATTTTCCACCTCATCAACCTATATGCCGATGTAAAAAATCAAACTTTTAGGCACAAAAATTTATTTTACTCTTTATTTATTTTTAGAATATAGGTTTTGATTTATATATCTAATACTGCATTTATATATCATATAAGACTTACGCTAGTTTCTCATTCCTATACTAAATTTTTTAAAAGTGTGGACACTTGTCAAATTTTAGGGGGAGGTTGAGAAAGTGTATTAATTTCCATATGTCATCTCCACATTATCTTAAGTCATGTTTACATTATAAACTATACTTTGGTGGTAGTCTCATATTTTTCATTAATTTTAAAATTTTTTCTGTATCTGCCATACTTTTTCATTGAGATTTTTGGGAAAAGATCACCCATACTTGGCATAATTAAAAGGACTAAGAGTTATTGTGAGAACACCTTCAGTTAGAGCCTTGATGTCCTGCATTATTAATGCATCATTATTTTACACGCTAGAAACAAAGGGGCCCTATTAAGAAAAATGATAACAACATACAACATTTTTCATAAAGATTAGTTTGAAACTCAGAGAAAGAGGGAATTTGCAGAGGAAAGGGGCAAAAATTTATCATAGTGGTGAGACTAGAAGCTAGACATTTTGAAAATGGGGGGACAATTAAAGAGGTATGAGCCAGTTGTTCATAATGTTTTACTCACAAACATTGAAGTAGTTCAGAGATTTCATGCTTGCAGATGACTTGGTTACTTCTTACAATTAATAGAGTTCAATGAAGAAGTGAAAATGGAGTTCATGATGAGATTAGATGAAAGGGAAGCCTTAGTTTGGGGATTAAGAGTGATTTTTAACAAAGAAAGGATAGTAGAAGTCACAGGATTATTGGCAATTGGGGAGCATTATCCAAATGAACATGATGCTAGGTCCTCAAGGGCATAGTTTTCTCAGCTAGGTGACCCATAATTGAACATCAAAAGCCAAGGATGTAAGATACTTTCTCTTCCAAATCCATGTCTAGAGTTAGAAACCCACATTATTAGGTATTTGACCTATGAAAGCAGGTTTTCAAACTTGCATGCTCATAATTTTAAACTGCTCAGTTGCATAAAACATAACATGCAAGTTAATATTCCCAACTTTCTTTATAATATGTTGTGTATAAGTGCTAAGGAAACTCAAAAAGGAAAGGCTAATTCTATTTCCCATCATGCCCTCAGTAAACTTCTAGTTGAAAGATCTCTTAGCGATTTCTCCCTTATTTCATGGGTAGAATTTGTTGAATCCAAGACCTTACAACTTCAAGCTAACCCTGTTCCTCAAAATTTAGAAAATGAGGAAAATATCACAGAGCTAAGTCAAAATCTAGCTGAACCAGAAAAAGAACCCTCTCTAGATAAACTAGTTGAACCTATTTTAGAGGATGTTATATCAAGTTATTTTTTAGAAAAGGGCAAGATTAAGGTTAGTGAAGAAAGCCCTAACCTTGAAAAGGAAGCCTAAAACCCTTCTGTTAAAGTAACAAAAAGGAAAAGGTATGTTCCTCCAACAACCATTCCTATAGCATCTACTCCAACCATGTCTAAATTTCAATGGACTAATAAAATGGTTGAAGCTAAAGAGATTCCTATATGTAGAAGCCCTTGTATGTAATGACCCTCACTATAAAGGCCACTAAAACCCTCAAACTAGACTTAGGAATTTTGTCAAGCAGTTGGCATGTAACCGAATAAAGCTACAATATTACTAATTGTTGTACAACGAAACCTCAATATATGATGCCAATAATGTATGAACAACAATTCTAGATTATAACACTACCAATCTAAGAGATAGATGACAATATGAAACTCAAATATGAAGTCCAATGCAATTCTGATTTTATGACAGCAAATAGAACTGATTACAATGAGAGACTACACTTCTAATACATCAAGCTCTTGACAATGCAATGTTATGACATGAACAATAACCCAGTTCAGATTTGGAATGCAAATGACGAAACTTTTACAAATGACTGGAAATAACTATTTATGCAATGACAGTGCTGACTGTTCTAATCCATAATATGCAATATTTTGGCAATCAAAACTTCAGTTTGTGCACCTGGAATAGCTCCAATTTTTCTGGATATGAATGCTGAATTAATGCCACATGAAGACCTCACAATCTGCCCCAAACTGACTCACAAAATTGCTGTTGCTGCCCAACTGACAGGGCCGTACAGGTACGGCCTGGTACGGCTGCTAGATAAAAATATTGCAGCATTTTTTGTCACTCCAAAAGCAATAAATCTGGGTGCCTAGGGTTGCTGAATAACCCCCTAAAATATGAAATTCATCCGTCAAGCCAATTAGGAGTTATGAGAAAAAATGTGGGTCCAAACCCTGGACTGGCAGTCTAAAAATAATGTACAACTGTGTCTACAAACCCTGTTAATCAATCCACAAATGCTAGGGCACAACTGAAACCCTTATTCCAACCAAAGTAAACCCTTATAACTGAATCTCAATGAAGTCCAAATGAGATGGCTGAATTACCAACTCCTCAAATGCAACAATTCAGGTGATATTTCACACCCTCAAAGTTGCCAATCCAAGGGAGTGATTCGTTCCCAAAGATCAAATAATTTGCAGACCCAAGAGACTACAAATTTGCTCCACAATAGAAGAAGTAGAAGAAATCTCAAATCCAAGCTTGTCCAAAATGAGAGGCCCAACCCTCTATTTATTCACTTTTCTAAGAAGTTGCTAGAACTTCTAGAAACATCCTTTATAAAATTGCATTATAATGCACTTTTTCTAGAACTTCTAGAAACATCCTTTATAAAATCTCATTATAATGCACTTTTTATAATAAAGTAATTTTATAAAATAAAAAGTGCAACTCAACTTAAAATTATAACATGTAGGCCCCAATAACACAGAATAATAAAATATAACCTCTTAACACTTCTTCAAGAGCAAGCTATGACCATCTGGTCCGCAGAATTGACTCTCTCTCCACACCATTTGCCTACGAGAGTCTGGAATAGGAAAATCCATGATCAATGCCATGTCGAACTAAAGAGGGGACATTACAATCTGCCCCTCCTGAAATTGCTTGGCCTCAAGCAATCTCAACACCGGGTGCTACAAAATAGCTTCCCCCTCCCAAGTTGCATCCTCAACAGGTAGATCTTTCCACTTAACCAAGTATTCTCTGATCACTCTTCTGCGAAGCTTCTTTTCTCTGCTCTCCAGGATGGATTCTGGCACTAAAATCAATTTTCCCTCATCGTCTAAAGGAGGTAATACTGCGGAAGGCACCACATTCTGACCCAACGCCTTCTTGAGGCGGGACACATGAAACACATTGTGCACCCTGCTATCTTCCGAAAGCTCCAACTCATAAGCCACCTCACCAACTCACCTGATAACCTTGAATGGTCCGTAATAGCATGGCTTGAGTTTCTCTGCACCACTCTTCTTAAGAGTAGATTGCTTGTATGGCTACAACATGAGGTAAACCATATCATCCACCTCAAAACTATGCTCAGTCCTCTTCTGGTCTACATACTGCTTCTGCTGGTTTTGAGCTCTCGCAATATTATCTCTGAGAGTAGCAACTATATCCTTACTCTCCTACAATAATTCTCCTGCACTGGGTACCCGACTGTCGCCCAACAACAAATCCAAGAAACTAGGTGCTTCATAACCGTAAAGTGCCATGAAGGGTGTCATCTGTATAATGATGTGATATGTAGTATTGTAACAATACTCATAGAGATATATCCATCTGACCCAAGCTTGCTGCTGAGCTGCCACATAATTCCTTAAATACCCTTCGACCCATTTGTTCACAATCTCCGTCTGACCATCGGTTTGTGGGTGATAGCTAGTGCTGGGTGTAAGCTTCGTGCCACATAACCGGAATACCTCCTACCAAAAATGACTCATGAAATGGCTATCCCTGTCACTCACAATGTTCCAAGGCAATCCGTGCAATCTGAAAACCTCTTGAAAGAAAACCTCTGCCACCTGAGCTGCTGAGTGGGTAGTGGTGATAGGAAAGAAATGAGCATATTTTGTTAATCTATCTACCACCACATAAATAAAATCTCGTCCTTGTACCTTGGGAAAACCTGTGATAAAGTCCATGGAGATGCACTCCCATTTCCTATCAGGGATCGAAAGTGGCTGTAGGAACCCTGCCGGATAGGTGTGTTCTTGTTTGTTTTGCTGGCAAACAAGACACTCTCGAACGTACTGCAAAACATTAGCTTTCAGCCCCTTCCAAGTGAACCGCTCTCGAACTGACCTGTAAGTCTTCAAGTACCCAGGATGGCCTGCTGTCGGTGAGTCATGAAATGCTCTCAAAATCAGTTGCTTAACCTTCGATCTTGGGACTAGGTAAATCCTGTTCTTGTAAATGATTAAATCATCTACAAGTGTGTATTTGGTATCAATCACTGTTCCCTCCACTATATCGGAGGCCCATGTATCCCTGGCATACTCTGCTATAATCAAGTGTCACCAATCTTCTGATATCTGAACCATAAGAGTGAGGTGTGGCCTTCGAGATAGAGCATCTGCAACAACATTTTGAGTTCCCTTGACATATGAGATGTCAAAATCATATGCCTGCAACTTACTTACCCACTTTTGCTGGCGATCATTCAGGTCCCACTGTCCCAAGAAATGCCTCAAACTGTTATGATCAATTTTAATACAAAACTTGCTACCCACAAGATATTGTCTGAATTTGGCCAAAGCATGCATGATGGCCAACATCTCCTTATCATATATACTGAATGAACACTCGGGGCCTCTGAGCTTCCTGCTCTCATAAGCTATGGGGTGCTTATTCTGCATAAGTACAACACCTACTCCCTCTCCAAATGCATCACATTGAAGCTCAAATGGCTTTGTGAAATCAGGCAATGCTAGAACTGGGCACGTAGTCATTATCTCCTTAAATCTCATAAAACAGTCCTGTGCCTTCTGAGTCCACACAAATTCCCCCTTTTTCAGTAGATCTGTCATGGGAGCTGCATGTCGTGAGTAGCCACTGACAAACCTGCGATAGAAACCACATAAACCAAGGAACCCCCTCAACTGTGTAAGGTTCTCTGGTGGAGGCCAATCAACAATAGCGCGAATCTTTTCAGGATCCGTCTGCACTCCATTTGCACTAATAATGTGTCCCAAATATAACAGCTCGATCATCCCTAAGTCACATTTGGACTCTTTTGCATACAAGGACTCCTTTTGTAAAATGCTCAACACTTTCTCCAAATGTTCTAGATGCTCCTGCCATGATCGGCTATAGATCAAAATGTCATCAAAAAACACTAGCACGAATTTCCTCAACTGATGGTGGAAAACTTTGTTCATAGTGGACTGGAAAGTGACAGGTGCATTGGTCAAGCCGAAAGGCATGACTACAAACTCAAAGTGCCCACAATGACATCTGAAGGTAGTTTTCTCAATATCCTATTCACGGACTCTGATCTGGTGATATCCTGATCTCAAATCAATTTTCATGAAATAATAAGCCCCATGCAATTCATCTATCAACTCATCAATGCGAGGAATGGGATACCTATTCTTAATGGTTCTCTTATTTAATTCCCTGTAATCAACACACATCTGAAGAGTTCCATCCTTCTTTTTTACCGAAACAACAGAAGATGCAAAAGGTGACTTACTTGGTCGGATGTGCCCCATAGCTAGCAACTTCAAGATGGTCCTTTCGATCTCATCCTTGAGTCACTTTGGGTGTTGATATGGTGTGATCATGATAGGCTTAGCACCTTCCTCCAGCTCAATAATATGCTCAATGCCTCTGTCCGGTGGCCTGCCTGGTGGAATCTCACTGAATACCTTTTCGTACTTAATCCTCAATTTCTGAATATCAGGATGATATTTCGTCTTATGTTGCTTCTCCTGTGTAGGTGTCAAAGTAAAAACTGCTGCCCACTCTATATCATTATGCCTAGTTAATCTCTCCAGCCGCCTAAATGAGATAGTCCTGATGTCTCCATTACAGATAGCCTTAAGCACATGAGTCCTACCATTCACTTGGAATTGTATCTCCATATCCTCTAGTCTCAGGGTAACCACCTTCAATGAATGTAGCCACTGCATTCCAAGTACTATATCCATGTCACCCATGTTGACCACATGATAGTCTGCCTTAAACTCATAGTTGTTCAGGCGCAAAGGTAGGTCTCGTACCATCCTGTCACAATGAAGAGTGTATCCATCAGCTACCTTGACTCTTAGTCCCACAAACTCCTCAGTAATGATTCCATGCTTCTCCACGAATCATGCATCAATGAAATTATGTGTGGCACCTGTGTCCAATAATGTAATAACCTTCTACCTAGCCAAAACTCCTCGAAGTCTAAAAGATCCCTCTCTTTGGATACTAGAAAGTCGTGCTTCTTGTAAATGTAGCTCTGTTCCCTGCTGTTGCCCTGCACTGTCTATCTCCTGCTCTCCCTCTGCTTCATCAGGATCCTCATCATGATGTTCTGAACTATCTGAATCTAAGCCTTCGTAATAAGCCCACATTGCTCGGTTGGCCTTCCCTTTTGGCCTCATAGGACAGTCATGGCCATACTCATACGAGCCTTTGCAATAGAAGCATAGCTTCTTCCTATGCAAGTCATTAAGTGTCTCCTTTTCCAACCTCTTACTTTCCTCCTTAGGTAGCTGTGCCTCTCTATGAAAGGGTTTCCTGTCCCTATCTTTTCCTGAAGGGAAACTCTTTGCCTGGAATTTACTTTTAGAAGCTGAAGAGGAATCCATGTCACGAGCTTTCTTAATGGCTTCCTACAAAGTGGGAGGGTTGAGAGCTTTAATCCACCCTCTTAATGGATCAACTAGCCCATCCATAAATAAAACCAATAGCCTCCGTTCAGATACATCAGTTACTAACACTACAAGTTTCTAAAATTTTGAAATGTATGTTTCCAATGATCCCCATTGTTTAAGCTAAGCTAACTCCTTGAAATGGAGTTCTGGATCCTTCTTATCAAAATGTTCAATCAGTCTCTCCGTAAACTCCACATATGAGGTAATGTGTGCATGACCCATAGTGATCATACCATGATGCCACCACTTGTGTGCTAACCCATCCAGGTGAATTGCTGCATACTTAATAGCTTCTTCCTCAGACATAGGGTTCAATTGAAAGTATGTGTCAAGTTTTTGAACCCAAGCTCTTGCTGTAGACTTCCTCGAGCCATCATAATATGGTAACTGAAGTTTCCCTACTTTCTTTCGTAGCTCATAGCTCTGAGTCTTGTCATGTCCACGGGGCATATGCTTCATCCGCACATCCATATACTCTCTAAAGGTGATTGCAGCTATAAAATCTGGACCTCCTACTTCCCAATCTCTCCTTAGATGATCCTGTATGTCAGTGATCTGGGGTTCTGGTATTGGCTGCTCTGGAGCTCTAGGAAGGAACATGGGAATCATAGGTCTCGAACTCACTGTCCTAGCTTGCTGGGGTGCATGACCGAAATTGTTCCCAATTTTTTTGCCTCCATTATGTATCCCATCCTGATTATTCCCATTATGATTGTTACCATTCTGATTATTTCCTCCACCTATGTTAGCGTTCAACCCCATTTGATGAGCCATCATTTGCATCATAAGCTCCATTCTCTGATTCTGTTCCTGTGCTCTTTGTTCGGCTAATCGCTATCCCTGTGCCAAGGTGTCTAATAACTGTAAAAATCTTTCCTCTCGCTGATCTAGACCGGCATTCCCACCTCTATCCATATTGTAGTCGTAGTCTTGATCAAAGAATACCTCCCCTGTGTCTGTATGACTGGATTCTATGTCCACCTGTACAGATGAGCTAGACTGTTCGCTCTGCAGGTCTGAAATCCTATCTTGTCTTGCTTTGGTATTACGGAAATTATAAAGCCTCTGTCGCATGCTCAAACATAAATGTTCTGATTTTAGTGTTTTGACATTTCGTCAAACACTTTCCCTTCTATCGAGCTGTTCCAAATTCCCTATAAGACCTCCATAGGATGGCAGGATTTATAGCTCTGATACCACTGTAATGACCCTCACTATAAAGGCCACTGAAACCCTCAAACTGGACTTAGGAATTTTGTCAAACAGTTGGCATGTAACCGAATAAAGCTGCAATATTACTAATTGTTGTACAATGAAACCTCAATATATGATGCCAATAATGTATGAACAACAATTCCAGATTATAACACTACCAATCTAAGAGATAGATGACAATATGAAACTCAAATATGAAGTCCAATGCAATTCTGATTTTATGACAGCAAATAGAACTGATTACAATGAGAGACTGCACTTCTAATTGATCAAGCTCTTGACAATGCAATGTTATGAGATGAACAATAACCTAGTTCAGATTTGGAATGCAAATGACGAAACTTTTACATATGACTGGAAATAACTATTTATGCAATGACAGTGCTGACTGTTCTAATCCATAACATGCAAATATTGGCAATCAAAACTTTAGTTTGTGCACCTGGAATAGCTCCAATTTTGTTGGATATGAATGCTGAATTAATGCCACATGAAGACCTCACAATCTGCCCCAAACCGACTCACAAAATTGCTCTTGCTTCCCAACTGACAGGGCCGTACAGGTACGGCCTAGTATGGCTGCTAGATAAAAATATTGCAGCATTTTTTGTCACTCCAAAAGCAATAAATCTGGGTGCCTAGGGTTGCTGAATAACCCCCTAAAATATGAAATTCATCCGTCAAGCCAATTAGGAGTTATGAGCAAAAACGTGGGTCCAAACCTTGGACTGGTAGTCTTAAAATAATGCACAACTATGTCTACAAACCCTATTAATCAATCCATAAATGCTAGGGCACAACTGAAACCCTTATTCCAACCAAAGTAAACCCTTATAACTGAATCTCAATGAAGTCCAAATGAGATGGCTGAATTACCAACTCCTCAAATGCAACAACTCAGGTGATATTTCACACCCTCAAAGTCGCCAATCCAAGAGAGTGATTCCTTCCCAAAGATCAAATAATTTGCAGACCCAAGAGACTACAAATTTGCTCCACAATGGAAGAATTAGAAGAAATCTCAAATCCAAGCATGTCCAAAATGAGAGGCCTAGCCCTCTATTTATTCACTTTTCTAAGAAGTTGCTAGAACTTCTAGAAACATCCTTTATAAAATTGCATTATAATGCACTTTTTCTAGAACTTCTAGAAACATCCTTTATAAAATCTCATTATAATGCACTTTTTATAATCAAGTAATTTTATAAAATAAAAAGTGCAACTCAACTTAAAATTATAACATGTAGGCCCCAATAACACAGAATAATAAAATATAACCTCTTAACACTTCTTCAAGAGCAAGATATGACCATCTGATCCGCAGAATTGACTCTCTCTCCACACCATTTGCCTATGAGAGTCTGGAATAGGCTAATCCATGATCAATGCCATGTCAAACTAAAGAGGGGACATTACATTGTATGTGAGGTTAGTCATCCCCAATTTCCGTTGGAAATCTAAATGCCCCAATTTCAAAGTCTCACAAAGAATTAGTAGTTGAAAATGTCCCAGATGATTCTCCCATGCAATTAGAGCCCCAAAATGTAGAAGCACATGAAAATGTGCCTGTCAAGGAGATAATTCAAGAGAATCAAGAAATGTGCAAATCAAATCCTACTGCTATTCTAGAAGAAGCCCCTAGCAATGATCAACCTTTTATGCTATAAGTCCCTGAATATTCCAATGTTTCTCTTATACCTTATAAATCTTCCTAGCACACCCAATATTTCCAACAAGTTTCCAAAGAATAAAAGATGAAATTTGAAGCTTAAGAATTTTCATCATCTAAAATTTAGTTAATATTGTTTGGTCTATACAATCATTTTATTTTTTTAGAAAACCTTGTGGAAGCAAGCAAGAAATTAGATGTAGAAGGCAATATTTGATAGAGATGAGGAAATTGAATCATTAAAGGGGCAACTAGAAAAATAGAAGCACCAAATGAATAAAGCTTTGAAGTTATCTGATTAGGTTATGTCCTATAGACCATCCCCAAGGGTGTATGCTATTTTTTTAAAAGAACAATTTTTATTATTTCAGTTAATGATGATAGTGAAAAATATTGATTATGAATTTAAGAATGCTCGAGATTTTTATAATGTGTGTCAGACTCTGCCTTTATGGAAAAAGAACTTGTTGTGTGAGCTCTATTTGCATAATTTCATGATTCCACATGAAGCAGAGTGGAATCCCCTACTTTACATAGGGGATGTTCACTTAAGAGCTCTAATGTGATGGATGCAAAATGAAATAAATTATGATAGATAGTTGGATACCTATAGGGATCTTAAAAAGTCTGAACCACTACCACTTTAGGCTAAATCCCATAAGCCTTATGATCTCTTGAGAGATTGGTTCAAATTAACTTATGGAATGCTAAAACTAGAAATCAAAGAAAAAGTGTTTGAAGAAAGGGAAAAGTATATAGATAATATTAGACACTTTCTAATTTCACACAACAAAGAGCAATTGCAGGGCTTAGAAATAGATGGAGCTAACTGCATGAACCTTACAAGAAGGCTAAACCACACAACCCTATTAATTTTGAGGCAACAATTAATAGAGTGGCTAAATATATGCAATTGGGAAGGAAAATTAGGAAAGAGCTATGGATGCCACTAACTTTTCAACCTCCTACTCTTCTCTGGCCCCTATATGAAAACAATGCTACTAGGTTAGACCCATTAGTTGAAGAACACTTGGGTGAGCATTAGAGATGAACCAGAGGATATTTCTACACCTTCAGAAGTGGGAAACAAGGGAAGAATACAGTGGGAGATTTCGGAGCAATGGAAAAGAAGTACAGTGCTTGAAGATACACATTTACATAGTGGGGGGTAGATGATGAGGCATATTACTATCTCAAATTTGATATAGTTTTTATATAGTCTGAACTTACACTTTGAGCCTTGTTGAAAACATTTCCAACATATTTGTCTTATGCTAAACGTAGCTAGAATTTATTAAACCTATGGATAATGGATATGACAAACCTTGCTTAATATTATATATAAAGTGTAGCATTTCTTATAAATATTTAAAGCTATGTTTTAGTATTTAAATAAGAGTAGAAATGTTGTTGTGCATATGTGTTCAAATGTGATTAGCTTTTTTATTGTGATTAGCTTTTTTATTGTGGAAGCTCTACAGTGTATATAACATTTCATCAACAATTTAACTTTTCATGTAATTTCTTAACTCTTTGTTTCCTAAATATGTCAATTGCTAGTAAAATAAATAACTATAAAAATATAGCATGCATAACAATAACATCCACACATGTAAATAACACTTTGACACCAAGATATAATTTGGAAACCTAATTTAGGAAAAATCACCAAGCAACATGCTATGAATTGTTCACTATTCTAAAGTGAGCTTGATTAAGAGCTAACCCAGTTAAAGATTATTCAACACATTTTTAAATGTGACCCTATTAAAGGATTTCATCACCCTATTAGGAGTGGCCTTTTTAAGATGAGTTTGTTCAATCATTCCATTAGAATGTCACCTTGATTAAAGGATTTATGAAATGACTGTTAGGTCAACCTTGATTAATAATTTATTTGTCACAATGGTTAGAATGTAACAATAAGTTTTATTGTAGAATATAACTCAATTTTCAAATTCAAATCTCCATTTGTGCATCTGTTGGTTCATTGACTGGGCTCCATTTGCATCTCCACTATTGATTTGCTTGGAATCTCCTCAAGCACTCACTCTTCACACTTCTCCTATGTTTCTCTATTCTTCACAACATCTCCTTAACTCACCAATAAACAATGGAAAAACCTTAAAAACTATCTCTTATGCCTCCTTAAGTAGGTAATATTGACCATTTTTCACTTACACATCACCGTTGATCTTAGGATTAGGTTAGATTCATCAAATCCTTCCACCATTTTGGTCTCCTTCTTCTAGAAAACTTCTAATCAAATCCTTCTCCTTTAATCACTTAACAAACTATCATTGTATATTAAATATACTAGCTCATCAATCCTTATCTTCTATGCACTTTGGCTAACTCAAAACTTTAAGTGTGTTAGCCTCAAATTCAATTATTTTTACAAATTGTAACTTTTTCTATCACTCAGTAATCACTATGTTCTTATGCTTGGTCATCACTATGCAGCTTGACATACTCTATACTATCTCACTCAACATGAACAAGCTTGGTCAACCATTACTAGGCTTGATTACTACTAACACTTCTTCATATATTTTCTTGGCAATAACTATCAGTCGGCTTGAACTATTTTGTTTGGCTTCTACTTAAGCTCCTTGACCAACCAATATTGATACTTGGTCAAGCTTATCCTTTTAACTTGATATAAGTCTAAGCTTCATCCAACTATCTTCTTCACTTTGTATATTCAATAAAAAATAATTTATATTGTCAAGAACTAACTTATCAAGTGCCCATTGTAATTTCATGATACTTAACTTCTCATCAATCATCAACATCACTAGCTCACCTTGCTATCTCTTCTTTTCAAATCTTCTTTACCAATCAAATGATATGACACTCTACACAATTAGTAAATGCTTCTCCAACAAGTGTGACATTATATCTTACCATTATGTTTGACATCAATGACAAAAAAAAATTACTCCTATTTTAGTTTCCAACAAAAAAGACTAAGGCATATCAAGGACATGGGTGCAAATACAAAATACATTCATGTAAAGCAAACCTTGTGAGTATTTTACCCTACCATCAACTTGGGTGATAGGCAAAATGAGACACATGGGAGTAAAAACTAATTTCAAATAGCCCTTCATGAGGGAAGACACCAACTTTCTTATGGAGGGTTATGTGATTTTGAAAAAAAAAGAACAAGAGTCATGCTATAGAAAGTAGTGAGTGGGTGAAAACAATTATTCTTAATATATAGAATAAAATTGTGTAAGATACTAAAAATGAGTATGGGTCCTATGGGGTCAATGATAGGTCAAATATAGGTCTTGATGAGAATTCCCTATATCTTTTAATTGAGGTAAAATCTTCCTGACTAAATAGTATGAGAAAGTCCTCACAATGATCACAAGTGGGTTAATTAGGGACTATGCTACCTAGAAGAAAGTATGAAGATATAAGGTCCACCCAACCAAAATGAGGATAATTATAAATTTGTGAAAATAAAACTATTATTCATTCTTTGGATCATATTTTCAAAGCATATTAGAAGAAGATTAAATAGGAAAAAAACTTAAAGTAGGAGATTGACATGGAGGAATTGACCTCCTACATCTCTAGTGATCTTGAGAGAGTTGCACATGTAATTGTAGGAAGTGGATGATGCTACCTTGACCTTAAAAGGTTATATTAGATGTTTGAACCTAACTAATGAATTTTTTATCATCAAAGGAAAGGTAAATTTTATTATGAACAGAATCCTAGAAATTAGTAACAAGATGCAAAACATGGTGAAATTTGGAAGGAAAATAAATGAGAATGAGGTTGAAGATAGTAGAGAGATTTGATCCTTATTCTTACAGGTGTAGGACCAAGAGCCTAGGTTTATAAGTCTTATCTATTTTTAATATTGGAGGCATAATACATGAGAACAATTTGTATGATAATAGATAAATTTGACTACCTAATGTTGTCATAGTTGATGCTGATATTGTTAAGAGTATTGTGGTGTAAGTTTTATGAAAATAAGATAAATTACTGTGTTGTCATTGATGTCAACTTAGTGTTGTGTTTGTTGACATTTTTCTAGTTGAGATGATAAGTTTTTGAGAAGTTAAATCTAGAATTGTGGAAAGGATTGGAGTGTGCAATTCTTATGGGAGACTTACAAATGTCTCTATATGTTAGATTTTGGTTTGTAATGGATCAAAAGATGTATGGAGAGAGTTATAATCAATTGAAGGTTGATAGAGAAACTATAAGAACAAAGAGTGATAAATGATGAATGATTTGATTAGTCTATCAAATTAGTGTGAATCTATCTATTGTAGTTCAGTCCAAATGATCTTGAATAAGCTATGATATTTTTTTTGAAATGACAAGGTGATTAGAGTGCCAAAAGGAATAGTTTCAAAGGATAAAATATCAATTTATGCAGGCTGGAAAGGAATTTGGAATAGCTGATGTTATATCTTTAATTGGTGATGATGTGGTTGGTTGCAGTGAATATTTTCATGATCCAAGTATCATATTGATGTGAAAAATCTAATTTTTAATTTGACAAGTTGGTCTTGCAATGTTCAAGGTGATAAAATTTATCTATCTTATGAAAATGTGTTGGAAAGAGTTAAAATGTTTGACATTTCTTGATAAAATCAATGCATGATTACATTTGGAGGCTAACATGGATTTGTAAATATTTTATTAGGGTTTGGTAATACATTTTGGTAGATATTCAAATGTAATACATTTTTTAAGGTGGTTATTGTCATAGATACTGAAAAACATATTTATAATCAGTTTGATAAATTATGAAGTTGTAGATTGTGGATGTCAGGGTGTGATTAAGAGAAGGGTGTGGATAGTCTACTCGAGAAGAAGATATTGAGCTTAATTGGAACTATATTAGAAAAGGAGAAGTGTTGTTCTTAGATAACCATTACTTATTGAATCCCAATAGGTTCTCTAAAAAAATCTGTTAATGGGGTAGATCCTAATAGGTCTCAAGTTAAAATCCTCTAAATAAGTGTATTTTTAATTGGGGTTTGAAATACCTCAACTAGGTTACTCCTAGCACAATAAAGCACTCAGTAGGGGTAGAAGTACATCCCTTAATCGAGTAACTCCTAATAGTGTATTTCTCCTAATAGGTAACTTCTAAAGATCCTAATAGGGATAAGCCTTTAATTAGGTGTACTTTAGAAGATTGCAAATAATTGTGGGTACTAACTCCCATTGTGGTGTTAGGAATAAACCACGTGCATAAATAACAATTACATGCAAATATAACCAATAACAAAAAATAATAGATCACACAGAAAAGAACACAAGAGACCAAGATTTAACATGGTTCACCCAATCCTTGTGCTACATCCACCAAATAGCAAGTATGATATTATTATGATCTAGTGATTATAACCTAATTACAATCCATAATCCCTTACAACTCAATACCACCGCAAGAACTAGTTTCACATCACAACTATGAAAAAATCCCTAACCCTAAGCTCTTTTATACAAGTATTTATCGCTTTAGGGTTATAATTAATAATTACACGTCGACCCAAAATCCTAATAAAATAGGGCCCAAAATAAACCACGAGTAGAAATAACAATTACATGCTAATATAACCAATAAAAAAAAAAATAGATCACACAAAAAAGAACACAAGACACCAAGATTTAACGTGGTTCACCCAATCCCTGGGCTACATCCACCAAATAGCAAGTTTGATATTATTATGATCTAGTGATTATAACCTGATTACAATTCGTAATCCCTTATAGCTCAATACCACTACAAGAAGCAATTTTGTATCACAACTATGAAATAATCCCTAACCCTAAGCTCTTTTATACAAGTATTTTTACCTCTTTAGGGTTATAATTAATAATTACATGTTGGCACAAAATCTTGATAAGATAGAGCCCAATTTCTTTTTTCAGGGTGATACCCCGAGCCCCAAAGAATTTATGCAGTATGTATAGTACTTTTCTGATCAGTTACCACAATCTAACAATCTCCCACTTGGGGACTAATCATGCTCCACACTAAACAAAAATCTCCCACTTGGAGACTAATCCTATAGCTATGCTGCTACTCAATGAGGCTCCACTAGATCAAAGCACCCTAGACTCTACTATTCTTTTATTCATGTTTAGTTTAGAAGACCAACTGAAGTTGAAGAGGAGTTCAACTTCACCCTTCTTACTACCTTTTTTAACATATATGATGGATTTTCATTTGTATGTATCTTCTCTAGCTTTAACTATCCATCCTCCAAAACTAATCGAATGAAATGGTACTGCAACTGTACGTGTTTGGTCTTTGAATGCAAAGCTGAATTCTTTGCAAGATGAATGATAGTTTAACTATTTGTAAACAAATAATTATCCATCTGAGGATCTCCTAATTCTTCTAAGAAGAAATAAAGCCATATCATCTCCTTGGGTGCATCTGTAGCAGCTACATGCTCTGCCTTTGTAGTGGATAAAGCATTAAGCTTTTGTAACCTAGAAACTCAGCTCATGACTGCCCCACCAATAGTAAGACATAACCTATAATACTCTACCTGGTATCAATATCCCTTACCAAATATGAGTCAACATAGCCCTATAAATTAGTAGTAGAGCCCCCAAAGTGTAAACACTTATTAGATGTTCCTCTCAAATATCTAAGAATCAATTTGACAACATTCCAATGCCCAATTCCTAGATGACTCATATACCTACTAACGACTCCCATTGCATGTGCAATATTTGGCCTAACACATACCATAGCATACATCAAGCTTCCTATAGCTGGAGCATAGGGTACCTTGGACATCTTATCCTCCTTTTCCTATGTCTTAAGACACATCTCCTTAGTCAACTTCAAATGACCAGGTAAAGGTGTGCTGATAGCTTTAGCATTCTCCATAGAGAAACGTTGCAACACCTTCTCCACATAATCAACCCAAGATAGTGTCAATGTTCTATTCTTCCTATCTTTGCAAATCTTCATACCAAGGATTTATTTTGCTACCCCCAAATCCTTCATAGCAAATGCATGTGCTAATTGGCATTTCAGCCCCTTAATGTGATCTATGTTAGACCTAGCTACATGTATATCATCAACATATAAATATAAAATAATGTAGTTTTCATCATTCAACCTTTTAAATAAACACAATGATCTAAATAACACCTAGTGTATCCATGCTCATGCATAAAGTTGTCAAATTTTAGATACCATTGCCGAGGTGCTTGCTTCAAGCCATATAAACTTTTCTTCAATTTGCACATTAAGTTCTCCTTACCTTTGACCACAAATCCCTATGGCTGAGCCATATATATCTCTTCATCCAAATCACCATAAAGGAAGGTTGTTTTAACATCAAGCTACTCTAAATGCAAATCATCAGTAGCCACAAGACTTAAAATAGTATGGATAGAAGTCATCTTAACAAAAGGAGAACATATCTCATCAAAATCAATGCCCTTTTTCTGTGCAAATCCTTTCACAACTAACCTGGCTTTAAATCTTTTCTTACCTCCTTCCTCTTCTCTCAACCTATAAACCCACTTATTCTATAAAGCTCTTTTACCTATAGGCAACTTGCATAAATCCCAAGTCTTATTTTTCAGCAAAGAGTCCATTTCTTCTTTCATTGTAGACTCCCATTGAATCTTAGTATCCACCTATACGAATTCATCATAACATTTAGGTTCACCAACATCTATTAATAAAATAGAATACAAAAAGGGAGAAAATCTTTATGGAGGTCTAATTTTCCTTGTTGACCGTCTAACATTTACTGGTGTGTGTGGTATTTGTTGTTGTGGTTGTTGCACATTATGAGGAATGGCGAGAACATCATCTTTTGGAGTGTCATCCAACACTACATAATCATCTTCTTTCTTCTTATGTTGCTACAACAGATCTTTGTACAACACTTTCTCATTGAATATGACATCCTTGCTTCTTAAAATTTTATGATTTTCAAAATTCCAAAGCCTATAATCAAATTAATTAATGCCATATCCAACAAATACACATTTCTTTGACTTAGCATCTAGCTTGGTTCTATTTTTAGAATCCATGTGAGAAAATGCTTCACAGCCAAAGGTTTTGAGAAAAGAATAACTCACCTTCTTACCAGTCCATGCTTCCTTTAGAATACCATAGCCCAAAGGAGTAGAGGGACCTCTATTAATAAAAAATACAATAGTATTAGGAGCCTCTGCCCACATGTGTAAGGGCAACCCAACATGTAATCTCATGCTCCTTGCACTATCCATTATAGTCTTGTTCATGTGTTCAACCACTCCATTTTCTTGTGGATTCCTTGGAATAGTTTTCTATCAATGAATACCATTACTAGAGCAATAATCTTCAAATTCATGTTTGCAATACTCACCACCATTCTTAGATCTATGACATTTTAATTTCTTACCAGTCTCATTTTCAACCAAGCATTTCCATTTCTTAAAAGTTTGAAATACATTAGATTTCTATCTAAGGAAATAAACCCATACTTTTCTAGTTGTGTCATCAATAAATGTAACATAATAATGAGAGCCACCAAGGGAATATACTTGAGCCAATCCCCATATATCTGTATGCACAAGCTCTAATTTCTCCTTTTTGTTTTCCTTTCCAATCTTTACAAAACTCACTCTCTCTTTTTTTGCATACACACAAATTTCATAGAAATCCATATTAACACATTTTAGACTTGGTAAAACTTTCTTTGAATGAAGCACTTTCATACCTATCTCACTCATGTGCCCAAGTCTGTTGTGCCACAACACTGTATCAGAATCTATAGTAGCTATTTCTTCCCCCTGCTCAACTACAAAAATTGTTTGTAAACATTCATTGTTCTCTAAAACAATTAAAGTAGAAGGAACAATATGACCCATACAAAGATATAAGGTGCCTACTTTCACACCTTTTGCTACTACAAGGGAACCGTTTGAAACCTTCCAATTTTTATCATTAAAAGTAACTACATAACCCTCATCACCGAGTTGCCCAACTAAAATTAAATTCCTACTCAGCCTTGGAACATGTCTTACTCATGTAATAACCAATCATTCCCATTCTACAACTTAATCTTAATTTTTCCCTTTCCAACAATCTGACAGGGTTCATTATCCCCCAAATAAACAAGCCCAAAATCCCCTTGGACATAATCAATGAAATAACCTCTATAAGGTGTAGCATGAAATGAAGCACCAGAATCTAAAACCCATGAATCATCAACACTTTCTAATGATAGAAGTAAAACATCCTCTTTGGATTTGTTACTTACCACATTTGCCTCCTTGTCTCCATCTAATTTATCTCCTTATTTTTTCTTTCAATTCCAACAATCTTTCTTTTTATGATCTAGTTTCCCATAGTACCAGCAATTTTTTGGTCCTCTTGATTGAGACCTCCTCTCCTTTGAATTTTCTCTTGATTTCCTGTGATTTCTAGAATTACTTTCTCTCTCAATAATTCTACCCTTGCTTTGTGCATTCAAAGCACTTCCTGATGTAGATCAGATACCTAAGGAATTCCTATGAGTTTCCTCACTCAAAATAACATTGATCACATCATTGTATTTTAGGGTACTAGATCAAAGAACAAAATTACTCATAGCCATTACCAAGTCATTACAGCTTTTAGGCAAAGAAGACAAAATTAATAGAGCCCTAATTTCTTCTTCAAAATTGATACCCACAGAAGATAATAGACTAGTAATAGTATTAAACTCATTTAGATGATCTGCAATAGATCTACCTTTTGCCATTTTCATATTAAATAAATGCTTCATGAGAAATACCCTGTTTGAAGTGGAGGGCTTTTCATATAGTTTTGCTAGGGTTTGCATCAATTCTTTTGTCATCTTCACTTTTGTAATATTAAATGCCACTGATGGTACCAAGCATAATTGAATGCTTCCAAGTGCCTTTCTGTCTAAAAGATCCCATTCATCATTTGACATAGATCCCTAATTCTTGTCTTTTCCTTCTAATGAATTTCATAAATCCTTCTTATAAAGATAGTCTTCCATTTGCATCTTCCATAACTAGAAATACTGCCGATTAAACCTATCAACCCTCAACTTACCCTTGTCTGCCATCACTCCCACTCAATTGTGAGACTCCCCCTCAACCGTGAGAATTTCTTGCAGAGGATAACTGAAAAACAACCTCACTCTGATACCACTTGTTAGGAATAAACTATGCACAAAAATAACAATTACATGCAAATATAACCAATAAAAGAAAATAATAGATCACACAGAAAAGAACACAAGACACCAAGATTTAACATGGTTCATCCAATCCCTAGGCTATGGCCACCAAAAAATAAGTTTGATATTATTATGATCCAGTGATTATAACCTAATTACAATTTGTAATCCCTTATAGCTCAATACTACCGCAAGAACCAATTTTGCATCACAACTATGAAACAATACCTAACCCTAAGATCTTTTATATAAGTATTTTTACTGCTTTAGGGTTATAATTAATAATTACATGTTGGCACAAAATTCCAATAAAATAGGGCCAATTTTTTTTTTGGGTGATGCCCTGAGCCCAAAAGAGTTTATGAAGTATGTATAGTACTTTCCTGATCCATCACCACAATCTAACATGTGGTTTTTCCCTATAACCAAAGGTTTATATGATAAAAATATTGTTGTTCTTGTGTTGCATATTTGGATGGTTTAATTTGTTTAATTATTTGTTGTTAAAGAAGTTATAAGTTGATGAACAATGTTGAATAGTTAATGAAAATTTGGGATTTGTTGTATTATTGATTCACCTCCTCCCCTTAGTAATATCGGGCCTTCTAATACTAATATTTGGTCTTAGATATTTGATCCTCTTTATGGAAAGATTAACAACTTGGGTAAAATATATAATGATGAAGAAAGAAGGTCTTAAGTTTGCAAGAGACAACTACACAATATGGAGTAACTAGATGAATATTTGTCTAAAAGGCCTGCATGGTGCTACAATTTTGGAAAAATGTTGAAATTAAATATGTAGTTCTTGTCAGGACTCTTAATGGAGGTCAACTAAAGGAACAACATGAGAATAAGTTGAAATTAATATATGGTAGAGACAAACATGTGCAAAAGTCAAGGGTAGATAGTTTGAAGGGAAAGGATAATGACATGAAAATAGTGGAAGGGGAGAACATTTCTCAACATGGTCAAAGGATAAAGGAAGTAGTTTGTGTTATCAAAAGTGTTGGTGGTAACATTGAAGAAGATGATGTGTTAAGTAAAATGCTAAGACCCTTATTTATGCCATAAGGGTGTTTTTACATTCATGATTTGATAACGACATATGATGTATTCATTTATAGATTTATTGGTAAGCTTACTACTTTTGAATTGTGTGACTATGACTATTCGTAAAGTTAAAGAAACTTTCAAAGCCTCTTTGTCTATAATTCTAGTGAATAAGGGTGATGAGATAAGTCATGAAGAAACCAATATGTCAAGGTATTCTAGGGAACTTGACTCTATTTTACAAGAAGAAAGAAAGCAATAAGACCTTGAAGAATTACTTGAAAAGAGACTACCTAGAGGTGCTAGTAAGTACAAAAGCAAGTTACCCTTAAAGTGTTTCTCATTAAATAAAATTAGGCATATTACTTTTAGGTGTCATAATGGTGAGAAGAAAGGTAAGATAAAAAAACTCAAGGAAAAAGGAAAGAAATAGTGTTATGTTGGAGTGGATGAAGGTGTATTCACTAAAGAGTCTAAAGATAATGAAGAAGATGTGGTATGTTTTGTAAGGAAGATGCCTCAAAAGGAGAGAATGAATTGGTATCATACATAGAACATAGTAATGAGTACATTATTAGTAGGGTTATACATCACACATGACTAGTGACAAAAGAAAGCTCATAAAGCTAGACAATTTTGATGGTGATGTGGTCAAGTTTGGAAATAAGTCACCTTGCTTTGTAAAAGTTAAATCCTCGACATCTTTAAATTGAAAAAACAATATTTATGATGTTTATTTAGTAGGTTTAAAACATAATACGTTGAGCATTGATTAGTTGAATGACAAAGGTTATCACCTAGATTTCAAATGAGCTATACAAGATAGTTGGAAGCTCAAGAGATTTGATTATTATAGAAAGGAAAACTAAAGATCATTTATTCCATATTAAAAACTATGGTTAATAGTTGTTCTTTTCTAGAGTTTAAGAAAAATCTCTGTGGTATAAGAATTTTTTTAATGCAAATTTTTATAGTTTGATCAAATTTATTAAGTGAAATGTAGTTAGGGGATTGCTACAATTGGTAAATTGAGACAATATAATGTGCAAAGAATGATAGCTGGGTAAATGAACTATCTCAACTTTTAGTAGCAACACTTTTTGGAAATGTATTGGATTTGGTACATATCGATCTTTTTAGTCCCTTAAGAATAAGAAGTTATCACGGCGATAAATACTTAATGATATTTATTAAAGATTACTCAAGAATGATGTTCGTGAATTTCTTGAAGAATAAGTCTAAAGCTTTTTATAAGTTCGAAGTGGTTAGAGAACCTATTGAGAATGAAAAATGTATAAGATTGAAGTTCTTAAGGTCATATAGAGGAGGAGAGTATAATTTATGGTAGTTTATTGAATACTATATGGATAATTTAATGAGAAGACATATGTGTGCACCAAGGACTCTTTAACATAATGGTATTGTGGAAATAAGGAACAAGACTTAGTGGATGTAGCCCAGACAATGATGATTCAAGGTAATGTACCTAAAATATATTGGAAAGAATCCACCAGATCCAAAGACTTATATCCTCATTTTTGCTAGAGAATTTCTCCTTCTACCTAATGCATTAGATACTCTATTTGACTATTTGCTTTAATGTTTTAGTATAGAGTATAACTCTACAATAACTCAACTCATCTTATATGTGTTTGATTTGATTTCTTTTGACTAAGTTTAGATATTTCAACTCTTTCTAATTAATATAGAACACAAATTCCTTCACCAATTATTAATGTATGCACTTCTTCAAAGCTTAAACTATGACATAGAACTCTTGATCATAAAAATGAACATCTCCTCTTGGAATCATTCAAATTTTCACTATAATAAGAAATAGCTCTACCTTCTCAACTTAACACATCTCCAATTACTTTTTTGCTTACATCACAATCTACTTGAAATGCCTTATTGAAGTCTGGTAAGGCCAAAATTAGTTGTTTAGAAACTTTCTTCTTCAATAAATTAAACCTTGATCACCTCTCATAGTCTTTGTCCTAGGATTTCAAATTAAGATTAAATTCTATATAAACTTTTAGTGAAAACTAGCTAGTTTATAAAATGATCTAACTTCTCCAATATTATTTGGTGTAGGCCATGTCTATGTGTTCTCCTGAGTAAGTTTTCTCTCTCTTGTATGCTATGAAACTAGTATTCAAGTAACATCAAGATTAATCTAACATTAACTCATCTAAATAAAATAGCAATACATATGATAAGACAAAGGAAACATTGTAGCGGAATGAAAACCAAGTATGGAAAGTTCCCCAAGTGTGACCTTGATACTTTGATGTGTCCAAGTGATGATGGATGTGTGCTCAAGTGTGCTTAAGCTTTAAACATTGGATTTTGTGATAAAGCATAAGGGTATGTGCAGGATCATGGTGTGCCAAAAAGTGGCGATGTAAAAAAAAAAAGAGTTTGAAGACATCTAAAAGCACTTCAAAATCCACTCTAACTTTTTTTCACCTATCCAGGTACCAAACCTAGAAGGTAAGGCTGAGCCTTATTGGATATTCGATTTGACATCAGATATCCAATAATTATCGTAATAATATTATAAAAATATAATAATTATAATTATTATACTATAATATAATAATATTATTATTATATTATAATAATATAAAAATATTATATTATAATAGTATAATATATTATTTAATATAATATAATATAATATAATAATAATATACTATAATATAATAATAATATTATTATATTATAATCGTATAATATTATACTATAATAATATTATATTATAATAATATTATAATGTATTATATTATAATATATAGTAATGTAATATAATATATATATAATATAATATAATATAATATATAATAAAAAAGTATAATATATTATAAATTATAATAATATAATATAATACATAATAATATAATATAATAATAATATAATAATATAATAATATAATATAATATTTTATATTATAATATATAGTAATGTAATATAATATATAAAAAATATAATAAAAATAAAAATATAATATAATATAATATAAAATATAATATAATGTAAATATTACATATAAAATATAATATAATGTAATATATTATATATAAAATATAATATAATAATAAAAATGTAAGATATTATATGTTATAATTTATATATAATATTGTAGGCATATCAAATATTCGATACCTACACATAACATAAAAATAAAAACATAGACCTACGGGCCCTCTTATTATGCTAATTTGGGGCCAGTATTGCAAGAGCGATCAGATATACGATTCACAATTGGATATTAGATTTTAAGGCATGTTTTTTTTTTCCCAACTCATTTTTAACCTAAATTCAATAGATTTCAGGATGATTTTTTTTGTTTTAGTTGAATCTAGGGTTTTTTGGAAAAAAATGGTTAAAATTAAGGTTTTTTTAAAAATATATATTACGTTTTGCAATTCAATAGGAATGGCTAATCAGAATGATGACACTGAGGCAGGGAATAATATTCCTTGTAACCCCCCACCAAACAATCCAGTACCCCCATAAAACTGTCCACCAAATGATCCTCTACCCCCTTAAAACCCTCCTCAAATTGAGGATTTGATAAATGAAAATCTCACCGAGTTGAGAAGTTTGCATAGAACATATAATAATGTACTTGCATTGGCTCCTATGTTATCCATGTTAAACACCATAGTGGATAACATTGAAACCCTTATGAACCAACAAAATGCCACTCTTCATTGGCGTGATGAAATGCCCAAGATGTTTGATGATGGTTTGGATTATGATGAGGTTGCAGCCCTCAACATAAGCAAAGACAATTTGGCTAGCCTTTTTGCAAACCCGAAAATGGGTTTACCAATCAACCCAAACAAATCCAAACTATCGATTAAATGGTGCACAAATGATGCCATACTTGCAAACTTTTGGGATCGTTGGTGGATGGTCTTTGATATCCCTCCACATGGAAATTTAAACATACCATTTTATTTCCTTATAAAATTATATGCATAATTTGTGTTGAAACTTAAAGTGAACTATTGGAGCTCCTCAGGATAGACCCTCTTCCCAGTGGAAGAAAGCTGACACTTTTGTCCCCTCCACTAATATCTCCCCCCCTCCTTGAGTGCAACATCCAAATATTATGATAGAGGCTAGCTCTTAGACCATTAGAGCCATTCATAGGCTGAGTAGCTTAATGATATCTCAAGCTAGATCAGTCCTGCCTCCTTATGTTGATGATGCTGGTGCTAGTTCATCATCGGCTAGCTCATCACACATTTGTGTGCCTCACACTTGCATTATGTGCAAGAATATTTTCCTAGGTCCCATAGGTGATCTTCCTGAGTATCATTTTGTATTAGACGAGGATACACCAGACACACATGCAGAGGCTATAGATCCTAATGCAAGAGAGGAGGGGAATGCAGAGGCATGGACTCCTTCAGTGTCAGTACGTGTATATATATATATTTGTTATGACATATGTGATTTAAAGTTAATTTTTATAATAGAGTAATTTTAAATTTTAAGCCATATTGACTTTTATATGTATGTGATCTTCATTCAGGTTTAGTTGATGACCGAGGAGGAGCTCAGATAGATTGATGATGCCATGCTCTCAGCCATTTCATTTGGCTTTGAGACATCTATGGTACATTATGTTGTGTGCACATTTTTTTTTCTATTTGATATTGTGGCATATATGGTTACTAATCTTTCTTTTATCTTGCAGGTACCACCTGTCTTGGGGGGACAAAGTGCCGAGGGTGAGCTAGCATGCATTGACAAAAGAAAGAAAATTAGGTGCTTTCTATTTGATTAAATATCGATACATTCTTGTAAAATGTTTGTCGTAATCCCATTTAATTACATTCTTTATTGTATATAGGGCGTGGCTACTGGCGATGAGCCTGTACAGATTTCGCATTGTAGACCATCCGAGATTTCCATTCACACTGAGAGCCCCATTGTATGTATAAGTATAATTTATTTTTTATTATCCTTATCTTCATAAATAAATTCAAAATTGATTTCCGTGATATTAACAACTACTATTTTGTATCTCATAGGAGACTCCTAGTGCACATGAGGTCCGATGGGAGAGTTATGTAGATTTGATGATGCGACCACTCTCTCTTGAGGAGGAGCCTACAATAGTAAGTTGTAGTTTGAATTCATGATTAAATATGTTTTAAATTTAACATGCTATGAATTATAATGTTATAGTTTAAATTTTTGATTCATCTAACAAACGTATTTGAACACATACAACCCATAATTAGAGAGGTACCAACATTGCCGAGGGCATACAAGAGGACTCTTGACCGGCACAAGAGGTGAATGAGAGAGGTATTATTATGAAATTTCGATAATATAAATCTTCATTATAAAAAAGATCATTATGCATTTGAGTAATTCAATGTTAGATACATAGAATCATATAAATTTAGTAATCTAACTTTGGGTTTTCCTTTTTTGTTTATGTAGGAGGCATTCGATCCACCTAGTGTAGTGAACAGGCTACATTTTGATCATCCACTAGCACTCTAGGATAGTATAGTTGTCGTAGGATGCATCATGAGACATTTTGAGATGGCATATGCCACATTGTATACAAAAACATTGATATTATACACATTCTGATGGCATGATCAACCACATTTTGTATATGGATCTATGTATTTTGATATATATTTGAGTACTTTGTCTATGGATACATGATCTTTGATATATATTTGTGTAAATTTTTTTCTATGGATATATGTATTTTGATATATATTTTTGTCAGTTTATGTGCACAATGATATACATATTAATTTAGTATTTAGTATTGTTCAATTTATCGTGGATCATGTGTATTGTTCATGTTTATGGAATATCATTGATTTTGATTATGTTTGTTATATTCGATTCAAATGAAATAATTCTTGAATAAGATTTTAACAACCTTTATTATCAAATTTGGATGCAATGTATAATTTGAAGTGCTATCATGACATAAACACATTTGTTAACCTCCTACACAAGGTTCAGATAACCCCAAATCTGATTTTAAACTCCACCTTCAACCTTGAAACTAACTCTTTTCTTCAAATCTAAGCTCAAAACACTTAAGGACTCCACTCCTCAACCATGGATTCTATTCCCAAACACCAAGTCATTCATAGATTCATAATCTTTGATAACTAGCACTTCACTTTGTTACTATCTTCATACTACAACTTTTCAATTTCAACATAACTTCAAAATATCTCAACTTAAGAGACTTGATTGGATAGTTCATCAATAGCCCTCATGAGCTCTAAGTCATTTTAGACCTCAACATCACCATCCTATAGCATTCAATAGTTCATTGATAGCCCTCACGAGCTCCGAGTTATCACCCTCAGAATATTGACCTCAAAATGCACTTAGAGCACCTTGGAGATTCTTCGATACAGGGTCGCTGCAGATGATGGATGGTCTCTGTGGCTAGAACAAGGGTGTTACTAAGGTTCACCTACCCACCTGGAGCTAATGGCACTAAAAATTTGATGCCAAGATTGGTGGTTTCAAAGTTATGTTGTGGTGCACCTATGAACTGAGGCACACTGCGAGTTTTGGCATCGAGTGAGATCGCTGTGCCAAATCCAAGTAGAATGTGATTTCTCAAAAATGAGATAGGTTATTTTAGGTCTCAGCATCACCGTCCTGTAGCATTCAATAGTTTATCAATAACCCTCATGAGTTCATTTGGGGAGGCTTGAAATTGCATGCAAAGGGATTCTTGTCGATTTTACACAATATTAACATCATAAAATCACTTTTTGTTTCAATGCCTCATTGCGAATGAGTATTCAAACTTATTGACAACTTCCCCAAATTATTTTTTAAGAAATCAAGTATTCTAATTGTTCATCCATACTTTCTAGATTTTTCTTATTTGATTAGTTTGATAAAAATAGTTTTAATAATCATAATGTCAGCTCTATGTCAAATAAGAAAAAAGCCAAACTTGTAATAAGATATCTGCAAGCAATTATCTTTCATATAGTTATAAATGCTCTTAAAATTGTCCTTATAGACTTGTATCACATGCAAATATGATTTATAAGAACTTGTTCAATATCTTCCTCTTATAATTCTGTACAAAGAACCTAGCAAAATACAAATTAGAATGTGCAACTAATTTAACCTATCTTTTTCATTATGACAAAAACCATATATAAAAAAGTTCACATTTTACATCATAATACATCATAAATCTTAAGAATTCTCCCCAACACTAACCCACCCCCCCCCCCCCCCCCCCCGCCCACCCCCGCCCCCCCCCCCCCCCCCCCCCCCCCCCCCCTCCCCGAATATATGAGAATTATTTTGTGCTTCTGATAGTCTTTGAATGCAGGAATTCCATTCCTTCTAAGTATGTATGTCTGCAGCCATGTTCCAATGAAAACCACTGAACCAGTAGGATATGTGAATCCATCATCATCTGTGATCGGTTGTGCAAGTTTTTGTTTACCTCTTATGTAACGTGCTAACAAATAATCAAATTTCTCATCATTCCCCTATGGTGCAACCAATGCAAAGACATGTCCTAGCTAAAGTAGATCTAATAGATGGTTATGCTCAAGTGAACTTTCCATGTCATCATTTTTGATAGAGAGTATGATAGACAATGGAGTAAGATAATGTGGAGCCCATGTGTCCACCCACTCACTTGACTCACAGTGATCCCAATCACATTGAAAACAACTAGGACAAAAGAAAGCTAGCTATCGTGTCCAAATGGTCCATATACTAGAATTAGAGCTCCGAAATGAATGCATTTTTGATGAGTCTCTCACTATAGCACAATCTAATCTATCAGCTATGGACCCTTCCTCAACAAAAAAAAAGAACCTGTGTACCACTGAATCAAAAGTCCCCTCCTGTGATAATGCTAAACTACACCAATCAATAATGCTATGAGCATCAAGAAGCTCTACTGCTGAAATATTTAGTTGCTCCTTAACTAGAGCTCTCTTCACACATGCCCCTACTCCATCATGTTCCCCTTTTCCATGGCTAGACTCAAAAAAACTCCAATTATGAGGCACCCCTCCCTCTATGTGCATCCTACACAACCAATAAAACATGTGAGCATTCTTGAATTGACTTGTATAGTTATCTGACCAAATGATATGTCTATCCATAGAAATTGTATGCTCTTGTAAGAAATCAAATTAATTCTTAAAAAAATGTTGCACAAACTCATGAGAGTGAGATCTATTATCACTCATATAAAAATGATACTCTAATAATCTTTTGATTATCTTCCACACTATCAGGGGCATGTCTATATGTTATGTGAATGAAAATAACAATCTCAATGGATTTGTAATATTGAGATTGTGTCTCATCTTGAGGTTGCAATGTGTAGTTCTCAAAAAAATCAACAATTGATATAATAGTGCCAATGGGAAAAGTCTCCTTACACATTCTAAATTGTTGATCCAACCACTAAGACCTGTGACTATGTCTTGCATACTTGTAAAATATATTTACCTTGAAATTTGAAATAAAACTAGCCACACTGATATCTTTTCCAACCAATTCACATTTAGAGCTCTCAACCCCACTCTTCAATGTGTATTTCACTATTTCATATACCTTTTTTCTCACTATTGTCTTTCCAAGATCTTGTTCGCATGCCTCAACAAAACATGTGTCAAACTTGGATAAGCCACCACACTCTGAACACTTCTCATTTAAGCAAGCATTTTTATAAAAGAAACAACCATCAACTCTATGACATAAAATTTGATCTTGCAAGTCTCTTGATAATTTTGGAAGCCCACTAGCACCACAATCCTCTAAGATTTCTTTACTATGCAAAGTAGAATGGATGAAGCATAATAGTTCATGGTGCATAGAAAACTCAACATGATATTTGCAACAATATGTATTTCAAATTTTGAGTGGCACACAATAAAATGGCTTCAAAGATTCAAAATCCCTTTGTGATGTATGAAGACTTGGATGACTCTCTCTAAATTGTTTGAACAACATAGTTTGACTTACCTCCAAATAGTGTTTAAGATGTGGCATGCGATCTCTGATGCCAATTCTCAACTTTAACACGTCTTTAGCGTTGGGTGATACTCATGAGCTAGAGTGCCAAAATTGTGTAATTTCTTCCTTCACATCATTAGATAGCTTCTTATCAAAATGTGGAAGTCTCCCACCAAATACCCATATTTCATTTTGAAGAGGATCATCAATTTTCTCTCGTCAACTAAGTGCTCTTCTCAAACTAGTATGATTTAGATTCAAATCAATACAATTTTGTCTCATATATCTACCCTTTCTCAAATGATGACTTACCAAAGAGATTGTAATAACCCTTCGAGCAGCTTTGTTATCCTTCTCCCTACTATTTTTTCCAATGCTATTGAGAGCATTGATAAGATTCTTCACAATAATGACATTTATTTCCAACTTTTTATTGACACAAATCTTCAATTTGGAAAGCATAGGTCTCATCTTTTGCATCTTTAATAAGTGCATGAAAAGTTGACATTGCTCTACCAATGTCTTATTGCCGAAAATCATCTTATATAGTCTTGAAGCCCATGACCAAATGGTTCTTTATGATTTTTTCCCTTCCAAACTAGTAATAATCATTTCATCAATTTCAATTATCCATTTTGGTGTTTTAGAACCTTCATGTCGATTATAATTAGGAGATATGTAAGGTTCTTGTGCATTAGGTTCCTGTGCATTGTTATGTTCGACATGGTCAATTATGCAATTTGCATTATGACCTGGTAGGATTTCGTCCTCGAAATTTTCATTCTTTAAATTTTCAATTCCGACATTATCATTTTCAATAGGTACATTTTCATTCCCCAACTATACATATTCATTATTCAACTCTATGATTTCACCTTTGACTAATTCATCGTCAACTTGACTGATATTTAACATACCTTGTCTTTTTCTTCGGTGTTCCATTTTGTCCCTTTCCCTATATTCTGCAATGTCTTCATTAGATACCTTCATTTTGTGTTTAGTCTTTTGACGACTACTGCTCCCCATTCAGATGACAATATTGGACACCTAGGGTTATATTTTCAAACTTTTTTCAATTGGTTGGGGCCCAAAATGTGACTTCTCATGAAACTCGTGAAAAATAAATTAAAAAGTAATGTTTTCAAGTCTATAGGGACAGGCAATATGTTGGAAAATGATGCCAGTAATATCGAATATCTGATTTGAAATAGGATATCTGATATGAAATTGGATATTCGATATCAAATTAGATATCCAATATGCCCACTAAAATATTTTGGAGGGAAACCTAAATATGTGAGTTATAGTTTGTGACTTTTCAATTATTTTAGTTATATTACTATGTAAATATTATATATATATATATATATATATATATATATATATATATATATATATATATATATATAAAATAATGTAACGTAAAGATATAACATATAATCTATTAATATATAATAATATATTATATAATTCTTATTATAATCTATAAATATAATATATATTATTATTATTTTTCCTATATTTTTATTAAATATAATAACGTAATTTATTATATATATACATATGTTATTAATATTTATTATTATTATTATTATCTATAATATAATATTATTATTATGACCTATGTTATTAATATATCATAATATATTATGTTATTATTATTATAATCTATAAATATAATATATATATGTCAAAGGGGGTCATGGGGTGACCTATGACCCCCTTTGACCCATTACATGATGACATATATTCCTAGGGGTCGTAGGACCCCTAGGGACATACTAGAATGCTTCCTATGGGTTGAAGGTGGTTATAGGTCGACCTATGACCACCTTCAACCAATGACATGATGACCTTTGTCCCTAGGGGTCATAGGACCCCTAGGGACATATTAGAATGCTTCATATGGGTTGAAAGGGGTCATAGGTTGACCTATGACACCCTTCGACCTATTACATGATGACATATGTCCTTATTAGAATCCTTCCTATGGGTCGAAGGGTGTCATAGGTTGACCTATGACTCCTTTCGACTTATTACATGATGAGATATGTCCGTAGGGGTCCTAGGACCCCTAAGGACATATTAGAATCCTTCTTATGGGTCAAAGGGGGTCATAGGTCAACCTATGACCCCCTTCGACCCATTACATGACAACATATTTTCCTAGGGGTACTATGACCCCCCTTCGACACATAGGAAGCATTCTAATATGTTCCTAGGGGTCCTAGGACCCCTAGGGACATATGTCATCATGTAATGGGTCGAAAGGGGTCATAGGTCGACCTATGACCCCTTTCGACCCATTACATGATGACATAAGACATATTAGAATGCTTCATATGGGTCGAAGGAGGTCATAGGTTGACCTATGACCCCCTTTGACCCATTACATGACAACATATGTCCCTAGAGGTCATAGGACCCCTAGGGACATATTAGAATGCTTCATATGGGTCGAAGGGGGTCATAGGTTGACCTATGACCCCCTTCAACCCATTACATGACAACATATGTCCCTACAGGTCCTAGGACCCCTAGGGACATATTAGAATTCTTCCTATGGGTCGAAGGGGGTCATGGGTTGACCTATGACCCCCTTTGACCTATTACATGATAAAATATGTCTCTAGGGGTTGTAGGACCCCTAGGGACATATTAGAATGCTTCATATGGGTCGAAGGGGTTCATAGGTTGACTTATGAACCCTTTGACCTATTACATGATGACATATGTTCCTAGGGGTCCTAGGACCCCTAGGGACATATTAGAATCCTTACTATGGGTCGAAAGGGGTCATAGGTTGACCTATGACCCCCTTCAACCCATTACATGATGACATGTGTCGCTAGGGGTCCTAGAACCCCTAGGGACATATTAGAATGCTTCTTATGGGTCGAAGGGGGTCATTGGTTGACCGATGACCCCTTTCAACCCATTAAATGATGACGTATGTCCCTAGGGGTAGTAGGACCCTTAGGGACATATTAGAATGATTCCTATGGGTCGAAGGGGGTCATAGGTTGACCTATGACCCCCTTCGACCCATTACATGATGAAATATGTCTCTAGGGGTCGTAGGACCCATAGGGGCATATTAGAATCCTTCCTATCAGTCTAAGGGGGTCATAGGTCAACCTATGACCCCCTTTGACCCATTACATGATGACATATGTCCTTAGGGGTCCTAAGACCCCTAGGGTTATATAAGAGTGCTTCCTATGGGTCGAAGGGGGTCATAGGTTGACCTATGACCCCTTTTGACCCATCACATGATGACATATATCCCTAGGGGTCATAGGACACCTATGGACATCTTAGAATGCTTCATATGGGTTGAAGGGGGTCATAGGTTGACCTATGACCCCCTTCGATCCATTACATGATGACATATGTTCCTAGGGGTCCTAGGACTGCTAGGGACATATTAGAATGCTTCTTTTGGGTTAAAGGGGGAAATAAGTTGATCTATGACCCCCTTCGATCCATTACATGATGACATATGTCCCTAGGGGTCCTAGGACCCTTAGGGGCATATTAGAATCCTTCCTATGGGTTGAAGGGGGTCATAGGTTGACCTATGACCCCCTTCGACCCATTACATAATAACATATGTCTTTAGGGGTCCTAGGACCCCTAGAGACATATTAGAATCCTTCCTATAGGTCGAAGGGGGTCATAGGTTGACCTATGCCTCCCTTTGACCCATTACATGATGGCATATGTCCCTAGGGGTCCTATGACCTTTTGACCCATTACATGACGACATATGTCCCTAGGGGTCCTAGGACCCCTAGGGACATATTAGAATGCTTCACATGGGTCAACGGGGTTCATAAGTTGACCTATGACCTCCTTCAACCCATTACATGATGACATATGTCCCTAGAGGTCCAAGGACCCCTAGGGATATATTAGAATCCTTCCTATGGGTCGAAGGTGGTCATAGGTTGACCTATGACCACCTTTGATCCATTACATGATGACATATGTTAGTATCCTTCATATGGGTCGAAGCGGGTCATAGGTTGACCTATAACCCTCTTTGACCCATTAAATGATGACATATATCCCTAGGGGTCCTAGGACCCCTAGGGACATGTTAGAATCCTTTATATGGGTCGAAGGGGGTGATGGAATGACCGATGACCCCCTTTGACCCATTACATGATGACATATGTCCCTAGGGGTCCTAGGACCTCTAAGGACATGTTAGAATCTTTCATATGGGTCGAAGGGGGTCATGGGGTGACTGATGACCCCCTTTGACCCATTACATGATGACATATGTCCCTAGGGGTCCTAGGACCCCTAGGGACATATTAGAATGCTTTGTATAGGTCGAAGGGGGTCATAGGTTTACTTATAACCCCCTTCGACCCATTACATGATGACATATGTCCCTAGGGGTCCTAGGACACCTAGGGACATATTAAAATGCTTCCTTTGGGTCAACCTATGACCCCCTTCGACCCATTATATGACAACATATGTCCCTAGGGGTCATAGGACCCCTAGGGACATATTAGAATCCTTCTTATGGTCGAAGGGGATCATAGGATGACCTATGACCCCCTTCGACCCATTACATGATGACATATGTCCCTAGGGGTTCTAGGACTGCTAGGGACATATTAGAATCCTTCCTGTAGGTTGAAGGGGGTCATAGGTTGACCTATGACCCCCTTCGACCCATTACATGATGACATATGTCACTGGGGGTCCTAGGACTCGTAGGGACATATTAGAATGCTTCCGATGGGTTGAAGGGGATGACATATGTTGCTAGGGGTTCTAGGACCCCTAGGGACATATTAGAATGCTTCATATGGGTCAAAGGGGGTCATAGGTTGACTTATGACCCCCCTCGACCCATTACATGATGAAATATGTCCCTAGGGGTCCTACGACCCCTAAGGACATATTATAATCCTTCCTATGGGTCGAAGGTGGTCATAGGTTGATCTATGACCCCCTTCGACCCATTACATGATGACATATGTTAGAATCCTTTGTATGGGTTAAAGGGGGTCATAGGTTGACCTATAACCCACTTCGACCCATTAAATGATGACATATGTGCCTAGGGGTCCTAGGACCCTTAGGGACATGTTAGAATCTTTCACATGGGTTGAAGGGGGTCATGGGTTGATCGATGACCCCCTTCAACCGATTACATGATGACATATGTCCCTAGGGGTCCTAGGACCCCTAGGGACATGTTAGAATCTTTCATATGGTTCAAAGGGGGTCATGGGGTGACCTATGACCCCCTTTGACCCATTACATGATGACATATGTCCCTAGGGGTCCTAGGACCACTAGGGACATATTAGAATCCTTTGTATGGGTCAAAGGGGGTCATAGGTTGACCTATGACCCACTTCAACCCATTAAATGATGACATATGTTCTTCATATGGGTCGAAGGGGGTCATTGGGTGACCTATGACCCCCTTCAATCCATTACATGATGACATACTTAGGAGTACATATTAGAATGCTTCCTATGGGTCGAAGGGGGTTATAGGGTGATCTATGACCCCCTTCGACCCATTACATGATGACATATGTCCCTAAGGGTCCTAGGACCACTTGGGACATATTAGAATTCTTCATAACCCTTCAACCCATTACATGACCACATATGTCCCTAGAGGTTGTAAGACCCCTAGGGACATATTAGAATCCTTTGTATGGGTCGAAGGGACAATATTATATTTAATAATTATATTATATTGTATATTTTAATCTAATAATAATATATTATTAGATTATATAACAATAATAATCATATATGTTACTAGATTATAGATTTAATAATAATAATAACATTATATATTATTATATAGAATAATTTTGTCATATAATACTACTATATATATTTAATGATAATAATATGTATCATATATATCACTATATTATATTTAATAATAATAATCATATATATTACTATTATGTAATAATAATTATAATATTAATGTTCACACATTCACGAAATATATTTTCTTCTAAAATTGTCTAAAGTTATTCTCTGAAGTTTATTTCCCTTTAAATTTGTCTCCCTCCAAATTTAAAATTTAGAAAAACTTCCCTTTTGAAATTTCCCTCCAAAAATGGGTGGGAACTTACCAGGCCATATCGGATATTTGATTTCAAATTAGATATCCGATTAGGCTTGGTATTTACCAAGCCTACTCAGTCAACCCAAAAGACGTGTTTTAGGAGGGTTTCAGTGACACTCAGACTTCGGGTAGCCATCTGACAATGTTATTTTGATCGAAATTGAATGAAACAAAAAGAGTTTTTTAATAGCACTGTCGAGATTCCATCAATATAATTCCTATCAAATTCTAAGTTTGATAAGTATTGATTAGTTAATTTTCAATGAAGATTATTGTAAAGTGTTGATTGACATATTGATTGAAAAATAGTTATAACTTTCAAACAGTATAACATTTTTTAAATATAAAAGTTGCGTCACATTCTATGATTCGCTTAGTATAAGAAAATATAAATAAAAAAATTTAGTTAAATTTTCTATTAGTTAAGGTGGTCAGACACGGGAGTTTTTTTTAATGAAATTTTTTTGGTAGAAAATTCATATTTAATTATTTATTTGGAATAAAAGTATCGAAAAATATGCATCACATCCTGAGCATGAGTCTACTTTTTATATCTATAATTATATTAAAAAAATATTATCATTTGATTTTGACTAAGGTGGTCAGACATACACCTACTTTTTATTTTTCCCCTGAAATGTTTGTAGTACTGCATTAAAATCCAAACTTTTGACCAATCAATTATTTTTTTCTCTTGATAAGGCCTAGTAGCTTAGAAACTACATTCAATTTCTTAAAAATTATTTTCTGACAACTTTTTGATATAAAGTCCATACCACTTAAAAATTATGTGTCAAGTTGACATAACCGAAATTTGCCAATTTTTCACTGCCACTTAAGGCCATAGTTTGGTACACCATGATCCTACACATACCCATAAAGATGGATGAAGGATTCAAAAATGGAGGTGTAAATGGATTTTGACATGGTAAGAATGAGATGGATAACTTTGGTGGTTAATGGAGGATTACAAGTTTCCATAAAAAGTGGATGATTTGTGAGAGGGGAAGGGTCCAATTTATAGGCCAAGGGGTAGTGAGATGGATGGTCAAGATGCAAAGATGGGGGTTTGATGAGGAAGGGATCGGATGCAAGAAAGGGGAAGCCCATGGATTGTGCTTCTTTAAATCCATAGTCATGTGACAAGTGCTACAAGGTGATTGGATGAGTGAGGAGGAGTGCAGAAGAGGGATGCAAGAGGCATTAAAGGGCCATGAACACATGTAAGAGCCTTAAAGTCCTTGGGTAGGAATATAAGAGGATGGGATAGGACTTTGACTATGGCTTGGGTTAGAAAGTCTTAACCCTTTCTTAAAGTTCTGCACATGTTTATGACAGGGATTAGGCTCAACTTAGGAGGGGATAAGGATACAAGTGGCATGTTAGAGGGATGCAATTGGGCTAGCACTTATGAGATAGGTTAATTAGGTTATAAGAAGGGTTAGCATGGGTGAATGGGTTGGATTTAGCTAGGTAGGAGTTTTTGAGATTAAATTAAATAGACAATCAAGAGTTGAGAATTTGATTTAAAATGATTTATTAAATCAAGAAGGGATTTTTGAGATTAAATTAAATAGATATATGTATTTATTTTTTATTTTTTTTGATCAGTAAATGACCGAAGCCTAGATTAATTATTATTTATTAGAATTAATTATTATTATATGTTAAGCGAAGATAGATTCGAACCCAAGACCTCCCACATGAGAGGCTCGCAAGTTACCATTGTGTTGTAGGCTTTTGCCTGATATATGTATTTATTTAATTTAATAGGAGAATAGAGATTTAATTGATAATTAGACTTTAGGTTTGTCATTTTATTTTATCAATTGGGATATAGTTAATTAAATAAATAAATTAACTAGGGGATGACATTGAATTAACTAAATATTAAATACTTAATCAAAGATGCCTTAGGAGATGACTAAATAGGATTACTTATGTGATATAATAAGATTTAGGTGTCTACATATCCCACATTAGGGTTTCCTTGTTCTTGTTCTAATGCCATTTTGTTTTTGTTGTATTGAGAAAAACCTAGTTGCAAGGGTTTTGAGGTTGAAATCCTAGGTTGATTTCAAAAATCCCCTAAGTCTCTCTTTTACTTCATTACTTTTTGTTTCAATTTAGAAGAGGTGTCCACTATCATGTTATTTTTTAAGCCTAGGCATTATTAGCTTTAAGTCATGACCCCGTGACTTTTGTTTTAAATGTGGCTATGTGTTAAAAATAAGATAAGGGTTTTTCTTTGTAGTAAGGGCCTCTGTGTATATACCTTAGGAAATAACCTTTATATCTCCCATGGTCAACATTTTAATAAATAGATAAACCTTGGTCTTAGGCATCTTAAGTATTAATTTGTTTTAAGAACATGAAATGTTGGGACTTATGATCAATGTCACACATTTCTTTGCAAGATCTAATAGTTCTTTTAGCGAGAATACATAATGTTTCCATGTGGATGATGGCACAACCAGACACTTTCATTCATTTCTTGTTCACTAGATCTCCCTCCCTGAGTGATGAGTTAATGCGATGATGACACATATCCAATAAATGGTCTTGTGTTTTTTCAAATACAAAGGTGCAAATAAAAAATCCTTGTTAACTTGCAATCCCTAGCAAAAACTATAGCAATAAAGTGGAATTTAGTCAAGTGGAATAAGACCGAAGCTCAAGTTGTTCAATGGGACTAGTTCTAGTAAGGATTCACTACTTTTTGATTGGTCAACACATGTCCACATCAACCAATATGAATAGGCTAGAGGTATGAGTTATAAAATAAAGATGCTAAGATGTTGCCACATGGACATGAGGATTTGGTTTTCCTTTATAACACAATGAGTCCTCTATTCTTTATATT
The DNA here is from genome assembly GCA_028749045.1 of Cupressus sempervirens. Lineage (NCBI taxonomy): Eukaryota > Viridiplantae > Streptophyta > Pinopsida > Cupressales > Cupressaceae > Cupressus > Cupressus sempervirens. Next base: position 769,659,803 of record CM053790.1, on the reverse strand, counting down.
AATAGCTATCATATTCTTGCAAATTTTGACAAAGTTATAGCGAGGAAGAGAGATCATGGCGCATGTTTTGATCAACATAAATGGTTTCTAGTTGGACCTAAGGAGTTAGCAGAGACCTAATATATGATTGGTCCATGTGGAGAGCATTAGCAAGTCCAATCACATAAGCACCTGGAGTCTTAATCGTAAAGATGATTGAACAACCCATGTTTTCTTGTAAGGATTTTGTACTCCCATGGAGATGAAGTGTGATGCCTTCATGCATGTACCCCATGCTAGAGTATTCCATTGCCACTTAAAAGAGAGAATTATGCACAAGGGATAAAATGATGATGGGGAATTAATCAAACAATGAAGATTAGTCATCCACATGTTTAGGAATAGAAGGTAAATCAACCATTCACATGTTATTGTAAGGTTTTGGCAGCTGTATGGTGATGAGACATGATGCTTCCATGTGTCCCATCCACTTTAGTGTGTAGATTTTTTTAAAGTAGCCTACATAATTACTTTTATGATCTCTTATTGATCAACGATGGGTCCTAAAGGATGAATCAAATGGTTAATGAATGTTAAAGGGGAGATTTTAGTTGTCTAATGTAAGTTGGAAGGTGATCAATGATGGATGTTTAAACTAAGTACAAAGCCAAGAAAAGAGGCTTTGTTTAGCATGGTGGGGTGATAGCTATTTCAAATGAATTCATGGTTTTAATGCTACTATGATAGGTTTAAAGGCTATAACCTTATTCTCAATGATTGGCATCTCCATGCAAAATTTGCAAGACTCAAATTTTCAAGCTTGAAGGTTTTCAAAATCAAATTTGAGGTGTTCTAAATTCAATAATAAAATAAGTATTTGTTTTCTCTTCTTATGTTATGAATTAAGAAATTGTGCATTCTTGGAGTTGCATTGATCCATAAAGCCCTCATTTGCATTTTTAAAACCCTAAGTATGCCCTAGTTGTGTGGATACCTTGTTGTAAAAAAAATTCCTCCGAAGAAATGCTCTATGAAGTTCAATTACAAGGATAGAAGAATCTAGGATGATTTTGTTGAAAAATGAAGTACACCCTAGTTTAAATGATAGATATAGAAATTTGTGACATGAACATGCCAACCAAAGGTTTAGAAGCCTTTAGGTGGTTATACGGTAAAGATAATGCAAGGAGACCTCTCACTAATATCTTAAAATATGACTTAGGTAAATTGGTAATGCTTACAGTTTTCCTTGATACTGACCTACTTTTGGGATCAATAGACAAGTATGGCCTGATTTAACACATGAATAGAGACACAAATGGGGAAGTCTTATTAAAGGTTGATGTCAAATCTATCAAAACTTTTGATCTACACCCTCCCATGGATATAGTTTATGAAATAGATTTTAAAATGTTTGAAGAAGATTTTGACCAAATAGGGTTGGACATGTAGCATAAGTTGATAGTTTCCTTCCTCAAAGAGGTAGATGTAATCAAATTGATGCCATTAGCAATATAAAATACCATAGGTAATTGTAAGCATTGCAATGATACCTTGGTAAATACCCATACTACCCTTTACAAGGGATTAGAGCTAACAAATAGGAGAAAATTTAGTAAATCTACAATGTGGACAAGTCTTGGGATTTTAAAGTTTGGAAATGTAGTAAATTATGACTTCCCTAGAAATTTTGGAGATAAATATCAATGAAAGATTGACAAATTTGAAGAAAGGGGAATCTACATATTCTCAATGGTAGTCATTTCTTATTCATATGTTTCTCTTTCATGGTAAGGATTATTTTGCACAATGCATAGATGTTGATTTTGAAAGGGATGATGAAGTGTTATCTATTCAATTATGGTCAGCTATATTGTCTATGGATTGGGAGGTTATAGCTTTGTGTTATTTGAAAATCAATTTAGAATTGCTCTATGAAGAAGTTTTTTGTTAGATGTCAAATATTTTCCTTGTTCCTTGAAAATTTTCTTGAGGCCAACTGATTTCAACAGAAAACCAAAGGTGTGCAATCAATGGGGAGATATTTATTTTTACCCTTATACCATAGTCATCAAAATATATGGATTTCCAAGAAAGCCTTTTGTGCTACCTAAATATGTTCCATTGAGGATTGGTTTTCTTGAAGTCATGAGGAAGATTGAAATGCTTTAGGATATTGAATTCCCACCTTAAAAAGGCCCAAAAAGGAACCTTCTTTCCTGATCTTACATTTTTTCACCACTTTTCTATCATTAAAGATGGAAGGAATAATTTGGTTAAGTTTCATAGAACCTACAATTTGGAAGTTAGTTCAAAAAGGATGAATGACGTAGAGGGTTTCTATGCTTTATTGATGCACAAAATAAATAAGGAACCTAGGGGTAAGCATGAATTTGATCATGTAGAGGAAATAATAAAAAATGATGAAGACTTGAAATCTTAGAAAAGAAAGAAAGCATATTGGTGTACATACCAGGAGACATTGAAGGAAATTCAAGAAGATGACCCACTCTAAAATTTTAAGAGCTTGGATCAAAAGTTGAGAATACTTTTTGATAAATTCCTAAGTATATATGATACTATGAGTGAGAAGTTGGGAAAAACAAGGAAGAAAAAGGTAACCATTGTTGATGATGAATAAAGTTTAAATGCATTATTGCAATTGAATGATATAGTCCCTAAAGAGGGAATAGGATGAAAGAGGATAAGAGACGAGTCACAAAATCATGGTGATGAATCAAAGAAGGGGATTGAAAATCTAGAGGGTTTAAGAATGTATCAAAGGAGACTAGGAGAGAGATCCATTGATCTAATGATGGCAGTTGAGATAGTAAGCCTAGAAGAAATAGAGTCAGAAGACCCAACAAGATCTCCTTTTCTAGAATATACAAGATCACCTACTATAACCTCACCACATGAAGGGAATCATGATGATATACCTGAGGAAAAAGAAGTTGGTGAAAGAGAAGCCACACAGGACACATAAAAATTTCAAGGTGAGGAATAATTTGAGGGATTGAATCTTCCTTATGGAGATGATAATGAAGATGAATAATAAATTTATATCCCTAAAGAATATCTAGACGGAAGAGATTTTTAAGTTCCTAGTACTATAAAATTTAGGGTTAAATTGTAATGGTGGTGTAATGTAGTGCCTCTCCTGTTTGACTTCTGTAAGTCATCCTGATGGATGCAACCTTGTTGATCTTTTGGTTATCGATGGATCATGATTGTGACCCTAAGTGGTCTACACCATCAAGGTGTTCAGATTTATGTTTATGTATCAGTTGCTTTGTTTATGCTTTTGACTAATCCATGAGATTATGTTGTGATTTTGGTTCACTAAGGTTTGTTGCCAGTGGTTACTAGGATTGATGTGGTATCATGAGGTTGTTCTGTAATTACCCTGAGATGTGTGTAGAGATTGCACTATGTTCTTTTACCATACTACATTGGACTAGGTTCCTATAGTAGTGGTTAGTCATGTTTATGACTGTGTTCGCTTATGTGTTTTAAGTGCCTTTTTAATGTAGAGTTATCAATCTTTATTAAACGCATTAATGATTAGAAATGGATTGTTCATGTGAGATTATTTTGTTATGTGCTACAGACATTTACCTTGTTATATTTTTGATTAGAGAGATATTTGTTACTCATGTTATGTTTACATTTGAGAGGACCTGAAGGTCAAATGTTACACTTTGATTCCAGTATCATGGATTTTAGACTACTATGCTATTCAGTTAATCATATTGCATGATGATGCCATTTTGAGATGACAGTGTGTTTTTTGATGATATCTGGTTATCTGGTATTTGGACATACCTCTGATTTTGTTATGTGATGGATTTAATGCTATGGTTATTTACTTCATTCCTATGTTGTTATGCTTTATGCGAACGTGAGTGATGTAAATAGATTATTTTAATATAATTAAATAAATGGTTAAATTAGGCGATTTAATGCATTTATTGCTTCGGCTATGTTATTATATGCAATTGCACTTGATCGTGTTGTTTAGTGTGCAGGATTTATATCCCTGGCAGTGGTACATGGAGTTAGTGATTTAGCCATTCATATTTTACCAATGTTATCCTTATATGGTTGATGTATCCTTTATTAAAATGTTTAAATTAAACCTTTTGGTGATTATTAAATCTAAACTCATTTGCATTATGTGATTAGACCAGTAAGCGTGTCTGTGCATTTAGAGGTTCACATTGTCGCGAAAGTTATTAAGGAGATTTATGTGTTTTTGGGTTTTCGGAATTTTTAATTGATTTATTTTAATTTCTAGTAGCTTTTCCATAGATGAATTCCTATTTATAGGAATAGCCTATTTTCGTTTGGGTTGATTCGGGGTTTAACTAGGTTGGCTAGTTATTTGCCCTAATCGATTATTCACTCGAAAAGTGAATAAGTATCCAAAGAGGAATTTAATTCCTCACTTCTCACTTTTGAATTAGAAAGTTGGAGAGTAAAACCCAAAATCCTCTTCATGAGGATTTATTATTTTGTTTATTGTGGGAGCTACGGGAATGGGATCGTCGAAATGTTGGGCTCATTGGATCTAGCTCGGGAAAACCTTGGATTGCTGCGATTTTCAGCTACTTCTGCGGGATATTTATTTTATGGTTCAGATTCTCATTTTTCCCTTTTGGCTGTGAGGTAGGGCTTTCCTATTTTATTGTTTCTGCTCCATTTCTGCTTCTATTTTTGTTAGCCGTTTGTTTGGAGGCTGAGAACTAGTGTTCCCCTCCATTTCTGTATGCTAGTTCTACTCGGTTGGGCGGGTATTAACATTTCCCTATTTTTTGGGATGAGGGTTTGGGATTTTATGCCGTTATGCTGGCCATTTTTGCATACGGTGTCCAATTCCATTTATTTTTGGATTTTTGAAGTTTTTTAACCCAAAGGTCAAATGGGTTTTAATTTTGGAATTTTTCTAAAATTTGGGGTTTTTACCTCATTTTGCATGCCACCCTATTTTCTCAGGTTTTCTCAGCACAATGTGGGTCGTGGACTTGGATGATCCATTTGGGTATGAGTCAGACCACTTATGTAGTTTTTTGTTGCATTGGGATGTGTGTTGCATTCGTACTCCCGACATTGTGTTCAGTTGAGTGATTTTATACCTGTTATGGTTTCTTTTGGACCTTTGCTTTTGTTTCGCGAACGCTAGGATTCGTGTAGAATCCATACTCTCAAATTGAGGCTAGTTGAGTAAGTTCATGACTTTTGGTCTTGTTACATCATTGGGATTTGTGTAGAATCCATACTCTTAGATTGAGGCCGATTGAGTGATTTTATGATGTATGGTTTTATTGGCTTTGGGA